>OX336393.1:285930933-287130933 GCA_946902985.2 Meconema thalassinum | reverse complement strand
ACCGACGATACTGGCCGTTACGTAGCCAACATCATTGTTGGTGAAATATGTACAACTATTTTTAAAGTAACTGGGGGACATAAATATGGTACAAATTTAAGAACATATTTTGGAAACTTAATCACATATTTTCCCACTTTTAAGCACATAAATAAATACATATTTCTGAAGTGTTAAGCACATAACTATCCGGGCCCTAGTGGTGAGTATTCAAGGTCAAGCTGACCGCTCTGGGTAGATAGATTTCTAGTGGTGGGGGAATAGTGACAACAGTCACTCGTCACCTGCCGTGATGTCGGCATGGCGTGTTAATGCTTAGAATCTGTGCATACTATCGTCTTGAGCTCGGCTTAGTAAAGTGAAGGTTGTCTCCTCCAGAGCTCCGGCTCCCCTCCACTCATACTGTACCGTGACCTTGAAGCCTCATCACATACCATCCTTACTCTACCTGGCTACCAGCCGCATTCCCAGATTGCTAGGAGTATAGTCAACCAATTAAACCCCCCGCCTGTATGAGAAGTGTTTGATTAAGTATATACATAATGTATGTAGGCTATTTATTTCAAGAACTACGAAATTACCTGCTACTCCTCGCCCAATCTAATGTAATTGGGTACACTCGTGTTGACCGACTGGAAAGAGATTCTACCAATATATATATTTTTTTTAGCGTATGGCTTTTAGTGCCGGGAGTGCCCGAGGACATGTTCGGCTCGCCAGTTTTGTAGCTGCTTCGAGACAGACACCCAATGGGTGAGCTACAAGTACCGTTGGGGAGGAAAGTTGGAAGGGAGGGTCGAGGAGTTGGAAGGTAGCGGCTGTGGCCTATAGTTAGGGACCAACCCCGGCATTTGCCTGGAAGGAAGATGGGAAACCACAGAATACCATCTTCAAGGTTGCCGGCGGGGGGATTCGAACCTCCTCGCCTCCCGGATGTGAGCGACTGCCAACAGTCATGCCGCAACGACCTCGGCTAACTCACCCGGTATTCTACCAATAGATCCTACGTAACACTCAAGAATGGCCACTAATAATTCAATAACTAGTAGCTATCAACTAAGGCATTGATATTAATAACTGGGAGACCTTAGTCCTTGATCGCTCTTCCTGGAGATCACTTGTTCATCATGGTGCAATACATTTTGAAGAAAACCGCCGACGAACGGTAGAAGATAAGAGGCAGCGCAGAAAGGACAGAGAGCTCATGAGGAGAAATGGAAGGAACGCGGATACCCCTCCAAGAACTACCCGTCATCACTGCGGCAAATTGTGTGCTCCCGCATTGGGATGTATAGTCACCTCCGAACTCACCAATGAAGAGACATTCCGGATTAGAAGGCCAACCTACTCGATACAAGTGTTTGCTATGATGATGATCCACTAAGTAAAGCACTAGAAGAAAGAAACAAAGGGAAAAAGGACAAAATAAAATAAATAGGGGAAATTACTTCCCTCAACTCTCCAAGAATGAGCACTGAGAGAGACTGAAAGTAGAGCCAAGAAAGGCAGATAAGAAAGGGAAAGAGTAGGGTGTCTGCCCAAAATGCAATGGAAAAAGAGGTAAACGAACCCAGCTTAGGAATCCCTCAGAGCCGTCAACTCCCGAGCTCCCCAACCGTGAGCCCTTGAGGGTCTAGTATTATTCAGGGTGCACCATAAGTGATGGAGCTACACACACCCTGCATCATTTAGGGCATTGTGCAAAAGACTGGAGATACCATGAAAAGAAGAGGTCTGATCCCCTGAATAATGATGGTATTATCCTTTCAAGATACGAGTGCCGCTGAACTTGGCTGCGCTAGAGTTTGTTGTTTATAGCAGCTGGAGTCTTGCAGGACGAGCAGGGGAACACTGCGATGACGGACTGCAGTCTTAGCATGAGTCAAGAAGCACCGTGCGTGCTACTGTAATTGTAAATTGTGAACGGAAAAATTCATAATAATGAGTGAATTAATAATGGTGTTTCTAACTGTTTCGCAACAGCACAGCTAAGCGTAACAGGAGCACTTGTCACCACGGAGAGGAGAAGGATAACTGAGGCTACTGGATCTGAGCCATATCTTACCCGCGCGACTGTACCTGTCAAGCAAGCAGGCTGACAGCGTGATACAAGTAAACAAAGAATAGTTCCCATTTTGACCTCCGGCACTCATATACAGAGCGTCTGCAAAGTCTCTCCGCACCGGCGAGCTACGTGGGTCTCGCCTTGCGGGACGTGTTAGGTTGGCAGCAAATTCATGTCGCTGAATACGCAAAGTCTCTCCGCAACGGCGAGCTACGCGGGTCTCGCTTTGCGGGACGTGTTACGTTGGCTGCACATTCATGTCACTGTATACGCAAAGTTTCTCCACAGTGGCGAGGTACGCGGGTCTCGCCTTGCGGGACGTCTTAGGTTGGCAGCAAATTCATGTCTCTGTAAACGCAAAGTCTCACCGCAGCGGTTGGCATAAGCATGCACTTGTTCCGTGTTGAGCTTGCAGTGGAGTGATAGGGTGGGGAATACCGGTTCATTATTGACGACAGTGAGTGTGTGTGCGTGACAGTGTTGACGCTGTAAGTTGTGTTCTTGTCAAGTTCTTGTGTAAGTTGAGTCTAGTGGGAATGCTTACGACCGAAGAGCGTGCTGGAGGAAACTTTACGAAGCATAGTGTGATAGTAGTGAGTACCGTATATATAATTCCATTTCTTAATTTAATGTAATTGTTTTCCTTGTAACAACATAACATGAATGTACTGCCAACCCAACACGTCCCGCAAGGCAAGACAGGCACTGCGGAGAGACTTTGCGGACACACTGTATTTAAAGACTAATATCAGGATCGAAAAGAAAAGAGCCAATTAAGGTGGGAAATAAAAGACACCTTAGACTTCAGATACACTAATACCGTCGGGTTCAGAAAAAAACAAAAAGAGTTGACCAAGAGAGGTTGACAGGAACGATGAGAGAGAGAAAGGAGCCCGGCACAAGTGAAAGCAATGCCTGACTCATCAGCGATCCCATGGTCACCAACCAATGTCCCACTAATTGTGAGCCCCTGGGGGGATCAAGACAGAAGGGTGTGATAGGGAGTGTTCCTCGTTTCAGAATGTTTGACTCCAACCATCAATCTGTGAACTGTCCGATACTAACCTGATAGCTGGTAGTTTTAATGAAACTGAAGTGCAGGGTCGTTAACACAGTAATCGAATGACGAGTAGGATTGAATTATTCACACAGGTGACCACGTGTGCAGGTAATTGGATTCTCAGATGATTTTAATCGAACTGGTTCGTTTGGCAGCCCTGACGTGTTCAATAATCAGGTTTCTTTTTCAAATATCACTTCTCCCTCGATGGTCGGGAAATATCCGGGGAGCCAATGTTGACACAAGAGACGTGATGCAAAGTAAACAAGTCAGGCCATGTCAGATATGGTTTGTTATGTCATACGCTAAGGTCCCACCGGCAGATATCCGATATGAAAATATTAAAATAATGTTTCTGACTATCTTTTTCCTTTATCCGAAATGGAATTCATGCATAAACAACTAACCGTTATCCGTCTACAGAGATTTCCAATTGAACAGAAATGCCGTTAGTCGATAATTATCTGACATTTCTATATACATACATACATACATACATACATACGCAGTCATTATATTAGAATAATGTTCTTTATTGGTTTTCCAGAAGGAGAAATTAATTCTGAAGCAGCCTGTTAACGATTCGTTTCCAAACCGATATAAGTAAATGTATTCCTTGAATTTTTCTTAATATTACAGGTGCAATGAACAAAAAGAAAAGTCAGATAAAAATAAAAACAAATGAATTAGAATGAGCCACATATTTCATAACAATTATTAATGTTATTGGATCATAAATATTTATATATAGTCACTGTTCCCTGGTAATTAAAACATCTTATATATTAGCCTTTTTTATTGATAGCGTGACAAGTTCGTTTGTTTTTTGAATTAAAATATTTTTCGATTAAGGAAGAAAAATTCTGATATTTTTTTTTCACAAAACAATGGAGTAGAAAAGAATCCCTCGGCTCAACATCTCTAGATAGTATAAAACTAAGTCCCCGATTCTTGGATGTCACGGGTAATCTCGAGAACCACTGGATGGATTTTGATGCGGTTTTCACCATTCTGTAAAGGATTTCTCGAGGAAGGTTTCTGTAGAAAAACGTTCATTTATGACCAAAGAAAGCCGAGCAGTAACGATTTCAGTAAATGGAGTCGATGAAAAACCTGCCGTCCGTGCGCCTTTTAAGCTTACGCTGGGTAAACCGTTAAAAATACATGTATATGGTACAATGAGTGTAATAATTGTTCAGCATAAGAAGTTCTAAAAAACGAATCTCTATCTTTAATACATCGCCCACTGTGAGTGTTTTTTCGTTTTCATTTCTTCCAACAATCTCCATTCAGTGGAAATTTAAATTACTAGCTTCGGAGAGAGTTTGCGAGCTACCGAACAAGCCTATCACCACAGCTTCGGCCAGCATCAAACTGTCAAGTCGTGCCGAGTTAAGACTTCAGAGAAGAGAATACAGTAGACTATGTGTTTGGAGTTTCACTGTTCACCTCGGCTTTTCTGAATTGCGTCTGGGACCTGCCGTCCGTGCGCCTTTTAATCTTACCCTGGGTAAACCATTGAAGATACTGGGCGAAGCCAGGGAGGGTTGCTAGTAAATGCATATAGCCTATATGTATATGTACATGTACAGTATATATATGTCGTAGTCAGATAGTGAAATCCGTCATTTCATGAAAATCCTAGGCACTTCATGAAGAGCCGGCATATGATGTAAAAAGGTACAGTTGCACTATCTGACGCGTGGTTTCATGAAATGACTAAATATCGCCGTCACATAGTGTAATTCATTTTGTACATCATCTGACGGGAAATCCAGCCCGTCACTTCATGAAGTACCGTAGCGGCAGCGGTGATCACGTGTGAGGGAAGTGAGACTTCCAAGAATAAATCAGATAAAAATGCGGACACTAAAGGGCTGTTATCTCCTCAGAAAGTGAACACTGTGACATATGGTACAAATGTCTAATGGTCTGGACTTCATTTATCCTCTAATTCCCTCCCCAGCATCTTGCTTGGCCTTGAGCCTGGAAGGAATATTATGCTGCCGTACTGTGAACGGAAGAAGAACGTCGTTCAGATCCATTTTGTTTTTAAAACATGAGAGATAGATAACCGATAGTATAATATGACTTTATTTCGCTGTTCCACCCTTTAAAACAACAAGAACAAACTCAGTTACGGGCGCGTAATACAGAGGTCTTGTATAGCTCTTAGCAGCCAAATGTATTAGAGAACTTGTGGTCTCGGGGTATGGTGTTGGCTTCCGGATCACTACGTGGTGAGTTCAAACCCCACTGAAGGATATTATTTTGCCAACTAACATTTTAATCTAGTTCAGTTGTTGCATTGTTTTATAGTTGTTTTCTTGTATATTTTATTTAAGGGCTAGGGACATCTTGATCATCAGCCCAGTGCATTTGGGTGGTTGTTTTCTGATAACCTGTGTTTGCGTGATGATAGAAGTAGTGTGTGGGTAAAGAATTTGGGAAGGTGTCTCGGGACTTGAAATGAAGTACCATCCCGGCATTTGCTGAGAGGGTGTGTGAAAAGACCTGGGGGAAAACGCCACAGTCAGCGACGGGATTCGAACCAGCATATTGGCCTACTCGTTAAATAGACTTATGAAATCAACTATGGTTACCACGGATAGGAACATAATTATGGTCGATCTCGGGAGGAAAAGATGAGAAGAGCTCCATTCCAACCTTAGCCATCCTGGAATTGGTTTCCCTTGGTTTCCCCCTTCTCCTCTAGGCAAATGCCGGGTTGGTTCCTAACTTAACCATGGCCGCCTCCTTCTCAATCTTAACCTGAACTACAAATACACACAATTCTACAAATACCATTATAATACTGATTATCAGACAGATTCTACACACTCCCAAGTACACAGGGCTGAATACACAAAAGCTTTACATTTGGTTGATTTAGTGGAGGGTTCACCTTCGAGAAAATCTCGAATTTCAGCCTATTTATTATAGACAGAAATATTTGAAAGAATGATTCTGCATTTTTCTTCATTGTGTGTATCTTACCTGTAAGTTATCGTTCCAGTTTTGTTGTTAATTCATTTGGAGGTCTTGGGTCACCTCAATCATCAGTCCCGTGTGATTGGGTGTGAATTGAAATTATATTTATATGATGACTGTAGGGGTGGGCGGACAATTGAACGAAGTTAGATGTCTGTGCAATACAATGTGTATAAACATATACTGTACCAAGTTTCATTGCGTTTGGTTGGTTAAATCGCGAGAAACGTCTATTTAAACGTCGCAACTTCGCTTGGGCGCCATGTTGGTTTTGTAGTTACCAGGTTTTCAAAAACGTCACATCGGTAAACTTCTAGTAGTTCCCATTATCACCGTACAAAATTCCAAGGTGATATCGGTAGTAGTTTCGGAGATATTGAATGCTGGTGAAATATTTCGCACAGCCGCCATGTTGGATTGGTGAGACGTAACAAAATTTGAAGGGCACGGTCGGGGTCGCCCGAAATAGTGCTATGAACTTACCGAGTTTCATTGAAATCGCTCCAGCCGTTTAGAAGTTATTAGGGGACACACACACACACACACACAAATCCTCACACACACACACGCACTCGCACACACAGACAGACACACGGACAAAAGGTGACCTCATAAGCCTATTTTTTTTCATAAATGAAAATAGGCTAAAAATACAAATTGCATCAGTGAAGGAAGGAGAGAAAAAAGATACACAAATGAAGAACAAAAAGAAAAACTACAAATGAAATTATGAAAGTAAGCATTGCAGATTAGAAAAAAAAATCTGTACAAATATATAAAAATAAAAATACAAACTTCTAGAAGAAAAAAAGAGATAGAGAGTAAAGAGTATCCGGTATTTCACGATTAGATTTAGGTTTTTATGTGAAAATTAATTTCGAAAACCATAATAAACAAGCATTAATTTATATCTTGGAATAGAACAATTAAATGAATTAATGTACGGCTTCATTGTGTCAGTCATTTCATGAAGTGCCGAATCAACAAACACCGGATCTTCATGAAGTGCCTCGGCTGATAATGTAAAATCATTTCTTACACCATCTGCCTAAATCGGTCCGTCACTTCATGAAGAAACGCGTCAGATGGTGTAACTATCTCTTTTTACATCATATGCCGGCTTTTCATGAAGTGCCTAGGATCTTCATGAAATGACGGATTTCACTATCTGACTACGACATATACAAAATTGTCGCCTCAGGCTAATCTACTAGGGCCTATTTTTCAACAAAATAATAGAATGGAAAAATCATTAACATAGTTCAGGTAATACTAAACAAATACAGCATTGGACAAACAACAGGGTGAAATTTTATGCCAATTACTACAATAAAAACACTGCTGTCGTACCGTATCAACACTATAATGTATTATTAAAGATTATTGTCCGTACATGGTTTGGAGGACTTTCGCTCTATCTCCGGCAGAATGCCAATAAATAACGAAATAGAGACAACTATCAGCTGGAGTACTAACAAAGAGTAAAAAAAACACACAACTAATGAATTTATTTTTAAATACTGTATAACAGACTACTGATAATAACAAAAATAATTAAAATATATATCATCTTGGTTTACAGGATTGAGCCGCGTCGCATATCGGTTATTATTTCCCGACGTTTCGGCTGTCCAGGACGCAGGAGTTTACAAAGTGCCTTGCTCCTGTGGACAGGTTTACATAGGGCAAACAAAAAGACACGTTTCCATTAGGATTTCAGAGCACATTTGAGACACGAAACAGATAAACTACAGATCTGCAATAGCTGAACATGCTGACGTCACGAGACACGCCATCGAATTTGATAAGGCCGAAACTGTTGCTAAAATTCCCGGATATCAAAACAGGTTAATTAGAGAGGCAATAGAGGTCGTGAAGCATCCCAATAATTTCAATCGCGAAGATGGGTTCAAACTCAGCAACATTTGGAAAGTTCTACTAGCGCGCGACTGCCAGGGGCGGGGACCAATCAGCGAGCAGTAGGCGACAATGCAGGGCAAGCAAGCACATCTGACTGGCAATAACCGTTAGTTTAAGTACGGACACCAACTCGTACCTACCCATGATTAACGCTGCTGCAATGTCAGCCGAAACGTCGGGAAATAATAACCGATATGCGACGCGGCTCAATCCTGTAAGCCAAGATGATAAACTAGACACCGGCCGCGAAAATCTACGATATAAATTTAAAATATATAAAAAACTTGAGTAAAGAAACTGCCAACAAAACATTACTGAAAATCGAAACAGCGGGATACTTATTCATTAATACTAACATGAGTCAGAAATGTTTTCTTGGGTATAACGAATACAAAATCGTCAAAGATAGACAAGGTGGAACACGGATTGTTATTTTGTGATTCACTTAATTCAGATTATAGAATATGTTGGGAAGATAACCCCACCTTCTAGTATCAATACTGCTACTATATTTCACTGCTTTATATTGCTCTTTATATATTTTTTAAACTTTTCGATTTCCAAGTTACGGCGTTGTTTTGGTACAAGAAGATGAGGTTATCCTCCCAACATAACCTATCATCTAATGCTACTGGTGAGTTAGCCGTGGTCGTTACGCCATGACTGTTGGCAGTCGCTCACATCCGGGAGGCGAGGTGGTTCGAATCCCCCCGCCGGCAATCTTGAAGATGGTCTTCTGTGGTTTCCCATCTTCCTTCCAGGAAAATGCCGGGGTTGGTCCCTAACTATAGGCCACAGCCGCTACCTTCCAACTCCTTGTCCTTATAATCGCACTTTCCTCCCCCAGACAACACTCCACACCCGAACATGTCCAAAGTCATACGCTAAAAAAAAAAAAAAAAAAAAAAAAAAAAAAAAAAAAAAAAAATGCAACTAAACCTCAACATAACATTATATTGTGTTCCTCCTTGTTTATCGTCCATAATTTTGTATTTGTTATCTTCAGGAATTATTTTTGACATATTATCTCACTGTTTAGATTTTCAGATCATTTTTGGTTAGCTGTTTCTTTACTCAAGTTCTTTATATGTTGAGATTCTTATATGGTCATCAGTAGTCTGTTATATTTTTAAATTTCCCTATTTGTGTTTATTTTCTGTTTATTCTTTGTTACTACTCCAGCTGAAAGTTGTTTCTACGATGCCCGTCCAGAAATTAAGTTTTCCACTTTTTTTTTATAAAAAGATAACATCGTAACATGAAAAACTTTGGTCTACTAAAACATAGTTTATAACATTTAGAACTATTCTATTTTATTGGTATAACTATTTTCACAGTAACATATCATAAAGCCTTTCATTTCAAAGTAAACATACGATCACAATAATTACAATAATTGAAAGTAGGCTCAGTCATCATCATGTTGCGTAGCATCAATCAAGTTCGACTATGCAATGGAACACGACTGGCTGTGGAAAAGAAAATGAACAACGTCATCGATGGAGAAGTTGATTTGATTCCGCGCATCCCAATGATTCCACCGGACGTGCCATACGATTTTAAACTGTTGCAATTTCCCATGCTTCTGGCCTTCGCAATGACCATCAAAAAATCACAAGGTCAGTCGTTGGAAGTTTGTGGAATTAACTTGGAGTTTCAGTGTTTCGTGCATGGACAACTGTATGACACGTGTTTGCGTGTCGGAAAGCCGTCATGTTTGTTTAATTAGCACGTAGCACATTCGTAAAGACTAGTGGACTTTGCACCTTTCACAACTTCTAACATTTCACTCAAACAGAATTCCACAGTTTTCTTATTATGAACCTATATCTGCCACTGGATAGCAAGGAATACCATATCTGTATGTTATTCAAATTAGAAGAATAAATACTCACAAATAAACTGACTAAACACTTTTTACTATAATACTCAATGTTCATAAAAATGGCACTTAGCACCTTTCTACTGATAGGTATCCAATTGATCACAACCTCAAAACAAATTTCAATGAACCATAACATCAGTTTCCCATCATTGGCATTTCCACTTCGAGCTGTCTTTTCAAGAGATTCATTTTTCATCATTAATCTAAAAATTGTAACAGATCTGGACTGGTTGCTAGTAGATGCCACTCGTGCAGATCCGGTGGAGAACTTTGTTTTAATTAAATATATATTTTCCATTGCAAAATGCACAATACAACGCTCAATTTTATAACGTCTCAGTACTTAAAAACAATAAATATAAAAAACAAGCCAAAAAGTACAACTCTGATTGGTTTATAACACCGGCCGGCCTGGTGATAGACCAAAGCTCTAACCACACAGCTAAACGTGTCCACCGAAAATTCACGTAATCAATCGATTTACATACGTCTTAGCAAATAATGATTAAACTATTTCTTCACTGAAGTATTGTAACCTTTATGAAGGGTACAGTATATATTCATTATAATCCATTTCATACAAAGTTTTTTATATTATTGCTATCAGTAGGCTATATTGAATGCAACATACTCAAATTAGTGAAATATAGGTCAGAACGAGAGATTAGCTGGCATATTGTCTTGTAACCGAGACGGCTCCGCTTTTTTAAGGTCACTTCTGCAGTATAATATCATAATATGAACTTTTAATTGCGACCGGGCCACGTCCTTTAATTTTTAGTCTTTTAGAGTATTTTTAATCATTTTAGATACCGGTAGTTAACATTTTGGAAATAATTTTGAAATCAGCCTTTTTTATAAATTTTTGTGTCTATCTTGCAACTTCATTTGTATCAACCACTGTTTGCGGAAGAAGGTTATAATGTAACCGAAACCGGTACAATGTACTCAAGAATTATAATTTATTGACTTTCGGCATTATTTTTCTATTTGATTAAAACATAGTTGCTAAAAAAGCTTTACCGGCACCCGATACATCAATGTTTGAGCTATTCTTCGACATAATTATTACCGGTACCAGAATTGAGACGCCTGTGCCATAGAAGTCTGGGAATGGAAATGGAACTAGCGTGCGACATTCATCTTCAGCTCTTCGTCAGTGTGAAAATGCTGATTGGAGGACAGGAACTTCTTGAGGTGCAAGAAAGGATGGAAAACCAACCACACACGGCTCGGCGCACAGCAACTGTTCTGCAGGAGTTCAGCCGGGAGCTGTTACGTCATCCACCGTACAGTCCTGATAATGCTCCCAGCGATTTGTATCATTTCTTGCACCTCAAGAAATTCCTGTCCACCGATCTGCACTGATGAAGACCTGAAGACGAACATCATACGCTGGTTTCATTCCCGACACTCCAGCTGCGACACAGGAACACAAAAGCTGATCCCACGATTTGACAGGTGTCCCAATTCTGATGGAGATTATGTCGAAAAATAGCTTAAAAAAATCCTGTATCTGGTGCCAATAACGTTTTTCGTAAAAGTATGTTCTCTTTTTATTTAAAAAATAGGGAAACTTAATTTCTGAATGGGCATCCTATTTTGTTATTTATGAATATTCCACTGAAGAGGGAGCCAAAGCGCTCCGAACCATGCACGGAAAATAATCTTTAATCCTACATGATCGTATTTATAAGGTGAAACAGCAGCGTGATTATTGTTATACAGTATTTATCATTATTAACATTATCATCGAGTTTCCAACCGTATTTTCTCTAGCATATTAGCGTTATAGTTGGACAATTATTACAAAACATTTGCTACTTATAGCCATTACAATTTAATAACTTAAGGAAGATATGATGGAAGACTGTAAGAGAATGAGAATAACAACAATGATTTTAGCTTGTTTTCATTTATGAAAAAAAAAAAAAGGCTTATGAGATCACCTTTTGTCCGTGTGTCTGCCTGTGTGTGCGATTCGTGTGTGTGTCCCAAATAACTTCTAAACGGATGGAGCGATTTCAATGAAACTCTGTAAGTTCATAGCACTTTTCCGGACGACCCCGACCGTGCCCTTCAAATTTTGTTACGTCTCACCAATCCAACATGGCGGCTGTGCGAAATATTTCACCTGCATTCAAGTATAAGGTGCGTTCAAAAAGTAACGAGCCGGAGGTTGGAATGCGCAAACCGGTGACTACATCGGCTAATTGTGGCGTGTGTAACGAGGTGTGGTTCCGACCAGAGCGTGGAGGATCACAGCCCGTCGCTAGAGGGCACGCGTGCACGTCGCTTGACGATAAAAAAAGCGAGCAGCAGCATGCATCAATCGTCCAACGCTGCCAGTCGCATTGCAAACAGTGACATGGAGGCGTCAACCGAAGAGCAAAGAGGTGTTGTTCGGTTTCTGACAGCGGAAGGAGTAGGGGAAACTGACATTCATCGCCGAATGTCACAAGTGTACGGCGAACACTGCATGTCCCTTGCAAGGGTCAAGGCGTGGCACAAAGGCTTCAGGGAAGGACGGGTATCGTTAGCCGATGATGCCCGGTCTGGGGCACCCACCTGCATTACCGATGACAACGTCCAGCTGGTTGATACACTCATTACGCAGGACCGCCGAGTGACAGTGAACGCCATAGCCGCCGTGGTCGCTCCACGACAATGCACGACCTCATACGGCCAACACAGTCGCGGCACTCCTGCAGAAATTCAAATGGGGGGTTCTCGGCCACCCTCCATACAGTCCAGACCTCTCTCCCTGTGATTACCCCATGTTTGGTCCCCTGAAAAGGGCTCTGCGGGGCCAACGATTCACCTTGGACGGCGACGTTCAGCTGTACGTGCGGAACTGGTTCACATCGCAGCCCAGGGAATTTTATGAGACAGCAATTCACCGCCTCGTGTCACAGTGGGACAAGTGCCTCAACAGCCAGGGCCAATACTTTTAACATACAGGTACTGGTTTATGTAATTATGCCTCCGGCTCGTTAATTTTTGAACTCGCCTTATATTTTACTTAGATGTCGATGGTGAGTCTCAGGAAAAATATTTCACTCGTAACAGATTTGGTAGACCTATATATCAATAGGGATACATTCAAATAGAATGAAGTATGTTATGCCCATGACCCTCAATGCAGTATAATAATGGGTGAAATACAATATTGCGATAAATAGAGCTTGTTTCGATGGTACATTATAAACAGAGTTGAAATGGAATATCAACACATCAAATTTAATCTACTTCCACATACCCAGTGTTCACCGCAATCTTCTCCATTAGCAGCTTATTATAATCACACCGCTTTCACATCCCAACCCAAGCGGAAAATCTGAATCTTCCACTTCACTACACAGCGTTTGATCCAGCGCGATACATTGGGTGAGATCAGAGATGCTGAGAGTTGATTGAAAATTAAATAATAGAATTATTGGACATCCGTACTCACTAGGACTTGAAAGTAAATTATCGTTACGAACAGATACATCTAAAACTAACACGGGTTAATGGCGTTACAGATATAAATAAGAAGGCCTGACTGGATACGGTGATAGATTATTCTTTTATTGGTGTCCTGGTAGACGCCTCAGTTTGAGGTTTATATAAATTAACCGTATTGACAGATTCCACGTTCCTGTCAACAAGAATCACGGCATACCAAATAACTTGCAAATCACCTTTTCTACATGTTTTATCCTGCAATTAAAATTTACTGGGGAAGATAATAATATCTTCATTTATATTTATTTTTCAAGTCTTAACGTTATCTGTTTTGTTTTGATTTCATATTTAAGGGATTTTCTTCATGTACCTTTACCTAGATGTAATTTTATTTTAGTCTTTTATGATAATTAGCTTTAGAATTCCACTTCTTCTGTTCGATCTGGATCACTATGGACCGCGGAGTAACAACTACGGTATCTTGGATCATCTTTTTCCCTCCATTAGCTTTGATCTTCTGTCAATACAGCTTCATTCAGTAGCTCATCTTCCTTCTTTCCTCTGAAAAGACCACATTTGAAGATTTCTCTTCTCCGCCTCCTCGGAAACCTCTGAAGTCTGAAACTAATTGTCGAAAGCGGTTCCTGTTTTGAACATCTTTCTGACTGATGCCCATTCTCTCCATATCAGTATGATCTCCAGAAACCACCGGGGAACAATCTTTTCCTCCTCAATATATGCAAAGAGTTTTCAAGTCAGTCTTGCTTGATTCATGAGCAGGAGATATCCATAGAATTGTATTCGTTTCTTCTTCATAAACTCTATAATTCCCTCGATTTCTTTGTATAACTCTCTGTTAGGTCTCAATCTTCGTTGCTCATCCTTTATCTAGGTCCCAGAATCTTCCTGAGGATCTTCCTTTCCGTCTTTATAAGTTGAAGTTCTTCTGGCTTGATCACAGCGTTATAGTGCCTTCCTTACCTTTGTCCTGCTACTTAGTGACTTATCAGATTTCTTAAAATAAATTTAATTTTTAAACTTCTTTAATGAATATGTGCTGAAGATGAATCCTTCGCGATTTAAAACATGTACACTGATCTTTAGATTTATTAAGTTACAGTTGATAGGCATTTTTCAATTTATAAAATCATGGATACGGAGATATAAAAATTACCCAAATCCCAAATGGCCATAAGTCTCCATGCACTTGGTGGTGGTACCTATTTGATAACCTATGTTATTGTCGTATCCGTATTGATGTGAGTGCATGTAATTGGGGATAGAATTGGGGATGATATGAGATGGCTAGAGAAGTATCATCTCGGCATTTTCCTGGAGCAGGAGTGACAAAGCATAGACAATCACTTTTAGGATGGATGGGAGGAGACGGAGGAACGAAACCAACTTTTTTCAGTTATCGTTGATGTTGTTGTTTTTTCATTTTCGGGCTTGGACGTCGTGATTATTTCAGACCCGTGTATTTCGTGTGGGTATAGAATTAATCTGATAATAACCGGTATTATTGTGGTGTCTGCGTATTTGTAGTTGCGGCGAGAATTAGGAGGGAGGCGACCGTGGCTTGCAGTTAGCAACTATCCTGACATTTGCTGTGGGGTGACAGGTAGGAATGTTTGCCACTACAACAGGAGGTGGACGAATCTAACACCAATTGCAATAGTATCCACACAACTGGCTGTGAGGTACAGCGGTAACGTTCTCACCTACTGTGCCCAAGGTTGCAGGATCGAATCCTAGCGCAATCAGTTGGCATTTGAGGGTGCGCAAATGCGAGGGAGCTGTGCCAGTACATTTACTGGCACGTAAAAGATCCCCTTCGAGGCAAAATTCGGGTACCCTGGCGTTATATTATAATTATTATTATAATTATTAGCTAAATTTGAGGTTAGATTTGATTAACACTCTCTAAGTTCCAACGTTCGACGCCAGGTGCTGGTTGCAGTGGCATCTAGTAGCCAAATTCACAGCTAGGTATCGTTGACGGTAGCATTTGGTAGCAAAAGGAGGAACGACTTGAAACTGATAGTCTGCAGTCCTTACCTGAATTACAGAGAACTCACACTAATACAGCGATCACAAAAACAGCGGTTATTAGACAGATTCTACACACACCCAAAAACTCGGGATTACATGACCGCGTTATCGCAATCTCTAAACTGAGGAACCAGCCAACCAACCAACCGAAGTCCCATATCCATGGTTCGACAATGCAGTAGTTGCATCTCATTGCCGCATCGTGCCGGCTTCCGTGAGAAAAGAAGATAAATTCTCGACTAGACCGGGACTGGTGCGCTGCCACACGGCAGGTGACAAAGAAAGCAGTCAGACTGCTAATTAAAACAACTTAGCAATCGAAAACAATGCTCATAAAGTGTGTGACGTGTGTACAACTACAACTAACGGGGCGCCTAAACCGCAGTGGCGGTGGGAGTCCCATATGCACGGTTTGACTCTGTAGTAGATCTCCCTGTTATTATTATTATTATTATTATTATTATTATTATGCGGCTTCGGTGGCGTAGTTGGTAGCATGCTGAGCCTCTATGCCCAAGATCGCGGGTTCAAACCCATCCAAAGCCATCGGATTTCTTAAGAGCGATAAAATCCCTCAGTATTCCTTCCTTCAGAGGGGAAGTAAAGCCGGCGGGCCCATGTCATAGATTTATGGCATGTAAAAGAACCTTCCACTAACTACAATATATTGTGTGAAGCTAAATTTGAGGTTAGATTCGATTAACGCTCTATTAAGTTCCAACGTACGCCGGCCGGTGCCAATTGCGATGGCATCTAGTAGCCAAGTTCGTAAATAGGTGTCGTTGACGGTAGCATTTGGTAGCAAAAGTAGGAACTACTTGAAATCGTTCGTCTGCAGTCCTTGCCTGAATTACAGACGTCTGCAGTCCTTGCCTGAATTACAGATAACACACACTAATACTGCCATCACAATTAACACCGGTTATAAGTCAAATTCTGCACACACCCAAAGTACACGGGGCTATATGACCGCGTAGTAGCAGCTCCTAAGCTGAGGAAATAACCAACCTTTTTTTTAAACTTGCGAATTAACCACTTAGGATCAGGCTACAATTTCACTGTTTTAGTTGTAAATTCCTCTGCCTCCAGTACTCCTTCATACCATCGCTGTGCTGCTGCCGTTGTTCGGCCGTCCAAGCTCTTCCGGTCTTTGTAGTTCGTCTCTCGTCATGAAACCCTTCCAAATTGTGAATACTGTTTCGAAACGTATCCCTTTTCAACATTTGTGCCTCCGGGATGTTAGATCTTTCAAGGTCTTTCCGAGTTTCTTTAATCCATGATGTAGTTGTTTTTTTGTTCCAGAAGTAGTCAAATAACTGCTTGGTTAATATGGATTCGTCCAATCTGAACATGTGTCCAAAAAATGTTTGCCTCCGTTTCCTCACGGTCGCAGAGATTTTTTCTACATTCTGGTAGACTTCGGCGTTGCTTTTCCATCCTGTTTATTATTATTATTATTATTATTATTATTATTATTATAAATTAAGACAGGAGGAAGAAATTAAAGCTTTCAGATAACGCTTTCGGAGTGTCGAAATTGTTTCTGGAAATGTTTTTGAAATAAATTACCTTGGTAGCTACTACCCTAAAATGTGCATAAGCTGTATTGCTGTTTGGTGGGATAGCAGTCAACATTACAAACGTTAATACTAATTTAAAAAAAAAACTGCGAAAACAAAGCTAATCATATTTAAAATCACATAATGTTAATGATTCTCGTACGCATTTCCAAAAACTGTTTTCCGAACGATCTTACTTTCGAAACAGAGAGATCCCGACTGCTCAAATGGTCTTATTTTTAAGTACCCCATTTCCGATTGCCCAATTTTTGAAGCCATATTTCCGAATCCATATTTTCTTGGTTTTCCGAAATCGGAAATTTCAAATTAAAAGATCAACAATTAAAAATTAAAAGAAGTGTTGTAAAGGATTTATACCAGATGGTTATTTAATCCGTTGTTGTACGTTACTTAAACATGAATTCTTAAAGAATGTCTAGTGACAAACTGTTAATTACAATGTCGACGGGACTCAAGGAAAGATAGGCCTACTGGTCGTGGACGGTTACATGTATTATAGAAACAAAAGCGAGTCCGCAGGAACTGAGTATCGGGAATGTAAGAAAATCCACGTCGAAGGGCGTAATTCTCGATTAGTCACTAATAACGTTGATGAAAAATTTCGGATTTAGTGAATTCGGAAAAATAATACCTTTATCATTTCTAATAAGTGTTTCTGACTCCTTGCTTTCTGGTGTAGGAGCGTTCGGAATTCTTACTTTTCAGAAACGAGACCGTTGGGAAGGTTGGTTTCTGAAATTGTACGGGGACGTGTTATAATTATATCGCAAATCATGCAGTAGCTATTGTTTTCAAGGAAGACCACCTGAAGCACCCATGTGATCTCGGTGTAAAAGAAATCCCCAGGAAGTCATGACTAAACAAGATGTATAACTCACAAACAGCAGATGGTCATCTCTAGACATCAGTGATGTAGAACCGAAACTCACCTAGAAAAAAGAGAAAAGCAAGATTAATATTCGTGATAAAAACTAATATTGTATCTGACAAACTGTTCGTCAAAAAAAGACCTGATAGGCCTACCATTTATTTTCCTTTTCAACCACAAAGGTTGAAATTTGAGGACCCAAACCTCTTCTAATGGCTAATTAAAGCAATCATTTTGAGTGTACTATATAAAATAAATCAGTAGCCTACATATACCTGCATATCGTTCCAAGAAGCAATAAAAGATAGCGCCAGATGCACCACTTATATTGACTAGAATACAGTAACCAAGCCAGACAAGATCAGTTCTCAAAGGACAGTAGAGAGCAACAGACCTAATGGAAGGAATCTCCAGTAGTCAGATAACTGGTACATCAAAAGTGCTTTCAAATGTTAGAGTACAGTTATGTTAATAATAATATAAAAACACGATGATAACGTTCTGTAAATTAACAGTTAAAAACTAATAATAATATTATCGTTGTTTATATTGTTATACAAATAGGTACAATTCGCTATTGCATGCCTGCTTATTACGCTACCCCGTTTATTACGCATTTTCTTCTGTAAGGACCCTAGACGGTTCGTATATTATACTGTATTCTAAATCCGGCTTATAGCGCTTTTTTTTTAAAGAGGGTAAATTCCGTATAAATTTAGAAAAAGCACTGTATTTGACTGGTTTTAATAATAATATAGTAAAATACAATAATAATAAAATACTGTACATCAGAGAAATATTATTCCCAAATCGTTTCCCCACCTCACAAATCATTTCCCGTCTTTAGCGTTGTCCCACTTATTACGCGTTTAAACCACAGTCCCTTGAAGAGCCCCTTATTTTGGAAAAGGGTATACTGTAGAAGTGTAAACGTGTAGATTTAATCTTTGTTATTAATTATATATGAATTGCAGCCAATGGCCATAGCAGGGTATTTTAATTGAACGTCCGTAAGCTCCCAGCAAGTTCAATTTCAAGTAGTTCCAACTTTGGCTACCAGATGCCTAGCAGCGAACGTTGGAGCTTGATAGATTGTTTCTAACCAAATATAACCTACAAATTTGCCTACACACTACCAATTGTAATGGTAGGTTCTTTTACATGCCATAAATCTATGACATGGGCTCGCCGGCTTTACTAACCCTCCAAAGGAAGGCATACTGAAGGATTTTAACGCTCTTAAAAATCCAATGACTTCGGCCAAATTTGAACCCGCGATCTTGGGCATAGCAGTTCAGCATGCTACTGACTAAGCCACCGAAGCCCCTATGTTATTGTATGCAGGTTAGTTAGCGTACACAATGGGGCTCACATCCAGAGACTATTCGCACTTCAGCAATGACATTGTGATTTTCTACTGCTGAATTTGCTTCCCCAGTCTGGTACAGGTCATCTTATGTCAGAAAGGTAAAGCTCCACTACCTGTCTGGAATTGCACTACCTTGTGTACGCTGAGAGGTGGCTGCCAACAGGCAGAGGCTGTGAGTGGAAGAGAACAGCGCCCATCCACTGCATGGATATAATCCACCTCAACAACGGCTGAGGTCCCGAAAGAGCTTCCTGAGGACATCTGAGATGCTTACCGTCTCACCGGAGAAGGCAAGGCTCGATTTATGGAAGAAGATGACCCCTCACCTTTGCGGTTGGATGCCAGAAGCTGAAGAACCCGGACACAACGAAAGCAGATAGGTGGCGAACTCCCTTAACTGGTTACGATCATGAGTTGGAAGATCACGAGACAATCTGAGGAGATGGGGCCTCAGTACAGGTGACACGTCTTGCGAATGTGGACAAGAAAAAAAAACACAAAACATGCTTCATTGCCCTCTGTGCCCTTCATCTTGTGCAGAGGAAGATCTCCTTCAAGCCACTCCGAGCGCCTTGGTTGTTGCTCAGTATTGGGCACGTGCTATATAAAGAGACAATTGTACTGCTATATGTACTGTATAGCAACTGGACATTTGTATGTTTCCGACACGAGAATAATAATGTTAAGTGTGGTAAATAACTTATTGTCATTCCTTATGTGTAATAACTGAAGCTATAGAGCACCATACGTCAAACGACCAAAACTTCATGGCAAGGAGTTCACAACCTGCAACCCGTGGCCGCAAGCCGCATACCGCACGGGAGTAAAGTCTAAATATACGTTTAGTAATATATGAAGTAAGGAAGAACTCGAGGATATCATTATAGTCTGAAAGTTAAAGAACAGAGTGAAACCATGGACTTGTACTTGAATACAAGACAAAACTAATGACAACAGGTTTACCATCAAACATTATGATAGGCAATAAGTTAATCGCAGAGGTGAATAGTTTCTGTTTGTTGGGATCAACCATTAGTAGTAGCGGCTCATGCAGTCAGGAGATTCGCCGAAGACTTGCCCTAGGAAGAGCAGTTTTTATAGGCCTGGATAAGATCTGCAAGTGTTCAGATGTATCTTTGCCTACTAAAATTAGAATGGTTAAGGTACCAGACATTCCCATAGCTACATATGGTTGCGAAAGCTGGACCATAAGGAAACGAGATAGGAAGTATATTGATGCTTTTGAGCTCTGGTGTTGGAGAAGGATACTGCGTATCCCTTGGACAGCCAAGAAGACAAATGTATGGATAATTCAAAAAATCAAATCAGATCTGTCTCTTGAAGCATTGATAACAAGATTACGGCTGTCATATTTTGGACACATTTTGGACAATTATGCTTGGAAAGGTGGAAGGGTCTCGGAGACGAGGGCGGTCAGCATTGAGATGGATCGACTCCATCAAATCCAACATGAATATGTCAGTGAAGGATCTAACGTATATGGCTGAAGACCGAATCATATGGAGACAGTCCATCCATGCAGTCGCTAGGAGTCGACGCCGACTTGATGGCACCTGATCATCAGTATATGAACATATTAAGAGATATACAAATATTTCTATGGTAATGGTTAAACTCTCAAGACAGATTTCGGTTCCAAGTAAGTTGAAAGAACAACATATGATCATTTATTTATATCGAAATATATGTTTCCTCTGCCAGAAAAACAACCAGGTTTTTCATGTAAATAGATCTTAAACAATAATGTTATTAGTTTTCCGTCCCTTTTAACTACTGCAGCTTTTAGAGACGCCTGGGTGACGGAATTTTGCCCCGAAGGGGATCTTTAACGTGATAGTAAATCTAGTGGCACGGCTCCCTCGCATTTGCGCACCCTCAAATGCCAACTGACTGCGCCAGGATTCGAAACTGCACCCTTGGGAACAGCAGGCGAGGACGTTACCGCTGAGCTACGTAGCCTCCGTGGCTTAGGCGGCAGCACGCCGGCCTCTCACCGCTGGGTCCGTGGTTCAAATCCCGGTCACTCTATGTGAGGTCTGTGCTGGAAAAAAACGGAGGCAGACAGGTTTTTCTCCGGGTACTCCGGTTTTTCCTGTCACAATTTCATTCCAGCAACACTCTCCACTATCATTTCATTTCATCTATCATTCATTTAATCATTGCCCCGGAGGAGTGCGACAGGCTTCGGCAGCCGGCACACTTCATATCCTCGCCGCTAGATGGGGGCTTCATTCATTCCATTCCTGACCCGGTCGGAGACTGGAAGCAGGCTGTGGATTTTCATTTCATTAGTAGTCTATAGTAGTATTATTATTATTTAAATATGAAAAGGCTTTGGACCTATACATCATTTTAAATCGCTGTGCACTTAAGCAAGTCCTTAGTATTTATAATTCTAATTCCACACATTGTTACCAGTTGGTTAACAGAAAAATCACATACTCATTCAAGTGCTTGGGACTGATAGCCATGATGTTGCAAGTCCCTACATAAAACAATAAACTACTACTACAACAACTACTATTCCTCTCAAGGAAAAAACGCGCCTTATATTCAGTCTGTGGAGTAATGTTTATCACCCACAAAATTATAAATAGCGTGTATTCATATCCGAAATGTCAAATAAAACATACACAAACATGGAATTTACATTCCGCCCCCCAGAGAGAAACATTAGTTACGCAGACCAGCAGTGGTCTGAACATTAAAAAAAAAAACAATTTAATTCGCAACATCACGATACTCTCTTTTAAATTTATTTTAACATCTAGAATTACGCGCTATTCTCAGTGAACGGATATCTTAACGACTGTTCGTATATTACTCCAACCAGTGTGGCAGCGCGCTTTGCAATGCTACCAACATGTTTGCTAAAGAACACTCGAGAGAAATATATTTCTGTAGCTAAAGGAACTTCAAAGAGTCGATAAATTATAATTCAATCCACTCTAAATTCACAACTTGTGTGAGTGTATACGAAAAGGAACCACCCTTGACTTTTAATTGAGGATACATTCCATTTTGAACTGAACTGCAGGCGTAGCTAAGGGTCAGTATGGTTGGTACCTAGGTTTATTTATTTATCGTATGGCTTTTATTGCCGGGAGTGTCTGAGGACATGTTCGGCTCGCCTGAGTCTGTAGCTGCTTCCAGTGGACACCCTAAAGGGTGAGCTACAAGTTCCGTTCAATTTCAAGTAGTTCCAACTTTCGCCACCAGATATCAATGATACGTAGTGGTAAACGTTGGAACTTTGCTAGAGCGTTCTGACGAAATCTAACCTAACAAATTTTGCGTTACACAAGTTTAGTCTGTGAAAGGATCTTTTACATGCCAAAAATCTATGACATGGGACCGCCGGCTTTACTTCCCCTCCGAAGAAAGGCATACTGAAGGATTTTAACGCTCTTAAAAAATCCGACGACTTCGGCCGGGTTTGAACCCGCTATGTTGGGCATAGCAGTTCAGCATGCTACCGACTACGCCACCGAAGCCGCTGCGACAACACGGTCATGTAGCCCCGTGTACTTTGGGTGTGTGTACAATCTGTCTGATAAACGGTGTTAATTGTGATGACCGTTTTAGTGTGCGTTCTCTTTAGTGTGCGTTCTCTGTTTTTTAATTCAAGTAAGGACTGCAGACTTTTGAATTTTTCAAATAGTTCCTACTTTCGCCGCCAAACGCCACCGTCAACGACTACTAGTTCAGAACTTAGCTACCAGACGCCACCGCAGTCGGCTCTTGGCAACGAACGTAGGAACCTAAGAGCGTTGTTTACATTCTTGACCTATACAATTTAGCTTCACACAGGTGTAATTAGTGGAAGGTCATTTGACATGCCATAAATCTATGACATGGGACCGCCGGCTTTACTTCCACGCCGAGGAAGGCATACTGAGGGATTTAGAACGCTCTTAAAAAATCCGACGATTACGGCCGGGTTTGAACCCACAATCTTTGGCATAGAAGCTCAGCATGCTACCAACTACGCCACCGAAGCCGCCTAAAGGTGCCTGTACACTGGAGAGCTTTTGCCCTAGCTAGAGCGTAGAGTAGCTCTAGCTAGGGCATTCTAAGCTCCTCTCTAGTGTACACAGGTAGTAGAGAACCCTAGCGGAGACCGATCTAAGCTCTAGCTAGGGCCGGCTGACTCTACGGTGTAAACAGTATTTGGGTGCCCTAGCTAGACCAGTCTAGCTCTATTCGTCCGGTTGAATATTGGAAAGTGCTCTATGTAGAGTCAGTGGTGGATTGTTGGGGTTATTTGTTTGTTGTTAATTATAGTGTTTGATATGGCTGAATTTGTGTGGAGTCGCGAAAAAACAATAACATTAATTGAACATCCAGAAACTTGGAATTGTACTCTGAAAGAATAGTCAATTTTTCTCATTCTTAAAAGTTCTTGTACGCTTCAGAATCTTCTGAACATAACCCTTGCAATAATATTTAGCGTGCATTCCCTCGTATTTTCTTTTTGATATCCAATTCCTCACCCACAACCTTTTGTTCTTCTTCAAAGTTTTCGTTTTTGACAAGGCACACACAACCACCACAGATGCTAAAAGCTCTCTTGAAGACATTTTAACTTCACAACACAGCGCAAGAAACCTAGACGCACACTGCTCTCAGGATGTTTTAGTGCTGCTCTACCTAGTGCATTTACGTTTGACAGTGTACACAGGTTCAGAGAGTGCTCTAGGTAAATTGTCTATCTCCGCTCTATGTAGAGGGAAAATTACTCTACAGTGTACACGCACTCAGTTTAGTTAGAGCGGTCTAGCTAGACTTGCTCTATGAAAATCACTCTCTAGTGTACAGGCACCTTAAGGGTCAGTATGTAAGGCTCTGGAACTACAGTAAGCGATGCGCCTGCTGCCTGTTGTCAGTTTAATTTCACAACTTAAATTAATTCACTGAAAGATCGATGATAAAACAGTAGTCCTACACATTGGAGATGGCTGCATCGTCGTATAAGACCGAAAGCAATTAGTAATAATAACAATAATAATAATAATCTGTGCGAGAAATTTCGCATTTGCATAACACTGTTGTGTGAGCTCGACACGACACAGTTTTGGCAGGGGCTATCGTTATTTATTTCATGTTCAACGATGTCAAAATGTAAATATTATACGACAGAAAACTGTATCATAATGATAGTCTAGTTCTGTTTTTCCAGTATGAGACAGTTTCTTCAGCCAGTCAGAGCTCATTCATTGACCAATTAGGTAAGGATACCTTCGCGCTTGCGCTCAAAATCCAACATGTCGGACATGAATTACATGATTTGGAAGTTTTAATTGGATATCGGATCAACCATTGTAGTTACAATCACAAACACAAAGACAAAATCAGCACGAACCTTACGGTAACAAGAAAATACTATGACATATGCAAGAAATTTATGAATCTACGTCCGAAAGTTAGCAACACAGCATCCTTCTATATAAATTACCGACATGGAAAGTGCACCGTACCATACTATAAACTGGCGAATATGAGACAAGACCTTAATATCCCCAACTCCAATTTCTACACAGCGCATTGCTTTCAAACGACTTCAGTGACAATATTAGTGAATGCTAGAGCTGGACGGCACTAGTCATCATGCAGGCTGTAAACAATAGCATTGCCAAGCAAAGTAAATGGTCTCTGCTTTCGAAGTGCTTTGAACCACGCATGCGCTCTGTTCAGTCAGCAAAGCCTTCGCGCCCTGTTCACTAACTGAAGTAACTGAATCCCACAGATATTTATGAATATTTATGTTAAAACATATAATAAAGTTATAATTATCGTCAAACATAAACAGTTGTTTGCAACTCGCCTATAATGGTAATTAAGACACTCGTATGGAAATTATAGAACTCGCCACGCTCGTTTTATAAACATACTCGTGTCTTAATTATTGACATTACAGGCTCGTTGCATAATGTACTATAAACGCACTTTTCATATTTATTCATACATATTTTGACGTAAAAATACAGTGTATTGTGTTAAAGCCGCTAGATCTAGCGACTTGTCACTAAGGTTGGCACCACTGGCCCTCCACGACTCAGGCCGGCTTCTGCGGGTAATGAGACGGAGTCACCCACCACTCAATACGCAACAGCGGAAGGCCAGTGCTGAGCGGAAATGACGACAGTATAACAAAATACGTCCGCCATGCGGAAATGTATTATTCTCTCAGAACAGCGTGCCAAAGGCTGTCCCGAAACAAAGAAGCTGTGGAAGTTGTTCCACTACCAATAAAGGGCACAGTAATATCACGCACCAGTCCGCGAACTTTGTTGTACATCCCACAAGCAGACAACAAAAATCACTCAAGAAGGATTTAGAAAGAAGAAACACCATTTCTGCTGTGCAGTTTTAGATATCCTTCTTACATCATTTAAAATAGATACATTTTCCAAAGAAGAATTGCTGAGTTTTAATTTTACAAAGAATTTAACAAAAAAATAGTACATTATGCAACGAGCCTATAATGGCAATAATTAATATACGAGTATGTTTATAAAACGAGCATAACTGCTCGGCTTCCTTTGATCATAAATAAATAATTTTCTACAAAAACCTTTCTCGAGATATTGCTTACAGAATGGTGAAAACCGCATCAAAATCCATCCAGTGGTTCTCGAGATTACCCGTGACATCCAAGAATCGGGGATTTCGTTTTATATTAAGTAGAGATTAGAGGGTATGCGCGAGAAATCTCGCATGTGTTAAACCACCCGCCTGACTTAACTGTTATGCAGGCTCGACGCGCATAGTTCTAGTAGGGGCTATCGTCTTTCTAAATAAAATGCCGATATTTATAAAATTAGAGTGCAATTAGTCACTACTGCGGGTAATTCTCTTTCTTTTGAATGGTAACTTGTTACGATCCGTTACTTGTATTCGAGCTGCATGTCTATGGAACACCCGCCAGGCTTCAATGTTATGCGGGCTGGACGCGACACAACTCTGACAGGGGCTATTGTCCTGTTTACTTGTTTAAGCGCACTTTATAAACAAATATATTTTCGTTGACGTTTAAGAAATGCAAGATTTTTCCTGTGCTATTAAGACGATTTGGAAGATTTTGGTACAAACCGCACATTCTGAATCCCTTTGATTTAAGAGCGTGAGTATTGTGAAACACACACCTTAGCGTTTAATAAATACTGTACAGGATTACAGAGCTTCCAAATAGCCCTTATTGTTCATCCGTCTTTAAGTGTGTATTGTTCCCTTTCAACTGTCGACATTTTCACATAATTTTGTGTTTATTGGATGGCTTTAGGGGGAATAATGACTAGGGCTCGGATTTTTAGGTGCTAAAGATTGGGAAAATATTTATTTTTTATGTATTAAAAATACCTGAAATATGAGTCAAAAAAGTAAAAATATTTAATTATAATTAGGTTTACTAATGTGAATATAAACAATTATGCAGTACTCACGAATGCAATTTATGCTATGTATCAATGACTGCTGAAGCATTACAATACACAACGAGATACATATTCTGATTGTCCATCACAAATGACCGGCGATTATCGCGAAAATCTTCTTCCGAAGGCGCGAAACTGTGGCAATATGTTTCTTGCCCTTCAGGTGTTGTGTAACTTGAGATCGCTGTTCAGCCTTGATTGCTTTCACACATGGTTGGCAGAACAGAACGCCCCCATCAGAAGTAGAATTATCTTTAATTTCTGCAACAGACGATAACTTGTAATTGTTTTTACTTTAAGCACCGTAAAACTGCCTTACACTTAACAGTGCCAGAAATATGTGACTCTGGTTCCAGATAGCTGAGGGAGGGGGAGGCCTAGCACGTGGTGCAATATGGCTATGGACAAGGAAATCTCCGGCTTCAACAGTGAGTGGCACGGAGCGACAAATTAAGAATAATACAGTTGCAAGCTGATATACGCTCTGCATGAAGATTAGATAGCTCACAGGTTCCTCCCCGTTGAAGTAACACAGAACAAAAATGCAATAAACTGAAAGATCTAGCATACTGATTTTAAAATATGTAAATATTGTGTATTTTTATGTGCTAATAAGTGAAAAGCAGAAATTTATGTATGTAGAGAAAACTGCTTAAAATATGTATTCACATAAAAAAATATTTATTTACCTAAAATTCCGAGCCCTAATAATGACATTAAGGAATGAGGATTTATAAGACCTATACTTTATTGCTCATGGATTATGTTCATTTGGTTTATTTGCTTTCTTATGAGAGCACATACAGTAGTACAAAGAACGAAAGAAAGAAAGAAAGAAAGAAAGAAAGAAAGAAAGCGCTGAGTGAATGAAGCTCTTCAAACCCAGCGGACTATTCCTGACGCTGAGTGAGTATGGACCATCAGTTCAAAAGTGGACCGAGTCCAAAAGTAACATATTTTTGTTTTTGTTTTGCTTTTCCCTTTTAGGATAATAAATATTAATAGTTATTCGGTGTAATAGTGAATCAAGTCCAAATTTCAATAGAGGAAAGGAGGTGGTTATGGAATACCATTTTGTTTTACGGTAGTAAGTCCAAGAATTTCTTGTTTTTTTTTTATTATACTAGGTTATTGGCTTGCTATTTATCTCTATTACTCTCATATTACATGGTTTTTGGATAAACGGTATGATTACAGTTTTTTAAATGTCAAACTAAGATTAATGGCAGGGGTTATGGAATAGTGCTGGGGATATGGAATAGTATATCCCGAATATAAGCAAGATATCCTTACTTACATAAATCACAGATATAATGATCCCTATCATATTCAGAACAATCCTCATGGGCCCACATCTCACACTGCATGCACTAAACCCATGTTTCGCCTCTGAAGTCCTCCGAAAATCTGGCATTACAGAATATTCACTCTACATTGTCATATTTTGGTTGGGGTCGGATGCTGACAGTTTCACTGCCACTAATCTTTTAGTTCTATTGAGTCAGAATCACCAATTTATCCCCTACATTTGGTGGTAGGACAGTTTCCCCCTAATTTCGAGTCAGCTGAAGATTTTTCGTCCTTTTTGAGTTGATCCAAGTATGAAAAGCGTAGTTGTATGGACACCCTACTCTTTCGCGGCTTCAGCTTTCCCATTTTAATCTCACGCACTGACTTGATAGATTTTGCCATTGCCCATGGATTCCATTTCTTCCACTGCTGGTGATCTACCGGCACGGGTTTAATATAACCTGCCATTTCTTTGGCTGTGGATAAATATACAAACTACGAATTAAAATTTATAGTGATATATGTCCTTAGTCATGAAGTATTTATTTATAGTTCGCGTTTCATATTTAAAGCAAAACATGATATGGTATAGATGCGAGTTAGAAGGTAAACATCGTTGTTACGCGCAATCGTAAGTGGCACTGTAGTTACCTATTAACATGGGAGGGGTTATGGAATACTTGAAACTCGAGTGGTCCATAACCCCCTCCCATTAAAAGTTACATTTACATGACTCTTATACGTCACATCTTATGTTCCATATTAAATTCAGTTATATCATTTGAGAGCCATATTAAGGCATTTAAAGCGAGACTGGAGTTAAAGGACGAAAATACAACACCTACCTCAAAATTGCGCAATGAGTACGCACCTGTGGAAGTTTTCGCAACGTCTGATGGAGAACATTGACGCTTATCGCTGCTGAAGGAACACGAGGGGCAATCTGCCATCTTGTGGCGTCTAATAGTACCATAGAGGATTAGTTTAAACGTTGACGTTTAGGGAGTAGCACTTGTCAGAATAGATATCATGGTATTCCATAACCCCATACCTATTCCATAACCACAACCTTTCCTCTACCAATCCTCCAGAGAGCAGCAGTTTCTTAATGCTTAATTAAATATATAGCTTTAAATTTGCCTCGTGTTTTCTAAGAAGTGTAAAAAGTGGACTTGGTCCACTTTTACTCTGAACCACTCATATAATTAATTGTTAACACAAGGGTTAATAGATGACCTGACAAAAGGATGCTAATGAAGAATTTCAAGAAAATCACCACCAGAATGCTTTGAATGTTTGCCGAATGCAAAGCAACATAGAATTTAGTTTGGCAACAGTGGGAAATATCATATCATATATATTATTTCAGTAGTATAGATCCCTCCTGCGGCGCTCAAAAGCGACCGATCGTGACAAATGAGCATTCAAATGAAAGAGAATAGACATTAGCAGTGACGAATCACACTCTAATTTCACAAATATCTATAATTTCTTTAAGAAATTACTTTAAAAAAATGTACGAAGTGTGCGATTTGCAAATAGACTGCTGTTGCTGTAGTAAAATACGCTTCATAATAATTGCTGTCCACTTCACATTTTGGACGCTGTGATGCATGTTTCGTGGCTTTTTAACATTCTGAAGTCTTTGCTTTATCATTTTGCATGGATTTCAGAAACAGTAAATCAAAGGAATGAGTACTCAAATAGTATAGTTTCATAGATGTCGAATAACCGGTAAGTGTTACAGCTAAGCTGTCAATCAATGGACTCAGCACACAAATGACATTAGCAGTGACGAATTGCATTCTAATTACATAGATACAAATTTTTGTAAGAAGTGTGCGATTTGCAAATACTGTTGTTGTAGGAAAATACACGACATCATGGCTGTTCATTTCGCATTTTGGCCGTAGGGACGCCTGTATCATGTCCAATCTATTAAACGTTAATTCATTTACAGGTTCGCTGTCAATCAATGGACACAGCACACAATTGACATTAGCAG
Organism: Meconema thalassinum; assembly: GCA_946902985.2. Classification (NCBI taxonomy): domain Eukaryota; kingdom Metazoa; phylum Arthropoda; class Insecta; order Orthoptera; family Tettigoniidae; genus Meconema; species Meconema thalassinum. Next base: position 287,100,947 of record OX336393.1, on the reverse strand, counting down.
TGACGAAATGCATTCTAATTTCATAAATATCGATTTCTGTAAGAAGTGTGCGATTTGCAAATACTGTTGCTGTAACATGCTGCAATTATAAGTTGCCGTCTAAAACCTTAAAACTAATAAAAGTTAATTCTCTTACAGGATTTTCTTCTATTGGGGATAGTGTGGTTTATGAACATGCGAGATTGTCCGTAGTATCTTCAAAACGAGCAAAACATTACGCACCAATTCACGTAATTTTTCTTACCTAACGACCACTCAAGGAGCAAGCGAGCTCGCTGGACGATGGCCTAGTTCCCGTCTTGCTGGTTTGAATGGCATTCCATAAGGTCTGGACACAATAGCCTTCTCAAGGACGAACACACACAAGCTCGCTGCATACATAGCGTGCAATGCTGTCTGCCTGCACGCATGATTCGCACGTCCTCACACACGGGACACGCACAAGCCACCTGGTGTATTCCCCTCCCTCAAATCCGTAATCATAAAATATTACTCCCACAGAATGCAATATCCGGGACAGTCAAATGATGTAATGTTTTGTTGCGTGTGGACTACAGTTGACCGAAGAGTGCGTATCCCCTCCAGGAGAGCGTAGGGTGCGATAATGATGATGACTATGACCAGGACTTTGGAGTTTAAAAAAGTCTAGGTTAACTTATTTCATCCCTCTAACCGAATAGAGCATTTGGATGTTAATAATAATAATAATATGATTATGATAATATATTGCGTTAAGGAGCCTAACACCCGCGAAGTCGTCGGATTTTTTAAGAACGTTAAAAATCCCTCCGTAGGCTATGCCTACCTTCGGAGGGGAAGTAAAGTCGGCGGTCCCATGTCATAGATTTATGGCATGTTAAAGAACCTCCCACTAATTACACCTGTGTGAAGCTAAATGGCCAAGGTTAAACATTTGACTAACGTTCTTAGGTTCCTACGTTCGTCATCAAGAGCCGACTGCGGTGGCATCTGGTAACTAAGTTCTGAACTAGTTGGTCGTTGATGGTGGCGTTTGGCGCCAAAGTAGGAACTACTTGAAAAAACTTGAATGTCTGCAGTCCTTACTTGAATTAAAACAGATACACACACTAATACAGTCATCACAATTAACACCGGTTATCAGACAGATTCTACACACACCCAAAGTACACGGGGCTACATGACCGCGGTGTCGCAGCCCCTAAACTAAGGAACCAAGGAGCCTAACATCCAGATCGGCCCATGGAACATCTGGTGGAGTACTGGCCTTCAAAGCACGTTATAGCGGGTTCGATCGCTGTTCAATCCGTAACGATCGTTCCGGTAGATTTATCAGCCCGTTAAAGAATCCTTCCAGGGCTAAATTTCGGCACCCCAGCATCTTTTAACCCTTTATAGCATAAAATTATTTTTATTTTTATGCGTTTTTACATTTTAAATTATTTTAATTATTATAATTATTAATAATGTTATTTTCTTGTTTCTCTAATTGTAATATTTATATATTTATTTTTAATTATCAATTTATGTTCTTCTGGATTTAATTTTGATATTTCTTATTAAATTAATTAACTAGTTTCGAATTGATTTTTACAATTATTTTCATATTTTTTATTGTTATGTTTATTATTTTAATATTCCTTTTATTATTTTATTTTTATGATTTTTATTTCTGTATTTATATTTTATTTTTAAACTTTAACTGTTAATGATTTTATTTTTAGCCTACTTTTCACATTTTGCAAAAATGAGGAAAAAGTAGACTTATGAGATCGGGCAAATGTGTGTCTGTCTGTCTGTCTTTCTGTCTGTCCTTCTGTCTGTCTGTCTGGCTGTGTGTGTGTCCCCCCCTATCAACTCCTAAACGGCTGCAGCAATCGAAACAAAATTTGGTAGGAGTAAAGATCTATACCTGAATATCTACGGCCATATTTGAAAATGATGTCAGTGCTACCAACTGCTAAAAAATCGCAATTGAAATTTGAGCTCAATGTTGGATATCATGGAAAGTATGAATGGGAGCTATTTCAAAATTGGCACACGTACAGATCATAATATTTCAGTTTAATTTCCAGGAGGCCAAACATGGCAGTGTTGCCAAAATGATTATAAGCCTCCTGATAGGTCCAATTTTTAAATGCATATAACTTCTACACTATCAAGCGGAATTCAACCAAATTTCGTATGTTGTATGTGTACATAACCAGATATGACTGAGCGTATTCTTAAGACCTACCAGGGCTGCCAACTGTTAATAAATGCTCCTAATTTATTTTATCCAAATACCAATATATCAGAAAGTATGCAAGCCGACAGCTTTAAACTATGCACACGTATAGTACCTGACATTCTATATTAATTTGGAGTAACTTATATACGTCAGTGCTACCAACATGATTCTAAGCCTGCTGACAGGTCCAACTTTAAATACATGTAACTTCCATACTATCATTTGGATTTCAACCAAATTTCGTATGTGCTATGTGTACCATAACAGATATGACTATGCGTATTCTAAGGAGCAACCAGTGCTGCCAACTGTTAATATGTGCTGTCCCTATTTTTGTTACCCTAATATCAATATATCAGAAAGTATGCAAGCCAATAGCTCTAAACTTTGCACACGTATAGTACCTGGCATTCTAGACGAATTTGGAGTAACTAATATACGTCAGTGCTGCCAACATGATTCTAAGCCTGCTGATAGGTCCAATTTTAAAATGCATGTAACTTCTATACTAACTAATGGATTTCATTAAATTGGCACAACAATAGATCATATTATTTCAGATTATTTCTGACCAATACATGCATGACATTGTTGCCAACATGATTTTACGCGCGCTGTTAGATCCAATGTTTAACTGCATGTAACGTCCATGCTATCCAGTGGACTTCAACCAAATTTTGTATTTAGTACCGTAAGAGACGGAACTCTGAAGATATTCAGTCATCAGGGCTGCCAACTGTAGTGCTCTATTAGGATACATTATGCCAGGTATACAGTATTTCGAACTAATTGGAAATTTCGATATTAGCAACTTAATTTCGTCATTATTCTAGATAGGTTCATATTCTGTAGAATAATCATTGGCATGAAAAGTAGGCTGTATAGTTCTTAACGGAACTTCTTGTTATATTTTATTTTTCAAATTTTATCCAGCACATTACGTCAAGTAGATACGTACGTATATTTGATTTTTAGAAATACTAGCACTTCGGCATGAAAATTCTCCGAAATTTGTCTTAAAGATTCAACTATCAGCATCTTTGAAAGCATAAACTGTCCTTATGTCAGGTGGTTAATATAGAGACCACTATCGCATAAAGGATTAAAGCCGTTGTTAATTCATTATAAGGACTTGGGACATCTTGGACATCAGCTGCATGTACTCGGGTGTGTGTTGAACTTGTGTGATAACCTGTATTCCTATAATGTCTGTAGAAGTGAGTGTGTAACTATATTTGAGACAGGGATGGGGTAGGTGCCCCGGGACATGAAATAAGACACTATCCCCGGCATTTACCAGGAGGGAGTGTGGAGAAACAAACTCACAACAGCCACACCAAAGTGTTGCTACTTCATTCGGATCGAACAATTAATTCAATAAGCACAAGAAGTTCCGTGACGAACTAAAGAGCCTACTTTTCTCGAAATGTAAGATTCATTCCAATGAATAATCTATATGGACCTAATTAGAATAATGACGAAATTGAGTTAGTAATATCGAAATTTCGAATTAGTTCGAAATATAACCGGCATAATGTAGCCTAATAGAGCACTACAGTTGGCAGCCCTGGTGACAATATATTCTCAGTTCCATCTCTTAAGGTACAGAATACAAAATTTGGTTGAAGTCCAATGGATAGCATGGACGTTGCATGTAGTTAAGACATTGGAACTATCAGCGCGCGAAAAATCATGTTGGCAACAATGCCATGCATGTGTTGGACAGAAATAATCTGAACAATTATGATCTATTGTTGTGCCAATTTTGGATGAAATCCATTTATTTGTATAGAAGTTATATCTATTTTAAAATAGGACCAATCAGCTGGCTTAGAATCATGTTGGAAGCACTGACATATATTAGTTACTCCAAATTAATCTAAAATGTAAGGTACTAAGTTTAGAGCTGTTGGCTTGAATACTCTCTGATATATTGATATTAGGGAAAAAACATAGAGAGAGCATTTATTAACAGTTGGAAGCCCTGGTTGCTCTTAAGAATACGCTCAGTCATATCTGACTAACTACACATAGTACATACGAAATTTGGTTGAAATCCATTTAATAGTGTGGAAGTTATATGCATTTAAAAATTGGACCTATCAGCAGGCTTAGAATCATTTTGGTAACACTGTAATATATGGCCTCCTGGAAATTGAACTGAAATATTATTATCTATATGTGTGCTAATTTGGTATAGCTACCATGCATACCTTCCAAGATATAAAACTTGGGGTTAAATTTCAATTGCGATTTTTCAGCAGTTGGTAGCACTGAGATCATTTTCAAATATGGCATTGAGATATTCAGATGCAGATCTTGACTCATTCCAAATTTGGTTTCGATTGCTACAGCCGTTTAGGAGTTGATAGGAGGGAACACACACTCAGCCAGCCAGACAGACAGACAGACAGAAGGACAGACAAGACAGACAGACAGAAGGACGGACAGACGGACAGACAGACAGACACACATTTTCCCGGATCGATCTCATAAGTCTACTTTTTCCTCATTTTCACAAAATGCGAAAAGTAGGCTAAAAATTGCTGAGTATTAATTCACTGGCCGTGAAAACCAATAAACCATCATTTTGGAAGTCTTCATAGGGATGTTATGGCAGGTTGAGCTTTTAGTTCTCGCAGTAAAGAGGCGTAAGTGATCTTCATAAAAAAAAGGGTGGCAGCGCAGTTCGCTACTCCTGTGGGGTTCCGGGCGGGGACACCAGGAGCCCGCTTGATGTCCTAGGCGAAACCCCACACAAGACACGGTACAAGCCTAGAAAAATTGGGGAGTTTTAATTAACTGGCCGTGAAAGCCAATATACCATCCTTTTAAGAACAATATATTTTAGTGCTTGATCTAGGACTTATATTGAAGATAGCATGACACGTGGCCCCTTATTTTCAACGTACTTTCTTCATTAGAAAGTGAAACACTGAATTCTTGCTGTCCGTTCGGTAGGCCTAGTTCTTTCCCTCTCTTCGCCTTGAGTTATTATACAATTGACTGGATATCTTTCCTTTTCTACAATACCTAAAATAAATCATATGTATTGGAATTGACATTCCATGGTGATAACAATTCGGCCACACCCGTGACCCCATATTTTAGGATCTCTCTGACATTCTATTCACGGAGAATGAATGCCGCAAAAGCGTCGAGCGCTCAAGAACGCCAAACATCTCCTTCGCTTCCAACATTAAGCTAGCAAAGTCTGTTATGAAAAACCGTATTCTCTATCTTCTTGGCCGCCGTTCAAACTATGGCTACAAATTTACTGAATATATTTTTAGACAGGAGATAATGCTTCCTCTTCAGCAATATTAATGTTTTTGCAATCTCTTTTGTCTTCCTTTTTTGTGCAGTGTACAACGCTCCCATTGTATGGTATTTCAACGAGGGAGGAGTTCGGAAGAAGATGTCCTTAGGCCAGTGGAAGTATTTCTTGAAGATGTATGGTATTTCTTTTGTTCACATGCGATCATGATAGAACACGTTTTAATTTAATCTAAGAATGTCGTCAGTATAATAATAATAATAATAATAATAATAATAATAATAATAATAATAATAATAATAATAATAATAATAATAATGCACGAATACTGGGCCAATGTGAAAGAACGAGGAAAAGGCAGTTGAAATAACGTGGTCCATAGACGATCGAAACAAAAAAAAAAGAATAATAATAATACTAATACACCTCAAATTTGAACATTTGGTATTAAAGCTCGTATTCCGGCACAAGAATTGTTTGTTGTTATTTCCTTTACAGGGCGTGACATCAAGGTCATTTCATCCTCGTATATTAGGGTTTAACTGAAATTTGTCTGGTAACCTGTATTACCGCGGTGTCTGCAATTGTGTGTATTTGTAATTGAGGTGATAGTTGGGTAGGAGGCGCCCTGGCCTCAGCATCAGCCTGGAGTAGAAGGTATGTAGGCTATGGTATTTTTATTAGCGTTATCTGATCTATTGTGAAATAGTACATTATACAACGAGCCTATAATTGCAATAATTAAGACACGAGTATGTTTATAAAACGAGCGTATGCGAGTTTTATAATTTCCATACGAGTGTCTTAATTACCATTATGGGCGAGTTGCATACGACTGTTTATGTTGGACGATAACTATTATAACTATTTTATGTTCGAACATAAATATTCATAAATATCTGTCGAGATTTTGCCAGTTTTATGTACTGAACAGAGACAACTGTTTCTTGAGCTCTGATTGGTGGGAGAAACTGTCCCATAATGAAAACTTGTACTATAATGAGCCTCATTATAGTACAGTTCAGACATAATATTTATATTTGAACATAAAGATATTTATGTGTTTGTATGTTATTGTTGTTAACTAATTTTAGGGGCTTCGGGCATGTTGGTTATATGCCCCGTGTATTTGGGTGTGTGTTTAATTTGCCTGATAGCCAGCATTTATGTGATGAAGGAAGGAAGTTTCTGTTTTACGTGACCGTTAATCTCGCAATCATGAGCCACTGGACCTCCTTTTATGTGGAATCCGAACCACAGGACATGGTATTTAACTTCGAAAATCTCACATGCATTGGCCGGGAATTGAAACCAGTCCACCGTTGCGAGAGGCCAATAGCTTGGCCGCTGCGCCACCACGCCCCTGCTTTATTTGATGACTGTAGTAGTGTGTGTAGCTGAATTAGGGACAGAGAGGGGTACGTGCTTGGCAGAACCGGGAATCGAACTTGGACCTCCAAAACTCCGGGCCGACAGCCAAGAATGCTAGGTGCTACACCTCGAGGTGATCTCATTTAAAAGTGATAGATAATGCCACACAATCACTGTATTATTATTATTATTATTATTATTATTATTATTATTATTATTATTATTATTATTAGATATTATTAATATGCATTAATCGAAAATAGCGGCTTCGGTGGCGCTGTCGGTAGCATGCCGAACTGCTATGTCCAAGATGGCGGGTTCAAACGCGGCCGAAGTAGTCAGATTTTTTAAGAGCGTTAAAATCCTTCAGTAGGCCCATGCCTTCCTTCGGAGGGGAAGTAAAGCCGGCGGGCCCATGTCACAGATTTATGGCACGTAAAAGAACCTACCACTGCAATTGGTGGTGTGTAGCAAAATTTGTAGGTTATATTTGGCTAGTTAGAAACGCTCTGTCAAATTCCAACGTTCGCCGCTAGTGTTAGCGACAGTAGCATCTAGTAGCCAAAGTTGGAACTACTTACAATTGAACTTGTTGGGAGCCTTCGGGCGTTCAATCAAAAATACCCAGCTTATGGCCATTGTCTGCGACTCATATCATCATTAATCAAAGATGTGTGATTTAATTTTCAGTTCATTAAGAAATGAACTTCGACTTTAATAGAAACTACAGCTCTTAATATTATCAGCCACTATTCAGTTAGAATAAGGCTGACGAATGTAGAGGAGGGAAAAACTGCGACAATACTGGAAACAAAATGTTATACTATCCCAAGGCTCAGCCAATGAATTGTTAATCAATTCGATTTTTTTGTTGCTTTTGAATAAATAATAGCCTGCCACACACTGTTCAACGTACACACACACACACACACACACACACACACACAGACAGAGAGAGAGAGCACAAAGCAAACGAATCACGCAGTGGGAGTGAACATTACGTTTCAAAAACAATCCAGGTTGTCAGAGAAGAAATAATAATAATGTTATTGGTTTTACGTCCTTTTTAAATACTGTGGCTTTTAGAGACGCCGGGGTGCCGGAATTTTGCCCCGAAGGGGATCTTTAACGTGCCAGTAAATCTACTCACACGGCTCCCTCGCATTTGCGGCCCCTCAAATGCCCGCTGACTGCGCCAGGATGGCAGAGAAGAAATACTCCCATTCCATTACTACAGTGCCATCTGAAAGATATGTACAAGCGAATTAAATGGTTGAATATTATTATTAATAATAAATGAATTACATCGTTTTGCCCATCTGTGGAGTGCGATATGACTTATTTAGCTAATAATGTTTTTTTTTTCTTCTTTCGAAATCTCTTCATCTGGGCACTGAAAATCTTTCACCGTTCTTCAGTCCATGATTTCTTGGTCCTGGCATTCATTCTCTCAGAGAAATGATGGTTATTGATTAATATTCAGAACTGGAGTCAATCTTGTATTATTTACTCTGTAATGCCAATATCATGAAGGTCTTTTGCCATTTCACTATTTCACTAAGCCAGTTGTTCTTGACGTTAATTGAGAGAGCAAAGTTGAGAATCCTTTTGGTGAGCCTGTCATTGATCATCCTAGACTTCAGTTCATTCAGATCGCTTCTTATCAGATTGGACCCAAGGATTTTCTTCAATATTTTCCGATCTACATTTTCTACGTCCTTAATAAGAGATCTACCGACAGCAGTGGCTACGCTTGCCAAAACGCAGCGTTAGGTCATGGGGCCAAGCTCTCTGCTGACTCGGTAGACGCGTGGGTTCGAGCCCCACCGTCGGCCGTCCTTAAAATGGTTTTCCGTGGTTTCCCCATTTTTAACACCAGGCAAATGCTGGGACGGTACCTTCTGACGGGCCACGGCCACTTCCTTCCACATCCTTGCTCAGATTTATTCTTCTTCATCAATTCCATCTCTCATCCCGACACGCAGGTCACCCACGGGCGTCGACTAGAAAGACCTGAACTCGGCCTCTCAGGAGGCCACACGAAAAAAACAACTGCCTCCAATGATCAAGGTTTCCAAGCATATCGTGCTTCAAGTTTGATTATTGTGCTGTCTTAATTTTGCGTTCTTCGATATTGATTTTTATTATATCTGTTGATTCTATAGGCCTTCTTTAACTTTGAAATTCTCTTTTCATTTGCCTCACGATTGTTATTATTATTATTATTATTATTATTATTGTAATGGTTTGTTATTTCCCACGTCCATGATAATCAAATCGAGCAAGCAATTAAAAATCACTCATAGAAGTTCCTTGTTCAGGTCAACCGTATCACGGGTCTCTGAAGCCTCTGACTTAAAGCATGATATATCTTTGTGGAATTTTAAAATTTTTTTATTTAATATTTTTTACTTTACTTTTCTTTACTTCGTTCTGTTTATTTTCGGTATTTCTCTTACGAAGACGTCACAGATACCCAGTCACTGAGCCAGGGGAAGAACGAGAATTACCCGTAGGAGTGACGAATTGTACTCTGATTCCATAAGTATCGACAAATAGTTTAAAAAGTGCGTTTAAACAAATAAACATGGAGCCCGCATAACAATAAAGTTGGGCGGGTGATTTATGCACAAGCGAGTTCTCTCGTACTGGTCCCCTTAGTAATAATAATAGATAACATGCTGTCATCCGAATGCAGAGCACGAGAGGCTTGAAGGGTTCAACTGAACGAAATAAGAAATACATTTAACAAGTAGTTACGTGACGAACTAAAGAGCATGCATGCTTTTGTTAAAATTTAAGATCCATGCCTATGATTAATCTACAGTATATATCAGAAACGAAATGTTACATTGGATCTATCAGCGCGCGTAAAATCATGTTGGCAGCAATGGCATGTATGTGTTGCTCAGAATTAATCTGAAATATGATCTATTATTGTCCCAAGTTTGAATGGAATCCATTTCTTAGTGTAGAAATTAAAAGTATTTAAAATTGGACTTATCCGCAGGCTTAAATTCATGTTGGCAGCACAGTCATATATGGGCTCCTGAACGTTAATCTGGAATGTTATTATCTCTGTGTGTGCCAATTTCGGAACAGTTCGCGTGCATAACTTCTGAGATATCCAACATAGAGCTCGAATTTCTATTGTGATTTTTCAGCAGTTGGTAACACTGAAGTCGTTTTTTAAATATGGCCGTAAGATATTCATAAAGGAGTAATAAGGAGAGGCCCTAACGGCAAGGAAGTGAAGCCAGAAGTTACTCCTTCACATATGCTCAAAACATTGCAATAGTCCCATAAGAAAAGCATGTAATGGTGTGACGTACGTACTTAAAAGTGGTGATATTTCGCGTGTGGGACGAAATGTCGACGTGTGGGGCATATGTTTGCACAAACAGAACTTCCACCTGCCAAATTAATGCCATTTCAAAAGTAAATGCACTTTATTTGCCATTTATTGGGTTAAATTTTCATCCTTAGAGTAGCCACCGTACGGTACTGTTCTAGTATCATTCGTTAAATGTCAAATATTGACATATGTGTCCACCAATATAAGTATTTTGATTGCTAGGAATTAATTACGGATATTTTCCTTCGTTTCTCACTGGAAATAGTTTCTACTTGTCAATTATTGAACGGTATTACTGTAATCTAATCACCCCCAATCTATTTTTAACGTGGCTTGAGCTCTAGATTTATTGCTCGTGGGTGTTAGAAGATTGATATTCCATTATTTGCATATTTTAGCGAGTTAATCTCAAACCTCAGTCTAGACTGGTTTATTTTGTTACCGGAACTGAACTGGCCTATTTTTAAAAAAAACAACGTGCAATAAAAACAACAACACCACCACCCAATTAGTTCAAATGCCTTAATATTTTAAATTTATTTAATTTATTTAATACACATTCATGAATATAATGGCAGGCCTACTGGTATCTCGGTAATTATTTGGTAAATAAGTTAAGTAGAACAGTGGTGGGTGTCTGGTTGCCTCAAATCCACAATAATATAGGTTATAAAAACTGCATACTGGTATAATACATTCATTTCCCAAGTGCTATACTATATTTTAGATTGGTCTTGCTCTAGTTTATGTTGTAAAATTAAACGTTTTACGGCAGTTTACATGATTTTCGAGTGCGACGAAAAGTATTGTGACTGCCGTACACTTCACGCTAGTCAGCAAAGATCACCAAATATTCCTGATTTCCAACGGCATATAGGCCTACCTTACAACTTCGTACTATACCTGCACACTAATCTTTTACTGGTAATCATACTTAAATCCCACGCTCGTAGGCTCCATTTACCGCTCTAGCCGGGCAAGTATGGGGGCGTGGTCAGTGCTTCAACTCTCCGCATGCTATAGCGCTGGCAGGGCGTCTCCTTATTACTCCTTGATATTCATGTATAGATCTTTACTCATATAAACTTTGTTTGGATAGCTGCAGCCGTTTAGGAGTGACAGACATACAGAAGGACAGACAGACACACATTTGCCCGGATCGATCTCATAAGTCTACTTTTTCCTCATTGTTACAAAATGTGAAAAGTAGCTAAAATTGCCCGTGGTAATTTAGGCTTTCAATGAAAAGTCCTGTGTCTGATGGCTTAGACTTGTATGCCTAAGCTTGTAACCGGTCTTTTGAAACTTGCAGACAGTGAATTCTATAGCCTAGGTCACTGAGGGATGATATTGGACGGCTTTGTCCAACCGCTTAATACAAATGCGGGAGTGGATGTTTCGATGTGAGTGCAATGGGAATAGAACTCGGGTCTGCATTTGACTAGACAACACATCCAGTCAGGGACAGTTCTGCCAACATATTGAGAATAGGGTTGAAGCCAAGGGACAGCGCTGGACTCCAGAGTGGTCACACAGCAGATGCGTACACTCTAACCCCTCCTTCATCCAGAGTGTACGAGTGCACATTGCAGTTAAATCTCACGATTCTTTAAACAAAACAAACAGCTGGAGTACAATGACGTCAGCCAAGCCAAGCTACGCTAAATGCATATTACCGTGACACTCACCGTGTCAAACAAAATAGATTAAGTCTATATCAACGTTGTCAACCTCAACTACTACTCTCATGCTGTGCGAGCATAGGAAAATGTGAATGCGGGAAACAAAAAAGTTGGAGACTGGTGCCCGTAAACCGGGCTCCTTTTACTCCGTTTTGAGGGGAAAACTTGATAAGAATAATGATTTAGTGATTGAATAAAATATTACAACTGGCAATGATATGTCACTAACCATTGCCAGCGTATTTGTTGTGCAATGATTTATTTGTGCAAGGCATAATGATAATAATATTTGTTTAATTTATTGGTTGTTGAACCAATTAAGTTAAAAGGAGCAGTGCTAATTTAAAATGAGAGTAGCTGATCATCTCAGCTTATGCACGTTGGTCATTGTTGACCAGGCACGGACTTGTCGATGCTGTAGGTGTTGTCAACCACAAAACACGAAATGACGGGATTGTAGTCTAACAAAATATAGTATTTTCCACGAAACCATAGCAAATCGTACGATAATAATAATACTAATAATATCGTATGGCCTCGGGTGCCGGATGCAAGATTTATTATTTGACACCCAAAGGGTAGCTTGCATGTCGAATTTCGTTGTTCCTTGAAGCACTATGAAAGTCAAGGAGGTTAGATAGTTAAGCTCCTTGAACACTATAGCGCTTTCTAGTAGAAAAATGAAGAACTTTGTGTTGGTGGAAAATCCCGAGATTAATTTTGCCATTATGATCACGGCCTACTGAATTCAAATGGGTTCTTTAACATGCCAACATCGTATGACATGGTGTCGTAATTTTTGCCGCCTTTCCAAAATCACTTACCATGGCCAGGAGCGAACATGCAAGCTTGGGGCTAGTAGACAGACACCTCCTGTGATCTTGGGGTACGTATTGAGACTATGGGTTCAAATGACCTCTCCCGGTCAATGCATGTGAGATTTTCGAAGTGAAATGCCATGTCCTGTGGTTCGGATTCCACGTAAAATAGAGGTCCCGTGCTCATGATCTCGATATTAACGGTCACGTTAAACTATAAGCTTCCTTTTCAAATGACCTCAATTTGACTACCGACTATGTCAAGAAATTTAATTTTGGTGTTAGGGCTGGAACGAGGTACACGTAGCCTTGTGAGGTAAAACATCCTAAGAGGTGGGAACAATTCACACGTCAGCTATCTTAGAAGTTTTCCGTGGTTTCCCCACTTCACCTCCAGGCAAACGCTGGAATGGTTCCTAATTCGAGGCTACGACGATGGTTCGTAATTTGAGGCTACGACCGCCTCTTCCCGAACCCCAGCCTAAATTAAAAATATACACATTACACAGGTTCTCGGCTATGTCGAGAAATTTTATTATGCTCTGAAAGTTGGAGCGGTATACACTCAGCCTCATGAGACAAAACTGAGGAGGGATGGATTCGATTCTCACCTCAGCTGTTCTTGAGGTGGTTTTCAATAATGTTTTCCACTTCTACTCCAGCCATATGCCGGGATGGTACTGGTTTTTTTTTCTAGCCAGGGACTTTCAGGTTCTACAATCAAGCTGTTTCATCGGATTCGACAAGTAGGCCTACTGTTCATGATATAATCGGGCACTGTACCTAACATGAGGCCACGGTCACCTCCTTCCAAATACGAACTATTCCCAAATACACTGTATCGGACAGATTCCCAACACACACATACACTCCCAAGTACACGGGGCTACACGACCATGATGTCGGAAATCCCCTAAATGAATAAATCAATAACACCAATTACCTACAACGTAAAGCATTGTTCATCAATAGAGATAATCACCCGTGATGGATGAGTGACTAAATAAATCTTGAAGGTCTCTCGTTCGAATCGTCGTTAATCCAGGGCTAAGTGCAGAAAGTTGTCCGTCAGCAGTTACATAGAACTCGCATCGATTTTCCCTGCCTGCTGACGTCACTGATTGGAACTTCAGACCTTACACACGGCGTTCAATTAGTTTTAATTATCAACAGCGCTTAAGCTGTCACATCGCAATGACGGGCATGTCTGCTATCGCAATGTTCCATATTGTTGCATATTTGACCGTAAAATACCTGAAATCTCCGGGATTCACATATCGGATTAGGGATCAAAATTGCAAATTCAATTCAGCCATACTTTAGACGTGTTTGTTTAGGAATTTCACATTTTGTTTTGTTTCCAGATGAACGCTTAATTCTTCCAAAATGTAAGGCTTTTACGTGTTTCATGGAACAATATGCTCACATAATTGATTTTAATGGACCAGGGCGCAGGTGTCTAATTATAATGTAAAACTTTAAACTTATTTTCCTCAATAACGTGAGAATCGTGTTTTCAAACACATGTAAGTGAAGTTATAATTCACCTATCAACCTTAACGAGGTCTCAAATTAAAGATCATAAATTAGAAATGTCCTCTACTAAAGCTGAGAAAAAATACATCCTATTCAAAATCTGAATATGAAAAAAAAGGAAAAAATACACTTTTGAATTATTGCATTTTTGAAACAATATGTTATATTACTTGGTATAGTACCGCTTGGTGCATGTGTTCCCCGACAATCTCTACTTCGTTAGTATAAGACAACAATCCCCGATTCTTGGATGTCACGGGTAATCTTGAGAACCACTGGATGGATTTTGATGAGGTTTTCACCATTCTGTAAAGGATATCTCGAGGAAAGATTCTGTAGAAAATAATTTATGTATGATCAAAGGAAGCCAAGCAGTAACGATTTCAGTGAAAAAGTCTAAAACAAACTTGGCGTCCGTGCGCTTCTTAAGCTTACGCTGGCAAACCATTAAAAATATCAATATACTATGAGCATAAGAATTGGTCAGCATGAAATGTTCTACAAAAAAGTCCGTGAGAGCATACCTCTATCTTCAATACATCGCCCACTATAAGTGTTTTAGACTGGATGGAAGGGGCACGTCATCCAGACATCTCCCTCCACGCGCTTGACCTTGCTTTGCCCTTGGTTTGCACTTGGTTTGCACTTGCCGTTCGCGAGTAAGTTGAAACATGGTAAAGTATTATAAAGCAAGATAAGTATTATGCAGCGAAGCGAAGCGAGAAGTCTCCAGCCTTTCTAGCATTTTTCAGCATTTGTAGCATTTAAAATGATACAAAGTCTAGCCTTTCAGACTGACTGTCACTTTTTTTGTTTTGGTTGCTCCGATGCAAGTTCCCATTTGTTTAGTTGGTCTGAAGTTGTCCCTTTCTGAAATGCCTGTTGAATTTGTGTTTGCGTTTTTGAGGCCCTTTCGAAGTTCTTCTAGCCAAGGTGTTGAGTTCTTGAGTGAGGTTACATGATCTATTATCCTTTTCGTCAATAGTTTTTTTGGTAGTCTAGTGAAATGACCAAAGAATTTCATTGGTATTTTCGTTATATCAATTTCGATGTTTGAATATTGTTCTATTGTTTTGATTGATTGTAGTCTGTAACCATCTTGGGTATATATTGCTCCTAAGATTTTCCTAATGATCTAACTCTCTACTTTTTTGATTTCTTCAAGTTCATGTTTATTGTCAAGTGTTATGAGTTTTGCTTGCGTCAAGGACTGTTGGTTTTACGACTGTGTCGTGGTGCCGTATCCACTGACATCTAGTTTATTTCAATTGTTGGAGCAGATGACCCCGTAGTTCCGCTCCTTAAAACAAAACTAACTAACTAATATTTCAATTGTTTTATAACCACAAGATGGCGGTTGTGCGAAATTTTAAAATCTCGTTATCATTTCTTATGTCCTAATCATGCAATTGAAGTTTTAATAATACACCTACGCAATAATCTTCATGTAATAGTACATAACTCTATGGCCTAAAAATATAAAAATCCAACAACGCGACCATCCGTAATATTTAGTCGGTTCTCAACATCTATAAATCTATTACAGCAATCAAACTGAAATGTTGTATGTTGATAGAGGCAATTAACATAAGCAGGATATATGAAATTAGGCTATTATGTTCTTCACGGAACTACTTGTTTAAAATTTAAAATGACACTCGGAGACGCTAGAAGACAAAGAAAATGTTGAACGACTTTTAATAACTTTTGGTACTTTATTTTCAACACTTCGAGCTCGTACTATCTCGCGACCAATAACAGTAACTGAGATGTTCTTATATCAACATATATATGTATCTACTAAACGGGGGCTTGGTGGCGCAGCGATCAAGCTGTTGGCCTCTCACCACTGCGGACCGGGTTCGATTCCCGGTCAATGCATATGAGATTTTCAAAGTGAAATGCCATGTCCTGTGGTTCGGATTCCACGTGAAAAGGAGGTCCCGTGGCTTATGATTAACGGTCACGTAAAACTACAATCTTCCTTCCTTCCTTTTATCTACTAAACTATAGTATAATGCATAGGCATAGATGACGAATACTTGTTCCCATGGTAACCACCGGATATCCATGTCGGTTTTATTGTCCACGCTAATCACTGATACACCCGTACCCTAAAACATAAAATGCTTGTTACTTATTGTTGATTTAAGGGGCGGAACAGAGTGGTCATCTGCCCCATATGCTGGTTAATAAAGTATTATAATTCATCTCAATACATAATTTTTGGTGCATCCCCCCCCCCCCCCCTTTCACTGGGTACCATCATCATCATTATCTTCATTACCGATATTACGATGACTACAATACAAACGGAACCACATTAAACCATTCTTCCCATCCCGTAGTCACCAAACAGTCAATAAAGTTATTATAATTAATGACATATCTGAATACAGTCAGTATAAAAATGAAATGTTTCCAGTTGATGCGTCTGACATTTGATTTGACCGCAGTGAAACATCCAATCAATGATTAATATCGTGCTCGACAGCATGGAAGGTAATTGCAAGGTTCACCCGCGCATGAATTACTGTACCTTGCTGAACCTTGCAAACACAGTTGTTGTTGCTTCAATTAGCGGCTTGGTCATCGAGCTATAATCAACATTGTTTATATTTCTAAAAAATGCAATTGGGTTAAATCATGGTAACGTCCACCGTTACGTGACCAGGTGGATCGAGTGCTAAACTATGAATGGCCCCGGGTTCGATTCCTGTTTGGCCGTGGGATTTTAACTTTATCCGGTTAAATACACTTGCTCATGACTAGATATTTTTAGTATCTCCAAAATTTATTTGATGCGGCTTCGGTAGCATAGTCGGTAGCATGCTGCACTGTTATGTCCAAGATCGCGGGTTCAAACCCGGTCGAAGACGTCGGATTTTTAAAAGTGTTAAAATCCCTCAGTATGCCTTCCTTCGGAGGGGAAGTAAAGCCGGCGGTCCATGATCATAGATTTATGAATGCAAAATAACCTATCACCACAATTGGTAGTGTGTAGAAAAATTCGTAGGTTACATTTGATAAGAAACGCTCTATCAAGTTCCAACGTTCGCTGCTAGGTGTCAATGACATTGGCATCTGGTAACCAAAGTTGGAACTACAAGAAATTTAACTTGCTGGGAGCTTACGGGCGTTCAATTAAAATACCCTGCTATGGCCATTGGTTCCAATTCACATATAATTAACAATAATTAATAATGCACCTCCGGACGTCAACTTGCTGGTCTGCATCAACCTTCTCCGAAGGTCGCACGCCATTATTATTATTATTATGAATTTTTTATGCTTTTCAGTCGGTCTACATGATTTTACCCAAATGGGATGGTCTATTCCTTAATCCTGAAAAAAAAAACATGAGATTAATAAATAAACTAGGGGCAGATGACCTCGTAGTTCCTCCCCTTAAAACAACAATAACTAACTAATAAATACACTTGGATGACCAGTTCCGATCGTCAAGCGATCATCATCAGATCACACTTAGGCTACAACATTTTTATGTCTGAAAGTATGAGTGTAGCAAAAGTGTAGGCTTAATGGATCTGATGATGATCGCTTGACGATTGAAACTGGTCATCCAAGTGAATTTATTAATCGCATGTAAATTTCTTTCAGGATTATGGAATAACCCATCTCATTTGGATACAATCATCAAACTTTCGTTTACTAAGGTAACACTGAAACTGTCGATGAGACTACAGACTAATACGAGGGGAAAATAATAGTGTTCAGTATCGTTTGCAGGATATGCTTGCAGTGCATTAGCAACATACGGGATGCAAGTAGAGAAATATGGACCATCCTGACAACAGGCGTTAGTTGGGCTGCATAAAACAATATTATTAGGGGCAGCTGATTCACCTGGTAGGCTATACATGTAATTGATTTCAGGTTATATTTCACACATTCCAGTAATTTTGTTGACCGATTGTTAATAAGGCAATACTGAAAATTGGCTTCAAAGCTATCGTTTTAAATTCAACACACACCCAACTACATGGGGCTGATGAGCAAGATGCACCAAGCCCCTGAAATGAATTAACAATAATATGTTTGATTTGAACAACTCTTATGTCTATCCGTATATCTGACCTGAAAAGCAAAATATATCAAGTCCTAGAACATATCTACGAGATTAACTGGAGCTATAGATAATTAGGCCCAATTTCCTATGACTGCATTGCCTTTCAGGAACATGCTGTCTACACTGAACCATGACAGATACCTCCAGTTGTTGGTCGAACACTCAGGCACTCAGATGCACCACCCACACCGAGAGAGACTCGGAACTACATTAAAGAGTTGCTGCCTTTGAGAGGTAGGCTAATATGACCGACACAGTAAATGTCATTCCTTAACTTATAAATATGTATGACAACATTAACCTTTGGCGTCTTTTGCTCCCTGCCTGCTCTGAAATGCCAGACTATCTTCTTAAAACAAAACTTCGTCAAACTCGTGGGTAAACTCTTGGATACAAATATGAATACATATTCTCCACTTCTATGTGAAAATCGATGTTAAGTCTCAAGGGTTAGACAGGGTCACTCAGCTGTTACCATAATTGAGGGCAAAAAAACAACTCCTGTGCAATAGGGATTTCCCCCACTTTCAGTGGAAGGACTAAAGAATCAATGGAAATGACTACAGGTCTCGAACCGTTTTGAGACAATGTATTTTGCAACCCAACTATGCATAATTTTAAAGAAAGTAAATTAAATTAGGTTAACTACACGGCAGAAAGCATTATTCTAAATATACGAGTTTGCATACAGTTAAAAAGAAAACTGTGGTTGAATCTCACAGATCGCTTATGCTTCTGTTCTGGGATGTACAATGTTGCGCAAATGCGAGGGGGCCGTGTCAGTAGATTTAGTGGCAAGTTAAAGATCCCTTTCGGGGCAAAATTCCGCCACCCCAGCGTCTCTACAAACCGCAGTTGTTGAAAGGGACGTAAAACCAATGAAAATATTATTCATTACAACCTACAAACAATTAATCTATGAAGGTGTAGCTACTATCAATGTGATATACTAAAGCGTTATTAGGTGTTTTTTATTGGATGCTTAAAACGCTTTAGTATATCTCACCAGTAGTAGCAGCGCTTTATTATATTTTGCCGTGGCTTTAGCAGGATGTTGTTGTTGCTGTTGTAGGTTATCGGCCGTTCGCGGGAGACATTGTGGGTTTTGGTAGTGGTTTATTGTAGAGCAATTTTGTCTTATATATTTTGATCTGATGATGCTCGCTTGACGAGCGAAATGTTGTTCAATTAAACCTCACTATTTTTTAGAGGAGTGTGATAAAAAATTTGCAGAACGTTGCAAAAAATCTTGTCCGATGGGTGAATTCGTACCTTACCTCCTTCAATCCATTAGGCCTACTTGACAATCCAGTGGTTATCCACATGTACTACGACTCTAATTTTGGTCAAATCTTGTATTATGATCCACTTAGAGTACATCACTCCTCCAGTTCGCTGTTCCAAACGCTCTCTACGTCACTACATCGTAGTTTTAAGCGTTTATTTCATGATTTGCGATACCCAGCCATTTGGCACGACATCTTCACTCAGATGATATGTTGCACTGCAATAATTGACTACAGGTACTGTCCCCGATATCCGGATAGTAGGCTGTCAGATATCCGCCCCCTCAATCGGATTGCCAATAATCAATCGCACCGGCACAGCTACATCAATGAAAATGGCACTGACAGATACTATCGAGATTAGAGCACAGTAGTTAACAAGAAATTATTGTGGAACACACCAAAATATACGGGGGTTCATACTTACCTTTTACTTACCTTTAAAATTTATCTCGGGGATGGGTTGTCAACTGGATCACTTAAAAGTATGTCCACACAATAACCTCCAACATGATATTTAAAATGAACCAGAACGAAGACAAGAAACTTTAAACTGCACAATAATTTATTTCACATAAAGAATGAATTTAACAAAAATAAAACAACAAAATCCACGTGGCAATCAGAAGCCATTGTCCACATAACCATGTCCTCCTGTAGGACTTGTATTCTCTACATACAATGTTTCAGCTTTCTCAAGCTCAAAGTAACGTAAAAATAATAATGCACTTGGAATGAAAACGGGATTTGGGACGAGACACATATTGCAATTGTTTTGCGTGTTTATATACTTCACATTTTATTTATAGCCACAAGGCTATTATGGAGACGTCCTTGGCCTCTATCATACAGTTTCCTGGCCAGCTGCGATACACCTGCATCGTCAAGTGGACTCACCCGTCCATTCAACCCCAGCATATGCGAGTTACATCAGAGCCTAGCTCTCTTTCAAAACACGTTAAATGTCCACATCTCAACTGAAATATTATCACGCAAATCTTTTAAATGCTCCATTCAAACACCAATGGAATACTCTAATAATCCCAAATCATGTTTAATTGTTCAATCCACTTGTTTAATTAGCGTTGTTTAGAGTATAAAAACAAAACTCTTAATGTTTATAACAAAAGTTCATTAATTATTTATAACAATTATAAATTGTTTACAACAATGTCAAACGACAATTGAAAATTTTATACACGCCTCTATTAATCCCTTTCATTTCAAATTATTATCAAAGATATTTACATAATTACTTACAATATTTATATTGTTTATATTATTTATACAAGAAATACATTAAACCACACGTTTATCCGGTTGATAATTACTCAAATCGTGGTGATATAATCGACCAATGAAGGTTAGTTATATTTAAATGTTAGATTCAGGTTTAATAATTATTATTATTATTTGTGACGGTAACCTCCACTCAAAATCTTCATCTCAAATTATTTAACACTCTTGTTAATTTTAACAGTATCTTCACGTGAATAACTTTCAAAGAACCAGGACAATACATTCAGCGGAAAAATACTTCGCTCAAAACGCACAAGATTGCACAAAAATAGGCCCAGAATTCATCATATATCTTCATATATATGGCATCAAAATCTTCCAAATTACATACAAAAACCTCCACTTATAAATTCAACAACATCATCCACCTTACTGTGGGAATCTCCTTCATTTATTCAAGGGCATTATTCATCAGCGACTTTTACACGTCCACTGAACTAACGATTATACATCCATTGTTCCTCTTTAAAAATTCTTATATTCATCAATTGTATTAATGACTGTTATTATTTAACCTTCGTGGGTTCCATTCATGAATCGATATGAAGTAAAAATTTGCCAATCACAAATAAATTTAATAGCAAATACGGTTAGACACTCCTCCCTGGTCTATCAAAATTGAGATTAATATCTTCAAAGTAACGCAGTATAAAAATACTATCTTCAATCAAAGTTCATCTAAACTGCATAAATAGTCGAATAGAATACAATTAGACTGTGGAATGCAAACATTATTGTTCCAATCTAGAATTGAAAAAAATTCCTATCAAATGTTCATTACTATAGTGTATTCAATAAATCGTAATCAAAGTTCATTTTTCATAAAATTGTCTAAAATGCAATGGTATTTCAGAACTGACGATAAATGTCTATGTTGCAATCATGTTCATAAGACGACTAGTATTTCAAAGATCGTCGATAACGTAATAGATTTTAACGCTCTAAAATCTTTTAATCATTCTTCTTTCTTGAGGATGACAGAAAATTGGTCAAAGTAATTAACTGAAAAGAATTACTTTAATAAAGTGACACGCTGTCTGAATTCAAATCTGCCATAGAAAATCGTTAACTTTACAGTCAAATCGTGACTACAAAAATATGCAAATTACAGAAAGAATATAATATCAGTCTCAATTGATCCAAAATTATTTAACTATGCCGATGACATAATAATGTCTCAACAAATCGAAGAAAAAGGCATAAATCAGCGAGGTGTACTGAGTACAAAAATGTCAAGCAAGAAAATGGGGCAAAATATAGGACAGAAAATATGGGGAAAATAGTTGCTCAGATATCGCTAAAAGACTCAAATAATACAAGAAACGTTCACGACTACCTTATCTGTTGATTGAAGTTCTAGAGGAAAATTTCCAAAGAAGACTGCTGTTGGTTCCATTTCACCAGCGTGAAGACGTGCTCCGACCTCGAACCTGGAATCAGCGCCCTCGGAGAATCGAACTGCTTCCTCCTCCGGAAATTGCACTGTTCCGTGTATACGAAAGGCATCCTTCTGGCAAAACTCTTCTTTGTGCGCCGGGACAACCCTGGCCTCTCTTGAAAGTTCCCTGAAGTTCTGGTCGCAATTCGCCATGAAGTTTATTGCAGTTATTTCCGCAGAAATATTCATAATCGTGGAGTATGAATATATTTCCACTGCCATTTGATATAATTCAGCGATGGATTCACGATGCATGAGTGTAGTTGGATGTTCACTATATGCTCGCTTTTGTAGAATGACGATTAACGAAGTTCCATGCTGTTATTTCACTCCATCGATATATGTCCCAATTGCATTAAAGCCTTAGCCTTCCATCTCCACTTCTGTTATACTCATTGAAAGCACTGCCAGATTATAATGTTCCATAGTAGAATGTATCGTTGTATCACCAAACGTATTCTCCAATATCACGGTTGCAATACACGTGTCAGCCGTAGTGTATAATGTGGAATTTTAAAAGTGCTTCTCAGGTGGCGAGAAAATCACTTTTGTCTGCAGTCTTAAAATGCCAATATCTTTCAAATTATAACTGTGAAATTGTTCAAATCTTCTACACACCTCAATGTTGTACTGCCCAATTGAATTATAATAAAGGCAGAAGCCAACTCTTGATATATTATCTGGTAGAAACGTTAATGTGTGCGTTTCAACTTCGCCTAGTTTCAAACACCGTAAAATGGAACTGCTCCGTGTTCGTTCGATGCGCCGGGCTTTAACCACACGCTAAAGACGACTTGCCTCACTTATTCACTCGAAAATGACTATATGACATCAGAAATATATATGCGGTATGAGATATCAGATATCAGATATGAGATATCAGGATATGAGGTATGAGAGCTCCTCTCTCCTGTGCACGACCTTTTATCAACTTCTTAAGGGGCGTATCCATCCCTTCCATAGCCTGTTGCACCGTCATTGCTAGAAGTTTTAACTTTGGCTATACTTGACGGATTTTCAAATTTCAAAAACTCAAAATTAATTTCTTCAAAATTCCAAATCAATGCCATAACTGAAAATAGTTTTCCACAATTCTGCATGTCAAAAGTAATTAAATATCGTAGTTTCAGTAATCTCCGTCTTCCTTCCAAACTATCGTTCATTGGTTCGAGCCTTTCCTCCAATAGCGTAACTTCTTCCTTAGCACAATTCCTTGTTTCCGTGCGACTGCGTCGTAAATCTCAGATCTTTCTCGAACAAAATCATGACGTCACCAAGAATCTCAGCTCAACCAGCCTACTTGCATGAAGTCTGCGTCATCCGTGCCTACGTCATGAATATACACGTCACAACTATGACAGCCATAACTTTATTCATATATGCCAATACAGCCATCGTGGTCTCAATATAATTCAATTTACGGGGGCATTACATCATATTATTCGTACGGTCTGTAGTTACATTAAGGGCAAAATAACAGTGTTGGGGGATATGCTTGCATTGCATTAGTACCATACGGGATGCAAGTAGACAAAACGCGTTAGTTGGGTAGCATATAGCAAGGGGCAGCTGATTCACCCGGTATATTGTACCCCCGGCCAATCATATTGGGCAAATAGCGTGTTGACGTACTGAAACGCATCAATTGACAGTTCTTACAAACAACACCGCAAAAAGGCTTCTAAACTTCACAATAGACTACGTCTGTAAATTGCATTGGAAATGACTACAGCTACGGTTGGCTACAGAGTTGGATAACAATCCAAAGCAGATGCCATGTATACCCACTGATGACAGTGTTTATGCTAATCTTGCAAGCATTGTATGCATGTCGAGCCCTTCCCAATGCTACTGAAGCAACAACAAGAAGCCGTCTGATTGTTCCATTCAACTGGCGTTACGTCACTACTAATTATGACATCGGATGTGCTCCATTAGAGAGCAAGTGCTGAGCCGAGCCGTCCAAATTGTGTGCAAAATGCAGGAATGTTGGCGTAATGAGAGCGACGTATAAAAAAACTTCAGGTTTTATTATCAGACATCGGGCAATCTTTCGGCTAACAACAGGCAGAATGTACAGTATATTTTAAAATATGACGGGAGGGTTCAAGGTGTGTAACATTTTTTGAACATGCCCACCGGATAGACACGTGTAATAAGGAAAAACAAGGTATTTCACTATAGGCCTATACTGTAAAACGTTTCTTAATACAAAGCCGCAGATGGGAGTTCATGTTATTACCAGGCAGAGTATTTTGGCTATTTATAATTTAATAATGCAGCCAAATGGCCAGTTATATACATAATCAAGTTGATTCACAACAGAATTTAAACAATGATAAAATTCTATCTGTACAACCCATCACGTGATACCTCTCACAGAGTTTCCACACATACGACAAACACAATCCGCGCATGGCTCATGAAAACGTATGGTCCTACAACATTTGTGATGGAGAATGTGACAGATCTTGGATCTGCCCAGACACTCCCCATCATTGTTTATTGTTATGTATAGTTGTAGTTTATATTAATTTAATCGGAAAGTGCCCATTTGTAGAGTAGAAATTAGTACCCAGGCTGTTGCCTGATGGCCTTGTGTTATATGAAGTGAAACCGACTAAGAAGCGACACGGCATAACGTAGAACTAACGCAATGTTTTGTAACTGAAAAGGATTTAGGTGGCGGTAATATGAGATATACATGCTTTGGTAAAAATTATTACATGATTGTTTGGTATCGAATGGATGCGGTTTGTTATATAATACGACGAGCTTCTACATGTATTAGTGAATATAATTGTTTTATAGAAAAGATTCACATCCTTATATAACGGAGAAGTATCCGTAAATTGATTCGTCATAAGAGTAACCAGATATATCGTATGTTGCTGAAAATAAAGAACACCTGTATGCACGTTATGCCCCAAATCTCAAGTAAGCCAAGGTAGCTAAATGGATATGTAATGTACGGCGCTTTCCGGTTATTAATATTGATTATTATACTCCGTAGTTCAGATGGCAGTACTCTCACAAGACCATGCACTGCAAATCTGGTAAAAAGATGTCTGAGCTGATAATTTGCTTCTTTCCAGTCCGTCGTTTGCTTTATAACAGTTTCATGAGCACAGGTGGTGGTTGTTGATTCGCATTGAGGCTTGCGACATCTTTGGTTATTAGCAGCAATGTGTACTTGTGTGTGTGATCAATTTGTCTAATGACTAGTTTTATGTGATTACTCTGTATTACCAATAATGAACGCTGACGTCTGTCAAAGCTAGCACGTGGGGAAATGCTGCGTTGCCACTGATACAGGTCCTAACTCATATCTGTTGCCATGGAGACCGTTACCCGTCTCGTCTCCACTCCTCACCTCACTCTGAAAATAAATTACGTATATTAATATTATCCACTAACAAATAAAGAGAGAAATTTAGCATTACACGTATCGACCGTCAAACGGTCATCATCAGATCCTGATCACTAGGGTTGAAGTATAATAGTACATTATGCAACGAGCCTATAATGGCTATAATTAAGACACGAGTATGTTTATAAAACGAGCTTTAGCGAGTTTTATAATTTTCATACGAGTGTCTTAATTACCATTATAGGCTAGGCGAGTTGCATACGACTGTTTATGTTCGACGATAATTATAACTTTATTACATGTTTTAACATGAATATTCATAAATATCTGTTCAGTAACTAGAATTTTGTGATCGGGTGGTGCGCTAGGTAGCATATCTCCGTGTTCCAAGCTCTCTGGCCGACCGACGCATGCGCTCTGTGTGCTTCAATGCAGATGTGCAGATCGTGAACCAGTATTCAGTAAAACTGTCACCGTAGTCGTTTGAAATCAACGCGCTGTGTAGAAAATGGATTTGGGTATATTAAGGTACAGTGCTATTTCTTGTCTCATATTCACCAGTTTATTTACGCGAACATATGGACGGTGCACTTTCGGTAATTTATATAGACATGTTGGATTTTAAGCGCATGCGCGAAGATATCCTTATCTAATTGGTCAAAAAACTGTTTCTTGAGCTGTGATTGTTGGGAGAAATTGTTTCATAATGAAAAATAGTGTTATAATGAACATCATTATGATACAGTTTTCAGACACATAATAGTCAGGGTCGAACATAAATGTATTTACAAATATTTATAACTGTGTATCCCATAATGTTGTGTTACAGGTTTGGGTCTACGTATGAATATGACGACGGTCGAAACACGTAATCCCAGATTCTCCCCCTATTTATCAGTGAATAATATTAATACATGTTTTTTTCAAGACCCGTATTACATACGAGGGTTGATCTGAAACTAAGGTTACAAGGCCGATAATCTTGGAGCTTTATCTGTTATAGTGAAATTAGTAGTGTGGGGGTAATTCGAATATATACGTTAGGTAACTGTGCAGAGTTTCAGCCACTCGCCACCTACAGCGCTAGTTGTAGGTGAACAACTAATGGCAACTCGTTTGGAAAACTCGCTCAGTTATTAGAATGCTGTGGGTGAAACATATTGTAACCGCGGCCAGAACTTCTCATCTTCCTTCATGACAACGCGCGACCTCATACAGCCCAGGAGACCACCATGCTGTTGAAGTGGTTTCGCTGGGACATCATTGACCATTCTCCCTATAGCCCGGACCTCGCTCCAAGCGACTTTCATCTGTTTCCTCACTTGAAGTAGCACCTAGAAGGTCGACGATTCGCTTCAGACGAGGAGGTGAAACACTTCGCGACAACGTGGCTGAAAACGCAATGACAGAATTGTAACCATAAGGGGATATTCAAACTCATCTCTCGAAGCGATAAGTGCCTAAATTGATATGGAGACTAATGATGATGATGATAGAGTCTTCAGTCTTTTGACTGTTTTGATGCAGCTTTCCATGCTTCCCTGCCCTGAGCTAAACGTTTCATCTCAACATAGCGACCACACCCTACATCCAAGGCAATCTGTCTAACATATTCTAACCTTGGTCTACCACTACAGTTCTTGTCCTCGACCCTTCCTTCCATAACTAAGCTTGCTATTCCTGGATGTCTGAGTATGTGTCCTACCAACCTATCGCTTCTCTCCTCTCCCACTCGTCTTAATACCTCTTCGTTTGTAACCCTATCTACCCATCTGATCATTATTCTCCTGTAACACCACATTTCAAACGCTTCAATTCTCCTCTTTTCTGCTGCACCAATAGTCCAAGTTTCACTTCCATATAGTGCCACGCTCCAGACAAAGGCTTTCAAAAATGACTTCCTAATACCTAAATCTATATTCGATGGCAATAGATTCCTTTTTTGTAGAAATTCTTTCCTTGCCTGAGCCAACCTACTTTTTATATCCTCTTTGCTTCGTCCATCACTGGTTATTTTGCTTCCTAGGTAACAGAAGTCTCCTACTTCCTTCAGCTTTTCACCTGCCAATTTGATGTCCATAGAGGTTTCTGATTTCCTACGGCTGCATTCCAATATTTTTATTTTACATTTATTAATTTTCATATGGAGACTATGTAGAAAAATAACCTAATGTATGCACTATCAGTATTGGTTGTGTGAAATAAAATGTACACGTTGCACTGAAGGCTTTGTAACCATAGTTTCTGAGCACCCCTCGTAAAAATAGTGTAATCCCCCTCAATCATATTGGGCAAATAGCGTGTTGATCAACTGAAAAGTACAAACTGACAGCTGTAGGAATAAATCATGCATTTTTTTTTCTTTCAGATTAGGCTGTTAAGATATTTGTTCCTAATTGCACACACTCGTATTGACCGATTGAAAAACGATTATATGTGTCCCAGAGGGAATATAGGTTAACTTATTGAGGATGAGGTCAACATATTCAGAAAACACGGTCCATGATGAGAGTCTGATATAAAAAATAAACAAATCAAATTCACAAGGGTGTTTGACTAATATGCTTAGTTTTTCCCGACCTTAGCCAGACAAGAGATAATTCCTAGTTAGCTTGTGAAATTCGATTATACAGTATTCGATACAAATAACATCTGAGTTAAATTTAAAGTTACATCTCGCAAACGAACAGCAGAGGAAAACCTCTAACTGGATTCAAACAGAAAAGTCTCTTTCAGCAATTGTTTCTGTCGAGCTCTGATTAAAATGTAATGGCTTCAAAGCAAATGGGAACAGGACGCAGTAGAAGACACCACGAGCAACGTGAGGCTATCAACATTCTGAACACACTACACATGTCACAATGGCGTTAGACGACCAACTTAGATTTGTTCTTACTTGAGCGACAGACGTCCCCGTCTTAATACTGTACATGGCGTGAGATGGCACGCACAGTGCATTTCCAGAATGTTGCCACTTGGTGTTTAAACATGTAAATAACCTATTACGGAGGATAGGAAGGAACAGATCTAACTATGTCTACCCCTTCTTAATCCCGTTTCCAACGGCGTCGGGGATTAGTTGGGATGAAATTCCAAGTAGCTTCTA
Source organism: Meconema thalassinum (assembly GCA_946902985.2). NCBI lineage: Eukaryota > Metazoa > Arthropoda > Insecta > Orthoptera > Tettigoniidae > Meconema > Meconema thalassinum. The sequence goes on along the minus strand of OX336393.1, from coordinate 287,072,110 downwards.
CGGCCGGATGCTCTAAAAGTTCAATTTCAAGTAGTTCCAACTTTGGCTACCTGAGATGCCACTGTCACTGACACCTAGCGGCGAACGTTGCAACTTGATAGAGCGTTTCCAACCAACCAAATAAACCCTACAAATTTGTCTACACACTGCCAATTGTAGTGGTAAGTTCTTTTACATGCCATAAATCTATGACATGGGCCCACCGACTTCACTTCCCCTCCGAAGGAAGGCATATTGAAGGAGTTTTACGCTCTTAAAATTCCGACAACTTCGGCCGGGTTTGAACCCAGGATCTTATGCTACCAACTACGCCACCGAATCCGCTAATATGCTATGAAGAGTGTTTAATTAGATTTATGCTCTTTATAGGACTATTATTTTCAAATGTTTTTTTTCTCTCTTTTGTTTTAAGTTTAGTTTTTCTGTCTGTTCTTTGTTGTGTTTTCGGTTTTCATTTTGTTTTTTGTTGTGTTTTGCTTTTTTATAATTTTTATTTGTGTTTTTGCTTTGCATTTCTTGTTTACGGTTTCGTATTTGTTGTTTTCTGCTTTGGCTTTTGTTTTTTGCTTTGTCTTTTTTGTTTTGGGTTTCATTTTTGTTGTGTTTTTTATTTTTTATTTATATATATATTTTTTTTGCACCAACCAATATGCAAAAGCTCGCCAATGACCATTTTTTTTCTTAAGAAAGTGTCAAGTTTAGGTAGCACTTAACGTTTTACACAAAAAAAAGGGAAATGTTCTTGAATTAGTAAGAATAAACGCACATATTCCAGTCGTTTGTCCTCAATCCGAAGATTGGTTGTACAGGGTCATCGAAAAATAATGCCAACCTTTCAAAAAATGATAGCACCGAAACCCTTTATGTTAAACGTGTAATTCTTTCACTGAACGCCAGCTGGTTAAAGTAAGTTTTGTTTTGGAGGGGACGTGACCTTGCTATGCGCACACTAGATGCGCAGTAGCCAAGGTCGGCCGGGGGCGCGTGCACCAATGACTGCATCGCCCGACAAACTGCACCTGATTACAAAGCTGTCATTCGATGGTTTAATCAGTTTAAGGAAACAGGGACTGTAGATAAAAAATCTAGGCTAGGCCGACCACCAACATCAGCATTGAACCCACCCTTTCCCAATGGCTGGATTGGTACGTGCAATCATTTCAGGAGTAACTGTCAAGATGGTGGCAGAAATTCGCTCCCGCAGGTGCTCCAAATCCCGATTTTTTTCTTCATACACAATGCTTTTAATGTACCCACAGACAAAAAATCCAAAGGGGTGAGGTTGGGACTTCATTGGCACGCGCGCCCCCGGCCGACCTTGGCTACTGCGCATCTAGTGTACGCATAGCAAGGTCACGTCCCCTCCAAAACAAAACTTACTTTAACCAGCTGGCGTTCGGTGAAAGAATTACACGATTAACATAAATGGGTCGGTGCTATAATTTTTTGAAATATTGGCATTATTTTTTGATGACCCTGTATTAAAAAAAACTTTTCATCGAATTTCGCATTTTTATTATTTTTCTCTGTTGGGGGGATTTACGCCTCTGTTCCTGTATATTGAAAATGAATTCCACACTGAATTTATAATAAACTAACTGTACCCGGCATGCGTTCCAATGCCAATGAAAGAAAGTGTTGGCGTTGTAACTTAGTTTGTTGAAATGCTTTTGGATACAAAATACTTTTTTTTTCTTTTTTCGTTCACAGCCTTCTGAACTATTGTAAAATAGTGTTATTATCCCAGAACCATTCATGGGAGCATGCTCAACAAATTACCGAAGTTTCATCGCAATCGGATTAATGGTATATGAACGCATACGGGGCTTTGTTTAAACGATTCGCGCGCCATCACTCATTTGTTGAATCTACTCGTGCGCTACCTTTTATAATATAGATTTTCTAAGTCAGAAATCTTTGCAGGAGTGTGAACAACAGCTCACAAAGTCAAATAGCAATTGTATGAATGGTTCATGAAGGCATACGGAACTTTGTTGAAATAAATCGCGCGCTGTCACTCATTTGTTGAATCTACTCGTGCACTACCAACTGTGAAATTGATGTAATAAGCGTGATACCTTAATGCAAGTGTACACAATAACTCATTAAAGTTTCATCGCAATCGGATGAATGGTATACAAAACCATACGGGATTTTGTTGAAGCAATTCGCGTGCCGTCACTCATTTCTTGAAACTGCTTGTGCGCTACCTTTTGCATAATGGAATTTCTATATCAGAGACATTTGCAAGAGTGAAAAACTCACCATAGTTTCATCGCAAACGGATGAATAGTAAATCATATGAACGCATACGGGACATTGTTGAAACGTTTCGCGCGCCGTAACTCATTTGTCGAATCTACTCGTGCGCTACCTATTGTAAAATGGATCTACTAAGTCAGAAACCATCGCAGGAGTGTTACAACAACTCACTTATGTTGCACCGCAATCGGATGAATGGTGGACTATATGAACGCATACGGGTCCTTGTTGAAACGATTCGCGCGCTGTCACTCATTTGTTGAATCTACTCGTGCACTACCTATTGTAAAATGGATTTCCTACGTCAGAAACCTTCGCAGGAGTGTACACAACAACTCACCAACGTTTCATCGTATTTGGATGAATTGTATATGAACGCACTCATTTGTTGAATCTACTCGTGCGCTACCTATTGTAAAATGGATGTACTAAGTCAGAAACCATCGCAGGAGTGTTACAACAACTCACCAACGTTTCATCGTATTTGGATGAATTGTATATGAACGCACTCATTTGTTGAATCTACTCGTGCGCTACCTATTGTAAAATGGATGTACTAAGTCAGAAACCTTCGCAGGAGTGTACACAACAACTCACCAACGTTTCATCGTATTTGGATGAATTGTATATGAACGCACTCATTTGTTGAATCTACTCGTGCGCTACCTATTGTAAAATGGATGTACTAAGTCAGAAACCATCGCAGGAGTGTTACAACAACTCACTTATGTTGCATCGTATTTGGATGAATTGTATATGAAAGCACTCATTTGTTGAATCTACTCGTGCGCTACCTATTGTTAAATGGATGTACTAAGTCAGAAACCATCGCAGGAGTGTTACAACAACTCACCAACGTTTCATCGTATTTGGATGAATTGTATATGAACGCACTCATTTGTTGAATCTACTCGTGCGCTACCTATTGTAAAATGGATCTACTGTACCCGATATCCGGATAGTAGGCTGTCAGATATCCGCCCCCTCAATCGGATTGCCAATAATCAAACGCACCGGCACAGCTACATCAATGAAAATGGCACTGACAGACACTATCGAGATTAGAGCACAATAGTTAACAAGAAATTATTGTGGAACACACCAAAATATACGGGGGTTCATACTTACCTTTACTTACCTCTTAAATTTATCTCGGGGACTGGGTTGTCAACTGGATCACTTAAAGTATGCCCACACAATAACCTCCACCATGATATTTAAAATGAACCAGGACGAAGACGAGAAACTTTAAACTGCACAATAATTTATTTCACATAAAGAATGATTTTAACAAAAATAAAACAACAAAATCCACGTGGCAATCAGAAGCCATCGACCACATAATCATGTCCTCCTGTAGGACTTGTATTCTCTACATACAATGTTTCAGCTTTCTCAAGCTCATAGCAACGTAATTATAATAATGCATTTGGAATGGAAACGGGATTTGGGACGAGACACATATATCAATTGTTTCGCGTGTTTATATACTTCACATTTTATTTATAGCCACAAGGCTATTATGGAAACGTCCTTGGCCTCTGTCATACAGTTGTCCGGACCAGCTGCAATGCACCTGCATCGTCAAAGTGGACTCCCCGTTCGTTCAACCCTAGCATAAGCGAGTTACCTCAGAGCTTGGCTCTCCTTTTCAAACACGTAAATGTTCACATCTCAACTGAAATATTACCACGCAAATGTTTTAAATGCTCCATTCAAACACCAGTGGATTACTCTAATAATCCCACATCATGATTTATTTGTTCAAACCACTTGTTTAATTAGCGTTGTTTAGAGTATAAAAACAAAACTCTTAATGTTAATAACAAAAGTTCATTAATTATTTATAACAATAATAAAATTGTTTATAACAATGTCAAATGACAATTGAAAATATTATACACGCCTCTATTAATCACTATCATTTCAAATTATTATCAAAGATATTTACAAAATTATCTACAATATTAATATTGTTTATATTATTAATACAATAAATACATTAAACCACACATTTATCCGGTTGATAATTACTCAAATCGTGGTGATATAATCGAGCAATGAAGGTTAGTTATATTTAACTGTCAAATTCAGGTTTAATAAGGTTTAATAATAATAATTAATATTTGTGACGGTAACCTCCATTCAACATCTTCCTCTCAAATTATTTAACACTCTTGTTAATTTTAACAGTATCTTCATATGAATAACTTTCAAAGAACCAGAACAATACATTCAGCGGGAAAATACTTCGCTCAAAATGCACAAAATTGCACAAAAAAATTGGCCCAAAATTCATCATATATCTTCATATATATGGCATAAAAATCTTCCAAACTACATACAAAAATCCTCCACTTATAAATTCATCAACTTCATTAATTACTGTGGGAACCTCCTTCATTATTCAAGGGCATTATTCATCAGCGACTTTTACATGTCCACTGAACTAACGATTATACATCCATTGTTCCTCTTTAAAAATTCTTATATTCATCAATTGTATTAATGACTGTTATTATTTAACCTTCGTGGGTTTCATTCATGAATCGATATGAAGTAAAAATTTGCCAATCACAAATAAATTTAATAGCAAATACGATTAGACACTCCTCCCTGGTCTATCAAAATTGAGATTAATATCTTCAAAGTAACGCAGTATAAAAATACTATCTTCAATCAAAGTTCATCGAAACTGCATGAATAGTCGAATAGAATACAATTAGATTGTGGAATGCAAACATTATTGTTCCAATCTATAATTGAGAAAAACTCCTATCAAATGTTCATTACTATAGTGTATTCAATAAATCGTAATCAAAGTTCATATTTCAGAAAATTGTCTATAATGCAATGATAAATGTCTATGTTGCAATCATGTTCATAAGACGACTAGTATTTCAAAGATCGTCGATATCGTAATAGATTTTAACGCTCTAAAATCATTTAATCATTCTTCTTTCTTGAGGATGACAGAAAATTGGTCAAAGTAATTTACTGAATAGAATTACTTTAATAAAATGACACGCTGTCTGAATTCAAATCTGCCATAGTAAATCGTTAACTTTACCGTCAAATCGTGACTACAAAAATATGCAAATTACTGAAAGAATCTAATTTATCAGTCTCAACTGATCCAAAATTATTTAAGTATGCCAATGACATAACAATGTCTCAACAAAACGAAGAAAAAGGCATAAATCATCGAAGTGTACTGAGTACAGAAATATTAATCAAGAAAATGGGGCAAAATATGGGACAGAAAAATATGGGAAAAACGGTAGCTCAGATATCGCTACAAGACTCAAATAATACAAGAAACATTCACGACAACCTTATCTGTTGATTGAAGTTCTAGAGGAAAGTTTTCAAAGAAAACTGCTGTTGGTTCCATTTCACCTGCGTGAAGATGTGCTCCGTCCTCGAACCTGGAATCAGCGTCCTCGGAGAATCGAACTGCTTCCTCCTCCGAAATTGCACTGCTCCGTGGATACGAAAAACATCCTTCTGGCAAAACTCTTCTTTGTGAGCCGGGACAACCCTGGCCTCTCTTGAAAGTTCCCTGAAGTTCCTGTCGTAATTCTTCATGAAGTTTATTGTAGTTATTTCCGCAGAAATATTCATAGTTGTGGAGTATGAAAATATTTCCACTGTCATTTGGTATAATTCAGCGATGGATTCACGATGCATGAGTGTAGTTGGATGTTCACTACATGCTCGCTTTTGTAGAATGACGATTAACGAAGTTCCATGCTGTTATTTCACTCCATCGATATATGTCCCAATTGCATTAAAGCCTTAGCCTTCCATCTCAACTACTGTTATAATCATTGAAAGCACTGCAAGATTATAATGTTCCATAGTCGAATGTATCGTTGTAATACCAAACGTATTCTCCAATATCACTGTTGCACTCCACGTGTCAGCCGTAGTGTATAATGTGGAATTTTAAAAGTGTTTCTCATGTGGCGAGAAAATTACTTTTGTTGGCAGCCTTAAAGTGCCAATATCTTTCGAAGTATAACTGTGAAATTGTTCAAATCTTCTACACACCTCAATGTTGTACTGCCCAATTGAATTATAATAAAGGCTGAAGTTAACTCTTGATATCTTATCTGGTGGAAACGTTAATGTGAGCGTTTCAACTTCACCTAGTTTCGAGCAGCGTAAAATGGAACTGCTCCGTGTTCGTTCGATGCGCCGGGCTTTAACCACACGCTAAAGACAACTTGCTTCACTTATTCACTCGAAAATGACTCTATGACATCTGAAATATATATGCGGTATCAGCGGTATGAGAGATATGAGAGCTCCTCTATCCTGTGCACGACCTTTTATCAACTTCTTAAGGGGCGTATCCATCCCTTCCATAGCCTGTTGCTGCGTCATCGCTAGAAGTTTTAACTTTGGCTATACTTGACGGATTTTCAAATTTCAAAAACTCAAAATTAATTTCTTCAAAATTCCAAATCAATGCCATAACTGAAAATAGTTTTCCACAAATCTGCATGCCAAAAGTAATTAAATATCGTAGTTTCAGCAATCTCCGTCTTCCTTCCAAACTATCGTTCATTGGTTCGAGTCTCTCCTCTAATAGCGTAACTTCTTCCTTAGCACAATACCTTGTTTCCTGCGACTGCGTCGTAAATCTCCGATCTTTCTCGAACAAAATCATGACGTCACCAAGAATATCAGCTCAATCAGCCTCCTTGCATGAAGTCTACGTCATCCGTGCCTACGTCATGAATATCCACGTCACAACTATGACATCCATAACTTGACTCATATTTGCCAATACAGCCATCGTGGTCTCAATATAATTCAATTTACGGGGGCAGTACTAAGTCAGAAACCATCGCAGGAGTGTTACAACAACTCACTTATGTTGCATCGCAATCGGATGAATGGTAGACTATATGAACGCATAGGGACTTTGTTGAAACGATTCGCGCGCTGTCACTCATTTGTTGAACCTACTCGTGCGTTACCTATTGTAAAATGGATTTACTACATCAGAAACCTTCACAGGAGTGTACACAACAACTCACCTGAATGTGATCGCAATCGTATGAATTGTAGGCCTACATGAACGCATCGGCAACACTATTTGTTGAAACCGACTGAAAAGCATCACCTTTCGATAGTAGATTTACATTCTTTATTAATAACCCTGTATATAGTTTGCAACTTCATATAGACACAAAAATGTAGAATTGCATGTTCTTCTTCATTTAGAGTCCGGGCAGCTGAAGTTTTTATTGTTTTAGTCATGCAAGCAACGGATTAAGGTACAGTATTACTTGCCAATTATTCATTATCGTTTCCTGAGTTAAATAAATACGTACGTTCAGAAAAGCTATGGACAAACAGCAGACCATGCTACTGATCGCCAAGTTCTCGAAGGACGAGGCACTTGAAGAAGGAGGACAAGGAGAAGGAGAATGAGGAGGACAAGGAGAAGGACCAGAAGAAGAACAAGAAGAAGGAGGAGGAGGAGGAGGAGGAGCAGAAGGAGGAAGGCTCCTAGGACTGTGCTCAACGATCTTAATTCTAGAAGTAGTGTAACTCGAATGCTAGAAAAACTAGTGTGGGAAACTCTGGAAAATACGCTATGTTTAACAGTTACACTAATCGGCCAGTATGGGGTGAACGAAGCATACGTCTGGAAAATACCACCCACCTGAGCAGGGCAGATTATTCGCATCAAGTTAAGAACCGATCGCAGCGTACAAATTATGGGAAATATTCTCTCATTAACCGTGGTATTGATAATTGGAACTCATTACCTACCACAGTCTTGGAGCCTTTCCCCAAGCTTATTGATGTGTTCAAGAGAAGACGGAAATGTTGTGTAAATACTCCGATGTAAATACTCCAATTCCCAAATCGCAACTTGTGTACATTAAGTGAATTCGATACAATTGTAGGTAATTTCATGTACTTGTACAATTTGCCACCGGGGAATTACCCCCATTTGCATATAAAGTAAATGAATTAATAAAAAGAAGAAGAAACACTGAATCGCATTAGTATTTTTCCCCCAATTATCCCTCACAGAAAGTACTATTTAAAAACAATGAGCCGATAAATGCCAGATTAACCAACTGAAATCGACACACTACACCCACAATTTTTTTTAAATGGTTGGTTGCTTCGTTGGTTCTTAAATTTAGGGGCTGCGACAACGCGGTCATGTAGCCCCGTGTACTTTGGGTGTCTGTAGAATCTGTCTGATAACCGGTGTTAATTGTGATGACTGTATTAGTGTGTGTATCTGTTTTAATTCAAGTAAGGACTGCAACTTTTGAATTATTCAAATAGTTCCTACTTTTGCCGCCAAACGCCTCCGTCAACGACTACTAGTTCAGAACTTAGCTACCAGACGTCATCGCAGTCGGCTCTTGGCAACGAACGTAGGAATCTAAGAGCGTTGTTTACATTCTTAACCTATACAATTTAGCTCAACACAGGTGTAATTAGTGGAAGGTTCTTTAACATGCCATAAATCTATGACATGGGACCGCCGGCTTTACTTCCCCTCCGAAGGAAGGCATACTGAGGGATTTTTAACGCTCTTAAAAATCCGACGACTTCGGCCGGATTTGAACCCGCGATCTTGGGCATAGAAGCTCAGCATACTACCGACTACGCCACCGAAGCCGCCTTTAAAAAAAATCAAACATTCTAAATTTTTACTTTTTAAAATGTAAAATAACCCAATCCAAATTAATGATGCACGGTTGTTTCCTCGTTGACTGGCAGCGATACGTTCCCACCTGCTGTTCCCAATGTTGCAAGATCGAATTCTGGGGGAGTCAGTTGGCATTTGAGGGTGCGCAAAAGCGAGGGAGCCATGACAGTAAATTTACTGACACGTTCAGGATCCTGTCTGAATGTCATTCGATTCTCGATGTCTATTGGTGTGATATTGGCACTCCTGACAAGGGAAGTATCAGGTAAGACAGGTCGAAACCTATCTTGAAACTTTGTGGACGCAGTAGTACCTGACATCCTGGTACGCATGCATGACGGCTGGCGGAGCTGGGCATCCCTGCGGCACTCGGAGTAGTCGCGACTGCCTTCCACCGGCCTTGAGTGCCTGCACCGTCAGGGCTGTCCCTTCCAACATGTACGGTACTCGCTACTTCCCATTGATTTATATGAGAGATTCGCCACATAATTTCGGACCCTTGCAGTTCAATCTGGTGGCTGATTCGCCACATGCTGTCCTCTTATAGTACAACGATTGCGTCCACAAACTTCCAAGATAGGTTTCGACCTGTCTTACCTGATACTTCTCATGTGAGATCAATTTGGACCTGTGTAATCTAGACTGTTGTCACTTAAAATTTGGTTGGTTGGTTTCTCAGTTTAGGGGTTGCGACAACGCGGTCATGTAGCCCCGTGTACTTTGGGTGTGTGTAGAATCTGTCTGATAACCGGTGTTAATTGTGATGAATATATCAGTGTGTGTTATCTGTTTTTAATTCAAGTAAGGACTGCAGACATTGCATTTTTTCAAGTAGCTCCTACTTTTACCGCCAAAGCCACTGTCAACGGCTACTAGTTCAGAACTTGGCTAATAGACGCCACCGCAGTCGGCTCCCGGCGACGAACGTAGGAACCTAAGAGCGTTGTTCATACATAACCTATACAATTTAGCATCACTTAAAATTTCCTTTAGCGTATCAGAATTCTCTTTGTTAATAGGTCGTCATTCAATCTCTTGATACCGATAGCAGTGGCTACGCTCGCTAAATGCGCAGTGTTAGGTCATAGGGCCTGCTGCCTCGGTAGACGCGTGGGTTCGAGCCCCTCTGTCAGCCGTCCTTGAAATGGTTTTCCGTGGTTTCCCATTTTCAACACCAGGCAAATGCTGGGACTGTACCTTATGACAGGCCACGGCCGCTTCCTTCCACACCCTTGCCCAGTTTCATTCATCACGACGCGCAGGTCACCCACGGGCGTCGACTAGAAAGACCTGCACTCGGCCTCTCAGGAGGCCACACGAGAAAAAAAACTCGATGTGGCTGTAAAATCTGAGTCTTCGTTTGCGGAAATCTGTCTCAAAGTTGGAGTATGTATATTATTGTTATTATTATTATTATTATTATTATTATTATTATTATTATTATTATTATTATTATGTTGCCACGTAACTACATGTGATAAAAGTCAGCCATGGATATGGTTTGTTCATATTGGACTTGCGAAACATACATCTTACTGCACTTAACCTGAAAACTGGTAATGAAGAATTGGGAATGTGAGGTAGGTTAGGGTTTCCTACCATCTTAGACCTCCTGTGGTATATATGTGGACGATATTTTGACCGAGAGACCTGCACTTTAATTCATCTCTGTATAGATCATATCGAGAGGCAATTCATCTTTCCTGGCACGCTTAACCTCTCCCCAGGCCATTCCTCCGTTACTCAATATTTCAAACATCCTTACAAGTCTAATTCAATAAGTAACCTTCGACCATCTCCTCGAGCACATTTCAGAATTCTGCACGTTTACGGGAAAGCGAGGAGTGTGGCCTACATTCTGGGGCAAGTGGTTTCCTCTGGGGCCAATGATAACAAGTTGTCGTGTTATTTGTGATATTCGGGGTTGCGCACAAGTAAACAGAAAATGTACTAACTGAATCCACGATTGCAAAGGACGTGTTCCTTCTTCTCAGAGCCTAGATATTAAAATAAAACTATTTATCAAATAATCACGTAGCCTCCGTGGCTTAGGCGGTAGCACGCCGGCCTCTCACCGCTGGGTCCGTGGTTCAAATCCCGGTCACTCCATGTGAGATCTGTGCTGGACAAAACGGGGGCAGACAGGTTTTTCTCCGGGTACTCCGGTTTTCCCTGTCAAAATTTCATTCCAGCAACACTCTCCACTATCATTTCATTTCATCTGTCATCCATTTAATCATTGCCCCAGAGGAGTGCGTCAGGCCTCGGCAGCCGGCACAGTTCATATCCTCGCCGCTAGATGGGGGCTTCATTCATTCCATTCCTGACCCGGTCGGAGACTGGAAGCAGGCTGTGGATTTTCATCAAATAATCACGGAATTTGAAACTCTTACGAAAGAGTGCCTTGGAACACATATCAAAGCTGTCTGGTCGACATTTCAAACTTCAGTATAACATTTTATAATTTTATACATTTAGTTAAGGGGCGGACCAGAGGAGTGCGTCAGGCCTCGGCAGCCAGCACATTCATATCCTCGCCGCTAGATGGGGGCTTCATTCATTCCATTCCTGACCCGGTCGGAGACTGGAAGCAGGTTGTGGATTTTCATTTTTCAGTTAAGGGGCGGAACAGCGAGGTCATCTGTCCCATTGAATTAAAACAATAATACCGACAGCAGTAGATACGCTCGCTAACGCGCAGCGCTAGGCCATGCGGCCAAGTTATCAGCGGACTCCGTAGACGAGGGTTCGAACTTCACCGTCAGCCGTCTCTAAAATGGGTTTCCGTGGTTTCCCATTTTCAACTCCAGGCAAATGCCGGGATAGTGCCTTCTAACAGGCCTCGGCCGCTTCCTTCCATCTCCTTTACACCCGGTTTCATTCATCTTCATTCGTTTCATCTCTCAACTTATCTCATGATGTTGGCGTCAGAAAGGGCATCCGGCCGTGAAGAAACCTGCCACATAGATTTTCATCACATCTCATCCCCGACCTCGTTGAAAACGGATTTAATAAGGGGTACACGTACACATAGAAGGAAATATAATAAAAATTACCTCTATACCACAATAAATACAATATGAATTTACAACAGTATTTTTTTTAAATATTTGTATCTTCTACCATTCTGGAGCGTGACGCTCTATGGACTGTTGGCGGAGCCGAAAATAGGAGAATATAAGCCTTTGAAATGTGGTGTTACAGGAGAATGATGAAGATCAGATGGGTAGATAGAGTAACAAAAGAAGGGGTATTAAAAAGAGTGGGAGAGGAGAGATGTTTCTGGCAGTTGCTAATGAAGAGAAGAGATAGATTGGTAAGACACATACTAAGACACTCAGGAATAGCTAACTTAGTTACGGAAGGAAGCGTCGAGGACAATAACTGTAGGAGTAGACCAACTTTTTAATATGTTAAACAGATTGCCTCGGATGTAAGGTGTGATAGCTATGTAGGGATGTAACGATTCGCTCAGGACATGGAGGCATGGAGTGCTGCATCAAACCAAAGACTCAAGACTCAAACAACCATTCAAAGCTTGAAAACGATGTGAACTTGGTTTGATTCAAGTTCTTGCGTAGCGTTAACATTTAAACAGAACTGCATGCAATAAATTGTAAACCTACGTCTTCCTATAACTTATTCTTTGCAGTTGTTTTATTTACGGCCTTATGGTCATCTCAGCCTTCAGCTCCGTGCAGCCTACTTGCATATGGGATATATCTAAACAAAACGTGTTATGAGGTTGTTGGTTCGATTTAGGGTTTCGTGACATCGTGGTTATGTATCCCCGTATACTTGGGTGTGTGTAACCTCTCTAGCAACCTGTGCCAATTTGGTGGCTGTGGCAGTGTGTGCATTTATAACTGAAGTTAGCATTTGGGTTGGAGGTGACTATGGCCTTAATTTAGGTGCCGTCACGGCATTTGCCTGGTGTAGACGTAGGAAACCACGGACAACTTATAGGATGGGCGAGATGGGAATCAAGCATATCTTTTCTCAGTTCTGCTTCACGAGGCTAAGAATATTCCGTTCCAGCCCTCGGACCAGAATTAAAATTAATGGCAGAGCCGGGAATAGAACCCGGTCTTCCACGGTGAGCGCGGACATGGAACAGAGCCTTGAGGTAACTAGGGAAATACTCTCCCCAGCTTCTTGCGAGCCAAGCTGAAGTGTCAAATTGTTCTGATGTACTGTGCCTGGTGTTAATGGAGCCTTGAATTGTGAGCTCCACATTGGATCACGCATGACAGATATTTCAAGGACAATCAGTTTCCCATCTGCACACTAGTATAGGTCTAGTATGAAGGTCGAAGCGGCGACAACTCGGGCCATATTCTGTTAGCAACATACGAATGTGTCATTAAAACTACATCCAGTAATCCTAGTCTATCTCGTGTACTGTGCTGCTTGTGATTGATAGCGGGGTTTTACTGCGATCAGCGGCCAAGCTTTGGGCTTTGTGGTTTTGTCATCTGTCAAATTGGAGCTGACCCCGGGTTGTGCGTGGTTCGATCGCTCTCGACAGGATATGAATGTGTGTCACCAATACTAAACAAATATGTGTTGCCAAATTATCAGCTCTCAGGACAAATACATTTTGTGAAATTATCACAAGCCACGGGATTAATTTCTTTTCAAAATGGTTTAAATTATACACTTAAAACTCAGAAAAATTAAACGTCACTATGACAAAAATTCCTACATATTATACAGTCACCGGCAGTTAGCTCTGCGCTTCCCCATCCCACTGCCCTAGTATACTACTGCAGTGTAAAACATTTTCCACGCTGAACGTGTATGTATTTGATTGTGAGAAACTACTGTCACGCGCGTCAAAGTTAGTAAAGTATTGGGCCCACTCCTCGCACCAGTCTACACCCTTCTCCTACCACTGAGCCCTCAAGTGCATAGCTAAACGCCGGTATGTACGAGAGTTCGGTAGATAACTGGAGTCGCAATCTTTGTAAAGATCCGACTGCAGGAAGCAACGCAAAATAAAATGCTATCAAAAACCAACCAATATCTTTATATATATAATTCTTCGACACGTGTGTATGTGACTGAACTCTTCCTAAACGACTGAACCGATTTTGATGGAATTTGGTATGTATATTAGTGTGGGTCCATGTATGGTTTAGATTCACAATCCGACCCGGTAGGTGGAATGAACACAATTTAAGAACCACAATTTACACACAATTTTAGAACCACAATATACAGTCAAAAACAGTCGTCATGGAAACCACTAGCCTTGGCCTTCGTGAAAGTTGATGTCTTTGGACGGTTTGTCTCTGCACGTTAGAGCCACCTGGTCGCAATCTGTGCAACTACCGCCATTACTTACACTCCGCCCGTGGCGAAAAGTTGTGTTTTATACCAAAGGTGGCAGTGAGGTCGAATTCTACTGTTTGTCTCTGCACGTTAGAGCGTTTCAAAGTCCCGTATGCGTTCATATACCATTCATCCGATTGCCATGAAACTTGGGTGATATGTTGAGTGAGCTCCAGGGAAGGTGTTTGGCTTAGTAAATCCATTTTACAATAGATAGCGCACGAATAGATTCAACAAATGAGCGACGACGCGCGAAGCGTTTCAAAAAGGTCCCGTATGCGTTCAAATACCATTCGTCCGATAGCGATGAAACTTGGGTGAGATGTTGTGTACACTCCAGGGAAGGCTTCTGGCTTGGTAAATCAATTTCACATTAGGTAGCGCACGACTAGATTCAACAAATGAGTGACGACGCGCGAAGCGTTTCAACAAAATCCCGTATAAGTTTATATTCCATTCATAGATTGAGATGAAACTTTGATGAGTTGTTGTGTACACTTAAGTGGAGGCTTCTAACTTAGTAATCCATTTCACAGGAGGTTGCGCACGAGTAGATTCAACAAATGAGCGGCGACGTGCGAAGCGTTTCAACAAAGTCCCGTATGCGTTCAAATACCATTCGTCCGATAGCGATGAAACTTGGGTGAGATGTTGTGTACACTTACGTGAGGGTTTCTAACTTAGTAAATCCATTTTACAATAGGTAGCTCACGAGTAGATTCAACAAATGAGCGACGACGCGCGAACTTTTAATCAAAGTCCCGTATGCGTTCATATACCATTCACCCGATTGCAATGAAACTTGGGTGAGATGTTGTGTACACTTACGTGAGGGTTTCTAACTTAGTAAATCCATTTCACAGAAGGTTTCGCACGAGTAGATTCAACAAATAAGCGACGACGCGCGAAGCGTTTCAATAAGGTCCCGT
Source organism: Meconema thalassinum (assembly GCA_946902985.2). Classification (NCBI taxonomy): domain Eukaryota; kingdom Metazoa; phylum Arthropoda; class Insecta; order Orthoptera; family Tettigoniidae; genus Meconema; species Meconema thalassinum. The sequence goes on along the minus strand of OX336393.1, from coordinate 287,056,894 downwards.
ATGCGTTCAAATACCATTCGTCCGATTACGATGAAACTTGGGTGAGATGTTGTGTACACCCTACGGAAGGTTTCTGGCTTAATAAATCCATTTTACAATAGGTAGCCCACGAGTAGATTCAACAAATGTGTGACGGCACGCGAATCATTTCAACAAAGTACCGTATGCGTCCATATACCGGTACCATTGATCCGGTTGCGATGAAACTTTGGTGAATTATTGTGTACACTCCAGGAAATGTTTCTGTCTTAGTAAATCCAGTTTTTAATAAGTAGCGCACGAGTAGATTCAACAAATGAGCGACGGCGCGCGAATCGTTTCCACAATGCCCCGAATGCGGTCATATATCGTTCATCCGATTGCGATCAAACCTTGGTGAATCATCGAGTACACGCCTGAGAAGGTTTCAGGCTTAGTAAATCTATTTTACAATAGGTAGCGCATGAGTAGATTCAACAAATGAGTGACGGCACGCGAATCATTTAAAGAAAATCACTTAGGCGTTCATATGCCATTCATCCGATTCCGATGAAACTTTGATGAGTTGTTGTGTACACGCCAGGGAAGGTGTTCAACTTGGTAAATCCATTTTACAATATTGGTAGCGCACGAGTAGATGTAACAAATGAGTGACGACGCGCGAAGCGTTCCAACAAAATCCTGTATGCGTTCATATCTTATTCATCGATTGCGATGAAACATTGATGAGTTGTTGTGTACACTTACGTGAAGCTTTCTAACTTAGTAAATCCATTTCGCAGTTGGAAGAGCGCGAGTAGATTCAACAAATGAGTGACAGCGCACGAATCATTTAAACCAAGTAAATCCATTTCGCAGTTGGAAGAGCGCGAGTAGATTCAACAAATGAGTGACAGCGCACGAATCATTTAAACCAAATCGAGTATGCGTTAAATGCCATTTATCCGTTTGCGATGAAACTTTGGAGAGTTGTTGTGCACGCTCCAACGAATGTTTCTAAATTAGTTAATTCAATTCACGATAGTTTACAGGCAGTTAACAGAAATTGAAAAAAATATTCTGTATCCAAAAGCACTTCAAGAAACAAAGTTACAACACTTTCTTTGATTGGCAGGACAACGTCTGCCGGGTCAGCTTGTTGAACTATAAAAATGTTCACCTCGTGACGTAGTGGCTAGCATTCTTAGCTGTCACAGCGCGGAGGTTTTAGTTTGATTCTCGGCTCTGCCAAGAAAATCAATTCCGGTCTGAGGGCTGTAACGGAGATTACTCAACCATATGAGACAGAACTGAGAAGAGGTGGGTTCAATTCCTACCTCAGCCATCCTAGCTCTGATTTTCCGTGGTTCCTCCCATTTTAAAGGAAGCTTTTAGTTTTACGTGACTGTTAATCATGCGAGCATGAGCCACGGGACCTCCTTTTTACGTGGAATCCGAACCACAGGACATGGCATTTTACTACAAAAATCTCACATGAATTGACCGGGAATCAAACCCGGTCCATTTGGTGAGAGGCCAACAGCGTGAGCACTGCGCCACCACGCCCCCGTCTCCAATTTTACTCTAAACAAATGCCGACATGGTACAGATATTTTTTGGGCCCCGGAATGCCCAAAATCTTCAACAATTTCAAATTCTTGTTTTACGCCATATTTATCTACGGACCATTAGCTTCTTAGCGGTTCTTTTATGTTTTCATTTCTCATTTCTCAGGCTACCTTCATTATTATTTCCAACAATCGTGCGTCATTTTAATAAACCCACCAAAGTGGCCTACATTTTTATTTCTATTAATAATAATATCTTATGGCCTCGGGTGCCGGGTGCAAGCTTTGTTATTTGACACCCACAGGACAGCTTGCATGTCGAATTTTGTTGTTTCTTGGAACGCTATGAAAGTCAAGGAAGTTAGATATCAAAGCTCTTTCTATTAGAGAATGGAGGAACTTTGAGTTGACGGAAAATCCCGAGATTAATTTTGCCATTATGAACACGGCCTACTGACTTCAAATGGGTTCATTAACATGCTAAAAACGTATGACATACGTGCCAAGATTTTTTGTCACCTTTCAAAAATCACTTACCACGGCCAGGAGCGAACCACCCACCATGCCAAGCTTTATTTCTATTACACGATAGATACTAACAAACTTTTGGGAAAGATCCTGCGTTAGAAGCAAGAGCAAATGGACATAGAACAACAGCAAAATAGATGCTAGTGCTTCAAATGGAAGAAGAGGAATTCTATGTGCTAGAAACTCAAAGAATCTTTGATTCCAACTTTTCGCTAAAATGCTATTCTAGATACAAAATTTCCTTTTTGTCTGAACTTTCAAAATACAAAGCTAAAATTTGTATAATCCTCCTTATATGTGTTGTATTTTAACAAGTCTTTTTTTTTAAATTTACGTCAGTTCAATTTTGCCAAATGGAAATATTCATTAGGTCAGCCTCCAAAAATGTGTCCGCGAAACTTACGAACACCTGGAAGACTTGTTCTTGAGAAGATAAGTTTCCCTAAAATGCTGTTAAAATTTTGAAAAGATTCATGAAAATATATTTATTTTCTAATAACCTGTATCAAAGTAAGTAGCGTGTATCGAAGAGCGTCCCTGGAAGAAAAGATTAGTTCCTGTTCCTGTTAATAATTTCTGAGAAAAACGTGAATAAAAAGTTCGAATTAGCATGGGCATTATAGGACATTCCGGAGTCCCGTAAGGCCATGGTCACCTCCTGACCAAATTTTAGCCCCATTTACAAATACACACACTATCACAAAGACACGGGTTACAAGTAAACAGAGCTAAATGACCACGAAGTTGCAAGTCGTTAAATTAACAACGGCAACAACGTGGTTCATGGGGGCAGATGACCTCGCTGTTTCGTCCCTTAAAACAACAATCCCCTCCCCCTAACGTGATTCAAATACACAACAGTTCGTGTCTTATCAGGGATCTGAAAGTTAATAATTTTATTTGTTTAACGTCCCTTTTAACTACTGCAGATTTTAGAGACACCGGGGTGCCGGAATTTTGCCCCGAAGTGGATCTTTTACTTGCCAGTAGATCCACGGACACGGCTCCCTTGCATTTGCGCACCCCCAAATGTCAACTGACTGCGCCAGTATTTGATCCTGCAACCTTGGTCACAGCAGGCAATAAAATTACCGCTGAGCCACGCAGCCAGTCAGGGGCCAAGACTGTAGACCACTGATCTACCTTTAACTTCAACGAAAGATGTGATCCTATCGGTCCACGCAGTTGAATGTTTAGTTATCACAAGCTGCTCCATCGAATTCATTAATACACGAACTGTGCCCCATGCTGATAACAGACCGATATAATTATTAATTCAAATATCAATTTACTCTGCAGGATAACCGTCTAGTAATTATTTATTCAAATGTTAATTTAGCAGACATGAAATGGGCTAGCACCTCTTCCCTGTGTAGGTTGAACCATCAATCCTCTTTCACTCCTCGTGGAAAGGGGCAGACACATTTCCGTTCCTCTCCTTCTCAAGGAGTTTCATTCGGCGTAAAGGAGATAAATGACAGTACGCGTGCGCAGAGAGCTAAGCAGCGAAAAGGGAAATATGTCATCAAGAAAACAGGCACATCGTTAATGAGAACCATCTATTACATGTGAAAAGACACATCCGCTTCATGCGGGTTGAGCTATTTTCCCGGAAGACGATAACTTACGAAAAGATACCTATACCCACATCACTAGCTGATACTGATGTGTGGCCATCGGAGAGGTCTGGAGCAGGGTTTCAAAGTGACACATGCAGGCGATCTACGCGTCGTAATGAGGATTACATAAATAATGAGGAAGTCTTAAACACCTTTTCACGTACTCATTTATGGCACTCCTTTAATTATCACGTTTTTGTTATTGTTATTATTATTATCAATATTTAGTTGTCCCCCCAGGGGCTCACAACTCGCGGGACATGGGCTGGCGACCACGGGACCCCAGCTGAGTCAGGCATTGCTTCCACTTACTTGTGTCGGGCTCCTCCCCGTCTTCTTTCCTTTCGACCTCCCTTGGTCAACTCTTGTTCTTTTCCGACCCCGACGGTATTAGGGTATCCGAGGCCTAGGGAGTATCTTCCTTTCCCGCCTTAATTGGCCCTTGTCTCATCTTTCCTCATACCCTCCTTCTGCGAGGGGTCAGCCTTCTATTTCTTTTCATGTTGTCTCCTGCCTTTTGCTCGAGGCCCTCAAGGAGGCAGGGTGCGTGTAGCCCCACCACGTCTGGTGCACCCTGGATATTGCTACATCCTCAGGGGCTCACGGCTGGTGAGTTCGGGAGTCGGCAATCCCGAGGGATTCCTGAGCTGGGTCCGTTTTTCCTCTTTTTCCACTGACTTTGGGACGGGCCCTCTCCTCTTTCCCTTTCCTATCTGCCTTGCATGGCTCCCCTTCCTCCCAAGTCCCTCAATTCACATTCTTCGTGGGTTGAGGGCATTTCTTTTCTTCCTGTCCTTTATTTGCCTTATCCTTTATTTGTTTACCATTTCTACTTCTAGTATGTAAGTTTGTAGTTAGTATTCGTTATAGTTTATCATTATCATCTTTCACTATCACCAAAACCATTAGGGGCCGATAACCTAGATGGTAGGCCCCTTAAAACAACAATTATCATCATCACATCTAGTTGTGCTGATATTTGATACCATTATTTAATATTCAAGTAAACCACTTATCACACTCTTGGGGAAAAATATTGTAGGCCTACATATTGTCGAACGTGTTTTATATCTATTTAAAAAAATAAGTGAACAAGATCTGATGATTCTCACTTTTTGTACTTTTCATGACCGTTTAAATACCAAATGTGGTTTTTCAGTTATCAGGTCGTGTTGTGTACATGCAGTACAAGATGTTATACAGAGAGTTAAAATGTCGACCTAATATCCTCAAAGGTACACCATGCATTATAATAGTATACTAATTATTAGCCTATTATTTACAAAGTTATGCCCAACAAAGAAGTGTGATTGAATCTATGTAACAGATCACTTCTTCTCTTCCTAAAACCTCTTCATTCTCTCGCTGTGATTTTTCTTCCTTTCTTCTGCCCATGCACTGATGGTTTTCATCCGGAAGTTTCCAACAAAATTATGTTTGTTCATCAACGTTCTGAAGTTAAGTCTGTCCCAAATAGTTTCGTAAGTTACGTTGATTCCTTGAAGATATTTTTCAATTTTGATTATCCAATCATTCTTGACTTTTGTTGAGGAAGCAAGATTAAACATCCTTTTAGTAAGTCTTTCAGTGTCCATTCTTTGGATATGTCCATAGAATTTCAATCACCTTTATCTAATACAGTAGAGTCGGATATATTCTCGGAATGTTGGTATAACTCGTAAGAGCTCATGGAGGAAAGAAGGGAAGGAGATACCATCGCTGCGCTGCCTGAAGCCAAACGGCACGCCCACTTTGGGTAGGAAGAAAATGGCTGTTCCTGTGCTTAAAGCCGTAAACCACTCCCAACTAGTCTTGGATTTTAGTGACATAAAACTGCAATGACAAGTCAAGATTTTTTCTTGGATAGGCAGAATACACTCTGTACATCACGATGCTGGGTCATCGTTTTAAAAGCCAATTTAAATAGAAGTATGAGAGCACCTATGTAAGGCTAGTTTTGTAAGAAAGACGCGGCAAAACGTAATAATACGCTGAAACACTGATTCAATTGAATATAGGTGTCTGAAGGTACGAGTTATACCAAAGAAGGAATATCTTGAGAACTATCATAATGATGCCGAACTTATCACGGTATTTACACCAAATTTATTTTTAAGTTCTAATTGGTGTTGAGGCATTCATCAGTTTTTAGGTCTAATTTCCATCTCAGCAAATTTCACTCATGTTCGTACACATTTTGATATTCAAGAATACGAACCTTAAAATTAATAAACAGAACACTTATTCGATCCGTACAACCATAAATTATGCAAGTCACTGAACACCGAATACAAGTTAAGGTTACGCCCAGTTTGGACGGCATCTCCTCTTACTCTTTCTTCCATGTAAGAACTCGTTACCATCCACGCTCCTTCTATGCATGCTGGGCCAATTGTCTAGAGATTTTTATTTTATTTTTATTTCCACATTTTTCGATAGTGATCTGCCTCCAGTGATCAGGGTTTCTGATGCGTATAATGCTTCAGGTTCAATTTTACGCTCCTGATTTTGTTGTTGTACCTGTTCACGGCGATTCTATAGCCTTTTAGGTAATTCAGAATTCCTCTCATTACTTCACGATTTAATGTGGACCATTGGATGATTTCCCCTAAGAATTTGAAACTATTTACCTCAGGGATTTTACCAAACTGAGTGGCGCTGAATGGAAAAGATTAGCTGGGTAGAGAAAATGACCAACATAACGGTGCTGGATCGAATAAAGGAAAAACGGCAAATGATCCGCCAGATATATAGAAGGAGATCCACCTGGCTTGGCCACAGGTTACGACATGGTGGCCTGATGATCGACATACTAGAAGGCAAAATACCTGGAAAACGCCAACGCGGGAGGCCACGGAACACTTTCATGAGATCTTTCCTACGAAATTATGAAATGGTCAAAAGGACTGCACAAGACCGAACAACGTGGAAAAGACTCATTGTAGGGGCAGACCAGTCGCTCGACTGAAAAACATGATGATGATGATGAGTAATCAGAAGTTGTTTGTGCCAGTGCTGAAGACATTCGGATGTGGAGACGGATATCCTCGTTTTCACGGTACTCAGTTGAGAGCCCTGTTTCTTGTACTTTGGGGATTACGGGAAAACTTTTCATAGGTAGATAACGACCTAGGTGGTACGTTATGTCCTCGAAAATCAAGTGGTACCTTTTGTCCGTGGTACGTTATGTCCGTACACCTGTTCGTATACGTATCGAGGAGACCCTTCTGTGTGTCGTGCTTACTCAAACGATATTTGAAGTCCTGTTTTATAGGCAATTTCACGCAGTTTTCCAAAGGAATGAATGCCTTCTTGTTTATTGTTGTATACAATTACCAGATCATCTACAATGGTCAAACATTTGAAATGAAAAAGATGGTATATTGGCTTTCACGGCTCGTGAATTAAAACTCAGCAATGTTTCTAGGTTTATGCCGTGTCTTGTGTGGGGTTTCGCCTTTATAGGGAGGTGAAAGGCTGCTTGAGCTTTGAGCTCTCGCAGTTAAGAGGCGCACATGCGCTTTATAAGAAGGGAGGTAGTGCACAGTCCGGGCGCGGACACCAAGAACCCGCTGATGAGCCAGCTTGGTGTTCCTAGGCGAAACCCCACACAAGACACGGCGTAAACTTAGAACAATTGCTGAGTTTTAATTTGAAATTAATTTTATCGTTCACTAGTTTGCCGATATTATACCTGATAATCCTAGAAGTGTAAGCCATTCAGGAGGAACTAAACAAAATATTTTATACTGTATACTGACTGTGATAGCACTGTTTCTACCCTATAAAACATACAGTATGCACTCGTACTTTTCTGATCAATGACGGTCATTAAAACCCAGCGTGTACAGAATAATAGGATGTTATCTTTTAGCAGCCGTCTCCTTCCAAACACAATTAATCCTTGCCAATAGCTATATTTGTTTCCAAATGAGGCTCGTTTACTGCTGGGAATATAGTGCATGGATGCGAATTAATACTGTAAATGATTTTCATACAGTGAGGATTACACGGCATCTAGCACACGCTGGTGGTCCCCAGTTAACTAGGGATCAGATGCTGACCTGCACTGGGATAATGGCTTACTCTAGTTTACTGACCAGCATTTGGAACAAGCTAAGCGCAAACCTCAAAAGAGAAAAGTCTCAAAATTGTCATCTAAATGAGAGGAGACCATAACCACAACCTCGTACTTGGATTGATCTATTTCCTTGAGTGGAATGTACGTACTGCAAAAATATTAATATTTTATGTTCAACCCTGGCAAAATAAAAATATTGTATGTCAGAAAACTGTACCATAATGAGGCTCATTATAGTACAAGTTTTCATTGTGATACAGTTTCTCCCACCAATCAGAGCTCAAGAAACAATTGTGTGACCAATTAGGTGAGGATAGCATCGCACCTACGCTCACTTCCACGGCCCCCTATTTTAAATTTCACTGCGTGGCGAGTGTCATAGTGAGGTATTCCAGGAGGCCATGGTCAAATACAAGGTATTCTCTGCGTCCCATGCGCTCTGTTCAGTACATAAAACTGGTGAAATCTCGACAGATATTTATGAATATTTATGTTCGAACATAAAATAGTTATAATTATCGTCGAACAACAGTCGTATGCAACGAGCCAATAATGGCAATAATTAAGACAAGAGTATGTTCCATTATTTCCATTATAGGCTCGTTGCATAATGTACTAATATATATATAATTCTTTTTTTTTCCTGGAGGGAGGTTGGGTAAAAATCCGGGGGGAAACCACACTCAGGATATAGAGAACTTTGAAGCCATACTTCAAGTGTTTCCTTATTGACAATTTGATATTTCAACTGTTCAGTCGATCATCACAATACAATTCCAATTGCTGGAACATGCGAAAAAAAAAAAAACATTATTAGTGCTGAAATATAAGTTATGTTGTTTAGTCTGGATTTTATTTCAATCTGATGATGCTCGCTTGACGACCAAAACATTTCACTCTAACTCTTCTGTAATCCATAACTAGGGACCGAATTTTTTGAAAATGCATATGCGCATATGCAAATGCATATTTTGAGGGTGTATTGGATTATTTTTTTGCATATTCTGAACATAACAGCATATTTTAGCATATACAGTTGAAATTAAGTATAATTTAAAACATCTTGAACAAAATAGGTTTGGCCTCCGTGTTGGACAACCCTTGTAAACAACTTTCTGAGCAACAGATAACGAGATGAAGGTACTCGTACTACACGCAATGCTGCCTGACTATTTGAAGAAGGAAATGGAGTGGGACATTCCTTTCGCCATAGGACATTCCTTTCGCCATCTCGACAGCCAGTAGCCCGAGGTTAGTTTTGTGAGGGAGTTTCTTCCGTTAACGTGCTGCTTTATTCTTAGTATGCATATGAAATGAAAATCCACAACCTGCTTCCAGTCTCCGACCGGGTCAGGAATGGAATGAATGAAGCCCCCATCTAGCGGCGAGGATATGAACTGTGCCGGCTGCCGAGGCCTGACGCACTCCTCTGGGGCAATGATTAAATGAATGACAGATGAAATGAAATGATAGTGGAGAGTGTTGCTGGAATGAAATGTTGACAGGGAAAACCGGAGTACCCGGAGAAAAACCTGTCTGCCTCCGTTTTGTCCAGCACAGATCTCACATGGAGTGACCAGGATTTGAACCACGGACTCAGCGGTGAGAGGCCGGCGTGCTGCCGCCTAAGCCACGGAGGCTTCCTCTTAGTCTGCATATCCTTAACTCAAAATGCCTAAAGAGGTAATTTGTCTCCTGAAAACATTGAAACACTTGCAATTATCTATTGTGACTCTTCTTTCTGCAATGAATGATACATGTAAAAAGAGAGTGAATATGTTTGGCTTATTGTCAAGTGCATATTTTTCCATTTTTAATGCATATTTTCTACATTTTTAGGGCATAATTGCATGCATATTTAAATCGTTTTCCGTGCATAAATGACCGGTCCCCATCCATGCATTTTTCTTTTCGCATCCGCCAGTAATTACGATTGTTCTTTGTTGACCGACTGAAAAGTTGCAATATCAACACTCATGATATCCGCTGTCAGTGCCGGGATTTGAACCTCTGATCTCCGGGCTTTCCGCAGCTCCCCGTCATGGCCAGGGCCCCAATCGTAACTAAGGATCTATCAGACACTTTGTATGTAAACAATAACATATCGCCCAAGCTTTCAGAATATATCCCTGCTAGTCCACCTCGTTGCGTAGTGGCTAGCATTCTTGGCTGTCACCGCAGAGGCCCGGGTTCGATTCCCGGTTCTGCCAAGAAGTCTTATTCTGGTCTGATGGCTGACACGGGGTACGAGGCAAAACTGAGAAGAGGCGGGTTCGATTCCCACCTCTGCCATCCTGGAAGTGGTTTTCCGTGGTTTCCCATTCCTCTTCCAGGAAAATGCTACGATGGTACATAACGTAAGGCCACGGCCGCTTCCTACCCAAATCCTACTTCAATTACAAATACACACACTAGTACAGACATCACAGTGACACAGGTCATCAGACGAATTCTACACATGCCCAAGTACACGGGTCTACATGACAACTATGTCGCAAAGCCCCTAAAGGAATCAACAACAACAAACATCACTTCTCTCTTCCCACTGTCTTCTTTTTGAAACTACCTTCTCTTAGCTTTCTCTCCTGAGGCTGACTGTGCCCCATTTCGAGCCCTCAAAACCAGAATTAAATTTCTAGGCAGAACCAGGAATCGAACAGGAACCTTGTCCCTAGGTCTATCTCTGAGACCCTGAGCGTAGTAAATATAATGAATGATGACACAAGTATATCACCCCAGTGAGGCACCACTTTAGCCATCTAATTTGTTTACTAGACGCCTGACAGGGTCCAATATTTGCTCAAGTGGCTATGTTTGTATATCATTAAGATGGGTATATAAACAGCACGTTATGTCAAAACTACCAAAAGTAAACAAGATCATGAAGGGTAACTAGAGTAAATTACCATGCAAAACAGTTCCAGGAATATGTAACTTTGGCCAGTTGCGTGGCACACCGGGTAAGTTTCTTGCTTGCTGTGTCCAAGATTGTGGGATTGAAACCGGATGCAGACAACGACCAAATAAGCTACGTTAGGGGATGAGGCAAAGTTGAGTGTTAAACGAGAAAAAAAACATATTTTCATTTATACATACATACACTGAGAGCCTCCGTGGCTTCGGCGACAGCACGCCGGCCTCTCACCGCTGGGTCCGTGGTTGAAATCCCGGTCACTCCATGTGAGATTTGTGCTGGACAAAGCGGAGACAGAAAGGTTTTTCTCCGGGTACTCCAGTCCCTGTCACAATTTCATTCCAGCAACACTCTCCACTATCATTTCATTTCATCTGTCATTCATTTAATCATTTCCCCAGGGGAGTGCGACAGGCTTCGGCAGCCGGCACAGTTCACATCCTCGCCGCTAGATGGGGGCTTCATTCATTCCATTCCCTGACCCTGTCGATTGATTGGAAGCAGCCTGTGGATTTTCATTTCACATACATACACTAGTCAATCATTTGAGACGTTTGCCTTTCTAAACTGCAAGCTTCTGTGTGTGAACTAGTCACCTCTATGATCCCCTGTGGTCTCCTCTGCTCCCACTGAAATCATTCAACACTGAATCTACCTCTACTTCTATTACCCTCTACAACCAAACTCATTAACCTCTTAAGTAAACTCTACTCCCCCATTCTCTTCATTTGATCCCCCAGGGGCTCACAACTTGTGGGACGTGGGTTGGCGACCACGGGGCCCCAGCTGAGTCAGGCATTGCTTCCACTTACTTGTGCCAGGCTCTTCTCCGTTTTCTTTCCTGTCGACCTCCCTTGGTCAACTCTTGTTCTTTACCGACCCCGACGGTATTAGGGTATCCGAGGCCTAGGGAGTCTCTTCCTTTCTCGCCTTAATAGGCCCTTATCTCATCTTTTCTGATATCCTCCTTCTGCGAGGGGCCAGCCTTTTTCTTTTCATATTATCTCCTGCAGTTTCAACCAAGCAAGCAAGGTGAACAGACGTGCAGTGAAGTGTAAGGAAGAATGGGAATCGCTATTCAGCAGTACCGGGCGGTCATCGGCCGCTGGCAGGCTAGAGTGAAGTGCGATTTCGGTGTCGGGAAGGTGATAGTGGGCAACGTCACTGAACAGATGGGGGTTTTGGCGATGGGGATGGTAGCGCTGGTTGTGGCGACGCTACTATTAATTGGAGGAGTGGAGTCAAACCCAGGGCCTGGTCAGCTGGGATGGCAAGAAATGGAAAAAATAAGGGAAATTGTAAAGGAAGTGTCACAAAATGACCAGGTCCGGGACATTCTTCGTGAGCAATGTAAGGAATTCAAGGAGATGAAGACATGTATAAGAGAAGAGATGGGAATAGTGACAGAAAGGCTGGCCGAGAATAGTAGAGAGATAAAAGACCTGAGAGAAAAGGTGAAGATATTAGAGGTGGAGGTAAATGAATTAAGGAAGACCAAGCTGGATGAGAGAAAGAAAAACGTCTTCATTTACGGAATAAAGGAAGATGCCAAGGAAAGCACCGAGGATCTAACATCCAAGGTGCTCCGAGTGATTAGTGAAGGCATGCGGATAAACATTGGAGTCTCAGAGATTGACAATGTGACCAGGATAGGGCGAGGAAGGGGCACGAGGCCCGTGAAAGTGTCATTAGTTTCTTCGCTGATGGCTCACAGAATTCTGGCGAACACAAGGAACTTGAAAGGGGAGAGGATATGGATAAGGAGAGAAATGAGTAAAGAAGAGGCAAGCGAGCAACGGACCTTGCAGTTTCATTTAAGGAAGGCAAGGAGCTCTGGTCTCAAGGCTTATGTAAAAGGTAATAGACTGGCGGTTAGCGGCAACAACTGGGATCGGATTTGGACAGTGGCACAACTCCAGGATATGGAGAAGCAACAACAACAGGAGACAGTTAGACCTAGCAACCAGGTGGAAGCAGTTGTCGGGTCAGAGGAAAGTGCGGTGATGAGTCAACAGAGAGCAGCGACCTCCAAGTCCAACACGGAAGTGGCGCGAGCAGGAACGACTAACGTCAGCGCCAGGATCACCGGACAAGTGCGTGGTTTGCAGAAAGGTGAGACTGGCAAACAACGAGTTACTAGTCTAAAAGAACTTTGGGGCAAGAAAACCTTGGCAGAGCAGTTTAATGTGGAGAAGGAGGTCATTTCTTCTCCAGGTGGTAGTATACTAGAGTTAGAGAAAGCTAGAGTTACTAGAAGTAAAGCTACCGCCAGCGAGGAGGGTAGGAGTAAAAAATAACTAAACTGGAATATTGCTAGCGTAAATATAGAGGGTTTTTTAAAATAAGAGAGGCAACGATGTAGTTTTGACCCTAATAGAAGATATGCAGATTGTAGGATTTGTTGAGAGTTGGCTCCCTGTAGGTTGCGAGGTTAAATTAGATGGCTTCAGTATATATACAAAACCTAAGATTAGGAAAGCTCGCACCGGTAGGTTCCCAGGGGGTATTGTTGTTTTAATTAAAGAAGAGGTGAGGGAATTATCAGAATTTATTAGTTCAGAACTGGAAGAAGTAGTATGGGTAAAAGCAGATATTAGGGGGAGGGGGAAAGGAACGGTATGTTTCGGCTTTGTCTACAACCCTCCGGAGAATTCCCCGTATGCAAGAGAAAGCTTTTTCGATGAGTTAGCTATTGAAATAAACAGAATTCAAAATATATATGAAGAGGCAGAGATTGTGCTGTTAGGGGACTTCAATGCGAGGGTTGCAGACAGAAAGCCCCTTTACAGCAAGGGGGTTGCCGAGGCCGTATGTGGTGATAGGCACAGCAAAGACAAGGAATGTAACAAGAACGGAGAAAAGATTTTGGAACTATGTGGTGCAGAAGAGCTATATATATTAAATGGTGTCTGTGTGGGGGATGAAGAAGGTAACCTGACGTATATAACAGAGATTGGAGGAAGTGTAATAGATTTAGCAATATGTTCCAGAGGAGCACTATCCCTAATTAAGAGGTTCACTGTTGAAGAATGGGGGGAATCACACCACCTACCAATTGTCGTCAACATGCAGGGAGCGGTGACAAAATCAAAAGGGAACCCACAAGTTAAAGCTATAGAGAGAAAAGTGAATAGATTCAGATGGAGGGAGGAAAACTGCAGAGAGTTCCAGAACTACTTCCAGGGAGAAAATTTTGAGCTGATAAAGGTAGGAATAAGTTTAATGATCAGTAATGATGAAATTGAAGGGGTAATACGTATGATTGAGAATGCAATTATGATGGCAGGGCGGAAAATGCTCGTGAAGGCTAGGGGAAAATTAGGGAGAATTAAAGGATGGTACGATGAATCTTGTAGAAGGAAGAAAACCGAAGTTATTAGGGCACTGAAGTTATACAAGAGAGGAGGGGATGATACGATGAGAGTAGAATTTTGTCGTCTAAGGAAAGAATATAGGGAACTGCTCAGTAAAATGAAAGATGAATGGCAGGGTAAGGAAGCAACAGCACTAAATAAGGATTCTAAAGCTAACGACTGTAGCAAAGTGTGGAGCAGGATAAAGTCTTACTGTAGGGGGAGCAGAAGTGGTGGGGGGAGCTCTATAAGTGATGAAATATGGATTGCATATTATGAGAATCTGTTAAATGCTGAAGATAATTGGAGGAAGAGGGATGAGTTTGGCGTCCCGAGGGGGCTGGGGGTCACTCTGCCTATGCTGGACCAAGTCATATCGATAGAGGAAATTAAGGAAGTAATGACAAAAAGTAAAGGAGGGAAGTCAGGTGCTATTTCGGGGATAACAAATGAATTTTGGCAAGAGTTGAGTAGCAATAGGTTCATGATGGACAGCTTGGTAAAAATCTTTAACAAAATCTTTGACGGAGGTAGATTTCCAAGGGCGTGGCAGGAGGGGATAATTTGTCCAATATATAAGAGGCGTGGGGACAAACTAGACCCAGGCAACTATAGAGGCATAACTTTGCTTGATAATTTGAGCAAAATGTACACCGGGGTCTTATCCAAGCGTTTAATAGCATGGGCAGAGGGCTGTTCGGTGTTTTCGAGACTCCAGACAGGGTTCAGAAAAGGAATGAGGACCAGTGACAATATAATGGTGGTTAAAACGGTGATGGACAAGTACATAAGAAGGAAAAGAGGTAAGCTGTATATCACAGCTATTGATTTGGAGAAGGCGTTTGATTCAGTGAGCAGGGGAGCTGTAATGGCTAAACTGGGAAAAATCGGGGTGTCACATAAAATGATACGAGCAATTGAGAATGTGTATTCCGAAGTGAAATGTGCAATTAAAACTAAAGATGATGTAATTGTAGGAGAGATAACGTCTAATATAGGTCTAAAACAGGGATGCAAATTATCCCCGGTGCTTTTTTTGCTATTTATCAACGATATTTTCGAGTCAAAGGGCTTTGAGCAACGGTCCAACCCTTGCTTGGACAATTATGATATCCCGGGCCTAGCTTTCGCTGATGACATCCTTCTGCTTGCTCTAACACCCTATAATATGCAATATAGTATTGACGAGATTGTGAGATACTGTGAGGACTGGAACTTAAAAATTAACCCGAGTAAGACCAAAGTTATGGTCTGCAAAAAGGGAGTTAAACTGGCTAAGAATGAAAAGTGGGCCATGTATGGGTCTCAGTTAGAGACGGTGAAAAAACTTGAGTATCTAGGGATGATAATGGCGAGTAATGGTAAATGGACCGAACAAATTAAAAGGGCAAAATCGAAAGGGCTAGCGGCATTGGCGAATGTTAAAGTGTTAGAGCGTAGGTTACCGAATCTTGACTACAAAGTGTATAAGAATGTGTTCAACGCACTCATCGTTTCAAGAGCACTATATGGAGTGGATGTATGGGGTTTAGAGGAAGGAACGAAAACCCTGGACAGTATTGTAAGTAGGTTTGCCAAGACAATTTTGGGGCCAGCTAGTTGCACGGCGAATTGCGGAGCGAGAATGTTGTGTGAGGATGTAAGCATTAGACAACATATCATAAAAAGGGTCATAAAGTCTTGGATTCGTTTAAAAGCAGGTGGAGGGGGGGAAATGCTTAAGGTAGCCTACCTGCACCAAATGAAGCATCAGCAAGAGGGCTACTGGGTGGACGGGGTAAGAAGTGTACTGGAAAGATTAGGAATGGGCTATCTATGGGATAGGGACTTACAAAGAGAGGAAGGTAGGGTGTGTAAAAAAGTGTGCAGAAGGGTTAATGACGTAGAGTTGCAGGTGCTAAGGGAAGAGTGCGCCAGTAGGAGAACCTTAACAGAGTTCTGCGAAATAAGGAACTTTATGAGCATAAAGCCTCAATGCCTAATGAAAAGAGAAATGAGAGGGATAATTTGGTGGTTAATGGGGGTGTATAAGAACAAAGCGTTGAGAGAAGTAGGAAAAGAGGACATTTGCCTGTTTTGTGGGAAGGTTATGGGTGCGGCGCACCTGATCAGGGAATGCAAGGAAATTAAAATGATAAGAGCAAGGTTTGTAGACAAAGCAGATATAAACAGAATAGAAAATGAAAATGAGTATCACACTTTAATTAAATTACTAAAAAGGGAATGGGGGAAAGCAGGTCAATTAGCAAAATATTTTAATACCATCAGGGTAATGTGGAATAAGGAAGCGTCGGATGAGATTCAGAACAAAGATGCATGTAAATTAAGCATTCAAGTACAGGAGATGGCTTCCTAAGCTATAAATCTTGTTAAAGCCTAGGAGAGCCTATCTGTACATATTGCTGTCTGTAGATTTCTCCTGTAAATTTATGTTATCTATGTGTTTATTGTCTGTAGGTCACGATATGACTCTCTGAGTTAAAGTGACAATTAACAAGTAGACTTGGTTTAAATAAATAAATAAATAAATATTATCTCCTGCCTTCTGCTCAAGGCCCTCAAGGAGGCAGGGTATATGTAGCCTCACCACCTCTGGTGCACCCTGGATAATGCTACACCCTCGGGGGCTCACGGCTGGTGAGTTCGGGAGTTGACGACCCCGAGGGATTCCTGAGCCCTCTCCTCTTTCACTTTCCTATCTGCCTTTCATGGCTCTCCTTCCTTCCAAGTCCCTTAATCCGCATTTTTCGAGGGTTGAGGGCATTCCTTTTCCTCCTGCCTTTTTTGCCTTATTCTGCTTTTGTTTTCCATTTCTTCTTCTAGTATATAAGTTAGTTTTCGTTACAGTTTACATTTCATTTTCATCTTCACGATCACCCAAACCATTATGGGCCGATAACCTAGATGTTAGGCCCCTTAAAACAACAATTATCATCATCTTCACTTGACCCCACCATCTGAGTCGGCTCATACGAACAGCTTCATGTATCGTGTTCATTTCTATCTTAACCTTTATCTCTTCATTACCAGCAGGCTGCATGGCTTAGCGGTCGAGTTCTCCCTTGCTGTGTCCAAGGTTGCAGTTGAGGGTGCGCAAATGCGAGGGAGCCATGTCAGTAGATTTACTGGCACGTTAAAGAACCCTTTCGGAGCAAAATTCCGGCACCCCGGCGTCTCTAAAAGCCACAGAAGTTAAAAGGGACGTAAAACAAATAACATTATTCATTCATTCATTCAATTTCGCTAATCGGCCAACTAGGGACCACGATAAGCCTCATTTTACATTCTGGCATTTGCTCATTTTTTGCTTGATCCACATTGCCTTCATGAGCTCACTGTGTTTAGCACGACGTTCCTCTGTCCATTTCGCACCAGTTGTCCGTTTTTCGTCCCGGAAAGTCCCAAACGTCTTGATGGCTGCTCTATAAAGATTTCGGTCTTGTGCATCTTCTGCTCGTATCCCCATTTCTTTCAGATCTTTCTGGACGTTAACATACCATGGCATTGTCGTTTTTGGTTTTGAGTCGAATATACTGAAGATACGTTTCGTCCATCGGGAATCGATCATCCGTCGCATATGACCGTAGAAGCAAACTCTGCGTTTTCGCATTGTGTCTGTGATCTTCTCTATCCTCGAGTAAATTTCTTGCCTGGATTTTCTGATGTAGATGCCATTTTTGTAGTCTGGGCCAAGTATGATGTATTATTATTAATTACGAGTACCCTCCTGCCATTGCTCCCATCTACTGTCCGTCCACCAGCTCAAGATCCGTGGCAGGAATTCAATGAGTCAGCTGGAGTCAGCTGGCCTCTGCGCGAACGACAATAGTGCCTACCTCAGATACGTATGCGCTCCACTCCGCACAGGCTCTGTGTGTGCGTGTGCGGGTGCGTGCGTGCGTGTGTGTGTGTGTGTGTGTGTGTGTGTGTGTGTGTGTGTGCGTGCGTGTGGACACAGCACAGTAATGATTTCTAAGTAATATTATCGCTAAAGTTTAGAATGTCTATTCCCGCTTAGATAAACAAAACGTTATCCGCATCCGCACTACTGTAATCAGCATCTGCCCGGAATCCGCACGACTTTTTTCTGCATTTGCACGTTTGTTATCCGAATCTACTGGCATTACAATAATATTTTAATTAGATAAAACATAAATACTAAGTTTGATTCGTTTGATTGTTGTTTCAGAAACCCCTGCATAATTGGCAGCTCTTGCAGTTGCCTGACTCAGTGGAAGTTTTATACACTTGTTCCTAGCTTCTTCATCACATCCCTCAATCACTTTCCTTATTATATGCTTACCCTCAGAATGTATCACTCTTTATTTCTTCACTTCCGTCATAACACTACTCACCCGTACAATTTCACAATTGAAACTAAACGCAAGTAGCAGTGATTAAACATAGCGTGAATAACATCGGTGCTAAGTTGGCAATACCTGCAGCGGCACGTCCACTCAATCAAAGCAGCTGGAATGCGTCTCCTCTCCCCTTCAGTCCCCTAAGACCATGAGCTGGTGGACGAACAGTATTTGCCCAAGCAATCATTCGTGCTACTTCCATACAGCTTACTGAGCGATGCAGAGAGTGTTACGTCGCTACTCTAACTTCTTTCTTGCAGAATACTGTAGATCGCAACTGAGAACTCACTGCATTGCATTTTCTACACCTCGACCCTATGTCTTTCTCCATACTACCATCCTGAGAGAACTTTATTTGATGATAATTGTTGTTTTAAAGGGCCTAACATCTAGGTTATCAGCCGCTAATAGTTTGGGTGATGGTGAAAATGTAAATGAAATGAAACTATACTCTGAACTATCAACATCAGGCTGTTCCAAATCCACGAGTTTGAGTAAGCGTACACGCGAGTACTCAGCAGTGATGCTCGGAGCACGGTAGGAGAGAGACTGGGGGTGATAGCTAATACGTCACTGAACGAATGTCATAACACAAGTCCATGCACTTCCTGCCAGTCTTGATGTATTCACCGCGCAGTGACGGCAGCCCCCACAGCAGAGCTGTATTGCATGTTGCAGGTTTACTCACGCAAGGCGGCGAGTACTCGGCTGCTCACTGGCGAGCTGCTCGGCTGGAACAGCCTGATCTACATACTTATATACTAGAAGGGGAAATGAAAAATAAAAAGTACAAGAAGGGAAGCAAAAGACAGAGGAAAGGAACTGCCCTCAACCCTCGAAGAATAAGAATTAAGGGACTTGGAAGAAATGAGAGTCACGAACGGCAGAGAGGAAATGGAAAGAGGAGAGGGACCGTCCCAAAGGCAATGGAAGAAGGATAATTACTGGGCCCAGTTTAGGAAGCCCTCTGGGTCACAAACCTCCGAACTCACTAGACGTGAGCCCTTGAGGGTGTAGAACAATCCAGGATGCACTATAAGTGGTGGGGCTACACACACCCTGCCTCCTTGAGGGCTTTGAGCAGGTTGGTTGGTTCCTTAGTTTAGGGGCAGCGATAACGCGGTCATGTAGCCCCGTGTACTTTGGGTGGGTGTAGTGTGTAGAATCTGTCTGATAGCCGGTGTTCATTGTGATGGCAAGAGATTTCTTTCCAATACAGAGGTTTTTCTTATACAGAGAATCACTATAACCAGGCCTAAAAGAAGTAGGGAATATTTTCTCGTGTCAACGTCCACAGCAGTTATGCGGACATCGTGCCCTTCCAGAACATGAAGATGGGTGCGGCATCTTTTACTAAGACCTTTAAAAGCCTCTAACCTTTCTGTGTGCACTTCACGATCCAGAAAGGTCTTAGACTGGGATACCTTACTCTAATTACACACCGTGGGAATAAACAACTGAAGACTGACAAGGTAATGAGTAAAACTCCGAGGGCAGGGCAGACAGTTATGGAACTGCCTCGGGAGGGTTCAGAGAGAGCCGCGGTATGGGCAGCGCCCTTTAAGCTCCACATTCAAATATACAAACAACACAATAGCATAAGTTATCTGTACGCTCATCCGATGATACATTGATGCAGATAAGGAGAACCCTGCGACGTAGTCATGCGCGCTAATTTACTCACCACGATCGCGGGTTCGAATTCCAACGCTGACAATGGCTATCCTGAGTGTGTTTTTCCCCCAGTTTCTACCACATTCCCTCCAGACAAATGATGGAACAGTAGCTTAATTCAAGTCCCCCGGCGCTTATCCTATACCCGACCGTAATGATTACGATAACACACTATACTACAGTCACCACAGAAACACAGGTTATAAAACAAATTGGACAGACACACACACACAAGTACACGGGGCTGATGAGCAAGATGTCTCAAGCTCCTAAAACATAACAACAATAACAACAACTACTGTGGACAACGTACATGGCCACCAACCTGCGGCGCGAAGGCTCGATTCCAGGAAGAGCTTCTTATGGTGGTTCTTGTTGTTGTTGTTGCTAATTCATTTTGGGAACATGGGATATGTTGATCAAATCTGCGAATCTCTATTATGGACAGGGATGAGGTAGATGCCCCGGAACTTGAAGTAAGGCAGTATCCCCCCCATTTGCCTGGAGGGAGAGTGGAAAAAAACACACTCAGGATAGCCACAGTCAGCACCAGGATTCGAACCTGCGATTTCCGGAGGCTACTTATGGATATCACGGGTCCTAGTGGGATCGCAGGTCGGCGGTCGCTAATCACGCCCAAAAAGCTCTGAGCCCCAAGGAGAAAAGTAGCCTATCTTAAATTTACCGAATAATTTCACCTGTTGGGTACAATACCATCCTTTAACTGAACAAGAAATAAAATTCACTAGCTTACCTATGACCCTAGTAGTCCGAACAAATTGCATCAGAAGTTCACTCAATCCCCCTCAAAATTCAGGAGTGGTAAACGCACCGTTGGATATGACCAACACATTGACAATCACTTCAATCAGATTATTCAAACTTCGTTAACCTCTTCGAAGAATAAAATATCACATGCATTTTCAAAGCAATTTCTCTTATTTTCTCAGATTTTGATAGACGAGAGGAAGGAATTGTTGATTAAGCAGTTAAGGACCTTACGTTATATGTTACAAGAAATTAAATTCGCAGCATTAATGAGAAATTCTATGTTTCACAACGGATTTAAAGCCAATTCATGAAAGGCCTGGTTTCGCTACGGCGATCATCGCTCGGGTTGATTTTATATCAGTTAGCAGCGATAAATGTTGGCCATTTGCTAAACAAAACGTTAATTATAAATCAACCAGGCGCAAAACAACGTGTATTTTGAATTTTATTGGGATTTAATTATGAGATTTCAATAATAGAGTGGCTAATTACCCTTTTTTTGTGACATGCATGGTAAATTATATACAATCATATGAGCTTAAAAGTAACTCTGTATTGAAGCATCCTTCAGTATGTCTGTGGTGTTTCATCTAGTCGACATACATCACTACTTCAATCGATATTCTTACTGTCCTAAACGCACTAATGTACTGTAATAATTGTCAATTCTGGCAATTTTACATTTCAGTTTGTTACCAGTTGATTGAAGTTTACAAGAACAAATCTATTCTAGAGAGTAGGCTATACAGCAGAAAGGAGTCATTTTATTCTCCGCCCTTTAAAGGACGGTGATCATCGGTTAACAAAACCACTTTTATGACGTTTTCCTCCGAGCAAGCATCGCCGTAGAAAAACAAAAGTAACGTACATTTTCTCCGCTAAAAGGAAGAAAATAGAATCATTGTTATTGTTATGACTTTCTGAATTCTGATTTTATTTGAATCCTTGAAACGCTTCGAACTTTTCAGCATCAGTAGTAGTCAAGTAGAGGAGAATGGCGTGTCAGGGATAAGTTCTTGGAATTCGATCTCTCCCTTTTCTGCACGTTTCCGTTCGCAATTATTTTTACCATTTGTAGCGTTCAGCATTATATGAAACAAACAAATTCGAAACAAAATAAGCAATACGTAATTAAGAGCTTGCGCTCTTATAGCAACGTATAGGTGATGCTACTGACCTAGTATACACAGATTAACAAATAACACTTAACTAAGAGCTTGCGCACTTGGAACAACGTATAGATGACGCTACTTACCTAATATCTATAGATGAACAAGCAACACGTGACGAAGAGCCTGCGTTCTTATAGCAACGTATAGATGGGGCTACTGACCTAGTATCCATAGATAATTGAACAACACATAACGAAGAACTTTTGTTCTTATAGCAATGTATAGACGACCTATTGATCTAGGACCCATTGATGAACTCACAACACGTAACTAAGAGCTTGCGTTATTATAGTAACGTACATATGACGTTACTGACCAACTACAACACGTAACTAAGAGCTTGCGTTCTTATAGCAACGTATAGATGACGCTATTGAACTGGTATACATACTGTCGGGGAAATAAGTATAGATACTCGAGTTTAGAGGTCAATAAAACCTTTACCCTTAGTCTTACATAAGAACAACCTACACCAAAATATTCCTTGTTTTATTTGTCGTTTAACGATATAGAGTAAATATTTGCATTGTATCTCGTTAAAATTTTATAGCAGATTGAACAAAAAAAGTACCGGTTTTTCTTACCAAGTTTACGGAGCGCTCACTTAGAAAGATCATTACGTTAAAAGTATTGATCTGATCGTAACGAAACTTTAATACCTCTTAAAGGAACTTATTGTTAACGCGTATATGAAGTTTTAATCGGATCTGACGTTTCTTAAAATAGTTATTGTGAATTTTGTAAAACATCTTTTTCTCGGGCCTGGGTGGTCATAGCAGTATGAAATATGGCTTGTTATGAGGCTCATAGCAATGCAAGGCTTAACGTAAAACTACATTTTATCTACATGTGATTACCGATTTTATATGGATTGATATTTAATCGGACCATTGAGGGCGGCGATAGTACCGCAGCAGCCTGGCAATGTTGCCAGTTGCTGCGCGCTCGTTCCTACGCACACCAAACTCTGATCTTTGTTCTTCGTTGAGTCATTAGCAACAAGCAGCAACTATCACTGTCTGTATTATCTATTGTTTGCACATCGATCAAGATGCCAGCTAATCCGCAGTTAACGGAGGGAGAATTTGCCATGATTATAAGTGCAATCTGTTTTTTTAGATGCGAGAGAGAAAGCAATAATGATAAGAGGGTTTAGCAAATACTGTAGTATCCAAGTGTATTGGAAGGTCGATAGCCACGGTGAAGAGATGTGTCGCTGCAATTAAAGATATTCCTCTTCCTCCCAGAATCCAAAAGTATGAAAGTATGACGAAAGCAGAGCTAATTGTTCACGCCAAACCTCACTTCAGGGCACCTAAAAAGAAGCTGGAACAGATAATCAAGAATGTTCGTCCTGACGACGAACTCGTCTGGTTGCCAGTTGCTCATTGTGAGCTCAACCCCATAGAGCTGGTTTGGTCCTACGTGAAAAATAAAATAGCTAAAGTGAATATGAGTAACCAGGCGGAGAGAGGAAGATCAATGGAGGTGATGCGAGATCTCTGTAAAGAAGCCTTGAGGTCTGTAACACCGGAGCTATGGAAAAAATGCATCGAACACACAAAAAATATATATATAAAATAGAGAAACATTACTGGGAAAAGGATTGGCTAACAGAAGACGTCCCCGTTGTTGAGCCACTTGTTATAAACTTAAATGACAGTTCATCTGATTCATCGGGCAGTGATTTTTCAGACAGTTAATAAGGGTGCAGTTTTATAATCTTATAATCTCAAAGTGTAAATTACTTCAAACAATTAATCTTATAATAATAGCTTTTCAGCTGACACACCATTTTTAAACCTGCCAATGGAGGTCCAAAGCCCTCATTAAAAATGTGTTGGGAAATGTTTAACTTCTTGCGGAAATGAAATATAAGACATGTTTCTCTAACTTGTAGGCAAAATTAGCACAGAGGCTATTAGCGGTGTACATAAGGGACGCCTATTTCAGGATATAAAGAAGAATTAAATAGTTAAGTTAAATAGACGTGAATGATAGTGTATTTTATTTTTATTTATTTTTTTTCTCAATCGTATTACCCACCAGGGTTGGCTATTCCCTCGGATTCAGCGATGGATCCCACATTTACCGCCTCCATTTTGAAACTTCGGGATCGGGTATACAACTGGGGTGTGTAACCAGCACTTCGCCTAGGCGGCCTCACCTGCAAAGCGAACAGGGACCTTATGAGGGATGGAAAGATTGGGAGGGATAGGCAAGGAAGAGGGAATGAGGTGGCCATGGCCTTACGTTAGGTATCATCCCGGCATTTGCCTGGAAACGAAGTGGGAAACCACGTAAACCACTTCAAGGATGGCTGAGGTGGGAATCGAACCCCCCTCTACTAATTTGGAGCACCCGAGGCTGAGTTGACCCCGTTCCAATCCTCATACCAATTTTTAAATTTCGTGGCAGAGCCGGGAATCGAACCACGGACCTCCGGGGTGGCAGCTAAGCACGCTGACCACTACACCACGGAGGCGAATATATATTATAATATTTGTATTATAATACGTCAATTTCACGTATGGCTTTTAATTTATTTTAATTAATGTCATTTTTCAAGTCCTCGTACCGCAGCTCCTTCCCCAAGATTTTACCCGTATAAAATAATATCTTCCTTGTCAAGTGAGCGACCCATGGTTTAACCCATAGACCTTCACTTTATCTTTCCGTTTCTTTTATATACCGGTATTGCCTCCACAGAATTTCCACTACCATAATATACTGTAGTTAAGTGAACACGGAACTGTCCTTTATCCATTTTGCTGAACTATGATAAAATATTTGATGTAGTGTAATGGTGTGATGATTGCTTTGTATAACTTTGATAAAAGTTCAGTTTTATAAAATATTTGATAAAATTTATTTGACACATTTCTTTAGCTGTGTAATACCGGCCTAACACAAATTACAAAACAACAACAGAAATTCACAGACCTCACGGCTTGGAACGCGCGCGTATTATGTTTCACAGGGCAACGTCGCAAGAGTTTCTTCGACCGAGCGCATTATTCCCGTCGCTTGCTACGATACATTCTTCTCACATAACCACCCGATTAAATATCAATCGATATAAAAGCAATTATCAAAAGTAGATAAAAGGTAGTTTTACGTTAAGCCTTGCATTGCTATGAGCCTCATAACAAGCCATATTTCATACTGCTATGACCACCCAGGCCCGAGAAAAAGATGTTTTACAAAATTCACAACAACTACTTAAAGAAAGGTCAGATCAGATTAAAACTTCATACACGCGTTAACAATAAGTTCCTTTAAGACGTATTAGAGTTTCGTTACGATCCGATCAATACTTTTAACGTAATGATCCTTCTAAGTGAGCGCTCCGTAAACTTGGTAAGAAAAACCGGTACTTTTTTTGTTCAATCTGCTATAAAATTTTAACGAGACACAATGCAAATATTTACTCTATATCGTTAAACGACAAATAAAACAAGGAAACTTTTGGTGTAGGTTGTTCTTATGTAAGACTAAGGGTAAAGGTTTTATTGACCTCTAAACTCGAGTATCTATACTTATTTCCCCGACAGTAGATGGCGAACACTGGTTGACATGGTTACCAAGGTGTCGGGATATTGATGACGCCAATTCCCAGATAGACCTAGAGCCCATAAAAATATCAATGTTAAAGCTTAGCTGAAACAAGCATTAATATCAAAATTCAGTACTCTCTTTTTCCACGGCATTTACTGGAGTGCTGGTAAAACAGCCATAAAAACGTCTCGAGCAATGAAGGGTGACTCCAAACCCTGTCCAGCATCATAACGGAACACTTAACCTGGGCCGCCAGTAATATAGCCATTGTCACCGCAGGGCTGCTAGAAGTCATTAAGTAGGTTCAAATGGCGCAGCACGACGGGACGCGATGCCCGCCGGCGACGTAATCACTTATCACGGCGTCGCCTGCCACGACCATTCACTCGACTAACTCCACAGCACCTCGAGTTAAAGAAACCAAAGAAGCATTCAAAGCTTACGTCCGGTTCGACGAAAACTGGAGTTCACGAAATAAATAGAAGA
The DNA here is from genome assembly GCA_946902985.2 of Meconema thalassinum. NCBI lineage: Eukaryota > Metazoa > Arthropoda > Insecta > Orthoptera > Tettigoniidae > Meconema > Meconema thalassinum. Next base: position 287,030,851 of record OX336393.1, on the reverse strand, counting down.
ACAGACTTGCATTAGTTGTAACACTTCTGTCGGTCAACGCAATCGGGCCTCGGCGAAAAATCAGATGAAAACGCCTCCAGTGACGAACAAAGGAGATCAAATCACGGCCCTGTAGCCATAGAGGAAACCGTACAATTTGAAATAGGTGAAGAACTAGAGAAACTGCGAGGAACTATCTTCCAAGATCTTTAATAACCGACAGCCAAGTGCCACTGTTAAAGCCATTTTTTTGATGTGTAACATCTTTCCACTCGGTAGCTGGATATGTTTGTGGGAGTGATTTTGGAAAAGGGACGGAAATGGATGGGACGGAAGTGCATGGGACGGAAGCAATAAGCGCGCGTGGTGGCGGAGATCGGTACAACGACATACTGTAGGTCGTGTGACTATGGGGAATGTATATCTCATACAGTTTAGTTCAAAGTTTGGGGACCCCATTTAAGATATTCCCACAATAAAGCATCTTCAAGTTGTCGTTCTTTGGTGTGAAAATATTCATTTTATCATATTTGCTGAAAACAATTACGATTTATTAAATCTTCATACTTTTGCTGTATTCTTATTTAATGAAACCACTCGATGTACTGTCAGCCGTGTGGCTATGTGGAATCTATATCGCATCAACAAACACTCCAAACAACGTAGGAATTCAGTATATTAACGCCAACTACTAACAATAATTGAAACTTCGTTGGTCTAAACATATCATTGGGAGAAACACATTAAATAAACTTTCCGCACACTAATTTTTAATCGCGCCTTTACTTGGCAGTGCGCTCTATCGGCTAAATGAGGCAATTTTCAATAACATCGCTGGCATGGGTTCACTAACTGGCCGGTATAGAACGCAGCTTGCATCAAGTAGGCAGTGGATTGCTTCCGCCACGGCAAATAACAATTATGGTTCATTATGGTCAGGATTTGGCACTGGAGTCATACAAGTAGTTATTTCAATTACCAACAGAGTTCACTATCAACAAGGGATTTGCGCTCCCGGGACACACATAGTAGGATAACATGTCACATGTTACAGATCATTATGTGACTACTGTAAGGCTCGTATATTTTTTGTTTGTTTTTTTGTACGAATTTCAACTGCATCCCTTCTAATTCTAGACCAGTTGTGCTTAACAAGGACAAGCGCCGAGGCCTGTATGACGTTGGCTACCGTACAGATACACTTCCCTTTTGTTTCTGTTTCCTTATATCCATCCCTCCCCCCGCCCTTTCCCCTTATTTGGACATCCTCATTCTTCGAGGTGTCTCAATTTTTTTCCCCGCTTTCTTTTCCTTCTCCTTTCTTACTACTCTTTCCGCCGGTCTAATTAATATGGCGCGTTTTTCTACCAAGGTCCATACAGTAGCTTCTGGCTGCTATCTGGTGACGAACAGAGGAATTTCTCTAGATTTTTGTAAGCTCATTGACACACATTCTTTGGCCACATTGTTTCAATTCTATTGAAAAAGGAGGCAAGGTTCCTCTAGAAACGTCTAGAATTTTAAATTTTATTTTCACACAGCAATATCCCAAAAGTATGAATAATTTTAATAACATTATTATTATTCATAATGTTGAATTTTGGGCTTATGCCGTGTTTTATTATATTGCAATTCGACGCGTTTCGAAAGAAACCATGTCTTTCATCGTCAGGAATAAGACATGGTTTCTTTCGAAACGCGTCGAATTGCAATATAATAAAACACGGCATAAGCCCAAAATTCAACATTATGAATAATAACACGGGCCGTGAAAGTCTAAATGACAACATTATTATTATTATTATTATTAATGGCATGAAACAAATTAGCCTGGCACGAGTCGTAAGGTAGATCATGCAGGCGCGCTTCGTCAGGGGTTAATACTTTCTTGGGGCGTGATTTGTTTTATTCGGACAGTATTCTTATAGGTTAATCCCTCACACTGCTGTAAAGGTTATCGTAATAATAATAATAATAATAATAATAATATCGTATTGCCTCGGGTTCCGGGTGCAAGCTTTGTTATTTGACACCCAAAGGGTAGCTTGCATGTCGAATTTCGCTGTTCCTTGAAGCACTATGAAAGTCAAGGAGGTTAGATATCTATAGCGCTTTCTACTGGAGCCAGATAATCCTTGTGATCTCCTGGCATGTATCACATTGCCAACATGGCCAAAAATCAAAAAACGGACCTTTTCATGACCATCTATACAGAAATCTGAGTCCAAACATTAGATTGTATCAACAGAACATCGAAGGTATTAGTAGAGCCAAATGCCATCTCTTACGTAAGATCTTGGAAGATAACTGAGTTGATGTAGGCCTACTTGCGGTTCAAGAACATCATGTTGAGAATGTAAACCAATTCTCCTCAAGAGGTAAAATACCTGGTTTCGATCTCCTAGGTGCTACGTATGATAAGGTTCATGGTGTGGCAACATATGTACGGAGCAGTATAGAAAATGCATACCTTCTTTGCATTAATAAAACTGAAAACACCCATGAAGATGTCGTGTATAGATTATTATGTAAATGTGCATATGGACTATAATTGTATTTGTGAAATGTGATTCCAAACGCTAAATAAATAATAATAAATAGAGAAATTAGGAACTTTGTGTTGGCGGTAACTCCCGAGATTTTTTCGCCATTATGAACACGGCCTACTGAATTCAAATGGGTCCTTTGGCATGCCAACATCGTATGACATGGTGTCGTAATTTTTGCCGCCATTCAAAAATCCCTTACCACGGCCAGGAGCGAACCTGCAAGCTTGGGGTTAGTAGACCGACACGTTGATCACTCACCCACCGTGGCAAGCTAAGGTTATCGTGTAAACCAATAACTGGGTCTAGACAAAAACATTTGGTCTGCCAAACAGTATGCCCATTTCTTGTCTGAGCGATCGTATAACAGCTGTAATAGAGTAGAACTTGTTCTTCCTACAGGAAATTCATTTTCGAAACGTAACTACCAGTTGAAGAATGGAAGTTCTTATCCCATGTGATTTAAGCTACTAGAGACTGTTATAAGGTTCCTGAATGTTTCATGATGTGCTCACAGTTTCTGAACTTGTTAACTGCTTACCTGCATAATAAATAGGAGAGAGGTACAACTGGGCCCTCGCTCTGAACACACGCCCAGGCGAAGCCTTTATTTACTCCACCCACGCAATCAACAGGAGCATCACATCAACCATCACCAGTGATCGATACACTAGCCTACTACTAGTGTGATGCAATACGAGACTGCCCTCCAAATAGCATCTGACAAACACCGCCGCAAAATTAAGCGCTCCGAATTACATCCTCCACAAAATGAGTGGTATAGCATGCGCTTCTAAATGAATCGGTTTGCTTTGAGTTGCTGTTGTTGTTGATGATTTAATTACGGGCTTTGCGACATCGTGATAACGGTATAATATGAATTGTGAACGGAAAAAGAATAATGGGCGAATTAACAATGGTATGTTTCCAACTGTTTCGCAACACCACATCTAAGCTTAACAGGAGCTCGTGAAACCACGGATAGGAGAATGATGACAGACTACTGAAGCTGAGTCATATCCTTCCCGCGCGACTGTACCTGTCAACCAAGTAGGCTGACAGCATGACACAAGTGAACAAAGAATGGTTCCCAACACGACCACCGACAATCGTATCTTGTAAGGTGTGTCTGTGTCGGTGTTTGTGGAGTCTGTCTGATAATCTGCGTCATTGTTATGGCTGCACCATAGTGTGCGTTTGTAATTAGGGCTAAGATGTTGACTGGAGAGGGCCATGACCTTAATTTAGGTACCATCCCGGAATTCGCCCGGAGTAGAAGTGAGAAAACCGCGGAAAACCACTTTTAGGAGGGTTGAGAAGGTAAGAATGGAACCCTCCTTTTCTCAGTTATGCCTCACGGGGCTGAATGAGTTCCAATAATAATAATAATAATAATAATAATAATAATAATGGTAGTACGTCCCTTTTAAATGATGAAGATTTTAGAGACGCCGGAATTTTGCCCCGAAGTGTAACGATTCGATCCCATAGCTGTTATATTTATAGGGTTATTCATTTATAATTATCATATTTATTATTCTTATTAATTAGTACATCAATGAGATGATTTTTATATCAGATAATTGTAAGCGGTTTTGATTATTATATTCAATTAGATTTTTATTAACAATTACTTGTAAAGAGACGAAGTATTATATATTGCAACAAGACTGGCGATATGGACTAACCCTGTGCGTCACAAACTGAACGACGTAGTAAGAATTTCACCACGGCAAACTGCGTCATTTTCCTGAGATGTTAAGAAACCCACTATGGTGTAACCAACACGCCATTTTCTACGGTATATACGCGTCAATATATATTGCAAGTTATGAGTCAAGAATGGAGAAGGCTAATAGAGAGGGAAGCTGTGACACCACGTGACAAGGAAGTCATTAGTATTTGTACCTGCAACATCGGACAAGAATGGCATTGATCTACAGCTCTTAATGAAGGAAGGAAGTTGTAACCTTGCTTTCTGGGTCCTAATGGACTGAGCACCGAGAGTCGACACTGAACGATGTCTTGCCGACATCTATATCAATACATAATGGGTTATATCCCTGATCAAGAGTCTTTCTACAGATGGCAACGTACTTAATGAGGATATTTCATAGTAATTGAGGTATCACATCATTTTTTTAAACATAAGCGACGTAACATCGAGATCACCGATCATTTCTTAAATATGACGAATCTTCGACTGGGTGAGCCAACAATTCAATAAAACTATCGTCTCTATTATAATTTAACTTCATTTAACTTTCAATTCATTTTAATATTCATTTTCTTTTAAATAATTAATTGCCGCATTGAGTAATTTTAAATTCAATTGTGTGACTATCACTATTCTGTTTTATTAATATTTTGTTTTTGCATTTAAATAAATTCATTCTCTTCAACGTAATGCCTATTTCTTTCATTGTAGTTGGTACTTTAAGGCAATCATACTCCTTGATTAAATACGGATTGGTTAGATGACTTTGTCTCACTACGGCCCGGGTAAGTGGTTCTCGACTCTACTGCTGATAGCCGAGGTTAAATCAATAAATTTCGATTCACTATCTTAAATAGGAATCTGGCGCTCAACAACTTATTATATTACACTATCACAGGTAAGGTCACACCACAGTGTATATTATTTATTCATATCATGTTTGTTTTATTGAACCACAATAGTCATCACCACGTTTAGTTAACTCATTAAAAATGTTACATTTGGCGCCACAAAGTAGGACACGAAAACCATTCGGTATTTAGTCAGAGGAGTGTATAATTTCAGTGCAAATTGTCAGTGCTTTTGGGGGACAGTGAAGTGAAGTGAAATTTTGGAAGGGCAATTGTTATACGGTGTACTTCGAGATGTCGGAGGAGGAACAGAGGCAGTTGAGAAGTAGGGATGCAGTCAAGAAAGTTAATTATAAGGAGGTTGATAGCGGTAGCGATGTTGAGAGCGTAGAGAATAATACCAAGATGTCGGAGGTAAATCTTGAGAGTAATCCTGAAAATAATCCTGAGGTTAACCCTGACACGAATTCAGAGGAAAATCTCGAGACGAATACAGAGGTACATCCTGAGACTAGTGGTAGTCTAGAGAAAGAAAAGTCTATAGAGATTCCTGAAGATCCATTAACTGTGTTTATGAGGGAGATGAGAATTAATAGTAGGGAGATGAAAGAAGATATTGGTAGGCTAAATCAAAATATGGAAGAGAATAAGAAAGATATTTTAGAAGTAAAATGAAAGAGAAGAGAATTAAGTTGTTAGTGGAAAAAGAAATCAGAATGAAAGAGAGAAAGAAAGCATATGATGTGCAGTGGCGTAATGAATTAGCCAGACTTGGGGAAATGATAGGAGGAAAGCCGAAGTATAATGTTACTGTTGATGAGTGTAGTCCGAAAGAGGTAGAAAGTAATGTTATAAGAAAAGAGGAAAATGGAACCCTAGAAAGAGATAGAATTGAAGATGAAGATGGTAAGAACGGTGAAATGCCAGAGAAAGTAGTGATGTAAATTTATATTACCGATAGTTACTCTTCCGTATGACTTAAATATTAAGTAATGAAGTTTAATATGACTTAAAAGAGGTAGATAAGAAACCTGCTGTGTGTAATTTTAATTCAGTCGTGAAGTTAGGATGGTAAGGGGCGCGTAGTGCCTACGCTTATTGATTTAGATTGACTAAAATCATTTAATTTGGAAGACAAAGGTTGTCGTGCTATTGAGCAATGCAGGTAAGTTGAATGTAGGTCCTTAAACTGCAGGTAAGTTGGATGAAGTGAGAATTAAATTTTAAAAATAGGAAGGTTATTACATAGGTAAGTAATCGAAAGAAAGTAATAATTATTATGGCAACCATAATTAAGAATATAATGGTAATAAAGATTTAATTCAAAAGTGAGTGAAGATAAGATGATACAGTGGTAATAAAACTAGTGAGTTGAAGAATTAAGTATTGATTTAATAAAGAAGTTTCAGTTGAGGACAGCGAGGTTATCAGCGGATATATGTTGAGAAATTTATAAGTGGTTTAGAATTGTTAATGGTAATGCGTTGTATGAATTAACCAACATCGGGTTGAAATGAGGAAGTAGTAACTAATTAGGACATCTGGTACTTGTTGACAGATATGTGTGTGTGTATGTGTGTATTTTCACGTAAATGGACGTGAGTTTGAAGAAGTAGGCCAACGAAGGTAATGCCGTTGAGCAAAGTGGTTTTAAAGTTTTGGTAAGATGCCAAATGAAGTTTTTTAAGGAGGAAGTTTTGGTAAGATACCAAATGAAGTTGTTTTTTGAGGAAGTTTTTGGTAAGATGCCAAATGGAGTTATAATGGAGGAAGTTTTGGTAAGATGCCAAATGAAGTTTTAAGAAGGTTTTGGAGGATGAAGTAGGTCAGCAAGGTATATTCCGTTGAGCAATGAGATTTTTTATGGTATCTACGGGACTACATGAAGTTAATAAGGGAGTTTTTTTTAAGTATATATGGATGTATGCACACAAGGTAATAAGAGATTACAAAGGTAAGATTGTCCAAGTTTTTGTTACAGTTACGCACGTTTTAAAGATATTACAAGGCTTGTTATTGAGCTAAACCACTTTGTAGTAAAAAGTTACTGATGATTAATAACGAATTAATGATGTGGTAGATTGTTGTCCTACACACAGGTTAAAGTAAAGATAATAATTATAATTAAAAGGTTGACATAATATTTACTAATATTGAAAGGAATTTGTTATAATTCGACGTTTGAGGATTTAAAAATAAATCATTTTTTTTAGTAGACAGGAAATTAAAGTTTTATTTATGTCATACGGAGTTAGTACAGATAAGTTTAATATTTTGAGGGAAGAATAAGTTAGTAAGATAAGTGTATACCTAAGGGGTAATAATGAAGTTACAATTAAAGGCAGGTGTAATTTACGCATTTAATTTGATAGAGAAGAAAGTATCTGAACTGTGTTATAACTCACGACTTGCTTTATGAAGTGATTATGGGAGAATATTTGCGAATTAGGAGTGTCGGTGTTATTAACTATCAACTGGAACACTGTCATTATTTTAGGAAGACAATAGCTAGGAAAGCATAGTGTGATGTTATTATTCCAAGGAATTAGTCGAAGCATGTACGATTTTTTTTAGCTGAAATTTAATGTGTTATTGGTCAGTAAGAGGTGACCTGTAACAGTAAGAAGAAGTGGGATTATACCACGAATAGGGGAAGTTTTTGTATGTGACGTGTGAAGTCACGATGAGTTTTGAGAGATTCTGGTATAGCAAGAGTGAGCTATAGTCCAGGCGGTCAGAACAAGTAGGAAGTGGTGTTTGGAGGACACGGTACTTAATTAAGAGTTTTGAGAGAAAACTAAGGGGGGTTTTTAGGCATTCAGCAAAAAGTCAAATCATGAATAGACTAAGTTCAAAGTATAAGAGCATTAATATTTTGTGGAACGAAATATTTATTCCGAGGAGTTTGTCATGTGTTTTTGTGAAATAGTTTAGTGATATACGTAATTCAGGTATTGAGTAGTATTTTGTCCAAGTCTTAATCATTTTGTTATGGTAAGTAAGGAATGACGTTACGGTAAAGTTATATCTTGACGCTAAGTTAAATTTTATAAAGTGAACGAGAAGTCAGATTTTATGTTTATTGGTGATTTTGAAAATCCAAGTTATTGTTTTCGAGAAGTAGTAAAGAGGAATTATGGTTTTATGAGAAGTTAAGAAGTCGTGGAGACTTAGGAAGTATTAATTTGGAAGGAGGCGGCCGTGGCCTAAGAAAGAATTAAGCCACGAAGGCAGGTGAGTAGTAACTTGGATATTTAAATGAACTGTTTAATAACTGCTTTGAGGTATTTCGATGTCATTATGTATTTGGGGAAATATTTACATGTATGACATATGCACTGAAATTGGAATTGCCTTGAATATCTTGCTAAGTTATTTTTTTCTTCAATTATTGAAATTTTACTGCATTTGAGTAATCCCTTTATAAAGACGAAAGGAATATTGTATTGTTTGCATCCTATTATCGTGTGCTGTAATAGTTATTATGGGTTAATCAGCTGGTATTACAACAATGTACTTCTACGCCAGACTGATATACAAAAACTACGTTCAAAAGAGATGAAGCCAAAATTGTATGTCATGCATACGATCACCGAAATATAAACGAGTGCAGCGTTGACATATATGTCAAAAATAAAAGTGAAGGGCATTTTATATGTATATTTTTTACAGCTCGTTTAATACATAAAGAAGAATGAACATTATGAACATTTGGAAGAATGAGAAATGATAGTACAAATATGTAAAGTGAAAAGAGTATGTTCTTGTATATTTTTATGTATTGTTGAAGGGTATTATTTGTATGTTGTCGTTATGGGGGTATTAATATTTACATTTGTATTCATTTGTGTAGGATGTGTAGTGATATAAATAATGTTACATTTTATTTTAAATTATTTATATCAGGGGCGATTGTAACGATTCGATCCCATAGCTGTTATATTTATAGGGTTATTCATTTATAATTATCATATTTATTATTCTTATTAATTAGTACATCAATGAGATGATTTTTATATCAGATAATTGTAAGCGGTTTTGATTATTATATTCAATTAGATTTTTATTAACAATTACTTGTAAAGAGACGAAGTATTATATATTGCAACAAGACTGGCGATATGGACTAACCCTGTGCGTCACAAACTGAACGACGTAGTAAGAATTTCACCACGGCAAACTGCGTCATTTTCCTGAGATGTTAAGAAACCCACTATGGTGTAACCAACACGCCATTTTCTACGGTATATACGCGTCAATATATATTGCAAGTTATGAGTCAAGAATGGAGAAGGCTAATAGAGAGGGAAGCTGTGACACCACGTGACAAGGAAGTCATTAGTATTTGTACCTGCAACATCGGACAAGAATGGCATTGATCTACAGCTCTTAATGAAGGAAGGAAGTTGTAACCTTGCTTTCTGGGTCCTAATGGACTGAGCACCGAGAGTCGACACTGAACGATGTCTTGCCGACATCTATATCAATACATAATGGGTTATATCCCTGATCAAGAGTCTTTCTACAGATGGCAACGTACTTAATGAGGATATTTCATAGTAATTGAGGTATCACATCATTTTTTTAAACATAAGCGACGTAACATCGAGATCACCGATCATTTCTTAAATATGACGAATCTTCGACTGGGTGAGCCAACAATTCAATAAAACTATCGTCTCTATTATAATTTAACTTCATTTAACTTTCAATTCATTTTAATATTCATTTTCTTTTAAATAATTAATTGCCGCATTGAGTAATTTTAAATTCAATTGTGTGACTATCACTATTCTGTTTTATTAATATTTTGTTTTTGCATTTAAATAAATTCATTCTCTTCAACGTAATGCCTATTTCTTTCATTGTAGTTGGTACTTTAAGGCAATCATACTCCTTGATTAAATACGGATTGGTTAGATGACTTTGTCTCACTACGGCCCGGGTAAGTGGTTCTCGACTCTACTGCTGATAGCCGAGGTTAAATCAATAAATTTCGATTCACTATCTTAAATAGGAATCTGGCGCTCAACAACTTATTATATTACACTATCACAGGTAAGGTCACACCACAGTGTATATTATTTATTCATATCATGTTTGTTTTATTGAACCACAATAGTCATCACCACGTTTAGTTAACTCATTAAAAATGTTACAGAAGGGGAGCATTAACGTTCCAGTAAATCTACTGGCACAGCTCTCTCTTATTTGCGCACCTTCAAGTGCCAACTGACTGCGCCAGGATTCGATCCTGCACCCTTGGGCACAACAGACGGGAACGTTACACTAACACTGCGCCACGCAGCCAGTCTGAATGAATTCCGTTCCAGTGTTCAGACCAGAATTTAATTTCTTGGTATTGCCGGGAATTGAACCCGGATCTCTGGGTTGACAGCCAAGAATACTAAACACTACGCCATGGGGTGGACAAGCGAAAATAAGACCGAAATCTACATAAGCGAAATTTAAACATTTATCCCTCGTAAAATAGCGTCCCTATAAATAAGAAAACAAAACACAAAATTTGGCAGTTTAGTTGCTTTTTTGGTGATCAGTATGAAACAAGCACATGCTAGGTGTTATTTAAACAACAATTGCTACAATTGCCCACACTGGGGTGGCGGGCAGCTCGCATGACACCCACCTGCTACCTCTCACGAACGATCACGGACATGGCAGGAACATTTGAAAATGTCACGCGTAACAAGCAAAACAGTGTCACAATAAACCATCATTCGAGGTTTAACGATTCTATTACTGTCACCATACACTAAAACTCACTTCAAAATAAAACAGTCTCCCTTGTCACATCAGTCAAAAGAAATGAACGACACATCAATAGCTACCGAGCTATGCACACCATTCGCTATATTACCGAGTTTAAAAAATACAATTCCAAAAAGCATCAGCGTTTACTTCCCACACTGTTGAATCACGATATGAAAGCAGCAAGATTACACTTAATGTTTACGGATTTTAACAATTATTTAAAAACAAAAATCCTTCACAATAGTATTACCAACTGAAAGGACTCAAATACAAAATTTGAACAAAAGTTCTCAAAATACGAATAACATTATTGTGCATATAAATAAAACATTGGCGGAAACTTATTTTAATTAGAGGATTGGGGCACCTCAGCTGTATTTGGCGTGTAAATTAATTTTCTGATTATCCAACTCATACGTCTCTACTACGATTTGTACGATTAGCGTGTGAGAATTTGACTTAATTATAGTGCTGTATTTTGATAACAAAGCACCATGCCAGTAGAATTATATGAATTTCATAATGATGGTTCATTACACCAATTTTACTTCCGATAGGCCTAGTTGTATGGGGCACGAGAAATAAAACCGTGATTTTAAAATTTCGCACAGCCGCCATTTTGAAGCCCGCATAATTATTGAATAAATTTGGCGCCAGTATATTAAGCGTTGTATGACTATCTATCGGGTCAATTTTCACAGTGCATTGATCATTAAACCACGAGAAATATCCATTGAAATATTTGAATTTCGCGTCGCCGTCACGTTAATTTTGTGCTCATTAAGTAATTGAAAGTCACATAGGTTGAAATTATTTGAATAGCCTCTAATAACAAAAACAATTTCAATTTGATTGCTATAAAAGATTCAGGATGACCGCTATATTGCTTTGTTTTATATTTAGGCCACATAGTTATGTGCCAGTAGGTAAAGATTATTGCGTTGATACATTATAAAAACTTACACTTCAATTGTATTATTAGGACACAAAAAATAAAAGCTTTATTTTACAATTTCGCACAACCGCCATATTGGGTTTATGAAAACAACTGGAATTAAATTAGATGCCAGTAGATTAAATCTTGCATAAAAAACATTTACCGTGCCAAATTTCACTGCGCTCGGATGATTAAATCTCGAAAAAATTACATTTAAATATTTTAACTTCGCTTTCCGCCATGTTGGTGTTGTACTAAACAGGTTTTGAAAAGTCCCATAAGTAACGTATCGTATTATCCTCTATCACCATAGAAAATTTGACGTTGATATCGGGAACAGTTTCGGAGATATAGAATGCTGGTGAAATATTTCGCGTGGCCACCATTTCGAATTGGTGACACGTATTAAAACTTAAAAGGTACCATCGAGATTGGACGAGGTAGTAGTAAGTATGCCCTTACCGAGTTTTATTGAAATCGCTTCAGCTGTTTAGATTTTATTAGAAAACACACACACCGCACACACATATACACATGCACAGGTGAAAAGTGAAGAAAAACTAAGGAAGATTGTAGTTTTACGTGAGTGTTTATTTCGAAATCATGAGCCACGGAATCTTCTTTTTACGTGGTATCCGAACCACAGGACATGGCATTTCACTTTGAAAATCTCACATGCATTGACCGGGAATCGAACCCGGTCCGCCGTGGTGAGAGGCCAAGAGCTTGAACACTGCGCCACCACGCCCCCGGGCAAAAAGTGATCTCATAAGCCTAAATTTCATATGATGAAAATAGGCTGAAAACAGAGGGAAAATCTAAGTCAGAATGACCACTGTCAGCGCCGTGATTTGAACTCCGGATCTCCGGACTCCAGACAGTCCACGCGTGGCCTGCTATATTCCTGATCCAATGTTCTCTTCACACAGTCCGCCTGCTATAGAAAAAAAAACTATATACTGTATTTATTTCGGTTTTATAATGCTCAAATGTATTCGATCACTACCATTCCGCGCTCTTTTTAAAACTTGCACAAAAAAACTTCGCTGACTTTCCTACCAACTCTCCAGTACAGAATTACACCGAAAGGTAACACATTATTTCTTATAATCACTTGCAACGTTGAATGTGATCCGAAATAGCAAGTACGCACATCACAATAACACAAGTTACCTGAGAGATATTACACACATACCCCAGGATACGGGAATGATAATCAAGCCCTTACGGGGCCTCATACTCCGTCAGTGGCAATTTTCGCATAGGCCTACAGTTACGAATCAAATCATAGCTTCACTAATATGTAACATCGAGTTCTGAAAACTGACGTATGTATAGTAAATACATAGAGCTTTTATCTAATTTAGAGAGAGGAATACCGAGGATGGACCACCATGAATGTTATATTGTAAATAGTATTTTTTTTAATATTAAATTTGTCTTTCAAAAATTGAACAGTTTCAGTTTTATTTTCCAAGTATATCTCAATTATTTTAAAGATAATTTCATGAATGAGGTTCATCCTCTAGGGATTGTAAGTTGGAATGTATCTGCCGAGTTTCATCCAGTTTCATCACATAGCTCACGAGATATTGTGTTTTTTCCTACCAAAAATAAAGGAACTTTCGGGAAAACAGCGTTGAATATTTAACACTTCATTGACAGATAGGCGCATAGTCTCAAGTAATACGCTATATCTCTGCCAAACGCTGAATATATATTGAGAAAGGTGTTAATTTAAATTTAACAAATAAAAACTAAAATGTTGACATCCAACGGTGTATGAGCCCCCTTAAATGAAACCAATAACTCAAATTACCAACATGTAGATGATTTATCTGATTAACACCAAAAGGTAATGTTGACCGTATTCCTCTGGTGCATATTTTTCGCATACAATAGGTGTTGCAAAAAACACCCCTGGTCCGTACACCGAACCAGAAATATTAGGAATCAATTCCAAGTTAATGACAGAATGTAATGTGAATGTGCCCCCAGAGATTTGAATGCTCATGATGGGCATTATGCTGCTTCATATAATCATTACTCATTATTTATGGTGGTCTCTAATTAATGAAATGTGTTTGCACCAGTGCATTGTTCAACTTTGGATGAGCGATGGGTTTAGAGGGAAGGGAGAGGCTTGTTATTGATATATTGAGCGGAGGGTCTTCATCATTTACAAACGCTCCATGGCGAACACTTTCTACACTATCCACCACAGGCCTATGAACAGAAACGTGATTACTTCATGTGTATAGCAATATGATCATACAATATATTATGCTGTCGATATATTTTAAACTAATGAAGTGGATAGCTGAACGGCTTCAGTTCTCAATAAATGAAAGTCAAACATGCTCACATCATTTGATCTGAAAGAGAATATCGGAAACAGTACTGATAAACCGATTCTATCATTCATTCACCAATGGAAAGATTCCAGTATAGGCTACAAGTGGACACACAATATTTTGTATGAAAAGCCTTTGGTGAAAATAAATTGGTTCAAGGGATTCTAAATTATAAAATGTTTGAAATGTACATCAATGCCTTTATGAAACTTTTTGCAGAGTAAGGGTAGTATCCACAAGTGAAAAGAAATAAAAATGATAATACAGTATAATCGAAATATTGAAGTATTAGAAGCCGATTTTCAGTGTTGCTTAGTATACAAATTTGTATTATAGAAATCTCTTGCAAAAAAAAAAAAAAAAAAAAAAAAAAACACGGCCAAAAATTATTAATTTTTATTTTCTTGGAATATTTTAATGCTCACATTTATTTTTATAATTTTAACTTTTTCAAACTTGTTTATTTTCAATTTTATTTTCATTATCATTTTTTATTGTTTACATTTTAACTTTAATTGTTTTTGTTTAAAAAACTAGCAAGCACCTTAAGTTAAGGAAATAAGAAAAATGGTTTTCAGAAATATTAACCCTTCCAAACGAAAATTCGTTGAAACAAAACTGCCAGATTCAACCATTCTGCATCTTGGCGATATAAATTATCCTTATGATAGGTGTTGAATATACAAACCATTAACAAATAAAGGGTTAAAGATCCCCTTCGGGACTAAATTATGGAACTCCGGCGTTTCTAAAATCCACAACCGTTAAAAGGGATGTAAAACCAATAACATTATTAACAATATCTTTAAGAATAATATGCTACAAATATAGTTACTCCACCAAGCAAACTGAAAAAAAAAAAAGATGTTGACCGACTGAAAAGTATAAATTGATAAACTATATCCAGGCAAATGCCACGATTGTTCCTTATTTTTAAGTCCCAGGCACCTGTTGTAATCCCTCACCCAAATAATTACACTTACCCATGTTACACCAATCACCAAAGAAACATTGGTTTAGGGGCTTCAGTGGCGTAGTTGGTAGAATGATGAGCTTCAATGCCCAAGATCGCGGGTTCAAAACCGGCCGATGTCGTCGGATTTTTTAAGAACGTTAAAAATCCCTCAGTATGCCTTCCTTCGGAGGGGAAGTAAAGCCGACGGTCCCATGTCATAGATTTATGGCATGAGAAAGAACCTTCAACTAATTACACTTGTGGAAGCTAAAATTTGTAGGTTAGTTTGATAACGCTATATTAGTTCCAACGTTCGCCGCCAGGTGGTGACTGCGATGGCATTTAGTAGCCACGTCCATAGCTAGGGGACGTGGACGGTAGCATTTGGTAGCAAAAGTATGAAGTACGTGAAAAATTAATCGTCTGCAATCCTCCTACCTGAATTCCAGATAACACACACTAATACAGCCATCGCAATTAACACCGGTTATCAGACAAATTCTACACACACACACACAAAGTACACGGGGCTACATGACCGCGTTGTCGCAGCCCCTAAACTAAGGAGCCAACCAACCAAATATTGGTTAGCCTAACATACAAATTCAGCATATTTAACAAGTACACGGGACTGATGACCAATATACCCCAAGCTCCTAAAATAGATCAACAATCATATCTCTTCCGTACAGTCTTCTTTAGATGCATTGGTAGGCGGGGGCGTGGTGGCGCAGCGGTCAAGCTGTATGCCTCTCACCAAGGCGGACCGGGTTCGATTCCCGGTCAATGCATGTGAGATTTTCGAAGAGAAATGCCATGTCCTGTGGTTCGGATTCCACGTAAAAAGGAGGTCCCGTGGCTCATGATCGCGAGATTAACGGTCACGTTAAACTACAATCTCCCTTCTTCCTTTTTCATTAGTAGGCTGCACCTCTAAGGTTTTCCTTGTGTAAGGAATCCAAAGAATCCAACCCTAAAGGGGTATAAGATAGATCCACCTCAGTTCAATTCAAACCTAATGGGATTGGTTCACGCCAATGTTGAAGAAGGCGCCTGGAGGTCGTTTCTGTCGTGTGTGCTACGTCGGACGATAATCTCGAGCCCTTCTCCACATCCCTATATCCTCCTACTTCCCCCAACAATCCCCTCCGGCAGAAAAGGGGAGAGATCGAGCGCTGGTACATATGTGTGTACAACACTCCTCTCTTTGTTTCAAACACATGTTAGGTCCAAGAGACAAGAATGGTGGCAGATAAAGAGCAGGGGTTTCTGGGTGCATGTGTTGGAGTTACTTAGGGAGAGGACAATGCTGCAAGCAAAGAGTTTGGGTATATAATCCAAGGAATGATGCTATTGTGATCATCCGTCAACAGAACAGCTACTGTAATTTCCTTTAAAAACTCTCCGTAATGCTTCCAAAGACACGCATGTATGAGCCCGGTGCTTATAACATTCTTCTTCTGTGGTGGTTTGTAGCAGCTTTCCATGAACTCCGGTCTGTGGCTAGTCTCTTCATGTCCAAGTAATTATCACAACCCTCGTCGTGAATGATTTGTTTTATGTATCCCAGCCGTGGTCTACTTCTACAGTTCTTTCCTTCCACATTGCCCTCCAGTATTGTGTGCAGAAGACTTTCACGCCTCAAGATATGTCCAATCCAATTGTCTCTTCGGTGACTAAGCATATTCCATAAACATGGCTTCTCTCCAATCCTCTTCAGCGTTTCTTCATTACTGATTTTGTCCACCCATGGAATTTTTAGTATTTTCCTGTAGCACTTTTAACATTATTTAATGTTAAGGGAAGACAATGTTTAGCCAGCTTCCTTGACAGATATTACCAAGATAGGAGTAATTTGTGGAGTTTTACGGCCACCACTGGCTAGTAGTAAACATAAGTATCAGTCGCCTCTGATCCAATCGTAGTCCTAATCACATAAATTGTCAACGTAATGGCCGTGTACAAATGCCATTTAGTATGCATCACATGGAAAATCCTCTTAATAGCCGGGAGAGTTTCTAATAGAAAATACCAGGAGGATATATGAAAAGAGGCTGTTAAGTATTTCACGGAACTAGGCTACTTATTTGGGTTTTCTTTACAAAAAGTGTGTTAATTAAGTGATAGATATGTTAGGCCTAGGTTTTTTTTTCAGGTTAGGATGATTAATAGTACATTATGCAACGAGCCTATAATGCCAATAATTAAGACAAGAGTTATAATAATTTCCCTACGAGTGTCTTAATTACCATTATAGGCGAGTTGCATACGACTGTTTATGTTCGACGATAATTATTATAACTATTTTATGTTCGAACATAAATATTCATAAATATCTGTCGAGATTTCGCCAGTTTTATGTACTGAACAGAGCGCATGAGACACAGAGAATGACTTGTATTTGACCATGGCCTCCTCGATTACCCTACTATGACACTAGGCCAGGCAGTGAAATTAAAATTAGAAGGCCGTGGAACTCAGTGCATCTAATTATCTAATTGGTCAAACAACTGTTTCTTGAGCTCTGATTGGTGGGAGAAACTGTTTCATAATGAAAAATAGTGTTATAATGAGCCTCATTATAGTACAGTTTTCTAACATATAATAGCCAGGGTCGAACATAATAGTACATTATGCAACGAGCCTATAATGGCTATAATTAAGACACGAGGATGTTTATAAAACGAGCGTATGCGAGTTTTATAATTTCCATACGAGTGTCTTAATTACCATTATAGGCGAGTTGCATACGACTGTTTATGTTCGACTATAATTATTATAACTATTTTATGTTCGAAGATAAATATTCATATATATCTGTCGAGATTTCGCCAGTTTTATGCACTGAACAGAGCGCATGAGACGCAGAGAATGCCTTGTATTTGTTCCATGGCGTTCTCGATTACCCTACTATGACACTAGGCAACGCAGTTTAGAAGGCCTTGGAACTCCACGCAGGTGCGATGCTAACCTTATCTAATTGGTCAAACAACTTTTTCTTGAGCTGTGGTTGGTGGGAGAAACTGTTTCATAATGAAAAATAGTGTTATAATGACCATCATTATGATAGACTACAGTTTTCTGACACATAATAGTCAGGGTCGAACATAATAGTACATTATGCAACGAGCCTTTAATGGCTATAATTAAGACACGAGTATCTTTATAAAACGAGTGTATGCGAGTTTTATAATTTCCATACGAGTGTCTTAATTACCATTATAGTCGAGTTGCATACGACTGTTTATGTTCGACGATAATTATAACTTTATTATATGTTTTAACATAAATATTCATAAATATCTGTGGGATTCAGTTAGTGATCAGGGCGCGCTGGCTTTGGTGACTGAACAGAGCGCATGCGTGGTCAAGGCACTCCGGAAGCAGAGACCATTCACTTTGCTTGACAACACAGAAATATGTTGGATTTTGAGCGCATGCGCGAAGGTACCCTTATGTAATTGGCCACACAACTGTTTCTTGAGTTCTGATTGGTGGGAGAAACTGTTTCATAATGAAAAATAGTGTTATAATGAGCCTCATTATGATACCGTTTTCCGACACATAATGTTTACATTTCGACATCGTCGAACATAAATATTTTTACTACCCGCCTAATATAATTGGGCACAAATATGATGACTGACTGGATAGCATTCTTTGATTAAGTCAATGTACCGAAGACAGTGCGCAAGTTGACTAAACAGTCAATATCTACGCTGGATTATAATTATTGCTATTGTTACTTCATTTAGGGCCTTGACACATCTAGGGAATTAGCCCTGTGTCCATTGGTTTTATTGAATTTGTCTCATAACCTGTGTTTCTTTGGTGAGTGTAACAGCGTATGTAGTTTTTTTTGGTCGTGTGGCCTCCTGAGAGGCCGAGTGCAGGTCTTTCTATTCGACGCCCGTGGGCGACCTGCGCGTCGGGATGAGAGATGGAATGGATGAAGATGAATGAAACTGGGCAAGGATGTGGAAGGAATCGGCCGTGGCCTGTCAGAAGGTACTGTCCCAGCATTTGCCTGGTGTTGAAAATGGGGAAACCACGGAAAACCATTTCAAGGACAGCCGACGGTGGGGCTCGAACCCACGCGTCTACCGAGTCAGAAGCTGTAATTATTAGGAAGACGGCCAAAGACTTAAAATAAAATACCGTTGTTATTGTTAACTTATTTTAGTGACTTGGTACATCTTGGTCATCACCCCGTGTAGTTGGGTGTGTGTTGAGCATGCTGGATAACCTGTGTTTCTGTAATAACTGTAGTAGTCTGTGTAATTGCATGAGGGACAGGGATGAGAAGGAAGGAAAAAAGGAAGTTTGTAGTTTTAGGTGATCGTTAACCTCGCGGTCATGAGCCACGGAACATCCTATTTACGTGGAATCCCAACCACAGGACATGGCATTTCACTTTAAAAATCTCACGTAATTATTAGGGTAGACGGCCAAAGACTATATAATACCGTTGTTATTGTTAATTCATTTTAGGGACTTGGGACATCTTGGTCATCACATAATCGAACCCGGTCCACCGTGGTGAGTGTCAAGCAGCTTGACCACTGCGCCAACACGCCTCTTGGATAGGGAAGAGGCAGGTTCGTCGGAATTTGAATTAAGGTAGGCCTAATATTCAGGCATTTACCTTGAGGTAGTGTGGAAAACCCGCGGGAAAGCCACGCTCAGGATAGCCGCTTTTAGTGCCGGGATTTGAACCAGCGATCTCGTTGCAGCTGCAGCTGCCCTCGCAGCCTTGGTGCACGATTTAACGAGAAGGTCATCGCCGCAAGGAAACATAATACCAATCCAGCATTTGGGGGAAGGGAGTATGGAAAACTACGCACAGGATGGTCGAGGTTTGAATCTTTGATCTCTAAACACACAGTTATCCAATCCATTTGGCTAAGCAGGTCGGCACCAAACAACAAAAAGATTCCCTCACAAATTCATGTTGAGATGCGCGGGAGATGAACAGCTATCCTACTGGTCGCATGACGAGCTGCGCGTGAAGAGACGAGCGGCTACGTTCTACGTGTAAGTACACTCCCATAAAGAAACACATAAATATTGTGCAAGGGAGAGAACATCGGAGGTGCTTGCTAAAAATATTACAAGCAATCTAGTGCAGAGCACTTTCCGATGGTTTATATCGGACTAGCTCGTGTTTCGAATTCCTGCTTCCGTACGGGAATAGCACGGAGGCAATATGGGGGCTTGGAATTACGACGGCGAATCAAATACAGACCGGAATTATTCTATAAACGTTTTCATGAATCAACAGTACAAAGAAATATTACCAACTCATTTGCATTTTCGTTTCCCTACAGACTCGCATCTTGGATAGCCATGTGCGTTATATTGTTCACCACGACACCGATGGAGGGCTACAGCAAGTCTGTATATCAGAGGTTCGAATCCCAGTGTTGACAGCGGCTATACTGAGTTTGTTTAGTTCCCCAGGATTTTCCACGCTCCCTCCAGAAAATGCCTGGATAGTACCTTATTTAAAGTCCCGAGGGACCTATCCCATCCTCAGCCATAATAATTACAGCTATACATACTACTACAGTCACCACAGAATCACAGTTCTATCTTACAAATTGAACTCACCCAAATACGCGGAGGTGATGACCAAAAATTACAAAAATTAACTGTTTACTCTCCTACCAAGACTTGAAGTAACCTATCCTATCATCCCGGCATTTGCCTAGAGTATGGAAAACTCACGGAAATTCCACATACTGCATGGTCAGTCAGTATTGGGAATGAAAACTTCGTTCCCCGGACTTGAGACTAACTTGGCTACACTGCACAGTGGGAGATTTCATCATTGTAGGGGAATTTAATTCCATTTATCGACCAGGCAAAATTGCAAAGAATACTTGCAATTTAGATAACTAAATAAGCTATCCCGATCGAAAGAAATTGCCAGGAAGTCGAACGACTGTCGCGTGCAATTGTAGCAAATTGAACCTGAAGTGAGGCAACGAGGTGTGCGCACTCACTGCCTTCGACAGATACACATAGTGTTATCAGTTCATTTGACTTGTAATCTCCAATTATAAAATCCGCCTTGTCAAACACTAAGAAGTTTAATAATTCAATTAAAACGTACATATTTCGATATACAATGATACCTTCGTCAGCGTAGATTAAAGAAAAAGAATCTTTAAAACTATGTTAACAATTACAAAGAGAAAATGGATATCCTTACAAAAGAATGTAAATAAATGACTTGTGTCGTATAGCATCTTTCTGAACAGTGGCGTGTAAGAGTGTTTTCTGAATTAAAATAAAATTGATTTTGGAGAAAGAAGCGTGATGATTTTCACAAAATAATGGGCTCCAGGGTTTTCGTAACTCAAGGCACAGCGTTGTCGACTCTCCATCGTAGCCAATTCATTTGACTTGTGACGTACTGTGCTTACACGTAATGCTCAGTGCAGTGCTGCAATACTATTGCTGGTGCCTTAAAGTAAGAATTTGTATTTGAATTTCGAATTTCATAACATCATTTTAAAAAGAGTTTGGAAAAAATCTAGTTTTTTGAATTACACACAGGGTTTTAACTACAGTCGAACCTCGATATCTCGAACCTCTACTAGTCGAATTTTCGATAACTCGTAGTAATTACTGTTTCCCGAACAAACATCCTGTAATTTACAGGTATATTTTTCCCTTTAAGTCGAATTTCTATCGTCAAAAGTTTAAATTATGCGCCAATCAATACTTATACAAATACACAAGTATCTGTTATATATTTTACATGTTTCGACCTGACTTTGAGGTCTTCTTCAGCTCAATTAAAATGAAATCATTTAAGAATAAAAATAAAATACTATAGATGTACTTAAGTCTACTGTTTGTTTAATGTGAAATGTTTATGATATAAGTTGCAATTAAAAGAATGAAATAAAATAATAAAATGAATATCCTTACAATGTAATATTAATTGTAAATAAATAAATAAATAAAATAAAATATAACTAGCGGACCCGTGCGAGAAATCTCGCATGTTCACAAACCACACTTTCCCCAATAGGTTTATAATGAGAGACTTAACGAGAAAGGTTGTTATGTTTTTATTTCAACCAAATGATTATAGAACACTATTTACATTTCTGTTAGAATTCCATGTTCTACGTTCTCTAACTTAAGAAGTCAAACTCTGAAAATTGGATCATCATAAAACTCACCGGTTATTCGATATTTATGAAATTATAGGCTTTGAGTACTCATATCTTTGATTTACTGTTTCTGAAATCCATGCAAAGTGATAAAGGAAAGAATAGAATGCAAATACATTTGCCATTGGAAACAAATGTTTTTAAATATCCGTATTGATGTTAGAATTAAACGTTTAAATTGATTTGGCGTATAATTTAAACGTTTAATTTAAAGGAAAGAATGTTAAAATGACATGAAACAGGCGCCACAGCGGCCAAAATGTGAAGTCAGCAGCAATTATAGAGCGTATTTTCATACAGCTACAGTATCTACAAATAGCACACTTCGTACATTTTTTCAAAAGTCATTTTTTAAAGAAATTATAGATATGTATGTAATTAGAGTGCAATTCATCACTGTTAATGTCTATTTTCTTCCATTTGAATGATCATTAGTCACGATCGGTCGCTTGTGAGCGCCGCAGGAGGGATCTATACTACTGAAATAATATATAGCCCATGATATTGAGATTTACACTAAATTTTTAAAAATACAGTTTGAAAAATATAACTGAAACTTTTCGTTATCTTGATGCTTAAATTATATCCCTGGCACTTAAACTTGTTCTTTAGTTCAATCATATACGTATTTTTGCAGTGCAACTCGTCTCATTCGAAGGATCTAATTCGAATTTTCAACTTATTACTGTAGTTGAGTCAATCTTATGCAACTTCTATGCTGAACCATGATCTACATGGAATCTCATACCGACTCAAACCACTGGAGGCGATGATAGTCACCACGTTAAATTACTGTAAGTACTGTAAGTCGAATGTTATTTCTCTTTCTATAAGATATGTTTATTTCCAGTAGGCTATTTTTTATGCATTGTATTTCGTCTTTCCTATAGAAAAAATTTAGATTATGTTCCCAATGTTAAGCGCGGAGCATCCGCCATATTTGGCTGATAGCCTACAGTAAAACGGGAAGTTGCATATGGTTGAACTGAGTTCACAGCACTTTCTTTCAAATGTTGCCGCTTTCTGCTCTAACAGCAAGTTTCATTACGGAACACATTGTCGCGTTTGAACGACATAACGATTTCCAACCATCTTGGAGATTTATCGAATGAAACGATAATTAAAAGTTAGGTGTCGACGCAGCAATAGGTTTTCCTGATTGGCTAATCGCCGACAATAAGCAACAATTCGCCTTCATGCCTTGAAAAAGAAAGATGTGTTTTAGCTGCCTCGAAATACCAAGAGAGGGCCCCGCCATTTATGACGGGACTATTCTCCAAATGTAGCGTCAGTTTAGTTACAGACAGCAAATTGATTTGGTGACCAGTACATCACAAATGTAACATTATTGCTACGTATTTCCAAAACTCAATTTTTTGTCGAATTTATTTGAACATCACCTAACGTTTTGAGATATTTGACCGTAGATTTTCTATGGTGTTCAGGCTACGGATTATTTTAAATTTAAATCTTATTTAGTAAATGAAAACAATCGCGAAATCTTGTTAAAATGTTCATGATAGCCGTTCTACCAATAGGCCAGTTTTCAGAAGAAGCACAGAAATGAAAAACAGTAGAAATTTTAGGGAACTCTTTACAAGAAAATCATCAAGGGTTAATACAAACACGGATTTAACTAATGGATTGCTGATCATCTCTGATCCATGTACTGCTAGTAAACGTGCTCCTGCCATAACGAAACGTTCAGAAATAATGCCCGAGGTTGTATGATTGACAGGAGAGCCTTGCATGAATGATTCGTATGATCATCCGGTTACAACAGTGATTCAAACTAACATTGGTTAGTATGGTTTGCGTACTCTGAGATTATTATTATGTTCTTATTACATGGCTTAACCAATGTTATGCACTATAACGAACCATTTAGATATCATTGACTGCCATAAAAGCCGATCAGAGCAATTAGATTTTCTTAGACAATTAGTCTGCAAGACTGGTCAATATTATGTATTTACGTTTGAGAAAAATTTAATAATTGTTTCGTAAACAATACAAATATACATCGCTTACCAAAGCAATAGGTTAGTTTAATGGATGGAAAGTCAAAACCTGACACAGGCAAATATAAATCGAACAATGAATAAAGTTCCCCTAGATCAGAGATTCCCAAACTGGGCGAATTCGACCAGTAATGGGCGATTTTAGCACGCCAGTGTGCGAAACTGACAGAATGTGAATTCGATGAGCGATTTGAAAAAATTGGTGGGCAAATAATTCAGTTTTTTGTGTACACAATATGATCGATAAGTATTTGCCTATATAAACAAGGAATAAAATAAAATTTCAAACAAGTAATTTAACGATGTCAAATTATGTTTTCTTTTTACATATACAACTACAGTAGTTTATCCTTCTTCTTACATGATTGATAGAGGGTATAGTGCGGTAAATAATCTTGCCATCAACTCTAGAAATAGGTTAGAAATTGAAAAGTGAGGATATCTTAGAATTTTTCTAACAAAAATGGTTCCTGACATCAACAAATTGATTGAAACTCATCAAATCGATCCCTCACATTAATTAGACATATGTATTTATGTTGTTTAATTAATTAGATATAAAAGTACAAGTAGTTATAATTTTCTCTTCAATTTATTTCATTGGTCGTTATTCCTTTTTTAGACCTATTAGTTGCAAATTTGTAATGTACATAATTGTACCTAAATAAACATGATGTACCTATTAAGAGAAAAATGTCCGTAAGAAACCTCATTTCTCAACTTTTATGTAGGTATTTGAATGTAAGTGTTAGTAATTTTAAGATTTGCGCGTTTTTAGCCTACTTTCTCTTTTTGCAAAAAATGAAAGTAGACTTATGAGATCACTACAGGGCGAAAAAAAAGTGTGTCTGTCTGTGTGTGTGTATGTGTGTGTGTGTGAGCCTGTGTGTGTGTGTGTGTGTGTGTGTGTGAGTGTGTGTACTCTGAATTTCTGTCCCCCCCTATCAATTCGAACACGGTGAGCGCAAATTGAACGAAATTTGGTACAAAGGTAGCACTAGCAAAGGACACCTCAGTGTCATGTTTTACATCGCCGCCATCTTGACGGAAACGTAATGGCGGCCACACAAATGTTCAAAGCTTAAATCAAATTACGACTAACCTAATCATCCGATCTCTACCAAAGTTTGCAACAACATACCTCTATGGAGGAAGCATCCTTTGACAAATCTAATAGGTCATTAGCCTAATAGCTTGCGGATGGCGGCCATCTTTGTGTGAAAATCGATTGCCCCTATTAATTCGAACACGGTGAAACCGAATGGAACGAAATTTGGTACAGAGGTAGTACTAGCAAAGGGCACCCCAGTGTCATGTTTTATATCGCCGCCAACTTGACGGAAACGTAATGGCGGCCACACAAATATTCAAAGCTTAAATCAAATTACGACTAACCTAATCATCCGATCTCTACCAAAGTTTGCAATAACATACCTTTATGGAGGGAGCATCCTTTGACAAATCTAATAGGTCATTAGCCTACTAGTTTGCGGATGGCGGCCATCTTTGTTTCAAAAACGATTACCCCTATTAATTCGAACACGGTGAAACCGAATGGAATGAAATTTGGTACAGAGGTAGCACTAGCAAAGGGCACCTCAGTGTCATGTTTTATATCACCGCCATCTTGACGGAAACGTAATGGCGGCCACACAAATGTTTAAAGCTTTAATCAAATTACGACTAACCTAATCATCCGATCTCTACCAAATTTTGCAACAACATACCTCTATGGAGGAAGCATCCTTTGACAAATCTAATAGGTCATTAGCCTAATAGCTTGCGGATGGCGGCCATCTTTGTGTCAAAATCGATTACCCCTATTAATTCGAACCCGGTGAAACCGAATGGAATGACATTTGGTACAGAGGTAGCACTAGCAAAGGGCACCTCAGTGTCATGTTTTATATCGCCGCCATCTTGACGGAAACGTAATGGCGGCCACACAAATATTCAAAGCTTAAATCAAATTACGATTAACCTAATCATCCGATCTCTACCAAATTTTGCATCAACATACCATTATGAAGGGAGCATCCTTTGACCAAACTAATAGGTCATTAGCCTAATATTTTGCGGATGGCGGCCATCTTTGTGTGAAAATCGATTCCCCCTATTAATTCGAACACGGTGAAACCGAATGGAACGAAATTTGGTACAGAGGTAGCACTAGAAAAGGCCACCTCAGTGTCATGTTTTATATCACCGCCATCTTGACGGAAACGTAATCGCGGCCACCCAAATGTTAAAGGCTAAAATGTAATTACGACCAACCTAATAATCTAGTCTCTACCAAATTTTGCAACAACAAATCTTTATGTGGGAAGCATATTCTGACCAAACTGCTAGATCATCAGCCCAATAGTTTGCAGATGTTGGCCAAGTATGTGTGCAAATCGATTCCCCCTATCAATTCAAACACGGTGAAACCGAATTGAACGAAATTTGGTACAGAGGTAGCACTAGCAAAAGGCACCTCAGTGTCATGTTTTGTATCGCCGCCATCTTGACGGAAACGGAATGACGGCCACCCAAATGTTAAAAGCTTAAATCAAATTTCGACTAACCTAATCATCCGATCTCTACCAAATTTTGCAACAACATACCTCTATGAAGGAAGCATCCTTTGACAAATCTAATAGGTCATTAGCCTAATAGCTTGCGGATGGCGGCCATCTTTGTGTCAAAATCGATTACCCCTATTAATTCGAACCCGGTGAAACCGAATGGAATGACATTTGGTACAGAGGTAGCACTAGCAAAGGGCACCTCAGTGTCATGTTTTATATCGCCGCCATCTTGACGGAAACGTAATGGCGGCCACACAAATATTCAAAGCTTAAATCAAATTACGATTAACCTAATCATCCGATCTCTACCAAATTTTGCATCAACATACCATTATGAAGGGAGCATCCTTTGACCAAACTAATAGGTCATTAGCCTAATATTTTGCGGATGGCGGCCATCTTTGTGTGAAAATCGATTCCCCCTATTAATTCGAACACGGTGAAACCGAATGGAACGAAATTTGGTACAGAGGTAGCACTAGAAAAGGCCACCTCAGTGTCATGTTTTATATCACCGCCATCTTGACGGAAACGTAATCGCGGCCACCCAAATGTTAAAGGCTAAAATGTAATTACGACCAACCTAATAATCTAGTCTCTACCAAATTTTGCAACAACAAATCTTTATGTGGGAAGCATATTCTGACCAAACTGCTAGATCATGAGCCCAATAGTTTGCAGATGGTGGCCAAGTATGTGTGCAAATCGATTCCCCCTATCAATTCAAACACGGTGAAACCGAATTGAACGAAATTTGGTACAGAGGTAGCACTAGCAAAAGGCACCTCAGTGTCATGTTTTGTATCGCCGCCATCTTGACGGAAACGGAATGACGGCCACCCAAATGTTAAAAGCTTAAATCAAATTTCGACCATCCTAATAATTTGATCTCTACCGGATTTTGCAACAACATGCCTTTTTGTGGAAAGCATCTTATGACTGACTACAAGGTCATCAGCCCAATAGTTTGCAAATAGCGGCCATGTATGTGTGCAAATCCATTCCCCAGATCAATTCAAACACGGTGAAACCGAATTGAATGAATTTTTTTACAGAGGTAGCACTAGCAAAGGGCACCTCATATTCATGTTTAATATCCCTATAGCACGTTGTATTTCAACAAGCTACTACAACCAACATTCAATTATACTCCTTGAAAAGGACAAAGAGTTATAACAATACCCATGCATTTAGGAGAAAGTAGGCTATATGTTCTTTACTGAACATCTTGTTTGAAATGCGGTGGGCGAAAAAAAATTATAAATCTCGAAAGTGGGCGATGGTCACAAATAGTTTGGGAATCCCTCCCCTAGATTGATGAAATCACCTACTGTGCGCCAGTGGGGTCTCATTGTTCACAAGCTGTCCCGCAGTGTAAGGATAAGTGATATAAGTTATCTCAATGGATAGCTGTGATATCTCCCACATCTCGCGTAACCCAACTATGGCTATTCACGTTCCACAGGGCGTGACGAACGACTTCATCCTCAACAAGATCAATAACAACGAGCTGTGACACCCACGTCCTTATCACGCGCTGCTTACACCCGACTGTGTTAATCTGTTTCCTCTTCGCTTAACAGCAACGTTCTTGACACGATTGGTTGGCTACGTGGCGCAGCGGTAATGTTCTCGCCTGCTGTGCCCAAGGTAGCAGATGGGATCGAAATCTGACACAGTCAATTCTCATTTGAGGGTGCTTAAAACTGCATGGGACGTAGAGGTCCTTTGGCTTAGACCAGGGATGGCCAACCTTAGGCCCGTCAAGATATTTTGATCGGCCCACCGACAGCTAAAGATCTGATGTGAAACTATTTATCACTGTCATTTTTCGAGCGGCTTCAGTGGCGTAGTTCGTAGCATGCTGAACCTCTATTGCCCAAGATCGCGAGGTTCAAACCCGGCCAATGTCATCAGATTTTTTATAATGATGATGATGATGATGATAATTGTTGTTTTAAGGGGCCTAATATCCAGGTTATCGGCCCCTAATGGTTTGGATGATCGTGAAGATGATAATGAAATGTAAACAATAACTAAAACTAACTACTAACTTATATACTAGAAGAAGAAATGGAAAAACAAAAGGAGAATAATGCAAATAAAGGACAGGAGGAAAAGAAATGCCCTCAACCCTCGAAGAATGCGGATTGAGGGACTTGGAGGGAAGGAGAGCCATGAAAGGCCGATAGGAAAGGGAAAGACGAGAGGGTTGTCCCCACAGGTAAGGGAAAAAAAAGGGGGAAACCGGACCCAGCTCAGGAATCCCTTGGGGTAACCAACTCCCGAACCCACCAGCCGTGAGCCCCTGAGGGTGTAGCAATATCTAGGGTGCACCAGAAGTGGTGGGGCTACATACACCCGGCCTCCTTGAGGGCCTTGACCAGAAGGCAGGAGATAACAGGAAATGAAAGAGAAGGCTGACCCCTCGCACAAGGAGGGTATCAGAAAAGATGAGACAGGGCCAATTAAGGCGGGAAAGGAAGAGACTCCCTAGGCCTCGGATACCCTAATACCATCGGGGTCGGAAGAGAACAAGAGTTGACCAAGTGAGGTCGACAGGAAAGAAAACGGAGAGGAGCCCGGCACAAGTAAGTGGAAACAATGCCGGACTCAGCTGGGGTCCCGTGGTCGCTAACCCACGCCCCACTAGATGTGAGCCCCAGATTTTTTAAGAGCGTTAAAAATCCCTCAGTATGCCTTCCTTCGAAGGGAAGTAAAGCCGGCGAGCTCATGTAATAGATTTATGGCGTGTAAAAGAACCTTCCACTAACTACAATTGTGTGAAGCTAAATTTGTAGATTATATTTGATTAACGCTCTTAAAGTTCCAACAGGTGTTGGTTGCAGTGACATCTAGTAGCCAAGTTCACAGCTAGGTGTCGTTGACGGTAGCATTTGGTAGCAAAAGTGGGAACTACTTGAATTGATCGTCTGCAGTCCTTACCTGAATTACAGATAATACACACTAATACAGCCATCACAATTACCACCGGTTATCAGAGAGATTCTACACACACCCAAAGTACACGGGGCTACATGGCCGCGTTGTAGCTGCCCCTAAACTGAGGAACCAACCAACTATCATTTCCCGAGCTTTCAGCGAATCATTTAAAATCCAAAACACCAGTTAGCTTTGAGCAACGTATTCTCAACTCAATTATCCTTTTTCGAATCTTAGAAGAGTAACATTGATTTATTTATGTTCGACTCTATTATATGTCAGAAAACTGTACTATAATGAGGCTCATTATAACACTATTTTTCATTATGAAACAGTTTCTCCCACCAATCAGAGCACAAGAAACAGTTGTTTGACCAATTAGATAATTAGATGCCCTGAGTTCCACGGCCTTCTAATTTAAATTTCACTGCCTGGCCTAGTGTCATAGTAGGGTAATCAAGGAGGCCATGATCAAATACAAGGCATTCTATGCGTCTCATGCGCTCTGTTCAGTACATAAAACTGGCGAAATCTCAACAGATATTTATGAATATTTATGTTCGAACAAAAATAGTTATAATAATTATCGTCGAACATAAACAGTCGTATGCAACTCGCCTATAATGGTAATTAAGACACTCGTATGCAAATTATAAAACTCGCATACGCTCGCTTTATAAACATACTCGTGTCTTAATTACTGTCATTATAGGCTCGTTGCATAATGTACTATTATAAATTCATTTAGTATATCAGAGTCTGAAATTCACAATAAAAATGTCATAAATGGAACTAATAAAAATCGAAAACCATTCAAAACTTTGTGCTAATTATAAAGAACATTGTGGATTACCCACTGCTCCTAATTTGACCGAATTTTGGAAGTATGTCCCTTTAGACTGGTTTCATACAGATGTCAAAAGATAACTACAATAAGGAAATCAAAATAAGCTAAAGAAAATCTTTTAGCTCCTTTTTACATGTTCCTGAAGGATTAGAGGCACGATTAGCCATACGCTCTTTCATAGACGTCCATTGTTTGAATTAGTTTCTCGAAACATTCTGACAGAATAACTGGCAAGACGGCAGGAATTATTGTCTTTGAAGAATGACCCTTCTCGAATTATTCATTAATGCACAAAATAAACGCAATCGTTATATTATATTCACTAGAACACAATGCTGGGAAAGAAAGGAAGAGGATGGTCTAGGACAAGGGAATTCGGAAGACATCAAGAATAGAATGGGATGTGACAATTACATGGAACTGAAACGAACCGCCAACGACAGAAGAGTGTGGTTGCATCGACAAGGTATTAAGCCTTTAGGATATGAATGAATATGAATGGATGAGAACACAATAGCACTAATTTACCTCGAGTTAAATGTAAAACGTGTGCTTTATGTGCACTATATTGTACTCTATACAAAGCTGAAAATGACATCACTCACGTGCCTTTTATTTTTACAACCTTCAGCACAAAACAGTTAAGCCGAGTCATACTAGCCTTTGAGATTATTTCCATTGCATGACTATTGTAACGTTTTAAAATAATAATATTAATATTAAAAAAAAGAATAAATCCAATGCAAAATATATTACTTATTATAAATATCAAAGTTGAAAGCTACGGGTGGAATATTCAACACAGTGTGCCGAAGGTAAACATATCCGTCAACGCAAAAATATTTCACATTTATCAGATGAGAATCACACAAGGGATGAATAACTACAGTATTTAAAGCTCTTTTTCCACACCTGACAGATGAGAGAATATTCAACAGAAATAAAATTGAAGCAGATACTCTATACAGTCGAACTTCTATACCTCGAATTATCGATATCTCGAAGTAATTTTAATTTCCCGGTGAAGATCTTCACTAATTATATGTCATGTATTTTCAATAATTCGAAGTTCTATTACTCGAATATTCCGAAAAATAGAATGCTATTTTGTTCCCCAGACAAGAAAATATGTGCCTTTAACTCGAAGTTGGAGTGAAAATGCAATTGAATTACGTTCTTTAGGTGTTTTCTTTCGTGTGGTCTCCTCAGAGACCTAGTGCAGGTCTTTCTATTCGACGCCCGTGGGCGACCTGCGCGTCGGGATGAGAGATGGAATTGATTAAGGTGAGTGAAATTGGAGAAGGATGTGGAAGGAAGCGGTCGTGGCCTGTCAGAAGGTACCGTCCCAGCATTTTCCTGGTGTTGAAAATGGGAAACCACGGAAAACCATTTTAAGGACGGCCGACGGTGGGGCTCGAACCCACGCGTCTACCGAGTCAGCAGAGAGCTTGGCCCCATGACCTAACACTGCGCTTTAGCCAGCGTAGCCATTACTGTCCGTGTTCTTTAGGTGTGACATGGGAATTAAAATATAGGTTCCGTTGTGTGCGGTATCTGGACAGTGTGTTTCTGTCAATTTGTGTCAGGAGCTTATTATGCTCGGAATTCCAACTAATACGCTGTCAACCATTATGAAAAATAAACAGAAGATTTATAGCGCTATGCAGGAGTCACGTTTTTGAAAGTAACGGAATATACACACAGTAAAATTAATCGAAATGTATCTGCAATATTTGCACACCAACATTTAACTCTACAGTAGTTAGTATGCCTGCATATGGAGACCCAGTGACAATAACAGCACGACGTAGCAACAGTTGACTATTTATTTATTTATGATAATAGAATCGCATTTTTAGCCTATTTTCATTTTGGAAAAAAAAAATAAGTTTATGAGATCACCTTTTGTCCGTTTGTGGGTATGTGTACGTCCGTGTGTGTGACCCCGTCCCACTAATAAAATCTAACCGGCTGGAGCGATTTCAATAAAACTCGGTAAGGACAGAGTACTACTTTGTCCAACTCCAACCGTGCCCTTCAAATTTTAATACATCTCACCAATCCAACATGGCGGCTGTGCGAAATATTTCACCGGCATTCTATATATCCAAAACTACTAATGATACCACCCTGAAATTTTGTACGGTGATAGGGTACTACTACAAGTTCACCTATGTAACTTTCAGAAACCTGTTAAGTACAAAACTAACATAGCCTATAGCCCCTTGTATTTGGGTGTGTGTGTGTGGAATTCAAGCAATAACCTGTGTTATTGTAATGACTGTACTAGTGTGTGTATTTGTAAACTGGGAAAAGGATTGGGAAGGTGGTGGCCGTGGCCTTAAGTTGGGAACCAACCCAGCATTTGCCTGGAGTAGAAGTGCGGTAGGGGGACCACGGAAGCCACCTCTTTTCAGTTTTTCCTCACGAGGCTGGCTGTACTACTTTCCAACCTTCACACCAGAATTAAAATGTCTTATCAAAGCACCTCCGCACAGTGGATAAAAATCGAAATCTAGGACGACAAAATTATAAATTTTCAAAATTAAATAATCAAAATTTATTACTTCTACAGCATTCTCATATAATTGCCGCTCACTATTCTGGGATATAAACGCATCTTAGTGTAAATCTGTCACCACTGTTCGAGCAGTCTGAATTGGAGGATGAATGTAAGTGGCTGTGATTTGGTTGTCTTTGTGGTTAGTGTGATGCTTTAAGATGGAACATGCAGCTGAAGGTATGATCCTTGTAACGTGTTTCAGTTATTAATGGGCGTAATTGTTACGTAATTTTAACTATATTTGCATTATATAATAATTTTAACTATATTTGCATTATATAATATTTAACTATTATTTTTAAAATTATATTATCACTTAGATTTTTAGTAAGTCGCGTCACTCTGCGTCACTTTCTACTTAATGTTAAAATGTAGATAAAGTCTTGTAGTTTACGCCTGTTATAAGATTCTTTGCATCTTTTTGCAACTTACTTAGTTATTTTACGTTTTAGAAGATGCCGCGCAACCAGTTCTCACACGTTTACAACTGTGTGAAGCACAGTGTTCGACGATTATGTCAAAAGTGGAACTTTGTAACTTTGTTAAAAGTAAATTAGGGGTAGAAAATTGTTCTGAAGAGATAACTGAATGCTCTATCCAACTCCTAGTCATAGACAATTTCTTGCATGTGCAGAGGTAGCTTAAAAAGGTCTTAACTGATGTTTATTATGAAGTAAACAAATTATATACGTTGTTTTCACTCTAAATTCATGATTAAAACGTAAACATAATTTTGTCCCCCTAGATTTCGATTTTGACCCACTGTGCTCCGGGGCGAGACAGGGTTTTATACCACGATAATGTAAACAGAGTAACATATTCAACTCTCAAGATAACATAATATTGTTCTGCGTCTACACCTAAACTCATAAAGAAACTAACCGCTACAAGATCTTCCAAGGACGAGGCTGACAAAATCTGCTCGACGCTTTCTTGAAGAGCAAGCCAACAAGACTTAAGATTTTGAGACTTACGCACTTTGCATTTTTAGACGCCACGATGCTCCATGGCGGCGACGGCAGCGCACTCCGAACGACGACCTAAACGTTACCTTTATCTCATGCATATTCAAGCAGCTCCATCATCGCCATCTCTAGACCCGAACTTCAGTATGCAACACTGGCTTTCAGAATACGCCGCAGAATTCAAAGTGAACGTTAAAATCTCATTTCAGGGAGAGGAAAGTAAAGGAGGGATGGTATACCAAAAAACCATCGCAGCAATTTCTGACAAACACACTCGACACGTAACTAAATCCTTCATTTATACTTGCTCTTAGGACTCATGAAGTGCCCTACATGTATGGGGGGCGTGGTGGCTCAGCGGTCTAGCTGTATGCCTCTCGCCAAGGCGGGCCCGGCTTCGATTCCCGGTCAATGCATGTGAGATTTTCGAAGTGAAATGCCATGTCCTGTGGTTCGGATTCCACGTAAAAAGGAGGTCCCGTGGCTCATAATCACTAGATTCACGGTCACGTAAAACTACAATCTTCCTTCTTCCTACATGTATGGCAACCACGCGTTGGATTAGAAACGAATTAGAATAACGAGAACATCGGGAAAATGCTGCAAAAGAACGATAAAATATTTTAACCTTGCGGCATAGCCGTGTGCTTTGAATTCCATGCCCATTTTATTATAGATGTGCGTGAAGTGCCTTTCATAAAACCTGAACTGTTGTGAGGATTGCGGCACTGTTAATATTATTGGTTTTACGTTTCTTTTAACGACTATAGGCTTTTAGAGACGCCAGGGTGCTGGAAATTTAACGTACCAGTAAATCTACTGACATGGCTCTCTCACACCCTCAAATGCCAACTGGCTGAGCCAGGATTCGACCCTGCAACCTTCAGAACAGCAGGCAAGAACGTTACCGTAGAACCACGCAGCAAGTCTTGTGGCACTGCGTTTGTGTGTTTGTTTGTGTTTGTTAAATCGTGTTTCGGAGGTTCGAATTCCGTTGCTGATAGCGGCTACCCTGAATGTGGTTTCCACCCCTGGTTTTACCATACTCCCTCAAGTCAAATGTCGGGTTAATATATAATTTGAAGTTACGGGGCACCTACCCCATCCTTGTTTCCAATACAGCTACACACACTACTACAGCCATCACAGAAACACAGGTTACCATACAAGTTCAACTCACATCCAAGTACATATGACTGATGACCAACATATCCCAAGCCCCTAAAATGAATTAACGATAACAAAACAAAGCAGAGATTTCATTTAAGAGTTGGGATATCGTGTTCAACACCACCATAATGCTTCAGGCAGGGCACGAAATTTGTAATCTCCGAAGTCACCACTGACGACCCGAAATCTGAAGCGTATGTTGGTCGCGTGGATTACTATTGTAATCCAGGTTCATTTGTTTTATATCTACGATCATTATACACTAGATGTTGGTACATAATTCTCAGTAAATTTTCCTAGAAGGTCCCCCATTACAACCACCGTGAAATATTACTTCAATGGCCACTAGCGCGTCAGTGGCATAGCAAAGGGTCACCTTAGATTACAGCTGTACACCACGTGCCTATTTGCGGAACTACGCTTGAACTGCATTGGTTTGATTGTATAGGTATGGCATTGTATATAATTGGGAAACTGAATGTATTATGAACACTTAATTGTGGAAAAATACGCATCTGTTCGCAAATATTTTATACTTTTACTCAATACGGGAAATATTTGCAAATTTATTTCAAAAGTTCAAATTAAATAAGTTTTTCCTGCTGAGTCAAATATTTTGTATTTCATGCATTTGTCCATGGTTAGTAAAATCAAAATTGAAATTTTTAAACGAAAGATAGCTAATTAAATACCCATTGAAAATTGGCCTACGATTGTAATCCACGCGACTGCTGGCGTTATGTTTTGGAGCGCGATCACCGGAGTGTTAATTATGTCCTTCATTATTTTAGTACCCACATCTAAAAAGAAATTACTTGTAGATACTGCCCCATCGGCAGAATAAAAACTTGCATCAAACGTTGGGGAAGATTCAAAACAAAGCATTGAGATTCCCCAATTTACATTTTATGCTGTTCTAACAGTTAACACAGCTTCATATAAAGGAGCCTTCAGCTGTTGTCACTTGAATTGAGTAATAAAAGCGTCAGGATTCATATCTCGGATTTGCTAACGCCAGCCACCGGGCTCAGTCATAGGACGTGTCTAGTATCGCATGGCTATGCTGGCTTATGAAGCGGCGCCAAACGAGGGAGCCAAGAGATCTGCTGGGACGTAGGTTCCTACTCCACTAACGACCCTCATTAAAATGATTTTTCGTGTTTTCAATCACCAGAAGTGCTCTTCAGTCGGTCAACACAAGAGTGTCCAAATAGATTGGGCAGAAAGTGACCCTATTACATGAAAGAAAGCCTACATTAACCATTTGTTCGAGAAGTGTGAGGGGAGACTTGACTGAAATTGTGAACTTCTACAATATTCAAACAATCAGTTCCAAATGTTAAGCACTTATATTTGTCCTTAGGGTAAGGCATCACACAAAGCCTTAAGAGGATCGGCCAATTAGGTTTTGAGTTATATGTCTTTTTATTACCTTTTACCATGCAACACGAAAAGAAAAACTTTTAATTTTCTCAAACTTAGAAAATGTGTAAAACGTCAGTTCATAGCTAATTTAATGGACAAAAATGGTAGTAATATACAACTGACATAAAAATGCTCAGTGGAATCGGAAAAGAACTGTGACGTAAGGAGCATTTTGCTTGTGAAGAAATGCTGAAAAATATAATAATGAGAAAACAGGAATTGAAGTTAAGACCAACACGATTCATATATTTACATAAAAAGGAGTCTCTGTGAACTTGATTTTTCAAGGCTAGATGAACTGAACTCACCAGCGTTAACAAAACCACAGCCATATAACTCAAAAGCGAATTAGTGTATTTTCTCAAAGCATTGTGTGATGCCTTATTCTAAGAGCAGATATAAGTGGTTAAATTTTGGAACTGATTGGTTGAATACTGTAGACGTTCAGGTTTTCATTCGTGCTTCCTCTTAAGACGCGGCGGCAAACCACGAGGCCTGTATAAATAATTGACGAGCATAGAATGACATCACATCGACAGACAACGATCACCACAGGGTTGCGTGCATTATAAATGGCAGTTCCAATGTCTGTTGGCGGCTTCGGTAGCGTAGTTGGTAGCATGCTCAAGCTCACGGGTTCAAACCCGGCCGAAGTCGTCGGATTCTTAAGAGCGTTAAAAACCCTCAGTATTCCTTCCATCGGAGGGGAAGTAAATCCGGTGGACCATGTAATAGATTTATGGTATGTAAAAGAACCTTCCACTAACTACAATTGTGTGAAGCTAAATTTGTATGTTAGATTTGATTACCGCTCTATTAGTTCCAACGTTCGTCACCAGGTGCCGGTTGCGGTGGCATCTATAATCCAACGCAGTCCTTACCTGAATTACAGATAATACACACTAACACAGCCATCACAATTAACACCGGTTATCCGACAGATTCTACACACACCCAAAGTACACGGGGCTACATGATCGCGTTGTCGCAGCCCCTAAACTGAGGAACCAACCAACCATTGCCTGTATGAGGTGACTTTGAAACATGCGTGTCAACAATGGATACAACCCCGCAAATGAAAACTTCGCAACTTATTTAAGGTGACTCAGATTATAGCAAATTGCAACTCACGTCAGTTGTAGAAATGAAGATCCTAAACCTTGTCTGGTCCAGTGCGGGTACATTCCGTCTCGCCAGACGAGGTTGCGACACCACCTGACCCGCAGTGCCGCTGCGGGGACATCTATTGTTCTCTCCGAGCTGTAGGAGGGTGTCGTCCTCAAACAAGAGCGTGATATGGCGCAGTATTCCACTCACGTGATATTGGTTTCCACATCAAACCAATCCTTTTGTGACTACTTCAATTAGAGACTTGAGAATCAGCTCCATGTACTTGTCAGATGTCTTCCCGTTTGCGACGGATCATGAAGTCATCATTAAGTTAGTGTCACGTTTGCGATGAGTTTCCTGTTGTAGACTGCGGGATGGTCGAACTCCGCTGATTAGGTTAAACCCAAACAGTCCTGTCAGCTCACGCTAATGGGGTTGGGAAGAGAGTGAGGGTAGGCA
The DNA here is from genome assembly GCA_946902985.2 of Meconema thalassinum. Taxonomy (NCBI): domain Eukaryota; kingdom Metazoa; phylum Arthropoda; class Insecta; order Orthoptera; family Tettigoniidae; genus Meconema; species Meconema thalassinum. The sequence continues at coordinate 286,992,480 of OX336393.1, read as the reverse complement.
ACCTCTCCTGAAATGTTTGTAAGTCATGAGTTGACTGACAGCTACATACACCTGGACCCCCTGGGGTTTCTGTAGATATAATCAGTGCAGGGAACATGTTATCCATGTACAGTCAAAGAGTTGGAGAATTGTGAATTATAGGAAACTATAAATTTCATAAGTGGAGTTGTCAAAACGGGGCCAACAGTGGAGGTGTCAAGGAATGTTCTGCCCATTTATTTACAAATGGTGGTAACTTTCTGTTATGTGGGTCTCACAATCACGAACCATGTACGACGATGTATTTCGAACAGTGTAAAAAGAAATGTACGTGATAATATATGGGAACGGCCATCGAAGTTGATGAGAAAAGACATACTTGCTGCCCCTAAGCACTTGTCTGATAATTTACTATTATAGTTTTATAGACGGAACATTTAAGTATTGTTCTATGTAAATGAAGAGAAACAGGATAAGTTAGAAATAATGATAATGTTAATAATGCAGCCAATGGCCATGTACTGTTTCTTTTCAGGACGGGTTAGGGAAGGGATATTGGAAGGAAATCGGCCGTGGACCTATTGAAAGGAACCACCCCGGCATTTGCCTGGTGGTGAAAATGGGAAACCACGAAAACCATTCTCAGGACGGCCGAGGTTGGATTCGAACCCACGCTCTCCCGATGCCAGCGAGGCACGAGGTAGCGCGTTAGCGCTCTCGGCCACCGCGGCCGGTTAAGTTAGAAATAAACACACCAGATTTTCGTAGAAACACACCAGATGTTCGTATGAGCCGACTCAGATGGCGGGGTCATGTGAAGAGAAGGGGGGAGGAGAGCTTACCTAAGAGGTTAATGAGTTCGGCTGTAGAGCGTAAGAGAAGTAGAGGTAGACCTAGGATGCGATGGTTAGATTCAGTGTTGAACGATTTCAAAGTAGAGGTGTAGAAGCAGAGGAGGCCGCAGTGCTAACTGCTAATAGGAGATCATGGAGGTGACATGTTCACAAACAGAGGCTTGCAGACTAGACTGGAGGATTGGGAAGGAGGTGGCCGTGACCTTAAGTTAGGAACCTTCCAGCATTTGCCTGGAGTAGAAGTGGGGAAACCACAGAAAACAACTTCCTGGATGGCTGAGGTGGGAATTGAACCCATCTCTTCTCAGTGTTTCCTCGCGAGGCTGAGTGTACACCGTTCCAACCCATAAACCAGAATTAAATTTCTTGGCAGAGCCGGGAATAAAACATGGACCTCCGTCAAAAAAATAACGGAGAGCTCTCAGTATTAACATTGTAACCTGTTTTATAAGCTTTAAAATGATATAGACTATACATTAAAATTTTGGTTTTCATAATATTAATCTCAAATTTTAATAGCCGCCTTGTCAAACACTTAAAAGACGTTTAATATTTAAATTAATACGTACATGCTTCGGTATACCATGATAATCGTCAGCGTAGATTGAAATAACAAAAGAATCTTAAACACTAAGTTAACAATTAATGCCAAAGTGAAAATGGATATATTTACAAAGTACACATTAAAATTTAAATAAAATGAAAGGTCCCAAAAAACAAGAAAAATACATAAATGAAACAAGACTAAAGTTAATATAAATCTACCTTAATAGATTGTCTACATTATACTTCTTCATTATGGTTCAATATAATGAATCGGAGTTGTTTCCACGTATAAAAAATTGGTGAAATTCGTAACAATTTTTGACTGATAGTCCTCTAACCTTGAAAAACGTTCTAGTTGAACCCAAACTTTCTATATTAGGCCTATATTAGACTAGATTTCTTCAATACGACTAAATAATAATATATTGCTTGCCACGGTGGGTGAGTGGTTATAGTATCGGATTACTAACCCCCCAAGCTTGCAGGTTCGCTCCTGGCCGGGGTAAGTGATTTTTGAAAAGCGGCAAAAAGTACGACATGTCATACGATGTTGGCATGTCAAAGAACCCATTTGAATTCAGTAGGCAGTGTTCATAATGACAAAATTAATCTCGGGATTTTCCGCCAACACAAAGTTCCTCATTTCTCTACTAGAAAGCGCTATAGAGTCAAGGAGCTTAGATATTTAACCTCCTTGACTTTCATAGTGCTTCAAGGAACAACAAAATTCGACATGCAGGCTACCCTCTGGGTGTCAAATAACAAAGCTTGCACCCGGCATCCGAGGCCATTTGATATTATTATTATTATTATTATTATTATTATTATTATATATTGAAACGGATGTCGCTGATGGATGCTATGGGATGTTGTTTCCAGCCAGGCATACTGATATGGAACGATGCGTAAGATTTTTGAAGTCATCTAACCTTATAAAGAGTCCCGATGAAATATATTTGTGGTTACAATATGTTGTTTCCAGATGGTCGAACACCGTAAATATGTTTTATAAATGATAAAACCATCTAACTAACTAACCTCGAATAAAACCAGAGGATCCTATTTCTAGGTTAGCTCTGTAGAACTAGCTGTCCAAACGGGTGATTTATTTCATATCATAATTCAATTTGACAAGTACACACATCAAAAAAAGTTTTGCATCACCTCGGTTCCCAGATCTCCGGCATATAGACGTTGACTGTGTATATTGTATCCAAGATACAGTCACTTTGACTGTTCATAGATGTCACTAAAACTGCTCAAAGATGTAAACAACCATGCATGAGCAGGGCCTATTAGACGGAGGGGGTACGACAGCCGATCAGTTCCAGTCATTCCACCAGGACGAAGGTACGCTGCTCATGTTGTCTGTAGTTCTACCATGCCTAGAAGGTCAATACCGCAGTTCGATCGCGTCCGCATTGTTACTTTGTGTCAAGAAGGGCTCTCAACAAGGGAAGTTTCCAGGCGTCTCAGAGTGAACCAAAGCGATGTTGTTCGGACATGGAGGAGGTACAGAGATACAGGAACTGTCGATGACAGGCCTCGCTCAGGCCGCCCAAGGGCTACTACTGTAGTGGATGACCGCTACTTACGGATTGCCGCTCGGAGGAACCCTGACAGCAATGCCACCATGTTGAATAATGCGTTTCGTTCAGCCACAGGACGTCGTGTTTCAACTCAAACTGGGCGCAATAGGCTGCATGATGCGCAACTTCACTCCCGACGTCCATGGCGAGGTCCAGCTTTGCAACCCCGACACCATGCAGCGCGGTACAGATGGGCCCAACAACATGCTGAATGGACCCCACGGAATTGGCATCACGTTCTCTTCACCGATGAGTGTCGCATATGCCTTCAACCAGACAATCGTCGGAGACGTGTTTGGAGGCACCCTGGTCAGGCTGAACGTCTTAGACACACTGTCCAGCGAGTGCAGCAAGGTGGTGGTTCCCTGATGTTTTGGGGTGGCATTATGTGGGGCCGACGTACGCCACTGGTGGTCATGGAAGGCTCCGAAACGGCTTTACGATACCTGAATGACATCCTCCGACCCATAGTGCAACCATATCGGCAGAATATTGGAGAGGCATTTGTCTTCATGGACGACAATTCTCGACCTCATCGTGCACATCTTGTGAATGCGTTCCTTCAAGATAACGACATCGCTCGACTACAGTGGCCAGCATGTTCGCCAGACATGAACCCTATCGAACATGCCTGGGATATGTTGAAAAGGGCTGTTTATGGACGTCTTGACCCACCAACCACTCTGAGAGATTTACGCCGAATTGTCGTTGAGGAGGGGGACAATTTGGACCAACAGTGTCTTGATGAACTTGTGGATAGTATGCCACGACGAATACAGGCATGCATCAATGCAAGAGGACGTGCTACTGGGTATTAGAGGTAGTGGTGTGTACTGCAATCTGGACCACAAATGCTGAAAGTCTAGCTGTATGATGGTACAACATGCAATGTGTGGGTCTCATGAGCAATAAAACGAGCTGAAATGTTGTTTGTGTTGATCTCTATTCCCTTTGTATTTAAAGGTTCCGGAACTCTTGGAACCGAGGTGATGCAAAACTTTTTTTGATGTGTGTATATTTATAGGTTGAATGTTGAATGAAATACTTGATGGGCCAAAATATATGGATAAGTCGAGAATAAACTCAACTAAGTATCTTCAAGAAACAGTGTGCACAAACAAGGAATATGCAAATGAAATGTAATGCAATGTGTCAATAACAAGGTTTCATTTAGGTATATTGCCACTAAATGTAGTTCAGTGGGGCTACCAGTGCTGTGACAAATTTCACACCCCACAAAAAAAAAAGCGGTTGTTATATTAAATATTAGTAGAATGAGTATTTTGGTTAGTTATTGGACTAATACAGGAGGTACATTTAAACACAATTCCCCCCACCATGATCGTTTCACTTTGATCCCCCAATTTACACATTTGCAGACTTTAAGAAATCACCTTGTGGTCAAGTTTTTTTTTTCCTCTTAAGACTTCAACGATGTGTCATAAAATTTCTACATTCAATTTTGTTCTTATACCAGTACTTCGTCTTGATTGAATGAAAATACTAAGAAGATTAATTATTTTCATACCGTCAAAGTTTTAATGTTAACTCCACGAACATTCAGTGGAAGTAAAGCTCTTGTCTGCAGTTTTGCACCTTGTAGCAGAATATCGTTGCAATGCCCATACTGCTGGTTATAACTTTCATATGATAATATTTTTACAAAGCTAAAGCATACAAATAAAAATGAGCATATTGATTTGTATAGTACGCCTAGAATTTCTAATGAGTGGTATGGACTACGTGTTTGAGATAACAAGAGTAGATAGTGAAGATCATCGCAGGTTGACACATTCCGTTGATATTACTACCTTCACGTCCAGTTTGGAGTGGGGGGCAGTAAAACACGCCTCAGGCAACTTCCCCTGTTAGGATTTTCCGAATTGACCCCCGTGGAGAGAACTCATCAGCGGAGCTCGGTATCACCCGTAGACTGAATGTTGACTAATTGTGACTGCTCCCAGTATGGTGAGAAAAGCCCTGATCGAGAATGCAGTCAGCATGCTTGGACACATTTGTTTTCTTAACCCGGCATACTGTCCGTGTATAACTTGTCTCAGTCCCGTTCATATTCTGTCTGTATCAATTCGTCATTCTGTCTGAGTCTAACTTAGGTTCAGTCGGTTAATTATGGAGTTTATTTCAATAACATACGAGAGTTAATGCGGGATTTTCGTTTATGCATTTCACGAGACCATTCGGGTTCGCAATTACTTATGCTTTACGACTCTCGCGCATGCGTAGACTTGGTTTCATCTTGAAGAGCATGGCGGACAGATCACGAAGCGTCTAGCTCTGATTGTTGTTTACGATGCTTCCTTGAGATTTTCTGAAACATACTTACAAAGGAGGGAAATACAGAAAACCTTATTCGTGTCAAAAGCTTAAAATGTTATGAACAAAGTACGCTAGTGTTTGTAGAAAGTGAAACACCAAGAACAAGAGATGTGACCACATTGCACTTTATACCACAGATTAGGGACATAAAAATACATTACTGATTAGAAAGACAGTCCGTTACATGCACGTTGACGGTCGATCTTCAGTACAGAGTCGCGCTACCACGTGCTCCACTCAGAGCCGCTAGACGTCGTGGCATGGAATCATACAGCGCTTGAATACGCTGCTGAGGAATACCGTCCCACGCGGTTTGTAGGCGCGTCCACAAAGCATCAACAGTGGCGGCAGGTGGACCAGATTGAGAACAAGTTGCCGACCGACCATATCCCAGACATGTTCGATGGGCGACATGTCAGGCGAACGGGCAAGCCAGGAAAACAGAGATATCCGCCGTTCTGCGAAGAAGGCTTGTACATTCGTCGCCACATGCGGGCGAGCATTGTCCTGCTGAAATATTGCCTGTGGAACGGCCTGCAAGAGGGGCAGTGCCGCGGGCTGTAAAACTTCCCTGATATAGCGGCCACTGTTCAGATTGCCCGCAAGACGTTCGAGGCGCGATCGCCTGTTATAGCCTAGGCAATTGCGCCCCAAAGCATTACACCCGGTGTTTGTCCGCTATGCCGCTCAACAATACAGTCTGCCTGATTGCGTTCTCCTCGGTGGCGTCGAACGCGTATACGGCCATCACTGTAGGACAGGTTGAAGCGGGACTCGACCGAAAACACTACATTTCGCCACTCTGCCTGCCAGTGTCGGCGTGCACGTGCCCATTGTAGTTGGAGGCCTCGGTGGTTCCCAGTCAATGGAAGCCGACGCAGTGGCATGCGTGCTACCAGTCCAGCCCTCAAAAGACGGTGCCGCACTGTCGACGCAGATATGTCCACCCCCGTTGCAGTGCTCCAACGTCGAGCCAACACCGAGGACGACGCTGTTCTGTCCGATACGGCCATGCGGAGAAGATGGCGTTCGTCTCGTGCAGTGGTCACATTGCGTCGTCCTGTACCCTGTCTCCGCTGGATCCACATACACCTTACCGTTGACGCAGCGTGCCCTGTACGAGCCGCAATGACCCGGAACGACAGACCCGCCTCCCGGAGCCCAAGCATTCTGCCCCGTTCAACCGCACTCACATGTTGATGGTCCATCCTGTGATGTCGGCGAGGCATCATTGCTCTTGCTTACACGTTTCCACTTGGCATGACGCCCCCACGCCGACAGATCTGTGCGGAACACTGACCTGTCCGGTCCCACGAAAGAGGGCACTGGTGGGACAATGTGCACGCCATCTCTCTGCGATTTCAATCACTTAGTATGGTACCGCAGGCCTACACGACTCCTGTTCTGGGAGTGTCTCCGACCATTTCTTCTGGGTGTTTCACTTTCTACAAACAGTACTGTATTTAGGAGAACTGGCAGTTGTGTGAATACATAGCTTAATAGGACGCGCTCACCCAGTTTTCTTCGTAGCGTGAAGGGTTGTGGTGCAGACCCTGAATTTATTATGTAGAGCTGGAAGGAGTTCGAATCCCACTTCCGATATGCTTTTTTTATTTTAAATTGCCGTATTCTTCTTTCTTGGTATTATAACTTAGTAATGTGTAAGATCCTTTATAATTTCATTGTCATAAACATATTTTATATTCATATCGACGAAAGTTCGTGTGAAACTCAGAAACAAACCACCATTGTGAGATGAGCGAGGTACAGTTCAGCCATTTCCCTCCACTCTAACGATGCTTTAGAGCAGTGGTTCCCAACCTGGGGGGCGTCGGGCGTTATCAAGGGGGGCGTGAAGTGATTTCCGAATTAAGTTTTTTTTTAACTCGAATATTACAATTTTGTAAAATAAACATTTTTCGAATCTCCCCAAGTGATTGTCGCACCAAGTCAATCGTTCAAAAGCACTGGTAATTGCCAGTGGCGGATCTAGGGGAGGGCGAGGAGGGCGACCGCCCAGGGCCTCGCGGTCCGGAGGTCCCCGCGCCATGGATTTGTTAAATTGAATTAATTAATTAATTATACTTTTCAAACTAATTTATAATTCATATTCCTTTCTTCAGTGCAGCTATGACCTCCCATGACCGTTTAGCAAGTTTAGATTTCAGTGAAATATTAGAAGACTTCAGCCGGGAAAAAGGTCGCAAAGTAATATTTTAATATTTCAAAGTTCACATAATCTTCTTCAAGGGGACTTTAAGGTTTCATTGATATTATTAGAAACATGTACTGTAGCGTATTCAAAATATTGTAACTATTCTTTATTTTATTATTATTATTATTACCAAACTATTTTCCATTTTATTTGATATTTTTTAATTTCCTATTGTTGTGGGCCCCACCTTATCATATCGCCCAGGGCCCCGCAAGGCCTGGATCCGCCACTGGTAATTGCCAACTGTCGGCACAAACCTCTGCGGAGCCGTGAGGTTGGAGGTGAAATAACGAATTTGCTGTGTTGTGAGGAGCAAAATTAAGCCAATTTTATCGTCTCGTTGGCATATCTTTGTGATTTCTTTGAAGCTTAGAACAGTTTGAAGTTATATTTCCAAAGACATATTTATGCGAGTCAGGATTTTTAACGCCGAGTGTCATAGAAACAAAGCAGCGCTGTCGGCTTGATGTTGCAAGTGATCTCCGCTGTGCTCTGTCAAATATCAAAACAAACATACCGAATCTTACCAAGAGAAAACAGTGTGAACCCTCTCACTGACATTTGTTGACTAATTGAAGGATTTGTTGTAAAAGTGAGTTCTTTGCATTGTGCTAAAATGAAGTTAGTATGTAATAGTTAGGCCTAATCCATTATGTACTGTAGTGTTATTAGGTTAGGTCTATATCATCTGCGTCAATCGAAGAGGTTATAGAAGCGATGAGTCGTGGGGAGGGGGGAAGGTGGAGGATGGGGCACGATGAACTCCCGTATCTGAAAAGGGGGGCGTCAGCTGACAAAGGTTGGGAACCACTGCTTTAGAGAGTTGAGTAGTAAGATTTGGCCATTTAACGTAATTCCTTGTTAGTGGTAAGCTAAAGAGCGTTTCTGTTTGGTGAAATGCTCGTGCTAAGTTAAATAACCTTTAATGATGAATTAGGAGGTAATTAATAATTTTATTAATGCAGCCAATTCTTTTCAGGACGGGTCAGGGAAGGGATATTGGAAGGAAATCGGCTGTGGAGCTATTGAAAGGAACCGTCCCGGCATTTGCCTGGTGGTGAAAATGGGAAACCACGAAAACCCTTTTCAGGACGACGAGATTCGACGGGATTCGAACCCACGCTCTCCCGGTGCAAGCGAGGCACGAGGTAGCGGAGGTAATTACCATTGGTGAAAATGACCCTAAGAGAGGCAAACCTTGACTTATAAAGGAGGAATATACTAAGGCAGGGCAGAGATATGGTTGTGTGTCAAAAAATAGAGGAAACAAATATAATGGTAAACTTGTACTCCTGACCCCTGCCGTAAAGGTATGGTCTAACAAACCTTGTGAGAATCCTTACGACAACCCCACCTGAAATAATAAGTGACGTGCTAACGAAAAAGGCGCGCAGTTCTGATTAGCGCTAACAATGAACCTTTCGCATTTATTTATTCTTGCTAAGGTGTATAGTATTGTTACGTGCCACCCCCCTAGTGGCACTTTTTGTTAACTGGATTACGGTGGGTTGAAGCACAACACAGATTGTTCCTTTAAATGAAATAATTAACTTTATTGCGGCCAGGAAGATACAGCACTCATCAGTAAATACAAGCAATTATTACCTTACTCCAGTTTCCTCACGGCGAGAACACTTCCCCTTTCACTTGTCAGTAAGCCGCAGAAGTTAATCCCTCGTAATGAGGTGGCCCCGTGCGTTGGCTGGAAATATCTGCACTCAACCTGTCACCGTACTACACACTGTTTCACAATGCACCACAATCACTTCTGTCGCACTGGAAAAACACACTCGTTCAAGACACAGTTCCTCTGTAGGCTTCTCACATCCTCGCTGTCAAGAGAATCAGCTTCACTAGGGGTTTCGCAAGTCACCACACTTCTGTCGCCCAGGATAAACGCTCGCACTAGCTCATAAAAACACAACAACAACTGCTGCTTGACAGGTCGCTCTTATATAGCAGGCCGGTGACTCAATAAATGCTTCTAGACCCATCCAGGGTTCACGGCTTCTCGAGGTTTCCATCGCTGGCTCAGTCACGAATATTCTGGACCATCCCTTTGTCCTAGTAGTCCTGTTGCATAAGGCGCACGCAATACACTGAGGCCGAGCAGCCCAGCCCTGGGGCAGTTGTGACTCATGCGGCGAGCGATGAAACAAACTCACAGCCGTAACACCACCCCCTTCCTAAAAGGCTGATCGTCCCGATCAATCATTGGTCCGTCTGTGTCCCTCCGTAGACTGCCAGGCAATCTCGATGCACGATCTTCATCTTCGCCCTCCGCTGGATCCTGTAGACGACATCGTTGATCCGTTTCACGACTCGGTACGGGCCCTCCCAGGACTTCTGCAGTTTGGGTGACAGGCCTTTCTTCCGTAATGGGTTGAAGAGCCAGACCAGGTCGTCCTCGTGGAATCCGCCGGCATCCGTCTGTTGGTCGTATCGGGTCTTCATTCGGTCGGTCTCGATCCGCAGTTTCCTCCTCGCGAACGCGTGCACGTCCTCCAGTTGGTCGACCAGTTCTTGACAATACTGGCTTACCGGGACCGGATCATTCCCAGGTCGGCCGAAGGCAAGATCGACAGGTAGACGGAGCTCCCTCCCAAACATGGCCCGGGCTGGTGTGCACCCGGTGGCTTCATGCACGGCGGCGCGGTAGGCCAGGAGAAATAGTGGAAGATGTTTGTCCCAATCCCTCTGGTGCTCGCTGACGACTATTCGGAGATGGTTCTCGATGGTGCGATTGAATCGCTCTACCATCCCGTCGGACTGAGGGTGTAGCGGCGTTGTCCTTTTCTTCCGGATTCCCAGCAGCTGGCATAGGTTCTGGAACACCTGAGACTCGAAGTTCCTCCCTTGGTCGGAGTGCAGCTCCAGGGGTACTCCGTACCGGCTGACGAATTCCTTCACCAGGGTCTCTGCGATCGTCGCGGCTTCTTGGTTAGGGAGCGCATACGCCTCCGGCCATTTGGTGAAGTAGTCGCTGACGACCAATATGTAGCGGTTCCCTGCCTCGCTTAACGGGAACGGCCCAGCAATATCGATGGCCACTCTCTCCATGGGGCCGCCCACGTTGTAGGTCTTCAGTGGACCCCAACGTCTTCGTCCTGGGCCCTTGCTGGCTGCGCAATCGTGGCACCTCGCGCAGTGGTTCTCTACGTCAGTTCGGCATCCGATCCAATAAAACCGCTCTCTCAGCTTCTCCAGGGTCTTCTTCATCCCTAGGTGTCCACCAGATGATCCTCCATGGACTTCCTTCAGGACTTCCTCCGTCATAGCCTTTGGAACGACGACTTGTTCCCGAGATGTCTTCCCGTCGCTGCTCTCCCAGGTACGGCATATGAGGCCATCCCTCACAACCAGCGAGTCCCACTGCGCCCAGTAGGACTTAAACTTTGGGCTGCAGTCCCTCACAATGTTCCACCCGGGTCTGGGGACACAGGCCCTCTTCCATTCGGCTATCAGTCCCAGGTCATCATCTTCTGCTTGTGCCCGCATGAAAGATTCGCGGCTCCAGCTCCCTTGAAGTTCCACGGTAGTCCTTCGGCACTGTATCCCGGTGTTCTCCTCCCTTCGGGCACAGAAGGTGCAGTCTTCGGGGCACGGTCTTCGTGACAGGCCGTCGGCGTTAGAATGCAGTTGGCCTTTCCTGTGCTGAATCTCAAAATTGTACTGTTGAAGCCTCTCTAACCAACGCGCGAGTTGACCCTCGGGCTGCTTGAAGTTCAGGAGCCACCGCAGGGATGCATGGTCGGTCCTGATGAGAAATCGTTGCCCGTACAGGTACTTGTGGAATTGTTCAATGGTATTCACGATGGCGAGCAGCTCCTTCCTGGTGACGCAGTAGTTCCTTTCTGGCTTTGACAAGGCCTTGCTGAAGTAGGCCACTACTCTCTCCTCGCCGTCCACTACTTGCGACAGGATTCCCCCTATGCCAAAGTCACTGGGATCGGTATCGACGATGAACCTTGTTCCAGGTCTGGGGTTTTCCAGAATAGGCGCGGTTCACAGGGCCTGCTTGAGTTGTTCGAAGGCACTGTGGCATTCTGCTGTCCACGTGAAGAGTTGGTCCTTCTCAGTCAGTCGATGTAAAGGTTTGGCGATGTCGGCGAATCCTTTCACGAAGCGACGGCAATAAGTGCAGAGTCCCAGGAAGCTTCGTAGTTGGGACTTGTCCTTCGGAACTGGCCACTCCCTAACAGCTGCGGTCTTCTCTGGGTCGGTGCGCACCCCTTCCTCGAAGACGATATGCCCAAGGTACTGGACCTGCTTCTGCAAGAGCTGACACTTCTTGGGGTTCAACTTCAGCTGGGCAGCCCGTAGCTTCATCAAGATCTCCTTCAGGTTGCTGTAGTGCTCCTCGAAGCTTCTTCCTAGAACGATGACGTCGTCTAGGTAGACCAGGCGGGTCTTCCAGTGTAGTCCCCTCAGAATGGACTCCATTAGCCTTTCGAAGGTCGCAGGGGCGTTGCACAGACCGAATGGCATGACGGTGAACTGCCAGAGCCCGCTGCCCACATAGAACGCCGTTTTCTCGCGTTCCTTAGTGTGGACCTCCACCTGCCAGTAGCCACTCTTCAAATCCAAGGTGGAGAACCATCTTGATCCTGATATGGTGTCCAGCGTGTCGTCGATCCGGGGTAGAGGGTAGCTGTCCTTCTTCGTGACGTCGTTCACCCACCTGTAGTCCACGCAGAACCTGGTGGAACCGTCCTTCTTCTTCACAAGCACGACCGGAGAACTCCAAGGACTATGTGATGGCTCGATCACCCCTTGCTCCTTCATCTCTTCTACCATCCGGTCGACTTCGTCTTGCTTGGCGAGCGGGACACGTCGGAAGGGGGCCCTAATCGGTGCGCTGTCCCCAACGTCGATTCTGTGCTGGACCAAGCTTGTCCTGCCGAAGTCTTTGCTCCCCACGGAGAAGACATCCTGGAATTCGTGTAGCAGGTCCCGAAGTTGGCGTGATTGTTGCTAGTCTAAATGGTCCTGGGATCCTTGGTACAGCTTCTGTAGTTCTTCTGGCAGGGCGCGTCTTCTTCGGTTGTCCGTCTGCAGGTGTCCGTCCGTCGTGTCTGTGATGCGGGCAATCCAGGTAGCGGGCTCGCAGACTCCTAGGTTGGTGTCCCGGTGGACCGTAATATCGTAGTCGTTCAGGTTGGACAGGCGGACGTACGGCCGAAACGTCGTGTTGATGAGAGTCTTGGCAACTAGCAATCCTTTTGTCTGGATGTCCTCATATTTTGGCTCGATGATAGCCGCCACTCCCTCAGCTGTTCCGTCGACAATTACGGCAGCGCTGACTTCCGTCCTGGCGGGAACGATGACGTCCTCTCTCAGCCTTACTCGTCGTGCGGCGACGGCCTCGTGTGCTGGTTGCAAAGCAAGTTCCTCACTTCCGAAGTGCAGAGTGTTAGTACTCAGATCCAAGATCATGTTGTTCTGGTCCAGGAAGTCCAGTCCGATGGTCACTTCATTTGATACGTCAGCCACAAGCACTGGATGCTTTATCGCCCGTCGACCAATGACGAACTCCAGTGATGCTTCGCCATGTACCGGTGCGGTCTCTCCGGTCGCGGTTATAAGCTGGAGGTTCCTTTGTGTGGGTTGCACTCTCCACTTCGGGATCACGGTGGTGCTGACGATGGTCCTCGATGCTCCCGTGTCGATTAGCATGGGCCAGCTCACTCCGCTGACGACTCCGTCGACCATCAGGCTGCTATTGCCCCTCCGTAACTTCGTCACACGCACTTGGACTGCCGGGGCTTGACGACTGTCACAAGCCAACCTTTGCCCCCCAAGGCTGGCTGATACTTGCTTTCCTGGGCCGCGCGTTTTCCCTACGACTGACTGTCCCGACGGAAACCCTTGACGGCGGCGATCACCGCAGTCCTTGCTCAGGTGGCCTCTCTTACGGCAGGTCCAGCAGGTCGGTAGTCCTCTTCCGGGCCGCCTCTCCGGAAGTCCATTGGCTACGTTTTTGTTGGTGGTACTGCGACTCTTGAAGAACCGGCCTAGCGCCTCCATCAATTCGTCGGCCAGGGGATTTGTCTCGTTGTTTTTTGCTGGTTCGTCGCCGTCCACTTGACGCACCCGCGCGTGCATTCTAGATGCCTGTTTTGCCGTCTCGAATTCAAGTGCGTGGCTCAGCGCATCTGCCAGGGTCTTATTGCGCGCGTGTCGCAGCGCCTGTTGATTGTCCGAGTCCCGTAGCCCGTCGGTGAAGGTCTGCGTCGCAATCTGTTCCAGAAAGTCGGCCGGCGCTGTTGGATAGGCGAGCCTTACGAGGCATGCGATGTCCATCTCGAACTCCTGCAGGGTTTCTGCGTTCTTCTGTGCCCGGGTCCGGAGCTGCGTCTGGTAGGCCTGCTGAAGACGGCTATCTCCATATCGGGACTCCATATGGGCGATCAGTGAAGCGTAGTCCTGGGATCCAGTCGGGATGGCCTGAAGGACTTTAAGGGCGTCACCTCTCAGCGCTACAATGAGAGCTGTAGCCTTTTCTGTGTTGTTCCAGTTATTTATGGAACAGGCCGCCTCGAACTGACGAAAGTAGGTGCTCCACGGGACCTTTCCGTCGAAGGTTGGGGGCGTCACTCTGCTATGTCCCGTTCCTGATATTCCCGGTGTAACGGTGGGCGGGCGTTGGCGCAGCTCGGCAACTTCCTCTTGTAGGGCGTTGAATCTCGCTTCCATCCCCGTCGGCGGGCGTTGGCTCAGCTCAGCAATTTACTTTTGTAAAGTGTTGAATTTCTCTTCCACCCCCGTCAGTGGACGTTGGCGCAGCTCGGCAACTTCCTTTTGTAAGGCGTTGAATTTCTCCTCCACCCCCATCAGCGGGCGTTGGCGCAGCTCGGCAACTTCCACTTGTAAGGCGTCGAACTTCTTTTCCACTGCCGTGACTTCCTCACGCAGGCCCAGTTCTAATTTCTTCAGGTCCTGTGCTAACTTATTCTGCCCGTCTTCCATCTTCTCCTGGCCGTCCTCTATCTTCTTGGTTAAATTCTTCTGGCCATCTTCTAATTTAGCAGTTAGGTCCTCGGCTAACTTCTTCTGGCCGTCCTCCATCTTCTTCTGGCCGTCTTCCATCTTCTTTAGGTCATCCTTCAGGTCCTTGGCTAATTTCTTCTGGCCGTCTTCCATGCCACTTAACTTTTCTAGCAATGCTGCCAATTGCGCCTCCATTTTAGTTGTTTGTCTTGTAAAGGGCATGCACTCACAGGAAAATTAGAGAAAATGACCTGCTCGGGTTTTGAAACCAGGACCGTCAGGTGTTGTGCTTGTGCTTGAGTTCGTAACCCGGCTTCTGACACCAGTAGTTACGTGCCATCCCCCTAGTGGCACTTTTGTTGACTGGATTACGGTGGGTTGAAGCACAACACAGATTGTTCCCTTAAATGAAATAATTAACCTTATTGCGGCCAGGAAGATACAGCACTCATCAGTAAATACAAGCAATTATTACCTTACTCCAGTTTCCTCACGGCGAGAACACTTCCCCTTTCACTTGTCAGTAAGCCGCAGAAGTTAATCCCTCGTAATGAGGTGGCCCCGTGCGTTGGCAGGAAATATCTGCACTCAGCCTGTCACCGTACTACACACTGTTTCACAATGCACCACAATCACTTCTGTCGCACTGGAAAAATACACTCGTTCAAGACACAGTTCCTCTGTAGGCTTCTCACTTCCTCGCTGTCAAGAGAATCAGCTTCACTAGGGGTTTCGCAAGTCACCACACTTCTGTCGCTCAGGATAAACGCTCGCACTAGCTCATAAAAACACAACAACAACTGCTGCTTGACAGGTCGCTCTTATAAAGCAGGCCGGTGACTCAATAAATGCTTCTAGACCCATCCAGGGTTCACGGCTTCTCGAGGTTTCCATCGCTGGCTCAGTCACGAATATTCTGGACCATTCCTTTGTCCTAGTAGTCCTGTTGCATAAGGCACACGCAATACACTGTGGCCGAGCAGCCCAGCCCTGGGGCAGTTGTGACTCATGCGGCGAACGATGAAACAAACTCACAGCCGTAACAGTATCATACACCTTTCATTCTTAGATCTCTGAATTTGGATGGCGAATGACGAGGGCGGGCATCAATTCCACCCGGGAATTCCAGTCAGTTAGCCACGGTTACCTCAATTCCACCCGGTCCTCTAAGGGACCCAGAAATGAGTTTCTCAACTCCGCCCAGGCTTTTCCCCAATGACGTAAACAAATGTCATAACCCACCTGCTCGCATTGTAACATTTTAGCTTGCTCCACGTTGAGCGTAACATGTAGCATTCTCGACTGCCCACACGTTGAGCGTACAAATGTAACAGTTTTGCTAGCCCACACTGTTGGGAGATAAATGTAATTGTTTACCTTTGCCTAAGCTATGTTGTTTTAATGGGCGCCAAGACCTCAATGCAATGCTGAAATCTAAATTTGTATTTAACAACGTCTAGCTCTGGTAGAACACCTTCAAGAATCTATTCACTCAGATCGTGGTATGATTTGATCATTAACCCAACAAACAATTGTATCAGGAGAAGGAATTGGTCTATATCTAATGCTACCTACTGAAAGCAAAGATTGCATTGTAAAAGAAATGAATTTATTATATAAAACAAGTATAGCAAAATTAATAATAATAAGTATAAAATTTAAATTGGAGCGTTGCGATTTTAATATTACCGATAGAAAATTACGTGAAAACGGAGTTTGATAAATTGATTTTACTCTTATTTCCAAGCTATGAAGTTACTGAAATATGAAATGTAAAACAAAGAGAAATGAGAGATTGCGTATTTCTGCGTCATTTGCGCTTACCACTGGAAATTGCCAAAGCATTTCCCTCGTACTGGATGATGCTGTGTGCTTCCCACAGTCTCCTGGACGTCGTCATCTCCGTCGAAATTTGATGATATTCTGGTAGATTAGATAATTCTATGGTCCGTACACCGGACCCAAACACACGTACAACCACACTGGTTAAGTTTTACAAAAGTTAGTCCTCCACTCCACGGAACATCGGAGCGACACGCACTTGCAACCGTACTCGGCAAGTTCTACACAGATAGTCCTCGTTCCACGGAACATCGGAGCGACTCCCGCGTGCAACCACACTCGGCAAGAACTACACAGATTGTCCTTGTTCCACGCCACGCCGAACGATATATGCACACGTTGGCTCCCCACTCCAGTCTCAACTTCCAGCTTACGTGGTCTCCACTGATTGGCTGCTCCCTACGCGCTAGATCCCCACTCTGGCTCATTACACTCGGCGGGAGGGAGAAGTCGTTTTCCGTTCCATATATTCGCCTTTTCTTGACGATGCGACCCAGCCTTGCGTCATGCTTCCTGACAAGATTAAGCTTGTATATGAATTTCCAGTGAGTCATGTCTCTCAAATACCCTAACTGACAAAACTCCGTAAAATCCCGTAATCAGATAATTTTCTATGATATCGTCGTTCGTAATAATTTGCTTGATAGCGTTTTCTAAGACATAGAAAACCTATCTGTATGCTTATAATTTTTATAAAATGCTCCGAAAATACCTTAATAATAATTATAATAAATTAATAATAATAATAAATTAACATGAAAAATTCTCTTGGCTGAACAATTTGCCGCGTAAATATTTATAGAATGGCTTCCTACTGACTTATGCAAGTGGCATAAAAAACCCTCGAAAAACACGTTACAGCATACCAAGGGCCGGGGTTATAGTTGGAAATGAAGTAAAGATTTATGTGATTTTAAAATACTGATTTTTCTTATTTTATTAAATTTCCTGCCCATATTTTTATTTAACAACAGTGATTAATATATAGCTCTTTATGTATTATGCTTATATCTGATTTAACGAATGAGCGGACTTGACTTCAGAGCGTTTGACCGATGGCGTGGTGGTGTTCGCAAGACATTGTTGTGCCATTGGTCAACCGCTCTGATGTCAAGTCCGCTCATTCGTTAAATCAGGTATAAAGTGTTTGCCACATTATAACTTATATGGCAGAAAATACAAGTGATTTAAAATTAATCATACTATTCTTTTAAATAAGTCTGCCAAGTTTTCTATTTTTTTCTACAAATGTTATACATTGTTTTAACATGTGCATAATTTTGACCTCGTCAGACATTATTAAATTAAATTTAGATAATAATAGGTGTATAATTTGAACCTAAAAGAATACTTTCGATATCAGCTGCGGATGCTGAAAATACTGTTTTCCAGCCTAGAACGGAAAAATCAGCTGCATTCAAGAATTCACTCATGGGCTGCATAAGGTGTTTGGCCCGGCCCTTGGTATGCGAGCAGGAGGGTGATGGCATTTGTTTACGTCATTGGGGATAACCCCTTTGCCGACCCCTTGTCAAAGCCTGAGCGGAGTTGAGGAACTTATTTTTGGGTCCCTTGGAGGACCGGGTGGAATTGAGGAAAATCGGGCGGAATTGATGTTCGACCAATGACGAGTATCGCATGTTACAATGACACATTGGGGCTTTCTTCCAACTTCCACAGTCAAATGCGTTTAACCGGGTTGGGTAACAAGCCAATGCCATATAAAACTGACTGCTAACAATTGCGTGTTTTGCGCCGTCAAACCAACACCAAACTATTCCGCTTTCATGGTCGCTTAAGCAGGCAATGGCTATCAGTAGGAGGCCTAATACAAAATAAGAAGACTGGGATAGGAGATTGCTCCTTTGCGTTTGGTGGCAAGAAAAGGAAATTAATTTTATAGAAACGTACACTGAAAGCGTAGGGGTTTAAAATAATGCATAGACCTACTAACTCTAAAAATAATAAACTAGATTCAGTATGTTTCCCCTATATTTTACAGCAGATTTCCTTCCTCACAACAACCTCATAGGAGATGTTTAACAGATATGAACGAAAATATGGCTTTGACGAGAGTATGCCGCATCACGACAAATCCTAGCACCGTAGTTATGTAAAACGTCGGCAAGCTATTAAACGGTACATCCCCAAAGGCTTTAAGTGTATTGAATATGGTCGGAAAAGTCTCAGAGATTATGTTTAGAATTTTAATTCGAAGTGTGCGATTTGTAAGTTAAATACGCACGTGTCATAAAATTAAGCGCAATATGTACAATCACACACGTTTTAATAACACAGTAGATACGAATATGGCAAGCAATGTAATGCAGGTCACGTTGTGTGCACCATCTGTAAATCATATTTGATTATCTAGCCAAATGGTACAGTTTGAGCAGCACCCCTGAGAGATAATCTTTAAGCAATTACGGATCGGTCATCTGATTACGGTACCCATAATTAATAGGCCTTCACTCGGAGCCCCAGTCGAGCTATATATAATGCAAGCGAGTCGACTTCAATGGATCCATTGTGTGCAACTACGCCAACATGTTAGAGTTTTTGAGTTGTTCTCGCTAATATATTGGCGTGGTTTAATTGGTGCGGATGGTCGCATTGATTGAGCTGCAATGTTGTATTGTGCTGTGCTATGCTAGGGGTTCGATCCGAGAACGGACGCTCAAGTAGCCCCAAGCACCATGTAAACCTGTGCTGAGTGGGTTAGTGTTCTTGTCAATTAACGTACAGCACTATCCAGCCAAAATGCTTCAATGAGATCAAGGAACACAATAGAGGAAGTGGATTATCATCAACGTGTAGCCAACTTCGATATCTGGCTGGTGCTAAGATTCCAGGACGTGATCTGCTCTACAATTTCCTTTCGATTGAAGGTCTGAAATGTAATATGTAATATGTAGGGCCCCGATGTTGATGCCGTAAAAATGTTTAAAAATTTACTTAAAATTTTCAAAAATGACTGTAATAAATTACCTAAAAATTCGAAAAACTATAAAATGGAGAAAATGATCTTACAATAATAAATTCACCAATATTTCAAGTTCAAACTGAACATTCAATCAAAATAGATTTCTAGCACTTAACAAAAGGTGCATGTTCACTTTAGTCTGAGTTGCACTTCTTCTTAACTCTGAGAAACGTAACTCCCTCATATAAAGCTGTGACATGACTAAATTGAAGAAAAAAAAAACCAACCTTAAAATGCTGATTTCTCTAAAATATGACCAAAAAATCTACCAAACTTAAAAAATGCTTTTAAAATGAAAAAATACCAAAAAATGCAAAAAGATGCAAAATTAAAATGACATATTTGAAGACGGGGTGACCCGTCCGGAGTTTCTATGTACTTCAGCATTGTTTTAGACAGCTCAGTAAAAAGATGACATGTCACTATTATTTTTCCGGTCATGGTGACCGATAGCACTAAGGTACTAGCTCGTATCGGGAGAGCGTGGGTTCGAGTATCTCCTCGACCGTCCTGAAAATGGTTTCCGTAATTTCCCATTTTTAAGGAACGGTGGTGCCTTTAAACAGGTCCACGGGCGACTTCCTTCCAAAATCACGTTATTGATCCTTCTTAAATTAGACCAAATCAGCCTCGTTGCGTAGTCACCACGGAGGCCCGGGTTCGATTCCCGGCTCTGCCAAGAAATTTTATTCTGATCTAAGGGCTGACACGCGGTACACTCAGCCACGAGAGGAAAATAAGAGAAGAGGTGGGTTCGATTCCCACCTCGGCCATCCTGGAAGAGGTTTTTCGAGATTTCCCATTTCTACTCCAGGCGAATGCGGGATGGTTTCTAAACTAAAGCCACGTAAGCCTCCTTCCCAACCCTCGTGTGAATTAGAAATACACACACTAATACACCCATCACAAGAAGACAGACAAATTCCACACACACCTTAGTACACGGGGTTACTTGATCACGACGTCACAAAGCCCCTAAGAGAATCAACAATAACATTAATTAGACCTAAGTTAGCGGTCGCTAGGGCGATCGGTCTGTCACCATCCCCAGTTGTATCTGCTGACAAAGTGTGTTCAGCCCTCAGATCCCGTCCTTGCGAGCCATTAAATATGAGAGTAACTAGTAATATTTTAAGATATATAGCAAATTTATTATCTATCAGAGAGAGACAGACTCAGAGTCAGAGAGAGAGTTTCTTTCCCTGATGCCTGATTTCACAGAATATAAAATAAAATAAAATAAATAAATAAATACATAAACAAGGTGTTCAAGATATTCAGCAAATAACATATTGCCTACTTTCTCACAAATGTATGGGTATACTTGTAACTCTTTGTCCTTATCAAGGAGTTGACTATAAGTGAATGTTCGTTGTAGTAGCGGGTACTGCAAGCTAGCGGTGAATTAATATATATCTTGTACGACTCGTGAGTGTTGAATGGGCAGGCAGTTTAAAACAACCAGGAAGGATGTGATCCAGCTGGCATTGCTATATAGGTAATCAGAGCGCGGTCATGGCTAGAAGTTGAACTAGTACGAAATTGTGATACTTCAGGAGGCCACGGATTTGCAAAGCAGAATATTTAGAACAATTACCCACGTAATCCGCAAGAGGACAGAGGACAGCATCGTACAGAGACATTGAGAAGGCTGTGGATGACAACGTCTATCTTGCTTTTCTATTCTCCTTTATCTTCTGTCTGTATGCGATGCTGGGGCTGTGATTATTAATGATCGAGTGTAGCTTATACATTAGCCTCTCCTTTGATTAAAATAGCATTTTATTTAGTATATGTGGAGAGAGCTAGTCCACATCATTTGTAAAAGAATGCAAGTAAGAAAAAGCCAACTCGAGTAGGTTTCGAACCCCAGCCGGCCGCGTTAGAGATTAACGCTTTAGCACAGAACCAAACATGTACATAACATGTCAGTGTTATTACAGACTTAGATACAATGTGTTAGCAAATAATGTCTTGAAATAAACGATATCTTCACTGCAGTACATCTTCATTATAAATCATTTCATACAAAGTTTATATTATATCTATCAGTAGGTTATCGCATGCAGCGTACTCAAACTACTGAATGAAATATAGGACAGGCACAAGAGGTCAGCCGCCATCTTACCATGTGACAGCTCTTTTAAGTCTTTGAAGTGTAATATTAGAATACAAAATTATAATAAACAACGGGTCACGCCCTTTAATTGTATTAATGCAGCCAATGGCCATTTATTTTATTTTCAGGAAGGGATCTCGGAAGGAAATCGGCCGTGGACCTTTTGAAAGGAACCGTCCCGGCATTTGCCTGGTGAAGAAAATGGGAAACCACGAAAACCATTTTCAGGACAGCCGATGTGGGATTCAAACCCACGCTCTCCCGATGCCAGCGAGGCAAGAGGTAGCGCGTAAGCGGCCGGTCACGTCCTTTAGGATAGCTTAAATCCCCCTCGGCTTGATAATCGGAATTGGTGGGTCCCAAGTTATATAATGCTTGCATAATTCATACGGCCGCCATATTTAAATGGTACGGCTGATGACCTTGTAGTTTAGGCACAGGAGGCGTCCCATATGATGGTATGTTGTTACCAAATTTGGAAACGATCCGGTGATTAGTCTGGACGTAATTTAATTTTAAGTTTTGACCATTTGAGTGGCCGCCATTAAGATTTGGCAAGGATGGCGGCAATATAAAACATAACACGGAGGTGCCCGTTGCTAGTTCTACCTCCGTATCAATTCGGTTTCGTCGTGTTTCAATTGGTAGGGAGGACAGACTTACTCACACACACTTTCTTTCTCTCTCTCTCACTCACTCACCCACACAAACACACACACACACAATTTTTGGCCCTGAGTAAATCTCATAAGTCTACTTTCATTTTTTGCCAACAGAGAAAGCCACGGCCTACTGCAGAAAATATAAAAGCCTGAACACCCAATTTCTGTTGCCATGACAACGGAATGTCAGGTGTGCCCCAATATTCCAAATTATGATAATTATTATGGTAGGCATTGAAGTCTAAATCGGTTCGTATTTCCAGCATCCTAATACATTGGGGGGGGGGGGGGGGGGACGACGACCTAGCCAGTCCTAGTCACGAGGTATTGTCAAATCATTCCTGTAATTCTCATTAAGATCGGTGGGTCCATTTAGATGACAATCCAGAACAATCTAATAACGAGACAAAGAGAAACTCTACTACACACATCAAAAAAAGTTTTGCATCACCTCGGTTCCAAGAGTTCCGGAACCTTTAAATACAAAGGGAATAGAGATCAACACAAACAACATTTCAGCTCGTTTTATTGCTCATGAGACCCACACATTGCATGTTGTACCATCATACAGCTAGACTTTCAGCATTTGTGGTCCAGATTGCAGTACACACCACTACCTCTAATACCCAGTAGCACGTCCTCTTGCATTGATGCATGCCTGTATTCGTCGTGGCATACTATCCACAAGTTCATCAAGACACTGTTGGTCCAAATTGTCCCCCTCCTCAACGACAATTCGGCGTAAATCTCTCAGAGTGGTTGGTGGGTCAAGACGTCCATAAACAGCCCTTTTCAACATATCCCAGGCATGTTCGATAGGGTTCATGTCTGGCGAACATGCTGGCCACTGTAGTCGAGCGATGTCGTTATCTTGAAGGAACGCATTCACAAGATGTGCACGATGAGGTCGAGAATTGTCGTCCATGAAGACAAATGCCTCTCCAATATTCTGCCGATATGGTTGCACTATGGGTCGGAGGATGTCATTCAGGTATCGTAAAGCCGTTTCGGAGCCTTCCATGACCACCAGTGGCGTACGTCGGCCCCACATAATGCCACCCCAAAACATCAGGGAACCACCACCTTGCTGCACTCGCTGGACAGTGTGTCTAAGACGTTCAGCCTGACCAGGGTGCCTCCAAACACGTCTCCGACGATTGTCTGGTTGAAGGCATATGCGACACTCATCGGTGAAGAGAACGTGATGCCAATTCCGTGGGGTCCATTCAGCATGTTGTTGGGCCCATCTGTACCGCGCTGCATGGTGTCGGGGTTGCAAAGCTGGACCTCGCCATGGACGTCGGGAGTGAAGTTGCGCATCATGCAGCCTATTGCGCCCAGTTTGAGTTGAAACACGACGTCCTGTGGCTGAACGAAACGCATTATTCAACATGGTGGCATTGCTGTCAGGGTTCCTCCGAGCGGCAATCCGTAAGTAGCGGTCATCCACTACAGTAGTAGCCCTTGGGCGGCCTGAGCGAGGCCTGTCATCGACAGTTCCTGTATCTCTGTACCTCCTCCATGTCCGAACAACATCGCTTTGGTTCACTCTGAGACGCCTGGAAACTTCCCTTGTTGAGAGCCCTTCTTGACACAAAGTAACAATGCGGACGCGATCGAACTGCGGTATTGACCTTCTAGGCATGGTAGAACTACAGACAACATGAGCAGCGTACCCTCGTCCTGGTGGAATGACTGGAACTGATCGGCTGTCGTACCCCCTCCGTCTAATAGGCCCTGCTCATGCATGGTTGTTTACATCTTTGAGCAGTTTTAGTGACATCTATGAACAGTCAAAGGGACTGTATCTTGGATACAATATACACAGTCAAAGTCTATATGCCGGAGATCTGGGAACCGAGGTGATGCAAAACTTTTTTTGATGTGTGTATATGTATACAGTAAATAGAAATCCTGTTGTGAGCTGCTTTCGACGCGCGTTTTGTACGGGATTTCGAACTGAAATCGATCTAAATAATAGAATTTACATGAAGTTGTGAAATTGCATAAAACAACGGAAGCAACGCTATTACATGTTGGGGAAACCCTTCAACTGATGTATCCAGGTATTTTAATGACAGTGTTTCAAATGCGTGTGGGCGTAGCGTACAATGTAACAACAGGCCATGTCGTCTGCTCAGTATTTGAAATAGTGACAAATTACAGTCATTGAGTTATCCTCATTCGTGACTTGAGCACTTCGGTGCTGGCCACAGAGATAGACGCCAAAGTTTTTGTTGTTGTTACAATATTTAGGGGCTTGAGACATCTTGTTCGTCTACCCCGTGTACTTGGCTGTGTATTGGATTTGGCTGATAGCCTGTTACTGTAGCAGTGGCAATAGTTTTAATTATTCGGAACACGATTGGGGTAGGGGCAGAGACATGGGCTTTGAGTAAGAAGCATGAGGAGACACTAT
This sequence comes from Meconema thalassinum, assembly GCA_946902985.2. Taxonomy (NCBI): domain Eukaryota; kingdom Metazoa; phylum Arthropoda; class Insecta; order Orthoptera; family Tettigoniidae; genus Meconema; species Meconema thalassinum. The sequence continues at coordinate 286,967,945 of OX336393.1, read as the reverse complement.
ACACTAGTGGAGAGACTTCCCTATAGAACGGAGCATCACCTGCGCCGTGTGACGGATGAAGCGCGTTGAGTCAGCGCCAATTGACTAGAATCTACCGTTACACAACAGCACGTCGGGAAACCCCGCACACGGTTAAAGCTTGATTACATTCCCATCTGGCAAGATACCTTAGTTGAGAGAATGAAGAGTTGTGAAGTACTGTATCCAGTGAACATGTTAGGTATAGATCAAAACATCAAATTCTTCTAGTGAAAACTTATCTTCTCAAGAAGATGTCTTCCAGTAAATTTGTCCGTACGTTTCAGCGCCGTGCGATTTCTACTTGTGGAGGAACCTCAAACAAAAGGTATACAGAAACAATCAGCTTACTCTGGAGGCTCTCGAGAACGAAATAACTGCACCGATACGAAATATCAGTGAGGATGAACCGGGTGAGTCAGCCGTGGTCGTTACGGCAAGGCTGCAGGCAGTCGCTCACATCCGGGAGGCGAGGAGGTACGAATCCCTCCACCGGAAACCTTGAAGATGGCCTTCTGTGGTTTCCCATCTTCCTCCCAGGCAAATACTGGGGTTGGTCCCTAACTGTAGGCCACAGCCGCAACCTTCCAATTAATCGTCCTCGAACACTCCCGGCACTAAAAGCCATACGCTAAAAAAAAAGTGAGGATGAGTTACAGCGAGTGTAGTCTACCAAAACAACTTACGTTGGTGCAATGTGTGTTTAGAAAATGAAGGACAGCATTTCCAGCAACTGCTTTGAAATTCATGTAAGTAAAAAATCCACAGCCTGCTTCCAGTCACCGACCGGGTCAGGAATGGAATGAATGAAGCCCCCATCTAGCGGCGAGGATATGGACTGTGCCGGCTGCCGAGGCCTGACGCACTACTCTGGGGCAATGATTAAATGAATGACAGATGAAATGAAATGATAGTGGAGAGTGTTGCTGGAATGAAATTTTGACAGGGAAAACCGGAGTACCCGGAGAAAAACCTGTCTGCCTCCGTTTTGTCCAGCACAGATCTCACATGGAGTGACCGAGATTTGAACCACGGACCCAGCGGTGAGAGGCCGGTGTGCTGCCGCCTAAGCCACGGAGGCTTCAAATTCATGTAAGTAATTATGATTATTAAATACGTTAAAAGGTGTAAATGTGTTGCTACGCTCCTGTTAGCGCCAGTGCCTTGCTCGACCGGCAGCTAGCCACAGTGCCCCGGCCGTGACACGGTGCATTCGAGGCTCCGTTCTATATGGAGGGCTCTCACAGTAGAAAACGGAAATGGATACTGAGCATCTTTTTGAAGGAAATATAGAGAAATAATGATTTTAAGAGGGTGGCAGGACTGATGATAATCACAGAAATTATTTGACCCAGTCTGGAGCCTTGAGTAGAGATGTAAAACTTTCTTCGTGGAAATTGAGTTTATTGCTTTACTGAATATTCCCAAAACTTTAGGGAACATTGTTGTTGTTGTTGATTTATTTAGGAGCTTTGAGACATCGTGGCCATGTAGTCCAGTGTATGCGGAATTTGTCTGATAGACTAAATCATTGTGATGGCTGCATTAGTGTGTGAATTCGCAATTAAATCACAATGACAGAGGTTATTATCAGACAAATTCTACACACACCCAAGTACACAATGTTACGAAGCCCTTAAACCAGGGGTTCTCAACCGGTGGGTCGCGACCCCCTGGGGGTCGTAGGATGTGTCTTGGGGGGTCACGAGATACGGAGAAGAAGTTTAAAAAAAGAGTTATTGCTGTAGTTTTCTTTAATTAAAAGAAGAATACACTCGCATTGTATTAAACTTTTACGTTTTTACTTCTATTAATGAGAAACTTGAGCTCGTTTGGAATTAACCAGTTTTTGAATTAATGTATATTAAAATTAGTTACAAGTGTTTTTTATAAAATGCGTAAACAATAACCATTATGACAATGGTAATAATTAATATCCGTGTTGACTGATAGTATTATCTTATTAAATGCGCCTTATCAAACACTAAAGCATGTGGTTTAATTACAATATTAAACGTACATGTTTCGGAACATCAATGATTCCATCATCAGCGTGAAAAAATACTAGATCTTAAAAACTAATTAACAGTATCAAGAAAATGGATACCCATACAAAACAGTTTTAAATTTAAAATAGTGAAAACAATCAAATATAACCATTGACATGCAAATGGAAAAATACCCTAAAAATGCTATAAATATCTCGAATAATACAGACTTCTCTTTTCGTAAATGTAGATATGTAATAAGGTACGTATATCGTCGTTTTTATGAATATAACTTAACAATGATTATTATATTTTTTTAAATTATTGTTTTAACGTTAAAACTTGGGAGGTCACCAAAATACTCAGCCTAAAAAAGTTGGTGATGATGATGATGATGATGATGATGATAATTGTTGTTTTAAGGGGCCTAACATCTAGGCTATCGGCCCCTAATGGTTTGGGTGATCGTGAAGATGAAAATGAAATGTAAACTTATAACTAAAACTAACTACCAACCTACATACTAGAAGAAGAAATGGAAAACTAAAGGAGAATAAGGCAAATAAAGGACAGGAGGAAAAGAAATGCCCTCAACCCTCGAAGAATGCGGATTGAGGGACTTGGAAGGAAGGAGAGCCATGAAAGGCAGATAGGAAAGTGATAGAGGAGAGGGTCCGCCCCGAAGGTAAGGGACAAAAGGGGAAAACGGACCCAGCTCAGGAATCCCTCGGGGTCGCCAATTCCCGAACTCACCAGCCGTGAGCCCCTGAGGGTGTAGCATTATCTAGGGTGCACCAAAAGTAGTGGGGCTACATACACCCGGCTTCCTTGAGGGCCTTGAGCAGAAGGCAGGAGATAACTGGAAAAGAAAAAGAAGGCTGACCCCTCGCAGAAGGAGGGAATCAGAAATGATGTGACAAGGGCCAATTAAGGCGGGATAGGAAGAGACTCCCTAGGCCTCGGATAACCTAATACCGTCGGGGTCGGAAGAGAACAAGAGTTGACCAAGTGAGGGCGACAGGAAAGAAGAAAGAGAGGAGCACGGCACAAGTAAGTGGAAGCAATGCCGAACTCAGCTGGGGACCCGTGGTCGCCAACCCACTTCCCACTAGATGTGAGCCGCTGGGGGTTCGTGAAGATGATAATGAAATGTAAACTATAACTAAAACTAACTACTAACGTATATACTAGAAGAAGAAATGGAAAACAAAAGGAGAATAAGGCAAATGAAGAAAAGTCGGAAAAGAAATGCCCTCAACCCTCGTAGAATACGGATTGAGGGACTTGGAAGGAAGGAGAGCCATGAAAGGCAGATAGGAAAGTGAAAGAGGAGAGGGTCCGCCCCAGAGGTAATGGATAAAATGGGGAAAACCGGACCCAGCTCAGGAATCCCTCGGGGTCACCAACTCCCGAACTCACCAGCCATGAGCCCCTGAGGGTGTAGCAATATCTAGGATGCACCAGAAGGGGTGGGGCTACATACACCCTGCCTCCTTGAGGGCCTTGAGCAGAAGGCAGGAGATAACAAGAATAGAAAAAAAGGCTCACCCCTCGCAGAAGGAGGGTACAGAAAAGATGAGACAAGGGCCAATTAAGGCGGGAAAGGAAGAGACTCCCTAGGCCTCGGATACCCTAATACCGTCGGGGTCGGAGGAGAACAAGAGTTGGCCAAGTGACGTCGACAGGAAAGAAGACGGAGAGGACCCCAGCACAAGTAAGTGGAAGCAATGCCGGACTCAGCTGGGGCCCCGTGGTCGCCAACCCACGTCCCACTAGGTGTGAGCCCCTAGGGCCCTAAAATAGGGGGTCGCAGTATCTAAAAGGTCGAGAACCCCTGCCCTAAACAATCATCAACAACAAGAACATTACTAAACCCCAAATGTAATAGAATCTCCTTAAGCCTAATTCAGTAGACGTAACACGGTTCTCTTCTGAAAATGGATTAATGGCCACTAGGTGTGCTGGAGAGCCAGCTACACCCTACCATAGAGCGAAGACGCTGCCTGGGACGGGACGTGACGGGACGGGGACGGAAACGGGGCGTGCGCAATTTGTATGCGCACCGGGCTTCATCAATAACGGTTGCCATAGCAGCCCGAGATGCTGACAGCGAGCAACGACCGACCTATTGTACCTGGCCATCCCTCGGGAACCGCAAGCTGACGCTCAAAAAAAGAAGCAATTAGGGATAACAACAGCTTCTGCGTGTCTTATTTAGACACAACAGTCCAAGCTTCAATTAATTCCGCAGACAAGAGAAACGGATTATCCTCAACACCCATTAAGATATATTCAGAGAAATGAAGAGGTGAAACGCAATTCCTTCATTAGAGTTCATTCGAAAGCAACAATGATCAATTAAAAATCAGATTTCATCTCCTGTTTCAGTAGGCTTATTCCAGCTAAATAGAACACCTAACAAGTCATCGAATTATCAATGGGTTATCATTTATTTTTAACTACCATCCTCGAAGGGTCAGTGGTCGATTGTCCACTTCGGGGTTCGTAGATCGAAGGTTCGAATCTCGGATAAGGAAGTCTGATATCTGATGGGCGTCAAAAAAACACGGCACTCCGAGTTGTACCAGGTTGGCTCGTGAAAGACCTCTCGTGTCACATTTGGTGATTACAGGACAACAAAGTTAAGGAAATTTTCAGCCCACTGATCGCCCAGTAGAGTTCTAGTTTTCACTGCCAGATGACAGGGTTAAACAGAACGTCGAAACTGGAGATCGTCTGAATAACTTCCAATCAAAAGATCTACACCATGGTAGCTGAGACCATACCATCATTATTATTATTACAGTGAGAGCCTTCCCTATAGAACGGAGAGTCACCTGCGCCATGTGACGGGTGAAGCGCGTTGAGTCAGCGCCAGTTGACTAGCATCTACCGTAACACAACAGCGCGTCGGGAAGCCCCGCAAGCGGTGATAGCTTGATTACATTCCCAGCTGGCAAGATACTTTAGTTGAGTGAGTGGGTTTGGTAGTGTTTTGTAGAGCTATTTTGTCTTGTATATTTGGATCTGATGACGCTCGCTTGATGAGCGAAACATGCCATCCAATAGTTTTCTCCCCCTTTTGTGGTCCATAACAAATATGTATTTATTTTTAATCCAATGTACTTTTTTCATGTTATCTATTTTTAACGCATGTCCCACTAAAAGGGATTATATTGTGTCCACTGACTGTATACTTGCAATATCAATTTTTCCCTTTCCAAACGAGTATCTTATACCAACTAGTTGGGCTACATATAATCCGTCTTTACTGCCTGTATTGTTAGCTGCACGATAAGAGCTATAAAAAGAGAGGGATTGTTTGGTACATCTGCCGGATATGATACGAGATTATCCGAGGGAACTCCAATAGAAACAGTTTTGTATTTCAATCTCCATGTTGATCGCATTTTATTTCAACTAAGATGTATGCTCGAGGACACGTTATGTGACTGACATTCGTATTGATTCGCTCTATTTACGGTTAGTAGAGCTGCAGTATAGAGAATCGTCTTGCTTTATCCGTATGAAACCATCAACATCTGTCACGAATATTCTGGGCGAAACAGCTTTGGGAAAGAGATGTTGTTGTTCTTGTTTCATATAGGGGCTTGGATATGGTTGTCATTTCAACGCAATGTAGCTTACTTTGGGTGTACTGCTCCCCCAACCCTTGGCGATAGCGTTTCCCACTAGTTGTCACTTAAGCGTTCTACTTTTACCTATTGTAATGCAATCTGTATAACATTTGTTTAAATATCGTGTATACGCCTTTTACATATAACATTGCTAATTATATTCGCTTAGAACACTTTAAATGTTGATAATTTATTCTTGAAAATTTTTTTCGGCCATTCAGTGGAGCCTTCGTCAGTTTGGTTAATTAGCTTAACACTACATTAGTTGATTGGTGAACAGAATCACAATACAACTTAACATAATTATGAAATGAACGTCCTTACAATTTAAATTAGGAAATATATTCATGTACTCAATTATAAAGTAGAAAACATTTTAAATATTAACAGGTGTTCTAATCAAATTAGTTATAGAAGTTAATCCGTAGAATCAACGCATTTTCCAATTTGGTTAAGGTTTCTGCCGCATAACACTTCTATATAAATACTCACTTATTGAAAAACTGACCATATCAAGCATTTATTGGATCTAAATTATTTTACTGGGGCCAAATGGCCGTATGTCAAAAGCGCCCAAATGTGGGTACATTAATTCTTACTATACTGAACAATAGATTTTTCTCTCTTCGCACATATTGTTATATGATATCTGTTACAGAAATTGTTTCATAGCATAGACAGACAGCTTTCATTTTGTTCATGAAACTTCTCATTGCGGCAAACCTTGTGGTGAAATCAATGAATTGCAAGTCTGGTGAGAACGTTCCTTAATTCTTTGTTTTCCTTCACCCAACCCCTACCTACTATAGCATCCGTTGCGTAGAAATCTAGCTGTATTTCAGTGCTTTTCTTCATTATCGGCTCAATAACTACTTTAATTGGTTTGGTGGATGGCAGAGATTACTGAAGTCGCAAGTCCTCTATATAGAAAAGACTCTTTCACCAACTCGTAGACAAGTCTGGATGGTGATGTTTTAGAAACCTCTAATGCTCTTTTTTAGTAGCGTGCTTTCACTTTCTCCACAGTCATAAAGTCAGTCAATGATAATTTTTCCCATATAATGTCCAGGCCGTTGAAGCCTCCGTGGCTTAGGCGGCAGCACGCCGGCCTCTCACCGCTGGATCCGTGGTTCAAATCCCGGTCACTCCATGTGAGATCTGTGCTGGACAAAACGGAGGCAGACAGGTTTTTCTCCGGGTACTCCGGTTTTCCCTGTCCAAGATTTCATTCCAGCAACACTCTCCACTGTCATTTCATTTCATCTGTCATTCATTTAATCATTGCCCCAGAGGAGTGCGTCAGGCCTCGGCAGCCGGCACAGTTCATATCCTCGCCGCTAGATGGGGGCTTCATTCATTCCATTCCTGACCCGGTCGGAGACTGGAAGCAGGCAGTGGATTTTCTTTTCAATGTCCAGGCCGTATATTAAAGCTGGGCTTATACACACATCAAAAAAAGTTTTGCATCACCTCGGTTCCCAGATCTCCGGCATATAGACGTTGACTGTGTATATTGTATCCAAGATACAGTCCCTTTGACTGTTCATAGATGTCACTAAAACTGCTCAAAGATGTAAACAACCATGCATGAGCAGGGCCTATTAGACGGAGGGGGTACGACAGCCGATCAGTTCCAGTCATTCCACCAGGACGAAGGTACGCTGCTCATGTTGTCTGTAGTTCTACCATGCCTAGAAGGTCAATACCGCAGTTCGATCGCGTCCGCATTGTTACTTTGTGTCAAGAAGGGCTCTCAACAAGGGAAGTTTCCAGGCGTCTCAGAGTGAACCAAAGCGATGTTGTTCGGACATGGAGGAGGTACAGAGATACAGGAACTGTCGATGACAGGCCTCGCTCAGGCCGCCCAAGGGCTACTACTGTAGTGGATGACCGCTACTTACGGATTGCCGCTCGGAGGAACCCTGACAGCAATGCCACCATGTTGAATAATGCGTTTCGTTCAGCCACAGGACGTCGTGTTTCAACTCAAACTGTGCGCAATAGGCTGCATGATGCGCAACTTCACTCCCGACGTCCATGGCGAGGTCCAGCTTTGCAACCCCGACACCATGCAGCGCGGTACAGATGGGCCCAACAACATGCTGAATGGACCCCACGGAATTGGCATCACGTTCTCTTCACCGATGAGTGTCGCATATGCCTTCAACCAGACAATCGTCGGAGACGTGTTTGGAGGCACCCTGGTCAGGCTGAACGTCTTAGACACACTGTCCAGCGAGTGCAGCAAGGTGGTGGTTCCCTGATGTTTTGGGGTGGCATTATGTGGGGCCGACGTACGCCACTGGTGGTCATGGAAGGCTCCGAAACGGCTTTACGATACCTGAATGACATCCTCCGACCCATAGTGCAACCATATCGGCAGAATATTGGAGAGGCATTTGTCTTCATGGACGACAATTCTCGACCTCATCGTGCACATCTTGTGAATGCGTTCCTTCAAGATAACGACATCGCTCGACTACAGTGGCCAGCATGTTCGCCAGACATGAACCCTATCGAACATGCCTGGGATATGTTGAAAAGGGCTGTTTATGGACGTCTTGACCCACCAACCACTCTGAGAGATTTACGCCGAATTGTCGTTGAGGAGGGGGACAATTTGGACCAACAGTGTCTTGATGAACTTGTGGATAGTATGCCACGACGAATACAGGCATGCATCAATGCAAGAGGACGTGCTACTGGGTATTAGAGGTAGTGGTGTGTACTGCAATCTGGACCACAAATGCTGAAAGTCTAGCTGTATGATGGTACAACATGCAATGTGTGGGTCTCATGAGCAATAAAACGAGCTGAAATGTTGTTTGTGTTGATCTCTATTCCCTTTGTATTTAACGGTTCCGGAACTCTTGGAACCGAGGTGATGCAAAACTTTTTTTGATGTGTGTATTTCCGTGGAATAAAGTCACGGCCGTTTGTAAAGGTAATATTCTTTTCGTCATAAATGCCGCTGATGGCGGCTGAAACTAGCCTATTTCTGTTATGTGATTCCTAAATGAGTTAGATGCCGTTTGCAAGGTGATTCCAAGATACTTGAACGAGTATTGGACCTAAAACCAAACCAAAATGATGTAACTTCCCTAATTCGAATGACTGGATGTTCCGAATATTTTGTTGGCCCCTTCAGCTCCGAATTATCCAAGTCCCATTGCAGACATCATTTTACCTGGAGACATCATTTTACCTGGAGTAGTAGAAGTCGGAAACCACGGAAATCTGAATCAAATCCACCTCTTCTCAATTTTTCCTCACACGGCTGAGTGTACCTCCCTCAGACCAGATTTAGATTTCGAGAGACAGTCGGGAATCGATTCAGGACATTTGAGACCGGAGTCTCGATGTGTACCCCGGGAACACAAGGGGCGACTTGATAAATAGAGTTGTTGCTGGTGTTATTGATAAGTTTTAGGGGCTTTGCGACATCGTGGTCATGTAGCCCCGTGTACTTGGTGTGTATGTGTGTCGAATTTCTCTGATAACTTGTGTTATTATGGTAGCTGTATTAATGTGTGTATTTGTAATTCGGATTAGGAGTGGAAAAGTGGCGTCCATGGCCTTAAGTTAAGAACCATCTGGGCATTTGCCTGGAAAAGAAGTGAAAAACCACGGGAAACCACTTTCAGGATGACAGAGGTGGGAATCGAACCTTCCTCTTTTCAGTTTTGCTTTAAGACGCTGAGTGTACCCCGTTCCAGCCCTCCGACCAGAATTAAAAGTTCTTGGCAGAGCCAGGAATCGAATGCGGATGTATGGGGCGACAGCCAAGCATGCTGAGCGCGACGACACGAGGTGGTCTAACAAGTAAGAATACAACACAGAGATCAGGATCATTTCGAATAAAGGTTATTAGTTTTCCTTCTCAAAGACCCTCTCAGAACATGACGTGGCACGTGTACGATATCGGCATTCAGGCCTTGTCACTTCCGTGATCAAGCACCCTGCTCCCTATTGCCACAGATGAGATATTAACCTAATTGCATGTCGCGCAACACACTGATCTGTCTCCGCTGTTTGACACCTTGTCGATATGCTACACGCTTCACACCGTCCACTTCTTGTTACGGTCGAGTTAGCTCGGAGCTTCTCTTCTGGGATTTGTTCAGTCTCTCGCTGGCAAGAATATATCAGCATCGACAACACTCCTCCTTCAATACGTTTCGTTTATTAGGGATCTAGGACAATGCAGTTGTCAATCCCATATATTTACGAGATAAGATAAGATATAGGTACATTAAGAATGAATGAGACTCTCAACAAGAAAATTGAAAAACTCTCAGATACTATGCGAACATGGAGGATAAAGTTTTACGGTCAACTCCTCAGAATGAACTCTAATAGATTAACCAAACAAATATTTGATGTCTTCCGTAAGCGCAAAACAAAATCCACGGTGTCCGGACATAACGTACCACGGACAAAATGTACCACTTGATTTTCAAGGATATAACGTACCACCTAGGTCGTTATCTACCTAAGAACGGTTTTCCCGTAATCCCCAAATATTTACGCTAGGATATAACGTACCACTTGATGGCAGAGTGGCATTCCAGTTACAGGCTCATTACCACATAAACATCAGTGGCGATCACACTGTGCGGCTTTAAACATTTTGGTAGGCTTTTGTAACATGGAGTTGTGTACAACGAATAAGGGCGGTTTATGTGTTCACTTTGACGGATGAAGTACGAATTGTACATTGAAAAGTTCAAAGAGAAAGAAGAAATATGTCAAGTATGATGAACGGCTTGACAGAATAATGAAGCGGTATGAAGAGAATGGAAACTTGAAATCTTGCTTGAGAGCTCTCTCATATTCGCTGAACTTGGAATGAAACTTCACATGGCGAACTTGCTGTTCACTTAGAATAAAACATCACATGACGAACTTGCTATTCGCTAGGATATAAAACCCAAAAAGAAAACAATTTAAAAATTAAAAAAAAGAACATAGTAAAGAAAACGAAAAATGACCACAGCCTAACCACAGCTCATTTTAAACACGCCAAAATGTTTATAAACATTTTGCCAGTCCAAAGCCTGGCTAAAGTGTGAATGGAATCCAAAAAACTTATCATATTTTATATTAGCTTATGTTATGTTATTGTCCACGTATTTATTACCAGGATTAATTGAGCAATACCGAGCAAGTGGCCGTGCGGTTAGGGTTTCATACTTCCTAAATACTTCCCACTCTTTCAAGTGGTACGTTATGTCCTCTCCTAAATATTTTAAGGTCATTAGCTGACTCTTCGCAGGTAATCAGCAGACAAAGTGGTACGTTATGTCCGTGGTACGTTATGTCCTATAACCAAAATCCACATGGTTTTAAGAAACGGAAAAAGACCTAGTAGAATTAAAAATTACACAAAATTTCCTACTAAATTGAAAAGCGAACATAATTTACTAAAGATGAAAGAAAATATAAGGTTCCAAGACCAATCTACACTAAAATCCAAACCCATAATCGCGGAAGAAGAGAGGAAAAGAAGATCGATAGAATGAAAAGATACTGGACACTGAGGAAAGAACAAAACACAGAGCAATGATTGATTCAACGTACCCCAAAGAGGGTGACACTAAAGAAGCAGAAGAAGAAGAAGAAACTGTGCTTGGTTAAGAGAAAAAAATGTGTAGTTACATTATTTAAACGTACGCTAATTGTACATACTATTACTTTGTAATCCCACTGTGTTGTGAAGCGTAACAAAAAGAAGAAGTTATGTCCAAGGTGGTTTTCCCAAAAATCCATGTTATTACAATTACATTGTGGGAGACCCTTCAATCTAAACATTCAGACAACAGCACTGAAAGTCTCTCGTCTGCATGAGGGGAAGGGATGGGAATGTGTTTGGACGGGTTTTCTCCTTCTCCAAGAAACCGGCCTTCTCGACTGAGCTGTCTGCATGACCTTAACCTGAATAACAACTGGCTGCATGTCTGCTACGAGTTATCTTGTTTTTACTATTCTTGATTTGTTGATGAATACCTATTAGTCAAGCTCATTCTCTCGTAATAAGCGATGTTGCCAGGTGCGACGTAAACCACGAACCTTCACTATACGTTTATAATGTTTTTATGGCGCTCCCTGACCGGGAGATTTGTACGTTTCCGGCTACCTGGTCATATTCCACCATCCTTGTGTATGTAAGAGACTTAACTTTACATAAAACAACAATATTAAGTTTATACTAGTTGATACCCGTCAAAACATGACGGTCATGGCGAGAATACTTCCTGAAGGATTCTCTTATATAGTATGCATTTTTTGAACGATTACTTTTTGACACTGTTGCAACTTTAAGGGCGCCGAAAGATCGACTTTGCAGCATATAACTGGCCATGACTGAAACCTTGATGAGGCAAATAGAGACCTACACGTTCCAGAGTTTCCCTTTGATTGTGATAAAGTATGCCAAGCGAATTGGAAAATTGAAGTGTTTTATCGGAAGATGTTAAATCAAGTCGAAGGATTATAGCTCTCTGCCCATTAAGTGATTTGCCTCCACATCTACTTAGTCGAAAAGTTTTTGCCATAGAGCCACAACAATATTTCCCCCTTTTTAATTCTCATAAACAAAGATCTAAGTAAGACGAGGCGGGATCCGCGATTTCTCTGCTGGAATAGAGCCATTGTGCGCAGGCGTGGGAGCGACAAATATTACAATTTTCTTTAATAATTTAAAAATATACCCTAACATATATTTTCCTTTTAAAGACACACTGCAAATCTACATGCCAAGATCTCTCGTTAGAATGCATAACGAAGTCAATCGGTTTATTTTTAGAGAATAGTTACTGAAGAAGACCACAATGTGGCTGAAATTTGTAGGCTATAATTTATTTCCATTTCAACATTATTGACTAGTGTACTAACTTAATAAATACTAACAGTTTTATTTATTTATCGTATGGCTTTTGGTGCCCGGAGAGTCCGAGGACATGTTCGGCTCGCCAAAGGCTGTAGCTGCTTCCAGCGGATACCCAGAGGGTGAGCTACAAGTTCCGTTCAATTTCAAGTAGTTCCAACTTTCGTTACCAGATGTCAATGATACCTAGTGGTGAACGTTGGAACTTTGATAGAGCGTTCCAACGAAATCTAACCTAGAAATTTAGCTCCACACAAGTTTAGTCTGTGGATGGATATTATACATGCCATGAATCTATGACATGGGACCGCCTGCTTTACTTCCCCCGACCCCCGAAGGAAGGATTTTTTGACGCTCTTAAAAAATCCGACGACGGCCGGGTTTGAACCCGCAATCTTGGGTACAGCAGTTCAGCATGCTACCAACTACGCCACCAAAGCCGATTATTCCTGGGTGTCGGCCAACAACGCCACCGAAGCCGCTAATACTAGACTAATAGTAGCCCATTTCCATTATATTATAACGTCAATATGGAAGCCCTTCAAACATGATACATTTCTTGTAATTACATATTAAGTTCATGTACTCGAAAAATGAATATCAATTTAACAGACTTACCTTCATCTCATATTAAGAAAGTAGAATAAAAGGGCTGATAACCTACAAGTTAAGTCCCTTAAAACAACAACTGTTATTATAAGTTATCATTAATCAGTAGAATGACACAGTTTCCTTCAGCTTTCTGCCGTTAAAGGAGAAGATTATAAAGGGAATTCTCCAAACGAGCATGTGCATTGGCTCATAGAGGGTCATGAGTTCAGGTCTCGAGCAGTCTATTCCCCACTAACCACAAGCCATAGTCGTAATTGGTGGCAGACCACGGCTTTGCACCTGTGTCAGTGCGACCAGGGTTGATCCCCCTCGGTAGCGCCACACGGTGTTAAGTGCTATCTAAATAACGTCATAGTGGATACAAGCACACGGCGAGATACGGGATTAGTATTATTATAATTATTATTATTATGCATCTTTGTATTTCTTTTCTCTCTGTCCACCTCGTGGCTAGCATTCCTGGCTGTCACCGCGGAGGCCCGGGTTCGATTACCGGTCTACGAAGAAATTTAATTCTGGTCTGAGGGCTGGAACGGGGCACGCTTAGCCTCGTGAGGCAAAACTAAGAAAAGGCGAGTTCCATTCCTACCTCAGCCATCCTGGAAGTGATATTCCGTGGTTTGCCCACTTCTACTCCAGGAAAATGCCGTGATAGTACCTAACTTAAGGCCAAGGCCACTTCCTACTCAAATCCTACCTCAATTACAAATAAGAACACACACTGGTACAGACTTCACAGTAACACAGGTTAACAGACAAATTCTACACACACCCAAGTACACGGGCCTGCAAGACCACGATGTCCCAAAGCCCCTAAAAGAATCAAAAACAAATTTTGCCATCCTATACAAGGCAACAGATGGGTTGACGGACAGGTTCGACTAAAATCAAAGAAGTATACAGCAAGATGGAACCGATAACAACAACAATTAGAAAACGAAGATGGCTGTTTTATGGGCACATCTTCCGTATGAATAATGACCGGCGCACAAAGAAAATCTGGAATTTTCTTAAACCGAAGATCTCCAAGTTGAAATGGTTCCAAGAGTGTGAGAAAGATTGAGACACGTGGGCATTACGGAGGATAAAATCAAAGACAGGAATAGTTTCAGAAGAATGGTGAAAAGCTATCAGGGTTTTATGGTGGAGGCAGAACCCAGAAGATGGAGAGGCCCTTTAACAGAGGAGCGGAAGAATAAGCTGATAGATGGGCTCAAGAGATACTGGCAATATGTCAAAGCCGGCAGACGAACAAGACACAGACACTGAAATGAGAGCGGTTGTTAACACGTAGTCCATAGAGGCTCAAATCGAATGTTAAAAAAATACAAGGCACAAGCAGCGGCCCAAGCTGGCTTGGCTAATGGCAACCACGAGCGCTCTTGGCAAGCTGGCAGACTACTCCAGCAAAACACTCACACAGCGTATGATCTTGATCAATGAATATTTAGTAAGCTAACTTCCTGTTTAAGATACACCAATTGGAAGCATTCATTATTTTACAACGCTTTAGATGTGACCACAACAAATCAACAACACAACTCTAGCGCTGAATTGAGGGTTCTAACCTTTGATTGTTAAAGCGTGTGTTAAATATAGCACTTGGCATGCTTGACAGGTAACACGTTCTGTGTGGCTTTCAACAGTAATCTCATTACAAACAAAAACACGGATGTTTCGTAAAAAAAAAAAAAGCACCATGAAATATGAAGGGTTTAAAGTTAATTATAAAGCTCATCCCATCTCGCCCTGTCAGTATAATGCGTTTATTATGTTCTCATTTACAACACAGAAGCAAGATCCTTTACTATCATTACAGCATAATTTATGCTCGTGCATAGTAAGAGAAAATCCCTCGAGTGAGCGTTGAAGTACCGAAAGTCAGGTTGAATGGCACAATCGATTGAGTTGGCCTCCAAACCCAAGATAACTGATTCGAATTCGACTCACTTAGGAAAAGTCGCGAACGTGAACCTATCGATCTCGCTGAAATTTGCCTACTTGTTGGTCAGGTCAGATAATAAGTGAGGGTTTGTCATCTCTTTGGGTCATCCTTACTGTTACTGGTTAATTCAAGTCCCAATGGTTTCACGTGAAAACGAGGCCACTTGGTCAACATTCGCGATATTTTAAAGAGAGGTAAAACTACAAATTTGCTGTTTAATTCACAGTCATACATCATTTTGTAAGTGAAACATTTAAAAGCAAAATTCGTTATTATAAGAAAGCCTTTTTCTGGAGTGTGGCACTATATGGAAGTGAAACTTCGACTATTGGTGCAGCAGAAAAGAGGAGAATTGAAGCGTTTGAAATGTGGTGTTACAAGAGAATGATGAAGATCAGATGAGTAGATAGGGTTACAAACGAAGAGGTATTAAGACGAGTGGGAGAGGAGAGGATGTTTCTGGCGACTGCTAATGAAGAGAAGAGATAGGTTGATAGGACACATACTAAGACACCCAGTAATAGCAAGCTTAGTTATGGAATGAAGGGTCGAGGACAAATCTGTAGGGCTAGACCAAGGTTAGAATACCGTATGTTAATCAGATTGCCTCGGATGTAGGGTGTGGTAGCTATGTAGAGATGAAATCATTAGTTCAGGACAGGGAACCATGGACAGCTGCATCAAACCAGTCAAAAGACTGAAAACTCAAACAACAACAACAACAAGGCATTACACCTCCCCCTCTTCTTTTTTTTACGCTGAACCCAAACAAATGAATATGATTTTTTTCATTTCGACAATCCTGTATCCATTAACCAGTAATAAAACCGAAATCCACCTTGATAATACGAGGGTAATTCCAAAAGTAAGGTCCGATTCGCCGTAAATATTTGAAAGCGGCGCCAAGGGCAAAACACGCATGCGCGCCGACTCCTGGCATGCCTTGCGCGGCAAATGCCGCCAGTAGCGTTGTTACTGTTGCTGTGTGCTGTTGATAGTGTCAGTTCACAATGTTTAAGACAATTAATCAGCCCGCCGATTGTGAAGTAAGCGCAGTGATACGGTTTCTGTCTGCAAGAAACATTTCTGCGGCAGAAATTCATCGGCAGATTACTGAAGTGTACGGTCCTAACATAATGAGTGACAGTAAAGTGCGCAAGTGGGTGCGAGCCTTTAATGAAGGACGGGAAAATGTGCACGATGAACCCCGCTCTGGCAGACCATCAGTGATTTCAGACGAGTTGGTTCATGCGGTTGACGACAAAATTCGTGAAGATCGACGATTCACTATTTCAGGGACAACGATCATTAAAGCCGCCTACTGCGCTACCCTGACTAAACTTCAACGTGCAATCCAGAATAAGCGACGTGGTCTTTTGTCGTCTGGAGTGTTGTTGTTGCATGACAATGCCAGACCCCTTACTGCGAATGACACGCAAACTCTAATCAAGAAATTTGAATGGGAACAGATGGACCACCCACCGTACAGTCCGGACTTGGCGCCAAGTGATTTCCACCTGTTCCGCTACCTAAGGGAGTTTCTTGGCGGCAAGCGCTTCGACACAGATGATGAAGTGAAAGAAGCTAATAAAGACTGGTTAGCTTCGCAGGCGGCCGAGTTCTACGACTTAGGCATTCAAAAGCTTGTGGATGTGTAAATAAGTATGGAAATTATGTAGAAAAATAGAGAAAGACGTAAGGAATGTCAATAAAACAATTGTTTTGGAAACAATTTTCATTTTGGATGTTTTTTTACCGGACCTTAGTTTTGGAATAGCCCTCGGATGATGACAATAATAATATTAATAATAATAATAATAATAATGTATCAAAAATCCTGCACCAAGAGCTAGCTGGGTATTTTCCAACTTTTAAAACAGAACAAGGCTCCGTACTACCAGTATGTTCTACAGGGCGTGGCTGAAAAATGTACATTTCAGTCTGTACTGGGATCGGACTGGGCTCACCGAAAGGACAGTGAAACATAATAGGCCTGACAAAGTGATCTTTAAAAGATTGAAGGAAGTCACGCTGATTAATGTTGCCATTCCAAATACGCACAACCTGCAGGCTAAACATGCTGAACAAGTGTCCACATATTTGGAGCTGGTTGAGCCTATTATTAAGCAATGGCAGGTCAAGAGAGTTCGAATTATTCCAATAGTCATCTCAAGCACTGGTGTGGTTCCTAAACATATTCTGCAAGAGCTTGAACTGAACACTAACTTGTATACATTAATACAGAAAGCAGTAACATTGGCTACAACTAGGATAGTTCGTAAATTCATTGGCAGTGATCTAAATTAAGGTGTTAAGTATGCTTTAATTCAATGCAATCTGCATACTTGCCTTGTATTTTACCAGACAACGATCTGAGAATAACGGTGAAAATAATAATTATTAGTATTATTATAATAATTATTATTATTATTATTATACCAATAATCTGCAACAAACCAGTTGAGACCCTCAGTGTGCCTTCCTTCGGAGGGGAAGGCAAGCCGCCGGGAATGTAAAAGAACCTTCCACTAACTAAACGTGTGTGAAGGAAAATGTGTAGGTTAGGTTTGATTAATGCTCTTTAGTTCCAAAGTTCGTCACAAGGCGCTAGTTGCGATAGCATTTAGTGGTAGCCAAGTTCACAGCTAGGTGTCGTGGACATTTGGTAGCGAAAGTAGGCATTACTTGAAATTATCGTCTGCAGTCCTTACTTGAATTAAAAACAGATAACACACACTAATACAGTCATCACATATTAACACCGGTTATCAGACATATTCCACATACACCCAAAGTACACGGGGCTACATGACCGCGTTGTCGCAGTCCCTAAATTAAGGAACCAACCAACCAACCAAACCTGTTGAGAAGATTGCCAAGTATCTGTCCTTGGCTGAGGAAATAATTCAAATGTGGAGACAGGAAAGTGTAATCATCTCTTCTATCGGCATCGTCCCTAAACCATTGGCTAGAAACCTGGGAACTTTGGGAATACATCCTGGTCTACATATTATTATACAGAAAGCCGTCATCTTGGAGACCTGTTCCATCGTTCGCTCGTTGCTCAACGTAAATGAAGTTGCCATAACGTCTTGCAGAGAAGTCGACGAAATGTTGATTTGTTCCCACTGTGGTGACATTAAATATGGCATGATAATAATAATAATATGGGTTTTGCGTCCCTTTTAATTACTGCAGCTTTTAGAGACGCCAGGGTGCCGGGATTCCACCTTGAAGGGTATCTTTAACCCACCAGTAAATCTACTCATACGGATCCTTCGCATTGAACCACCCTGAAATGACAACTGACTGTGGCGGGAATTTTGATAGCTATGTTATCACACCCTCTCACGTGAAACATCAATGGTGATCAAAGTTTTAGTCTGTTTAGTGTCTCCAGACTTTTATCTTCATACCACATAGACAATTAATTAATTAATTAATTAATTTGAAAATAAAACAAAAGTTTAGTGCTTTTCAGTCGGTCAACACGAATGTACTCTAAAAGAGCTGGGTTATGCCCTAATCCTGAAAAAAAAATTACATGACATTAATAAATACACTAGGATGACCAGTTTCGATCGTCAAGTGATCATCATCAGATCCATTACACTTAGGCTATAAAATCTATGTTCGAAAATACAGGTGAAAATATTTACAATATGTACAATTATAGTCACTCCAAATAGACAAACTCCGGATTTTTATCACCATTTTAGCATTTCACCTAACATCATATATACTACAATTAGCATACACCGACAGTTGCAGTACCAATACTGCAACTAAATAATTGTACATATTGTAAATATTTTCACCTGTATTTTCAAACAGATTTTATAGCCTGTGTAATGGATCTGATGATGATCGCTTGACGATCGAAAGTGGTCATCCTAGTGTATTTATTAATCTCATGTAATTTATTTCAGGATTAGGGAATAACCCAGCTCTTTTGGGTACATTCGTGTTGACCGACTGAAAAGCACTAAACTTTTGTTTACTAAGGCAACACTGAAAAATTGCTTCAAACCCCACAATAATTTGAAAATATTTTTGACAGTAGATGATTTCAGGGGGAAATAATAGGCTACTCGCTACCAAAGAACAAACTTACTGTAATTACAACATTTGTAAGAGTATATTGCTAGTAATTTCGCAAATAACAAAAGCAAAGTTAGTAAACACAACAGGAAAATATGAATACAATGTTAGAACTTCTAAAAGAAAGCATCTTCAACTCAGAAATGCTACGACGAAGTGAAGCACAAATTCACTTCTATTCTGGAAGAAGTCACAAAAGCAGATACAGAAGTTACAGAGAGCTACAGTAGTTGAAGAGGAAAGCGGCATGCTACAGACACACACACAGACACACAACATTGAAAGCCTCAGTATGCGGCTACGGCACTCCTACATACGGTTCAAGAAGCGCTGGATGAATTACACAGTGGTCGGTCAACAAGGCAATGCGGACTTGGTTGAAGCACCCTCACCTACCCCACCATCACACTCTGTCTCAAAAATATAAACCTCCATTTTAAGGCTTGTGATCTATATATTGATCCCATTTTAAACATCCCCCAGGGGCTCACGCCAGGTGGGACGTGGGTTAGCGACCACGGAACCCCAGCCGAATCCGACATTGCTTCCACTTTATTTGGGCTCCTCTCTGATCACCATTCCTATCGATCTTCCTTGGTCAACTCTTGTTCTCTTCTGACCCCGACGGTATTGGGGTATCCGAGGCCTCGGGAGTCTTTCATTTTCCCGCCTTAATTGACCCTTTTCTGATCCCTCATTCTTCAAGGATTTCTTCCTATCTTTATTTACCAATCTCTTCTTCACTCCTTCTTGTAGTTTGTAGGATAATTATAAGTCGGTAGTTAGAATAGCTGTAGCTGTAGTAGGAGGTTCATTTCATCTTTTCGTCGCCTTCGCCCATATCATTAGAAGCCGATAGCCTCGATGTTACGCCTCTTAAAACAACAATTATCATCATTACCATCATCATCCTTTTAAACATTTCCAACAAATGTGTCACCATAACGAATGGGGAAATCTTAACAGCGTTGAAATACATAGACCTAATAATGATTATTTTACCCTTCAGATAATCTGACGGAGAAACCTTCGTTATATCCACCAAAGAACAAAGTTACATTATGACTTTGAGCATTTGATAAAGAAGAGCTGAAAATGTTGGACGGCTTCACAATTCGATGTCGGTTCTACAGGTTTTCAATATTCTTACTTCGCAAAAAAAAAAAAAGGCAATTTGGAATACGTTCCTTGTAAAACTATACTTGTTTGAGAGCTAAGTGCTCAAGCCCAAGAGTTATGAATTGTAAGCCTCCATGCGTTAGTTCCTTCAGCATGAGTATCTCACCGGTCTAAAAATCGGGAGTTCCGGTTTCCAGTCGCAGAAGGGTCCAAAATTTCTCTCTCTATGAAGTCAAGTAATAAAAATCTTAACAAAAAATCGTTAGAATGTTCATGTTTTTATTGTCGTTTTCCTGGATGTCGCGCAGAGTGATGGTTTTTTAGTTAAATAAATAAAATACAAATAAAATGTGACCGTCTAGCAATAAGCTGCCAACAAAGAAAGCACGCGTCCCACAAGAGCGCTCGCTCCAATCGGGGGCTACTTACCAAACCTATGTTTTTGATCACATTGCTTTGTTGGAGAGAGCTGTCCTCGCTTTAAGCATAGAGGTACTGCTGGTGTGTAGGCATTCTTCAACTTACCTAAGTCCGTGTAAACTAGACACAAGAAACAAACACCATTAATAGCATGTGATTTGTGCACATACAAGACAAAATTTCACAGCACTCAGCTCTACCTCTGAGCTTAGCTTTATACAGTATTTTCTTTCACAACTGCATTCATAAACAATATTTAGCCTACCTTTTTCAACAGTAATTTATATTATGAAATTCCTTGCATTCAATGCCAAAACAGAACATTAATTCAATGCAAATTTTGCTAATTGGGAGTGTTAGTTATTTGAGGGGCATATGGAACCTAACAAGAAACCAGTTTCGATTGTGTCGTCGCTCATCAATCATCGCTATAAGGAAGTAGTGAAAGTTCTCCGACCCTCAAAAGTAGGGTAGTCTTGAACAATTTTATGGCAATATTGAAATCATTATTTCGTGGTGAGAGCGTGCCTCACATAATCTAATGGATCCTTCAAGTCTCTACAGGATTCTTCGCCTAAATTTCTGCTCCATTCAGCACCATAATAAGTGCATCTGAACATTGATTATCAGGGCTAGGATTTATATGTATTACATATTTCTTTATTGCCCGAGAAGAATGGAAATGGCTTATCAACTTACGAAGGATACATACCACAAAAAGGGTTTATCTTTTGTGGCTAATTTCCGATACTTAGATACTGTTGTCAAACCTGAATGTCTGCATGCAGCAGAAACACTAGATATGATCGGGAAGGCTGGGCTCGAAAACATCCTGAAGAGAGAAAGGAAAATGCTCCGAAAAATCCTAGGCCCAAATATCAAGGTTGGAGAGAGGAGACTCAAACCCAACAAAGAATAAAATTATACCTGAAGACCGAAGGACTCGTAGTCCTAATGAGAAAAAGGAGAATACAGTTTTATGGTCACTTGGTGAGGATGAACAGTACCAGATTGACGAAATGGTTTCGGGAAGTGAGATTGGACTTGGATCGGATGGTGGTGAAAGAAGACGACTTAATGGACAGAGAGCGATTTAGACGGCTGGTTAAGGGGCTTGTAGGTTTCCAGGAGACAGGGAGTTGTCAGTGAGGAAAGGAAGATCTTACATGGAGGAACAGAAGAAAGAAGTGGGAGAGAGGATGAAGAGACATTGCCAGAGGGTGAAGACAACAAATAATGTAAGAACTGTCAAACGTGGTCCATAGTTGGCCGTAACGAATGAATATATAAGGTGCGTTCAAAAAGTAACGATCCAGAGGCTGTAATGCGCAAACCGGTGACGACATCGGCTAATCGTGGCGTGTGTAACGAGGTATGGTTCCGACCAGAGCGTAGAAGGTCACAGCCCGTCGCTAGAGAGCACGCGTGCACGTCACGTAACGATACAAAGCGAGCAGCAGCATGCATAAATCGTCCAACACTGCCAGTCGCATTGGAAACAGTGACATGGAGACGTCAAACGAAGAGCAAAGAGGTGTTGTTCGGTTTCTGACAGCGGAAGGAGTAGAGGGAACGGACATTCATCGCCGAATGTCACAAGTGTACGGCGAACACTGCATGTCCCTTGCAAGGGTCAAGGCGTGGCACAAGGACGGGTGTCGTTATCCGATGATGCCCGGTTTGGGGCACCCCCCTGCATTACCGATGGCAACGTCCAGCTGGTTGCTGCACTCATTACCCAGGACCGCCGAGTGACAGTGAACGCCATAGCCGCCGTGGTCGGATTGAGCGTCAGAAGTGTGCACACCATCTTGAAGGAACGACTGCACTTGCACAAAGTGTGTGCTCAATGGGTGCCACACAGTCTTCAACCACACTAGGAAACATGTCGAAAGGCGTACTGTCTTGGTCATCTGCAGCGCTATGCGAGGGAAGGGAATGGGTTTCTGGCACGAATGGTGGCTGGAGATGAGTCATGGTGTCATCACTTCGAACCAGAATACAAACGACAATGCCTTCAGTGGAAGCATCCAGGGTCACCACCACCCAAAAACGGCAAGGCCATCCACACGAGTGCAAGAAAGGTAATGCTGACGTTCTTCTTTGACCAAGATGGCCCCCTTCTGATACACTTCATGCCGCACGGGACAACAGTGAATGCCCAGCGTTACTCGCAAACCTTGACCACCCTTCGCCAAGCGATGAAAACAAAACGACCATGCAATCTCACCCGTGGGGTCATTCTGCTCCACGACAACGCGCGACCTCATACTGCCAACACAGTCGCGGCACTCCTGCAGAAATTCAAATGGGAGGTTATCGGCCATCCTCCATACAGTCCAGACCTCTCTCCCTGTGATTACGCCATGTTTGGTCCCCTGAAAAGAGCTCTGCGGGGCCAACGATTCACCTCGGACGCCGACGTCCAGCTGAACGTGCGGAACTGGTTCACAACGCACCTCAGGGAATTTTATGAGACAGCCATGCACCGCCTCGTGTCACAGTGGGACAAGTGCCTCAACAGCCAGGGCCAATACTTCTAACATACAGGTACTGGTTTCTGTAATTATGCCTCCGGCTCGTTACTTTTTGAACGCACCTTACATATTGGCCAGATATACATTTCATTTGCGATTATGTTGACCTGTATTCAAATTAAACCAATTTATTCTCCATATTTCTGACATTGGTACATATTTATAGTCTACTATAAGATGTTAAAGAATACGCCAATCAATACTCTTTGAAACATATCTAATTTAAGTATTAATGATGATACATGTTTCGACCGACGTTGAGGCTTTCTTCAGTCATTATTAAAAGTAGATTGTTGAAAAACTATGTTTTAATATTAATATTGGGTAAGAAAAACTACATAATAAATTTGTAATTTAAATTAATAATCAATTGAAATGGATATCCTTACCAAAAGAAATACAATTTAGTTTTATAAAATATAATATTGTGTTTCACAGCAAAATCCCCCAAAAATCGTCGGTAGAAAAACAAGGAATTTATAATATCAGAAATAGTGTACGTATATACTGTATACGTTAAAAAGTGTTGAAGCTGACGAACTATGTGGCGTGCCCTTGTTTGCAAGATGTGACGCTGCAAGCGTAAATGGAGTGTAGAATGCTCTATGTATTGAATCCTTTGAAGTTACTGTCAGGTATCGTGGACATTCACAATTGTTATCAATTAACGTGTAATGATGTTGAGAAGCAAAAATTGAACCTTCCACTAACTACACATGTGTGAAGCTAAAATTTGTAGGTTAGATTTTATTAACGCTATATTAGTTCCAACGTTCGCTGCCAGGTGCTGATTGTGATGGCATCTAGAACCCAAATTCGCAGCTAGGTGTCGCAGACGGTAGCATTTGGTAGCAAAAGTAGGAACTAAACTTGAAATTGATCGTCTGCAGTCCTTACCTGAATCACATATAACACACACTAATACAGCCATCACAATTAACATCGGTTATCAGACAGATTCTACACACACCCAAAATACACGGGGCTACATGACCGCGTTGTCGCAGCCCCTAAACTAGGGAACCAACCAACCGTGTTAACAAATCAACTGGTGCTAATCATTTATCAAAATATTGTAAACCTTAGTAAACTTCAATTCTCTCAAATCTTTAACGTAATTTTTGGCACTGTGATTTGTCCTATTGGATAACCATGAAATAAATCTTGAGGTTTTCACAATGCTCTGCCAGTCTGGCTTAATAATATTTAAATTCAATCTTCCTAGTCATTTTATATCTATCTGTTATTCCAAATATAAATTATGTTACCAGTGTATAGTTCTCATCCTTTACGCAGTTTACATTGTGGATCCTTACGTTTCTCTATTCTCCATCCCAGTTCTCTCATGGGAAGGGGCGTCTGAATCAAACACCACAACCCATTTCTCTCTTCCTGTTCTCAGAGATTGTCATTGTGTATTTTGTCTGTCAAATACCCAGTGACAATCCAACAACGCGAAGTCATCTACCCAGAACTTTTGATAATTTATCGTAATTTATTGGATTCTATTTGTCAGGCCGTTCTGCTGTTAAGTGGAAAGTGTTGTTGTTAGTTCATTTGAGGCACTTGGGACATCTTGGTCATCAGCCCCGTGTAGTTGCGCGCGTGTTGAACTTTATGATAACCTGTATTCCTGTGATGACTGTAATAGTGTGTGGAACTGTATTCAGGGCAGGGATGGGGTAGGCAGTATCGTACATCTCCGGCATTTACCTGGAGGGAGTGTGAAAAAAAACGAATAAAGACCACACTGTCAGTGCCGGGATCAGAACCTGCGATCTCTGGACTTGCTGTAGCTGCCCGCGCGGCCAGAGTGCACGATTTAGGGAGCACGCCTACACCATGGGGTTAAATGGAAAATACGTTTATTGTTGTTGATTCTTGGCGATACCATGGTCATGTAGCCCTGTACACTCGCGTGTATGTAAAAGTTGCCTGATAACCTGTGTTACTGCTATGTACTAGTGTGTGTATTTGTAATTGAGGTTAGATTTGGGTAAGGATTCTAATATGAATTAACCGGGAATCAAACCCGGTCCACCTTGGCGACAGCAAGTAGCTTGACCACTGCACCAGCACGCCCCACAGGAAACACAGTAAAAATATGAACACGTGTAGAATTCAACTACCCTTCCCAGAGGTAAAAGAAAAAAATTCACAAATAATGTTCACATCTCGGAACATAAATTAAAGAAGTAATGTATTTAAACAGTCGCTCGAACTATTTATCAATAGAATGAATCATTGTTTGAAGATTTAATTTCGTTCACTTATTTCCCCAGTTGAGGCCGATGTACGCATTTGTTAATGTTTATTACTTGTGCACACTTCATCATATTTTTATGTCGCCGTTAAAAAGATGGAACAGTTTAATAATCCTTATAACGGTTTTAATAGGGACGATTATAAATCTTCCCATTACGTTCAAAAGTTCGAGAAGATATACGTTTATTACTCGTGCGCACGCACGCTTGATCGAAGGCTTCAATTCACACCACGCATATGAAATTTCAAGCCCCCGTTTCTCTTGTTCTCGCTCACTGCCAGCTTCAGTCGAAAAAGTATGAACACTGGTTGACTATAAACGTGGGAATGGATAATCACTACCAGTAGTAGAAGATCCTTTCTCTCTCTCTCTCTCTCTCTCTCTCTCTCACACACACACACACACACACAAACATGTAAACACGCAAATACGCACACACTTGTTGGTTGGTAGGTTCCTTAGTTTAGGGGCTGCGACAACGCGGTCATGTAGCCCCGTGTACTTTGGGTGCGTGTAGAATCTGTCTGATAACCGCTGTTAATTGCGTGTCTATATTAGTGTGTGTTATCATAATTCAGGTAAGGACTGCAGACGATCAATTTCAAGTAGTTCCTACTTTTGTTACCAAATGCTACCGTCAACACCTAGCTGCTAACTTGACTACTTGATGCCACCGCAACCGGTACCTGTCGACGAACGTTGGAATTTAATAGAGCGTTAATCAAATCTAACCTACAAATTTAGCTTCACACAATTGTGGGAAGTGGAAGGTTCTTTTACATACCATAGATGTACAGTAAGACATGAGCCCACCGGCTTTACTTCCCCTCCAAAGGAAGGCATACTGAGGGATTTTTAACACTCTTGAGTAAGCCGACGACTTCGGCTGGGTTTGAACCCCATTGGCAATTTTCAACCAACACCCATAGCATATATTACTGCTTGCGGGGTACGGGGTGGTCTGATGGTTCACAGACCTGCAATGTACGGAACAGACTGAGCCTTCAAAGTATAAATGTATACATACAATAGAATACACCTGACCGTGTATAATACTAATGCATTTTCAATGCCGATACAATACATTATGCTACGTCACAAAAGTTGACCCCCCATACGATGATTTCAGAATCTCTTTTCCCGCTCACATAACACGTTATTACAATTGACTGCAAAAAAAAACATTATTCACGACACCTACTGTTGTACAAATTGCCAATGTTTACAAATGGAAAAGAAAAACACAACACACTGCGAAACCTCGCTGGTGGGATTCGATCCAGCGATCCCGAGCTTACGAAGCAGGGCTCTTACCGCTGCACCACGCGCTCGTTGGCTCCTTAATAGCGTACAACGCACATAGACGTCACACTGCAATTGCAATTAATTAATATCTCGGACCTTACTACTTGCACCTGATATATGCCTGGTCATGCCCTACACGTGTCCCCCCAGGGCCTCACATCATGTGGGACGTGGGTTGGCGACCACGGGACCCCAGTTGAGTCCGGCATTGCTTACACTTACTTGTGCTGGGCTCCTCTCCGTCCTCTTTTCAGTCGACCACACTTGGTCAACTCTTCTGACCCCGACGGTATTAGGGTATCTGAGGCCTAGGGAGTCTCTTCCTTTCCCACCTTAATTGGCTCATGTCTCATCTCTTCTGATCCCCTCCTTCTGTGAGGGGTCAGCCTTCTTTTTCTTTTCAACTTATCTCCAGCCTTCTGCTCAAGGCCCTTAAGGAGGCAGGGTGTATGTAGCCCCACCAATTCTGGTGCACCCTAAAAATTGCTAAACCCTCAGAGGCTCACGGCTCGTGAGTTCGGGAGTTGGCGACCCCGATGGATTCCCGAGCTGGCTCCGGTTTCCCCCCTTTTATCCATTAGCTCTGGGGGCGGTCCCTCTCCTCTTTCACTTTCCTATCTGCCTTTCATGGCTCTCCTTCCTTCCAAGTCCCTCAATCCACCTTCTTCGAGGGTTGAGGGTATTTCTTTTCCTCCTGTCCTTTATTTGCCTTATTCTCCTGTGTTCTCCATTTCTTCTTCTAGTAGGCTATATAAGTTAGTAGTTAGTTTTAGTTATAGCTGACATTTCATTTTCATCTTCACAATCAGCCAAACTATTAAGGGCCGATAACCTAGATGTTAGGCCCCTTAAAACAACAATTATCATCATCATCAACCCACACGTGTATTAAAGATGATTCGAATCGGTGACCCATGCATCGTATCCTCCCCTTGTAAGAGGTTAATGAGTTCGGCTGTAGAGGTAGACCTAGGAGGCGATGGTTAAATTTAGTGTTGAACAATTTCAAATTTCTGAAACCCAGAGAAAGCCGCAGTGCTAACTGCTAATAGGGGATTGTGGAGGCGACTTGTTCGCAAACAGAGGCTGCAGACTAGACTGGACGTTGAAAGGCAAAACAGTTCTACCTTGTATAGTACACCTTATTTAAATCAAGCTCGAAGTTTGATATCTGGAACTGTGCCATCTCCTCATGCAAGAGTAAGGAAGTTGCTGTTAGCGGTCCTTTGTGTACATCAATTCCTTGTTAGAGGCAACATTTAGTGGAGCATTCAAAGATACTGCAATTATAAATCCCTTTCCCTTTGATACTTGGTTAATTATTAGCTGGCTCGTAAATCTCCCGCACAAGAGAGGCAGTTGGTAATTTATCGCCGCCAGAGGAAAGGCGGACATGTACACTTAATGTGTATCACATCTACACTGGGTTTTGAGAGAGTTAAGCTATTTGTGGAACAGATAACGGAACACAATGCACCGCTAAGCTCACTCGAAGCCATGTACATTGTAAATTAATAAACATTTGTGTGTCTACAAACATACATTCACAACCATCTTATCACGATCTGAACTACTATTAACATACACAGACTGACAACAAGTGAGGGACCTGAGATAAACCATTTGCGTTATTGATTCATTAATTTTAGTCCCACATACAGGGCATTTGGAAATTCCGGATACAAACTTCCAGGGTGATATCAGAAATAGTTTCGGAGATATAGAATGCCGGTGAAATATTTCGCACAGCCGCCATGTTAGATTGGTGAGACGTATTAAAATTTGAAGGGTACGGTTGGGGTAGAAAAACATAGTGCTTCATTAAAATTTCATTTCATTAAAATCCCTCCAGCCGTTTAGATTTTATTAGAGGGGGGACGTACACATACACATATACGCATACACACGGACAAAAGGTGATCTCATAAGCCTATTGAGCCTTATAAATGAAAATAGGCTAAAAAGAGGCATATCTTTCTTAAATGTAGAAGTCATGCACCTACTTTCTTTCCTATACAGAGGTAAACGAGTCCAACACAACTTTCTTATACAGAGGTACAAAAGTTGTATAGAGTTTTTCACCGCGAAAATGACGGGACCAAGAAATTTCTTTCCAATACAGGGATTTTTCTTAAACTGAGGTTCACTATAACCAGGTACGACTGTAATATAAATTGTGATTTTTGGATGAGAGAATATTCTCGACGAGCTTGAAGATCCATTAGCGACGATCTTGAGTCGCCGACTGACCGACCTGTGATGGGAACAGTGCCAGCCTGCGTCTTACTACCTGCTCGCGATAACAGTATAATACAAATATATGGCAGAAGAAGAAAGGGTGAGGAATTCCCCTGCCGACGTTACCTGCTGAAGAAACTCACATTAGTAGAGGCTGCTAATTGCCACGAGATGCCGGTCTTTGTTAGAATTTAATACCGCTCCGGAGCTTGGATGATGACAATAAAGGATAGAGGGAGGGAAGAAAAAAAATGAGCCCACACAAAGGAAAGCAAGAGGGATGCGAAGGGCCCAAGGCATTTTTAATTCCGTGAGGAACGACTGACTAGGTAAGGCTCCAAGCACGCACGTGGATACGGAAGGCTTCGTATCCAGACCCACCCTGACACGATCTTATTTTTTGACATCCCTATTACTATATTTATGAGTTATGGACATCATTGCTAGATAAAAATTATATTAGTGCCCGATATTGCTTGTTATTAATTCATTTTTGGGTGTTCGGCCATCTTGGTTTTGTTGGGTGTGTTTGAACTTGTCTGATGAACATGTATTTCCGTGGTGACTCTAGGGACCGGATTCTTGGGGGTTTGCCTATCTTTTCCTTACTTCTAAATACAAAAGAACTTTAACCCTACGTTAATCGCGCCTTTGCTGACTCACCGATTATTATTAATCTCATGTTTGGTTTTGTTTTCAGGATTAGGGCATAACCCAGCTCTTTTGGGTACATTCGTGTTGACCGACTGAAAAGTACCAACCTTTTGTTATTCAAACAGAACTAGCGAAGAAGTGGTTTGTCACCCAGTTTGCGTTAAAAGTGGTTGGGGTAAATATAAACCCCGCACGACCAATCGTGTGGACAGTTTATTGTATAGCTTTCCATGAAAAATGGTCTTATCCCTACAGTGACTTATTGTTTTTGTGACAATTTCTGACAATTTCTGGGAAACAAACATATATTTCAATAAAGATGGTATATTGGCTTTCACAGCCAGTGAATTAAAACTCACTTTTAATATATTTCAATCTTTTAACGATATTTCTTCAATGATAAGATTAGGTCTATTAAACATTTAAGTGAAGAAAACAAGCTTATGTTTTCTACGATTATATTATTTGTTCTACATGGCTCATGGTATATCTAAAATAAATAATATTTTAAATTTAGTAATTTTTAGAAGGAAAATATTTTAGATATACCATGAGCCATGTAGAACAAATAATATAATCGCAGAAAACATAAGCTGGTTATTAATTCATTTTTGGATCTTCGGCCATCTTGGTGTTGTTGGGTGTGTTTGAACTTGTCTGATATTAGTAGACCAACATGTATTTCCGTGGTGACTCTAGGGACCGGATTCTTGGGGTTTTACCTATCTTTTCCTTACTTCTAAATGTTTTCTTCACTTAAATGTTTAATAGACCTAATCTTATCATTGAAGAAATATCGTTAAAAGATTGAAATATATTGTTACGTGCCACCCCCTAGTGGCACTTTTGTTAACTGGATTACGGTGGGTAGAAAACACAACACCAATTACTGCTTTAAAGAGAAGTTAGCTTTATTGCTTGCAGGAAGATACAGCACTCATCAGTAAATACAAGCAATTATTACCTTACTCCAGTTTCCTCAAGTCTCTGCCTTTGGAGAGTTCTTGCCCCCTTTCACTTGTCAACAAGCCGCAGAAGTTAATCCCTCGTAATGAGGTGGCCCCGTGCGTTGGCTGGAAATATCTGCACTCGGCCTGTCACCGTACTACACACTGTTTCACAATGCACCACAATCACTTCCTCGCTGTCAAGAGAATCAGCTTCACTAGGGGTTTCGCAAGTCACCACACTTCTGTCGCTCAGGATAAACACTCGCACTAGCTCATAAAAACACAACAATAACTGCTTGACAGGTCGCACTTATATAGCAGGCCGGTGACTCAATAAATGCTTCTAGATCCATCCAGGGTTCACGGCTTCTCGAGTTTTCCATCGCTGGCTCAGTCACGAATATTCTGGACTATCCCTTTGTCCTAGTAGCCCTGTTGCATAAGGCGCACGCAATACACGAGGCAGGGCACAGCCCAGCCCTGGGGCAGTTGTGACTCATGCGGCGAGCGATGACACAAACTCACAGCCGTAAAAATATTAAAAGTGAGTTTTAATTCACTGGCCGTGAAAGCCAATATACAATCTTTATTGAAATATAATTATGTTTGTTTCCCAGAAATTGTCACAAAAACAATAAGTCACCGTAGGGATAGGCCTAAGACCATTGTTCATGGAAAGCTTTACAATAAACTGTCCAGACGATTGGTCGTGCGGGGTTTATATTTACCCCAACCACTTTTAACACAAACTGGGTGACAAACCACTTCTTCGCTAGTTCTGTTTGAATAACAAAAGGTTGGTGCTTTTCAGTCGGTCAACACGAATGTACCAGAAGAGCTGGGTTATGCCCTAATCATGAAAAAAAAATTGAGATAATTAATAATCTGGGTTATGCCCTAATCCTGAAAAAAATTACATTTGATTTTTATTATTAAGCTTTTCTGGGTACATTAGTGTTGACCGACTGAAAAGCACCAAACTTTTGTTTACTAAGGCAACACTGAAATATGGCTTCAAACCCCACAATGTTCTGTTTGAATCTAGTGAAGCACTGCAATGTCGGTGGAAGGTATACGGAGCGTGAAACCAGTTGTATTAACCTAGTCAGAATGCAACATTGAAATATACCCGTGGGGTAGACATTTACCCCACGCTACTAATGCCGGGTTAATACTTTTCCGAATCACACTCAAAGGTGCCATATTCATGAATTCTGTAGTATCTAAAATGTCTAAATGATATGAGAGTACCTAAAAATACCTAATTGCAGTTTTGTTCCATTTATTGTACATGTTTAGTCCATAAATTTTAAAAGTAAACCACAGGACTGTGCTTATTCCTAGCTCTAGTTGATCGAGAGAAATCCTACCTGCCAGAAAATTCAAATACTTTCAGCACTTTTCAGCTTGCTATTGTTGTCTACACCATTAACTGTTCTCTCACTTTCCTGATCAACCACCGGGGACTCAAACGTTAGGCGGTCGCACCGACAAAGCTGATAGTTAGATCGGATTACCTTCAGAACTCCGCCGCTATTCGCTGCTGACAAATTGCTGATGGTTCTTAACCACTTGTCAGATCTCCCGGTGAGATCAATTGCATGCTGCTCTGTCCAGTGTCGTTGCTTGCTCTCGGAGGCTACGGTAGAGTCTTAGCAACGCTGTGCCACGAGCCAACAAAGCCCTGGAGTCTAGCTGTGGCGAAGAGAGGTGGAGAATTATATCATTTTCTCTCTGAAATCTACCTGCCAACTTGAACCTTCGGGAGATTTTACTACTAGCATAGAAATCTTAATGACTATTGTTCTCAGTGATAATTCGATATAAGACGTATCATTATGTAAAATATTTACACTCTCAATGCAATCAGATTTTCTACAAACAATTAGGCATTAATTTTAAGCTTTGCGCAGTTTACGTCAACTTTTGCTACACTTTTAAAAACCTATTCAACCTACTAAAAATCTAAAAAAAACTATTTTAGGTTTTTGAAAACCTAAAATGGCATTTATTAGCCTACTTTCGATTTTTGCAAAAAATGAAAGTAGACTTATGAGATCAACACAGGGCGAAAAAAGTGTGTCTGTCTGTGTGTGTGTATGTGTGTGTGTGAGTCTGTGTGTGTGTGTATGTGTGTGTGTGTGAGTCTGTGTGTGTGTGTGTGTGTGTGTGTGTGTGTGTCTGTGTGTGTGAGAGTGTGTGTACTCTGAATGTCTGTCCCCCCTATCAATTCGAACACGGTGAAACCGAATTGAACGAAATTTGGTACAGAGGTAGCACTAGTAAAGGACACCTCAGTGTCATACTTTATATCGCCGCCATCTTTACCAAAACAGAATGGCGGCCACTCAAATGTTCAAAACGTAAAATCAAATTACGGCTAAACTAATCATCCGATCTCTACCAGATTTGGTGACAACATACCTTTATATAGGACGCGTCTTTCACCCAAAATTCAAGGTCATCGGCCATGCCATTTCAGGATGGCGGCCGTGTGAATTATGCAACCATTTTAATAAATAGCTTAAGACCCACCAATTCCGATTATCGAGCCTAGGGGGGTTTAAGCTATCCTGAAGGTCGTGATCCGTTATTTATTATAATTTAATATTATAATATTATACAGTATGAGTGGCTTAAAAGAGCTGAGCCGTTTGTGTCACACGACAAGATGGCAGCTGTCCTCATGTGCCTGTCTTATATTTCAGTAGTTTTAGTATGTTGTATGTGATATACCGTACTGATACAATAATATAAACTTTGTATGAAATGATCTTTAATGAAGATGTACTGCAGTGAAGAAATCGTTTATTTAAAGTCATTATTTGCCAACAGTTTGTATCTAATATGTCAGTTAAGAACACCTGACGTCATGGATACGGTTAGCTCTGGGCTAGCATGTTAGTCTGACACGCAGTTGACTGGGGATCGAATACTGCTACAGTTAGGTTTTTTTTCTTGAATTCTTTTACAAATGATGTGCACGAGCTTTTCCCACAGATACTGAATAAAATGTCATTTAGCTCAAAGGAGAGGAGAAAGTATACACTCGTATATTAATAAAATCACAGTCCCAGCATCGCACATAAACAGAAGACATTAGAAAAAGGAGAATAGAAGAACTAGATACACGTTGTCATTATCCACAGCCTTCTTAATGCCTCTGTACGGTGCTGTCCTCTTGTGGGTTATGTGGGTAATATTGTTCCAAACATAAATGCCTGAGCTGGCCTCCTGAAGTATGGCAATTTTGTAATACTGGTAGTTCAACTATTAGCCACGATCGCGCTCCGAATACCTTTAAACACTGCCAGCTGGATCGCCTCCCTCTTGGCTACTTTAAACTGCATACTCATTCAACACCCATAGAACACTGCCATCGTAGTACATTACGATGGCAGTGCATAGGCGTACAAGATAAAGATTAATTCACTGATAGGTCGCAGCACCACCTACTGTGATTGGGGCGGAAGATGATTGGGGCGGAAGATTCTTAATTTTGCAGGCTGGCTTAATATAGAGATTAACGGACGTGAATGCATTACAATAAGTTAGTAGTTTTGTTATTCAATCATCATAAATTATATAATATTGATCTTGACACTTACTGGCTTATTATCAACATAAAAGAAAACAAACAATACATTGTGGTTGGGGTGATTGTTTTAGGGATGAGGACAAAGAGTCATAAAGATACCCATACATTTAGGAGAAAGTAGGCTATATGTTCTTTGCTGAACATCTTGTTTTTAAGTCAATTTTACCCTCCAGGTTGGTGGCTCCCACGGACTCATCGAGGGAACTCACCACTACCGCCTTCACAGGCAGTGTCCTAGAGCTGAGAATACTTGGTCATATTCGATACAACTGGGGAGGTGTGATCAGCACTTCGCTCAGGCGGCCTCACCTGCAAAGCGAACAGGGGCCTCATGAGGGATGGGAAGGGAAGGGAACATTGGGATGGATAGGCAAGGAAGAGGGAAGGAGGCGGCCGTGGCCTGACAGGAGGTACCATCCCGGCATTTGCCCGAAGACGAAGTGGGAAACAACGGAAAACCACGTCGAGGATGGCTGAGGTGGGAATCAAATCCCCTCTACTCATTTGGACCACCTGAGGCTGAGTAGACCCCGTTCCAGTTCTTATACCACTTTTTCAAATTTCGTGGCAGAGCCGGGAATCGAACCCGGGACCTCCGGGGCGGCAGCTAACCACGCGGACCGCTACGCTACGAAAATGGCAATTATAAAAACCTAAAAATCCTAGTGATAACAATAAAATGACTGACTAAATTAAATTTTTTTTTAAATAGCCAGGATTTAAAAAAAATCTCAAACCGTGATACCCAATGCTAGTTGTTGGGCATTAATATTGACCATGGCGTGAAATCAATCCCCTGTGCCACGTACTTAGTTTCGCAGTACATTAAGTTTCGCGTGGCTTTTCGTTACGTTAATTTGCTTTGATATCAGTTTCGATTCGATTTTAATTTTCGCGCTGACAATTAATATAATTTCGTTCCCGAGTACATTTTAAATAACATTTGTAAAATATATTCGGAAACGAAATTATATTGATTGTCAGCGCGAAGAATTCATATGTTTTCGATCACACAGCCACGCATGTTCAATAGACATACAACTAATCTGAGACAGAGCTCCAAACCATTGAGAATCAATTCCGTATTACAGAGTTGATCCCTTGATCATAATAAAGGAG
The DNA here is from genome assembly GCA_946902985.2 of Meconema thalassinum. Lineage (NCBI taxonomy): Eukaryota > Metazoa > Arthropoda > Insecta > Orthoptera > Tettigoniidae > Meconema > Meconema thalassinum. The sequence goes on along the minus strand of OX336393.1, from coordinate 286,932,551 downwards.
CGTTAAGACCCATAAATCATTAATCATGAATATAACGGCCAGTAATGATGATTTATCTTCTAACTTGCAATAACGTCACCCGCGGGCTCGTTAGACGAACTGGTGCATTGATGTGATAAAATAAATCTCCAACCCCCTTCCTTGTATCGCCTTTATCCCACGATTGCCAACTTAATCACAGTCTTTATAGCTCCCCCTCTCGTAAATTCTGGGGAAACTTTTTTATCAGTTTTACTTCCCACATTATAACGATCGTATTTTACGTATGTGATCATTAACTGGAGAAAATTCATTCGTCCTTAAAAAAAAATTGCTGCAGAGTGTCCAAACACCAACCAGCGTCGCAGATTCACTATTTGAGACTTTGAAGAACAAAATCCACGCCAATCTATATACAGTAGAATCCTGTGAAATTTCAGTCTGTTTCGTTTCTTCCAACAATCTCCATTCACTGAAAATTTAAAGAACTAGCTTCGGAGCGAGTTTAAGAGCTAGCAGAGAGCCTGTCACCCCAGCTTCGGCCAGCATCAAACTGTCGAGTCGTGTCGAGTTAAGAGCTCACAGAAGAGTTCGCTGTTCACCTCGGCTTTTCTGAATTGTGTCTGGAACCTGCCTACGCCTTTTAAGCTTACGCTGAGTAAACCGTGAAAGATACCGGCCGAAGCCGGGGTGGGTTGCTAATTCATGATATATTTGGTTAGATGGAAGAGAAGGCCTAATGGCCCTAATCTGGGATAGATGTTTGATCATCCACCGTACAGTCCTGATCTCGCTTCCAGTGGTTTGCATCCCTACTCACACCTCAAGAAATTCCTGTCCTCTGGTCAGCATTTTCACACTGTCGAAGAGCTGAAGATGACTGTCACACGCTGGTTCCATTCCCAGGCGGCCAACTTCTGCGACACAGGAATACAAAAGTTGATACTACGATCTGACAGGTTCCCAATTCTGGTGGTGATTATGTCGCAAGATAGCTTAAACATTGCTGTACCTGGTGACAATATTGTTTTTCATGTAGCCGTTCTTAGTGCTCGCCTGTCTTTGAAGGGAGAGATAAATTAAAAATTACTATTGAAAGCTTAGTATAATTATCGTGAATTATACCAAAGAACTTGAAGAAAATTCCCACGACAGCAGTAATCGCACTTTGTACTCCATGTGATTTATTAATACATGCACTAAGTGATTACTCGTAGGAGAGCGTGGGAATCGCCGAGTTCTCGCCACGAAAACCAACACTCATCAATGTCAGGGGAAAACAAACAAGTTAATGCATAACTCAAGCTCTGGAGAGTTGCGACATCAATAATGATAACCTGTCAAGGTAAATAGTAAGTTACTCTCAAAGAACAAAATCAATTCCGTTAAAGTCACGAAGATTCATGAACCACCCATGTCAAGTTCATGGCTAACAATGTTTGTTTGACGTCGGATAGATGTTGCTTGTAAAACAAGCAATACAGCTCTTGAAATAGAGTTTGTAGTTGTTAAATAATTTTCGGGTCTTGGGGCATATTGGTCATCAACCCCGTGTACTGTGGTGTGTGTTCAATTTGTCTGATGACCTGTATTTCTGTGATGACTGTAGTAGTGTGTGTAACTTTATTAGGGACAGGGATGGGGTAGGTGTTCCGGGACTTGAAGTAAGATACTAACTATCCCGGCATTTGTCTGGGAGTGTGAAAAGAACCCGGTGGAAAACCACATTCAGGATAGCCGCTGTCAACGCTGGGATTTAAACGTACGATCTCCGGACTTGCTTCAGCTGCCCTCTTGGCCGTGGTGCACGCGGGACTCTTGAAGTTTAGCTGCCTCACTTTCCTCCTTAACGTGCCTTTGAAATATAGCTGGGCGGTTATGTTTACATTTCATGGCTGCCTGGGGCCAAGGCTTTCCCAGCGTGAGGCACAACGTTGTCAAATTTCCACCGTAGCCACTGAGAGCAATCAGCGAGACTGGACAGAACTACGTTCAGATGTGCAACACTGGACACTGATACCTGTCGGAGAAACAAGCTAGCTACCAGGGCCACGTGGAGTGATAGAGGAAGCATTCTACTGTCCGCTATTGGTCAGTAGCTATTGTCGGCGCATGCTACTGCCTCACGTTTGAGTCGCCGCTCGTTAACCAGGAAAGTGAGGGATCTCTGCGGTCTTGTGGGTTTCTGTTTTCTATTCTTTCAGGCATCCATTTTGACATGACTCCCTATCCGCGTAAGCTATAAAAAGTCATTGTATATATTATCTCAGTAGTTAAGATCCCTTTTGGGAACAAAATTATTAAGCGTAGCTTTATTTTTGGCTGATGTAGGGGACAAAAATTGTTCATTAGTCCCCGAAACATGTACAGTTTCCGAGAACAACTTTGATAATAATTTTTTCACTAAAAGTATTGAATCAGGCGGAAATACAAACCTTTCTTTAAACTGTATAAATGAAACGAAGTAAAATATATAAAGGATGAAATGAAGATACTCGAAATAAAATAATATAACGACGAAAATATAAAATTTAATGGATAAGTATTAGTGAAAAATGTAAGATAACAGAATCAATTTGAAATAAAATAGAATTGATATCCTTACAAATAAGTTGGTTTAATAAAGGTTTTAAATATATGAATATAATTTTCAAAAAACAGAACACTCTGGAGACGCATTTTCAAATTAATCATGAGTCGTGATGGATGGTTGTGAAGTTGAAACAGACAGATGGAATTGTGACTTCCAATCTTCACATCTACCAAATTCAAAGTCACAAATGTCGGCCTATTCTCGCTGTAGTCGTTCATAAATTGCACATAAACCTCACACGGTTCCAAACACTATAATATGAAAACCCAAAGTAGTGTAGTAAGACAAAGGAAGGAAGGAAGCTTGTAGTTTAACGTGACCGTTAATCTTGAGATCATGAGCCACGGGACCTCCTTTTTACGTGGAATCCGAACCACGGGACATTGTAGTAAGACAGAACAGGGGCGTATAAAGGGGGGGGGGGTGCTGAGGGGGCTCCACCCTCCCCCCAGAAAAAAATGCCAATAAAAATTAAGGAAGTATTGCTTTGGTAAGAGCATAAAATAATTGTAACTTTGGTTGAACCCTAATCTTAACTTCTTGGCTAAGTTATAAACAATATTAAGATTGAAATTAGACTAACGCGTGGTGTAGTGGCTAGCATTCTTCGCTGCCGTCCCGGAGGTCCAAATTCTATTCCCGGTTCTGGCAAGAAATTATAATTCTAGTCTGAGGGCTGAAAAGGGGTACACTCAGCCTTGTGAGGCAAAACTGTGAATTCCACAGTACGGTACTTTTAAGAAATAAATTATCAACTTGTAAACAAAAAAAGAAAAAAGAAAAAAAACACTGTTTACCTTTCTGCTTAGTAAATTGACAAATATTTCGAAATTTGCCATTCATACTCCATAGGTCATAATAGAAAATTCATTGAGTTTTTTTTAAATTTGTGTGTTGTGTTGTATTTTACAACTTGTTTGTATTGTCAGTAATTGTAGTAGTTGAATCTATTCTAAAATAATTACACAAAGTTATATGCTCTAAGATATTGGTAGATATTTCTGGTCTTTTTTGGTTTCCCATATTCCAGTCAAATGCCAGGGTTAGTCCCTAACTATAGGCCACAGCCGCTACCTTCCAATTCCTCGTCCTTACGTTTTCCAGGACAGCCAGCCTCCCCCTCCAATTGTATATACGCCCCTGAGACAGGACAAAACGCGAATTCAGTGACCTATCATTTACATTAACATGCGCGTGTGAACAATAAAACTCCCTCTTCCGCCTGCCCTGCGCTTCCCGTCCCACCCCCTATGTCGTTATTTATATCAGTTTAATTTCGGCCTGTAACAATGCGTGCAATGTGTTCTAGCCAGAGAGCGAGCGAGCGAGCTCTGGGCTACTTTGACCATTATTGATTTGCACTTCGTCTTCGAATTTCAGTTCTAGTTGGACGATGCGGGGGCGGACACGTGCTGTAGTAAGCATCACAGCGCCACACAAAATAATGGCGCATTGATCCCACAAACTCATTCTTCATTACCACCTCGACCCTCTCCCTCCCTCTACGCAAACAGGCCGCAGAGCGCGCAGTTCTCAGGTTAACCAAATCTCGATTATCGATCCGAAACTCGCTCACAGACGGAGTATTGTCAGCGCGCCAGGAGTAGTCAGCTGGGTTTGAACTTTAGGTGCCTTCCCGCGTACCATGTACCACGCATTCCAAAAACATCAAGTCGGTCACTGCCTGCTTCACTCCCTCAACATATGCTCTCTTTAATTGTACTGTCATCATCATCATAGCTTACCACGGTGGGTGAGTGGTCAACGTGTCGGTCTACCAATCCCAAGTTTGTAGGTTCGCTCCTGGCCGCGGTAAGTGATTTTTGAAAGGCGGAAAAAATTATGACACGCATGTCATACGATCTTGGCATGTCAAAGAACCCATTTGAATTCAGTAGGCCGTGTTCATAATGGCAAAATTAATCTCGGGAGTTTCCGCTAACACAAATTTCCTACTAGAAAACGCTATAGTGTTCAAGGAGCTTAGATATCTAACCTCCTTGACTTTCATAGTGCTTCAAGGAACAACAAAATTCGACTTGCAAGCTACCCTTTGGGTGTCAAATAACAAAGCTGGCACCCGAGGCCATACTATATTATTAGTATTATCATACCGGGTAAGTTAGCCGTGGTCGTTACGGCGTGGCTGCAGGCAGACGCTTCGAATCCTCCCCGCCGGCAACCTTTAAAATGGTCTTCTGTGGTTTCCCATCTTCCAGTCAAATGCCAGGGTTAGTCCCTAACTATAGGTCACAGCCGCTACCTTCCAATTCCTCGTCCTTACATTCACACTTTCCTCCCCAGACAACACTCCACACGCGACGGCACTTGTAGCTCACCCCATGAATGTCCGCATAGAAGCAGGTACAAACCCTGGCGAGCCGAACATGTCCTCGGACACTCCCGGCACTGAAAGACATACACTAAAAGAAATTATCATCATCATCATCAATTCTCCACTCCAGCAGGCCAGGTGTGGGAATGAACAAGCCCCTTCCATAGCTGTCTGTCCAGCCACCATTCTTCTTCCACCACTGTTCTCCATTTTACGCTTCTCTTAGTCAAAGGTCTGTGGACCTGCTTCATCCACCCATCTCGAGGTATACCTCTTGGTCTCTTGCCAATTATCTCCCTTTCAAAATAGGCTTTGGGTGTTCTACTAGAGGGCATCCTCATCAGATGACCGAACCATTTCAACCTCTACTTCTCAAGAATGCCAAGCACACTTCTTTTCAGCTCTAGCTTTAGGCGGACTGACTCATTTCTAATGTTGTCTCGTTGGTACTCGGTGCTCCGTTATAAAATAAACACAAAGCTACGTGAAAATGTCGACAGTAGGAAGGGAACAATATACACGTAAAGGCTAATAAACAACAAGAACCATGCTGGAGGTAGCAACAACTGACTACACATATATATGGGCCAGCAATAGATGGTCTGCGCATGCGTACCGCCGAAACCCTCGCTCCCAGAGGCAGCTTGTATAACTGGCTGGCTGCATGGCTCAGCGGTAACGTTGTCGCCAGGGGGATGACTGATCATAGGGGGCGCGTGGGTTTCGATAAAGCTCCGCTATAGATGTTCTGCCAACCAATGAAGAATTAATTTCAGTACTATGTTTCCATAGTTGGCACTCACCCAACGCTCACACCAAACCGACTGGCGGAAGCGGGAATAGTCTGTTTTGATTGATTTTCCTCGTGGTGTCGTTGGTTGTTTTGATTTGTTCGGTATTTTGATTATTTATTTGAATTGGTTCATATTCAATCATGCCACTGCAAGGGAGGAAAAATTGCCTAGCACCGGGATGTAAGAATTATAATGATTGTAAGAACAAAACGGCAATTTTCATCATCCTGGTGTTGACCATGTGTAAAACTAGTGGGCAATATGGACTACTCTCGATTAAAAATATAGAGAGAATAAATGTGTGCATTTCATCTCTTGTTTGTTTTCTTACCCATTCTCCTTTGCATTGCAATAAAATTTGTGGTTTATGGCTACGGGGAAGGGTGGGTGGCAGCCGGCATGCTAGGCAAAAAGTGAGGTTATGGCAATATAGTGTGTGCATTTGGACAGTTTTCTTTATATTCATCGAAAATCCCAACAATTCTGTAGAGTAGAAGAGCAATGTTTAATTAGCCTAGAGGTGAATTAAGCTCTAGAACGGCATAACTGTATCCTTCGTGAGAAATCTAGTGCCAACATTGATATATATCAAAGAGTACTATTTTCCTATCTGGACGTCCATTTCTACGCCTAGCGAAATGCGCAGTTATGTTTGTGCTATTTTCATCAATAATCAATAACTCATCGCAGAACATAGGCCTACTGTTCAATTACGTGTAATAAAGGCCACATTCATATGGCATTTTACTTTTTTAAGTTGCCAGACTTGGTATAGCGGTACATAGCCTCAGGCGGTGCTCTCTATCTCGGAAATTCTATAACCAAAAGGGACGAATCTCTTATACTACATGATCCTTGGTTGCAAGATCGAATCCGCGAGAGAGCCGCATCAGTAGATTTACTGCCACGTTAAGGATCCCCTTCGGGACAAAGTCCTGGTAACCCGACGTCTTTAAAAGCTGCAGTAGTTAAAAGGGACACAATCAATAACATTATGTATTATTCTCTGGGGCCGATAACCTAGATGTTAGGTCCATTAAAACAAGAATTATCATAGTCTTCATCATAATTATTATTATTATTATTCTCTGTTCCCTTTAGGTACTCCCGCACTGGTGCCATAAACGTCACCGTTACATTCCAAACTATAACGAAGTCACTTTTGGAAAGTAACTTACCCAACCCGTATGTCCAAGCAAGAAAAGATGAGGTGGTTGTTGCTGTTGAATCATTTAGGACCGGGATAGTTCCTAACTTAAGACCCGGCTGTCTCCCTCCCGATCCTAGCCTCAATTACAAATACACACCACACTAACACAAGTAATCAGATAAATTTTACGCACACCCAAAGTGAACGTTGCTGTTATTCGATTTGAGGAGTCCTTTAGCCTCGTGTATTTGGGTGTGTGTGGAATTGTTGTCTGATAACCTACGTTATTGTGATGGTGGTATTAGTGAGGGTGTTATTGTGTAATTCGGAAGAGAATTGGGAAGGAAACGACCGTGGCCTTATGTTAGGAAACATCCGGGCATTTGCCTGGAGTAGAAGTGGGGAGACCACGAAAAACTAATTCTAGGATGGTATATTGGCTTTCACGGCCAGTGAATTAAAACTCAGCAATTTTTCTAGGTTTGTGCCGTGTCTTGTGTGGGGTTTCGCCAAAGGCACCAAGATGGCTCATCAGCGGGCTCTTGGTGTCCCCACCCGGACCCCCACAGGAGTAGCGAACTGCGCGCTACCTCCCTTTTTGTGAAACGCATCTGCGCCTCTTTACTGCGAGAACTGAAAGCTCAAGCAGCCATAACCTCCCTATGAAGGCTTCCAAAAAGATGGTAACTTATATTGGCTTCCACGGCCACTGAATTAAAACTGAGCAATTTTTCTAGGATGACTGAATTATTGGTAAAGAACTGCCACTGAGATTAATGAGCCCCTTTATGTACGCATCCATTGTTCTGGCTTAAAATATGGTAATGAGAAACTAAATCTGGCTGTAATCAAACCCAGCTCTTCTCACATAGCTCAATGTACCCGTTCTAGCCCTCAGACCGGAATTAAATTTTTGGCAGAACTGGAAGTCGAACCCGGACAATCTGGGCGACAGCCAAAAATGCTAGCCGCAAAGGAAACGCGGCTGAAATTATGACGATGTCCAAGTCCAAAAATAAAACAATAATAATAATAATAATAATAATAATAATACAGTCGACTCTCGATAATTTGAAGCACAAGGGACCAGAGAAAAAGTGCAAAATACCGAGAGCAAAATAATAAGAGTTCAAATAACCAAGAGGGAGGGAGGGAAAATTTCAAATTAACAAGACTTTGATATTCGTGATTTTTTTTTACTGTACTTACTTAGTGATTTTTATTTCAAATCCTTTAATCATGAGAAACTGCGCAAAAGACTTGGCTTTTACCTTCAACATGAAACCACCCACAGGAACATTTTGTCCTCTATACTGACGAATCCACTTACTGTAAGCGAGCACTCCTCAATACGGGGAAATTCACCCTGACGTGTTCTTTTTCTACTCTCAACTTAAGGCACTCCCAGTGACACGATCTTTGTTTTTCGATGGTAAAATGCCGAATTGTTTGGTGACATTTTTTTATTTGTCCATCCTCCTCAGCTTGAATCACACGCTTTTTTTTTTTTTTGGAAAGACACTTGTTCTTTCTTGAACTCATTTTGATACTTAAAAATTTCACAAATCAAACATTATACTTAAACACTCTTTAACGTTTCAAAGAAGTCCCAAGACTGCGAAGACTCATACATCTCATTACTGATGTATAGAAACGAGCAAGGAGCAAGATGTCATTCCTACAACTTCAAATTACCGAGGGGACCAAATCAATCAAATTGATTTTTTTCCATTTATCGAGTATTTTTCAAGGGACTTCAAATTATCAAGAGATTCAAATTAACGAGAGTCGACTGTAATGATAATACTCTTAATATTAATAATAATAATAATAATAATCCGAGAGTGTGTGAAACTACAGCTTATTTAAAAAAAAATGTGTCTACATTTACAAGTACAGAGGTGGATCACTGGGTCAACAAGTAACTTGAAATGAGTCATACACTTCCCATGTGTTTATAATGAGGGTTAGCTGAGCAGACATCCCATACAAACATGCAAGACAGAAATGAAAGTACCAGCTGTCTGCATTCATTATTATTGAATGAGTTATAACGCTATTGTTCGTCTCTCCACTGCACGCGAGTAGGCCACCCGCTCAACCGATATGGCGAACCGTTGCCTACGCTATCAAGTCAAGGAGCTATTTTGAAGCATGAGCGCGGAGTTGCGGATACCGGCACTGACCGTGATTATCCTGACTTCCCGAGTGTCGTCTTCTTCCTGTTTTTGTTTTTCATACTCCCTCCATTGTTACTCCAACTTTCCAGACGGTCAACACAATAGCCTATAATCAGTAATCACAATTACTGGGACATGCGAAAATATAACTTACATGTGATTAATATACAGTACACTGTATAGGACGGCCGGAGTTCGAATCCCGGTGACAGAGAGGTGAAATGTTCACCTGAAAAGTCACTTGGCGTTCAGGAAGGGCGGTTTTAAATCCCCGGCTAAAACCAAAAATGAGCCTGGTTGGTTCCAGCAGCCCCAATTAATTAGGATAAGCCGAAGAAAAAAGAAAGAAAAGAGACAGTCATTCTGGAAGACTGGACTTTATATCATTTTAAATGCTACAAATGCTGAAAAATGCTAGAAAGGCTGGAGGTTTCTCGCTTCGCTCGGCAAATCCTGTATAATGAACTCAACACTGGTAAGAGGCCATGTGGTGCTCCTTTAAATGATATAAAGCCCAACTTAAGCACACCATGAGAAGAGTAGAGATAAACCCAAATACTTGGCATACTCTTGCACTTGATCGCCCTCGCTGGCGTGCTACCATCTCAGCTGCAGTTGCACAGTTTGAGCAGGATCGTCGAAGACAGGAAGAGGAAATTCGCCAAAGGAAGAAGATACGTCAAACATTACCACGTCCTCCACCCTGCATCGGATGTAACATATGTGGCGGCATGTTTTATATAAGAATTGGTCTGATAAGCCATCAGCGCCATTTTCATCGTCTGGACTAAGGATTATGGAACGGCAGGCGAGAAACGTAAACTCGGATACGAGTATCGGCTGACGACGACACATACACATTTGTCACTCGGGCTATGGTAAGATCTGATTAAATAAATCTTATGATGGAAGCCATGAATGACGAGTCTCGTTTTTATATGTCTTTGTTCTTGATTCTCGATTGTCCACGTTCTGTCCATCATGGCGTCAGTGATATAAAAGTCTGGGTCGATCTCTCTTCTCTTAGCCATTCTACAGTTTAATAAGTCTGTAGACGGTCAGGTTCTGTAGCTGGCAATGGTATTTTCAGCCTGAGTTCCTCTATGTAGAAGGTTTCCTACACTAGCTCGTGTACCAATCTTGTAGGGGCCACCCTTACAAGTCTCAGTACACATTTTAAGAATAGAAATGGAACACACATAAACAAATAACCTTCACTGAGTTAGGAGAGAATCGTTAATCAAGAAATCTGACAACCCTGTCCATGTTCCTGGCACATCCGATTAATGGTAGTTCAGTTAGTTATGTATAGCCTAGTACGATAATTCATTAGAATCGATAATACATTTGTATTGTGAGTACAATATCGCTGCTGTTAGTCCATCCACCGCCATCTCGTGCAACTCATTACCACACTGTGACAGTGTTATTGGTCGACCTGCTTTAGACGCACCATTTAAATCCTGGCTTTCCTGCACAGTGCAAGGCACATCACCTCGTGGTGTAACGGCTAACATGCTTGGCTGTCTCCCCTGAGATCCGGGTTCAATTCCCGGCTCTGCCAAGACATTAAATTCTGGTCTGAGGTCTGGAATGGGATACACTCGGACTCGTGAGGCAAAACTGAGAAGAGGTGAGTTCTATTCCAACCTCAGCCAAATTTAAAGTGGTCTTCCGTGGTTCCCCACTTCTACTCCAGGCAAATACCGGGATGATTCTTAACTTAAAGCCACGGCCGTCTCATTCCCAATCCTCACCTGAATTACAAATACACACGCTAATGCAGCCAACAGAATAATACAGGTTGAAAAGACAAATTACTCACACACCCAAGTACTTGGGGATACGCCACCACGATGTCGCAAAGCCTATAAATCAAGAACAATAAAAGCCGATAAAAAGAACTGTTGAGGAGACAACAATCAACATTAAGCAGTTGTTAACAGTCACTAAAAACCATCAGACATCACGCAAATTGTAAAGAAAAGTTTATATTTAAAAAATATTGGCTTTTGGGCTTTTCATTTGCATTATACAGTGAGAGGCTTCCCTATAGCACGGAGCTTGGCGAGGCCGTGTGGCGGACGGAGAGTGATTAGTCACCGCCAGTTGACTAGCATCTAACGTTACACAACAAGGGTTGGGAATCATCACATGTGGTCATAACTTGATTACATTCCCAGCTGGCAAGATACCTTAGTTCAGAGAGTTAAGACTTGTGGTGAAGTACTGTAGTCTGTCTTGTATCCCGTGTACATGGTCAGGTAATGAACAAAAAATCGAATTTTCCTAATGACAACTTATCTTCTCAAGAAGAAGTCTTCAAGTTTTAGCGCCGTGCGATTTCTACTTGTGGGTGAACCTCAAACAAAAGGTATACAGAAACAGTCCGCGTACTCTGGAGGCTCTCAAGAACGCAATAAAAAGGAAAAGGAAGGAAGCTTGTAGTTTAACGTGACCGTTAATCTCACGATCATAAGCCACGGGACCTCCGTTTTACGTGGAATCCGAACCACAGGACATGGCATTTCACATCGAAAATCTCACATGCACTGACAAGAACGCAATAACTGCACTGATACTAAATATCAGTGAGGATAAATTACAGGGAGTGTAACAAAACTTCCTACGTTGGTGCAACGTGTGTTTAGAAAATGAAGGACAGCATTTCCAGCAACTGCTGTGATATTCATGTAAGTGAAAAATCCACAGCCTGCTTCCAGTCTCCGACCGGGTCAGGAATGGAATGAACGAAGCCCCCATCTAGCGGCGAGGATATGGACTGTGCCGGCTGCCGAGGCCTGACGCAATCCTCTGGGGGCAATGATTAAATGAATGACAGATGAAATGAAATGATAGTGGAGAGTGTTGCTGGAATGAAATTTTGACAGGGAAAACCGGAGTACCCGGAGAAAAACCTGTCTGCCTCCGTTTTGTCCAGCACAGATCTCACATGGAGTGACCGGGATTTGAACCACGGACCCAGCGGTGAGAGGCCGGCGTGCTGCCGCCTAAGCCACGGAGGCGGTCGCTGTGATATTCATGTAAGTAAATATGATTGTTAAATATGTTAAGAAGTGTAAATGTGTTAAACTAGTTGACCTCGTAGTTCCGCACCTTAAAACAACAATAACTAACTAACTAGTCCGGTCCCAATTGATTCGGTTAATTAGAGTTCTACGGTACGTAAATTACCAAGTCTATCCCTCCCTATATTATTCTGCTATGGTCCCATTCGAGTTTTGTGCCAAAAATAAGGTCCCATTAACACCAACCTACACATATGGGATACCTACAAGTTCAGCATAACCCAATGCGTAAGCGAAACGCACTCACTTACTCTTTAAATGCCTCACAATTAAATAAATACCTTAAAACGTGTATATTTACAATGAAATAATGACAGAATGCAACACGGTAACCATGGTAACAGAATCTCACAGGTCCATATATTTCTGTAAGACGCAATGCAATTCCAATTATTACATTACTATGAAAGTTTCCAGACGGTTATACGGTTATCACTGAACCAAATTAAGCTGTAAAATTCATCAATACATACAGTATAATGCGCTTAAGGGGGTCAAGGGGCACTCTAGATTTTTTTCACGCAATTTTTCACGTGTGAGTGTGGTGCGAAAGGTCTTTTTCACCCGACTATAAACCACATTTAAAGTCCCTTAAATTAACAGTGTCTGTGATATTCCCAGAAAACTTCGCTCTGATATACTTTTTTTTTTTGTCGTGTAGCCTCCTGAGAGGCCGAGTGCAGGTCTTTCTAGTCGACGCCCGTGGGCGACCTGCGCGTCGGGATGAGAGATGGAATTGATGAAGATGAATGAAACTGGGCAAGGATGTGGAAGGAAGCGGCCGTGGCCTGTCAGAAGGTACTGTCCCAGCATTTGCCTGGTGTTGAAAATGGGGAAACCACGGAAAACCATTTCAAGGACAGCCGACGGTGGGGCTCGAACCCACGCGTCTACCGAGTCAGCAGAGAGCTTGGCCCCTTGACCTAACGCAGCGCTTTAGCCCGCGCAGCCACTACCGTCGGTGATATACCTATGAAGGAATGACAAACCCCTAACCACTGCACCAGTAGCTGAATTGATAACGTCTGATTATTCATACCAAGGTTAAATCAGTCATAGCAATCTTGATTGAGATTTTGCTAAGTGTACTCTTTACAACTTGAATATTCGCGGGCGAAGCCGCGACGGGTAATGCTAGTATATCCTAAAGGTATAATGTACGTAAATTCCCAAATCCATATCCCCTAAAGGAATGGTTTTCATGGAAAGTCTATTCTATGACATTAAAGGATGTTTTCAACATTGAGTTGCTTGCCTGAAACAAATCATGGAACTAGTTGGTTGAGTGGTTAACGTGACTGTTCATCTGTCATCATAGAGTGGAAGCAATATTGTGCACACATACGAGGCAGTGAAGTCACAATGGCGTGCAGCAATCCACAACACCCACCTGCACCGCGTTCTCAGAAACACTAGCGATAAGGAGAATGGCTTATTACACCAGCTTCTGAGAACCACGTTAGCTATTTCAATCAGGACATTTCAAAATAAATTCCTTATAAACTCATTCACGAATAGTTCGTGATCCAAGCAAACAATAACAGTATGACTGAGTATTCGTGTATTCCTCTTCATAGCGTGCAAGGAAACATTTCCAGAAATCTTTCAAAGTGAGAAAAAAAGAAAAACAATTCACCTACTTATGTGCTAGAATTACTGACTAGACTCTGTACTGCATTTTGTATGGAAGGAAGGAAGGAAGATTGTAGTTTTACGTGACCGTGAATCTTGTGATTATGAGCCACGGGACCTCCTTTTTACGTGGAATCCGAACCACGGGACATGGCATTTCACTTCGAAAATCTCACATGCATTGACCGGGAATCGAACCCGGACCGCCTTGGTGAGAGGCATACAGCTAGACCGCTGAGCCACCACGCCCCCCGCATTTTGTATGGCTACTAAAAATTACCAAATGTTATTTAAGTCTGAATATTTTATGATAAGTGAATAGCCTTTAGTACCCATCGTTGACGGCTTCATGGACTGTCAATTTATATTTTTCAGTCGGTCAACACGCTGTTTGGCCAAAACGATTGACAAGAGCCGAGACAAAGGCAGACATTTGTTGATTGACAGCTCAGTAAAGCAAGAATTGGGAAACGCTTGGGGAACAGGAACAGTTACACTTTGACGTGTAACTTAAATGTTGGAGAACAAAAGAAGGAAGACCTAATTACACATTCCTTGTTAGCTACAGAATCAACTGTTACAGAAGACAAGGCAGACATTCACAGGGGGGCAGAACATTTTCTAAACACTACATTCCGGAACTTGGAAATTTTCCATTAAAATGAGTATTTTGATTTCTGTTGTCCGCGTAAAACAGTTTCCATTTAATAAAGGTTTTACTGTACAGGCTATACTGTGTATATACAGTATATTCAGAAGTTAACGAAAAGTTATATTTTTCCAGAGTTTATTTTGCCCGATAGTTGAAAAATGAGAATGAAGGGTCCCTGGCCTTGTTTAAAGCAATTTTATTTTGCCTATAAATGCATAGACTATGCTATTTTAGTCATTTTTGACGGTTTTCGCAATATTTTGCTCATTGTAGTGATATAAAATCACGTTTGGTTATATTAGAGCACTTATGCTTAAAATTTGACAACGTATGTATATGCTTTGAAAACATTTTTCAGTGTTGCCTTATTGATAAATGATATTGTATATTGGCTTTCACGGCCAGTGAATTAAAACTCAGCAATTCTTCTAGGTTTGTGCCGTGTCTTGTGTGCGGTTTCGCCTAGGACACCAAGTTGGCTAATCAGCGGGTTCTTGGTGTCCTCGCACAGATCCCCACAGGAGTAGCGAACTGCGCGCTACCTGCCTTTTTATGAAGCGCACCTGCGCCTTTTTACTGCGAGAACTAAGAGCTCAAGCAGCCATAACCTCCCTATGAAGACTTCCAAAAAGATGGTATATTGGCTTTCACGGCCAGTGAATTAAAACTCAGCAATTCTTCTAGGTTTGTGCCGTGTCTTGTGTGCGGTTTCACCTAGGACACCAAGTTGGCTTATCAGCGGGTTCTTGGTGTCCCCGCACAGATCCCCACAGGAGTAGCGAACTGCGCGCTACCTGCCTTTTTATGAAGCGCACCTGCGCCTTTTTACTGCGAGAACTAAAAGCTCAAGCAGCCATAACCTCCCTATGAAGGCTTTCAAAAAGATGGTATATTGGCTTTCACGGCCAGTGAATTAAAACTCAGCAATTCTTCTAGGTTTGTGCCGTGTCTTGTGTGCGGTTTCACCTAGGACACCAAGTTGGCTAATCAGCGGGTTCTTGGTGTCCCCGCACAGATCCCCACAGGAGTAGCGAACTGCGCGCTACCTCCCTCTTTATGAAGCGCACCTGCGTTTCTTTACTGCGAGAGCTAAAAGCTCAAGCAGCCTTAACCTCCCTCCGAAGGCTTTCAAAAAGGTGGTATATTGGCTTTCACGGCCAGTGAATTAAAACTCAGCAATTCTTCTAGGTTTGTGCCGTGTCTTGTGTGGGGTTTCGCCTAGGACACTAAACTGGCTCATCAGCGGGCTCTTGGTGTGCCCGCACAGATCCCCACAGGAGTAGTGAAATGCGCGCTACCTGCATTTTTATGAAGCGCACCTGCGCCACTTTACTGCGAGAACTAAAAGCTCAAGCAGCCATAACCTCCCTATGAAGGCTTCCAAAAAGGTGGTATATTGGTATGTGCGAGTAATGCGAATATTCGAACTATGCGTATGTTTCGAATCAAATATTCGTATTCGAATATGTCCAGCCCTTCTACAAATTCACAGGTTATGACAAATACTACACACAACCAAAGTACAGGGGGCCACCATGTCAAAGCCCCTAATATGATACAACAGCTCACTCTATTACTGGGATTTGTAGATGTCAAGTGAATTTTTTGTCAACTATGAAGTGCAAATTCAATAGAAGAGTTCCAAGACGCCACAGATCGCTGGCAACACGGCTGCCGACAGACAGGAACGCCTCCCTGACTTGTTCAGCGAGAACAAGTGTCTTCCCCTAGTGAGCGCCTGCGATTTGCACATTTCAATATGAATTGCTCCCCTCAGCATTACCATTCGACAAGTGCAAATGAAGAGACGGAGTTCCCTTGAATTTTAACCAATCTCCCAGCCTTACCACAAGGGAGAGGTTAGCAACCCGCAGAATTCGTGTATTTTTAAATTGGTCAGGACTTTCAAATGGAGTCAAAACAGCGGCTCTCCTACACAGTGACGTAACATCTAGCCCCTTCAGCAAGAATGGTCAGCTGCGTAGTACAACTCCGCAAGCTATATCGTACTCGTTAGGGGATTTCCACTGTATGCGGCCAGAAGTGCGAGGTCTTAAATTAAACTCCGTGTATTCAAGATGGAGAAGAGAAGTTGGGTTTTGACAGTGTTTTGTTCCTAAAAGGAAAAAAAAATATTCAATACAGAAGAAATTTAACAGTCGAACTTCGATATCTCGAACTTCTATTACTCGAATTTTCGATAACTCGTGCTAATTATTATTTCCCGAACCAACTTCATTTAATTAACATGTGTTTTTCTCTTTGGGTTGAATTTCTACAACTCGAATTTTTCGATATCTCGAAGCTTAATTTATACCCCTGGCACTTAAACTTGGTCTTTATCTCAAACATTCACATATTTTTACATTGCAACTTGTTTCACACACCACTGAATGGGGGGGAACTTTGTGGCGGAAGCTCGCGCACAGAAAATGAGGCAGAAGAAGACGACGAGTTTCTTAAAGTCATGAACAAGTAAATGAAGGCCCGTCTGAATTTTGTATTGTTAACTCACTTAGATAATACAAGTCAACACGAATTTTGAGTCTGGGTTCTGTATGATTTGTCATCCTAACTAATGAAAGAAAAAATAGTTTTACCTAATAAAGTTTGCTTTTGTAGCTACCACAACGAAAGTTCAAATTTGAAGGAAATTCTCTATTTTTATGAGTTCAAACTAAAACAAACGTAAATTTATATTACATCACGTTTCTTAACAAAACATAGTTAACATTAATCTACAAATCAAAAGACAATACAAACAAGCTTTAAAAATGGATGGATGTACGTACAGTACTTGCTCGTATTTACCCCCTCATTTAATCACCCATCATGTTCTCATTAGCTTATATTGTCCTTGATAACGTTGCTCAAGCCCATCACGTCTTGGTGAAAACGTCCCCTTGCTTAAATTGGTCCACATGAGCATGTAACATGTGTACTTTAAGGGACATTCTGCAAGCCATGAGTTTAAAGTTCCCAAGCATAGTGGAAATAAGCTCTTTGTAATCCTCAGCTTTCCTATTTCCAATGGAGCCATGGATCAATGCTTCAAGGCTGTACCATGCTTGCTTTCCTTGGATATTGAGAAATTGTGGAAATTCTTCACTGGCCATTAGTTTCTTTATTTGAGGACCGAAGAAAATACCAGCTTTAATTTTAGCTTCTGACAATTTAGGGAGGAAAAAGGTCCTTAAATATTGAAAAGCTTCAGAATCTTGACAGAGAGCCATTACAAACTGCTTCATGGAAACTTCAAATATTTATTTATAACTGCATAAAGTACAAAGGCAAACTTTATTAATTATGAATGGCGTTTTTTGTTACTGTTCGATGTAGACAGTCAGAATATATACATTAAATAACTGACTCTACACAAAATGTTTTGTTTGTTGACTTATTATTACGAGGGGTGTTCAAGTGAAAAGGTACGAATCGTCGTAAAATCGAAACTGGTTGATATTTGAATCTGCCGCTTTAGGATAACGTAGGCCGACTTCTAGGAGATGTAGTTTCCGGCGTGGCACTGCGCATGCGTCGGCGCACACACACATGACGCAGAAGAGAAGCTGACAGTTGGACGTTTCGTCCCGTCCAGTTGAAGTTAAAGTTAAAGCACGGACGAACCATTAACAGTGACGTGTATTGTGAGATACTTCGTAGCCTACGCAAGTCCATCAAGAACAAACGGCCTGGACAGCTCACGAAGGGAGTGATTCTGCTCCATGATAACGCTCGCCCACACGTCTCTAATGCCACATAAGGTGTATTGGCCACGTTCAAGTGGGAGCAACTTGATTACCACCATACATTCCGGACTTGTCACCCTGCGATTTCCATCTGTTTGGTCCGTTAAAAAAAAACATCTCAAGGGAAAACGTTTCCAACCGGACGACGAACTTAAGGGCACCGTACACGATTGGCTCCTGTCACAGCCACAAGACTTCTGGGAACAGGGAATCCTGCGGCTAGTGAAGCAATGGGACACCTGTGCACAAGTCTGTGGTGATTACTTTCGAATAACGAATAAATTGTACCCACAGTATCGTTTCGTACCTTTTCATTTGAACACCACTCATACATACGTTTAGACAACCAAGCTATATGTTGTAAGCCTACATAGAATATTTTGCGACCAGTATATCATAAATTTATTATTTTTGCTACGTATCTCCATAACTCGAATTTTTGATAAGGCGAATTCATTTTGACGTCCCCTAATGATTCGAGATATCGAGGTTCGGCTGTAATTTTAAAGTGAAACAAAATTGTATTGAAAAGGCGGAATAAATACATTATTTTTCTTGTAATAATTTACGTCAATACGGACCATAATGAGCAACATTGCGAATGTAAAACTCCTCCACGATACACGGTCGTCACGAAAATGTGTTAGCCAGAATGGAGTCTAGGATTTGAAAAAAGTTTTTAAAAAGCTGAATACTGGTAAGCGTGAAGGGAGAGATTACTCTGGCACATGCACATTAAATTAGACGTGACATAACGTGCCACGGTGCAGTCAACAGTGAGATGCGTGTGAGGTTCGTTGTGCCCCTTGGGTCGTGGCGCTCGGGGATGTTTGTCCAGCCTGACAGAAGAAAACTTCATTACAGCTGACCACACTCTTTACTATTCCGCACATAACTCGCAATCAATTGCGAGTCTTGCCCTCAGCGGACAACGAGTTCGTGACCCGACGGACAGCATTCACAAGCCATGATAATGAAAACCACAGAGCGAGTGGACAGATAAATGGTGTCCCTGTCAATAACTCTGAATGAGACCACTATTCGGCTCCCTGAAATTGCTCTCAATGATGTCAAGTTACTGCACAGAACAGACAGGCGTTAGTTCAGAGCTCGGGGAGAGTTTTGAAGGCAATGTGGTTTACACTCAGCTATTTGTCTAGGTTTACTCAATCAACTCATGAAAGAAATCAAATCAAACTCCTAAAAATCCCAATGATCAAATTAAATACTAAATGAAATTATATCATCGCACGAATGCCACAGTGTCCGGGCACGGACACCAAGAGCCCACTGATGAGCCTATATTGGCATTCCTAGGCGAAACCCCGCACAAGACACGACAATACACCTAGACAAATTGATGAGTTTGATTCCTTGACCGTGAAAGCCAATATACCACCTTTTTACAAAAGATAATGTTTATAAATTGACAGACATGTTTCAGTAACAATGATACCTTCTTCAACGTCCGAGTATATGAACTAGGTTAACATTAATACTGTTACGTGCCACCCCCCTAGTGGCACTTTTGTTAACTGGATTACGGTGGGTTGAAGCACAACACAGATTGTTTCTTTAAAGAAATAATTAACTTTATTGCGGCCAGAAAATTACACTACTCATCAGCAAATACAAGCAATTGGAACCTTACTCCAGTTTCCTCAAGTCTCTTTCTTGAGCGCTCTTGGCCCTTTCACTTGTCAACAGACCACAGAAGTTAATCCGTCCTAATGAGTACGGTGGCCTTGACAGGGACTACCTGCTCCTCTCACTTATGTACACCGACTACAGTTATTTACGATCACTTGCTGCAGGCTGTTCACAAGCTGGGAGAAACAATGACACTGGATTTCGTAACTCGCACGGCACTTCGTCACCACACTTCTGTCGCTCGGGAAAACACGCACTAGCTCAGAAAGACACACCCACTGAAAAGCTCAGTCCCCTCACTTTCAGGCCGCTTATATAGCAGGCTGGTGACTCAATGAATTCTAGAATCGTCCAGGACACACGGCTTCTAGAGATTTCCTTCACTGGCTGGGTCACGAATATTCTGGACCATCCCTTTGTCCTAGTAGCCCTGTTGCATAAGGGGCACGCAATACACGAGGCAGGGCACAGCCCAGCCCTGGGGCAGTTGTGACTCATGCGGCGAGCGATGACACAAACTCACAGCCGTAACAATACAATGGATAGCCTTACAATACATTTTAAAAGTTGTAAAAAGTTCCATATACTAAAATTTTAAAAAATCCAATACTTAGAAGTTGTTGCATCTAAACTGTGTCATTGGAGTTTTGATTGACTGTGGTGAAGTTATTAACATCGATAGAAGAAATTGAGATTTCTACCTTCAACATCTGTCAATGTCGAAGCATTATTTGCAAACTTATTTTCGTTGATGTTGTTCGAATAGCTTCAAAGAAATATTTATATTCAGGGTCATTGAGATTTCTACCTTCAACATCTGTCAATGCGGAAGCATTATTTGCAAACTTATTCTCGTTGATGTTGTTCGAATAGCTTCAAAGAAATATTTATATTCAGGGTCATTATCAACTGTATGTTCGCCCCGATAAACACGGCAAGCTAAGCCGTCTTTGACTGGCTCAGATCGCGGGCGCGCGGGCACAGTTCAGCCAGTGGTGGGCGCGCACTTTTACACTTTTACCAAACATGTTCAATAATGTGTTCTTCCAGTGCTCATAACCGATGCTGAAAATGCCCTCCCTCTCTTGTAACACACACCGCTTCTGATGAAAGAATGGATAACAATCCCATCGAATATTTGTTCTATAAGATCACAACGTTGTCTGTAAACTTTGTTAATATTTTCGGAGCCTGTTTTCTTGAATCGTTTAGCGAGCCTCCTAATTGCACTGGCATTAGACACAGGTCTTCCTGGAAACTTGATTCGAAATTTTATTCTTGTTTCAGAACAACACTTTCTCCTTTTCATATACGAATTATGGATACACACACGTTCGCACAATGTGAATTGGTGGCTAGGCATGACCAACAATCACAGTAATCGCAATACTCACTAAACGTGCAACAATAACGTCTGAGCTTTACAGATACACGTCCATATGAATGACAAAACACGTGTGAACTAACGATATGAGTCAGCGGAGCGCACCAACCACTGGCTGAACCGTGTACGCGTACCCGCGACCTGCGCCAGTCACTGCCGGCTTAGCTTGCCGTGTTTATCGGGGCGCACATAGATAATAACCCTGTACTTCACAAAGGGCTTAATCATTCCGTGTTATATGAACGATTCCTTGTATTAGAAGTTTTACTCGTATTAATGCCATGCTCTCTTATATCCAGCATCGGAGTTGAAATGAATGGACTTGTTCAAGAATCAGCTGTTATTGGTGGTATTACAATGTAGCCCATAGCGTGATTGTGAGACGGGGCCTGTTCCACGAATGAACTTTGCAACTTTTCACCTTGCACTTTTCAGTTCAGATTTTATTCCACCAACCCTTTTCAGATTTGTCTTGCAAAGTTAAAAGTGAAAAGTTAGGAATCTTTTCACTTTTGAAGCCTGTTATGTTCCTCCATTTGGTGCAGAAATGCAAAGTGCAAAGGAATGGAGTGAAGAGTTTTGAGAAATCTTTGCAAAGAGACGATTCCCTTTTCGGCTGTTAATGAACAAGACTCTACACTAGTTTTTCGGCGCAGAATTTGGTTTAGTGTTATAAATATGTTACGACGAGAGCTTTTGTTATCATCAAGTGAGGATAGTGATGAAGAATCCAACAAGAGGACGTACAAAGGCAGGATGAATTTTCATAACCTCACTTCGACGGAATTTCGTGAGTGTTTTCGTATTACCCCAATACAAGCTAACTATATTCCTGAAATAATTGGTCATTTATTGAAACCTGCAACAAAAAGAAGTCTATGTCTTTCCGTGCCCAGCACGGTATAGCAGCAATGCATTGGACATCAAAATCAACTATTTACAGAACTGTTACTAAAGTACTCAAGTTCACCACGAAAAATAAAGCATTACATCATGGATTATTATACAATTTGTTCATGGAATAGGCCTAAAAATGATCGGATCATTCCTACACAAAGACTTTTCACTTTGCAAAGAAATTGAAAAGGAATACATAGATCATGGTGGAACAGAAAGACTTTGCACTCCGCAAGAATCGAAAAGTGCAAAGTGAAATATGAAAAGTCACAAAGTTCATTCGTAGAACAGGCCCCAGTCCCTATGGACTTATTCATTAGAGCCCTCCGCGAATAAACAGAACGTTATCCGCATCCACTCCGCACATCCGCGCGTTCGTTATACAATAATATTTTAAATTAGATAAAGCATAAAGTATTAAAGCAAGATATTTAGACAATAGAAGAAAGTCGTTCCCTTTGGCTATGTATGTCATGTGCTATGTTTAGAAAGGACTGATATACAGCCAGAATTGTAACCCTGTTCACTTCAGACTGTTAATTATGCTTAATGACATAATTTGAATGAGATTAAATAAATCATCATCTTACATTTGTCATGAAAAAAAAACATAACGGAAAAATATGACATGTCATAGCATCCGGGTCCTAGTAATGATATTCAACAAGTTCGGATTGTAATCAAAAAACTATTCGCAAATTTGCTCCAAGCATTATCCACAACTTATCCGCTATCCGCACAGCCATGCAAACTGTATCCGCATGACGAAACATTTTGAGGGTTTATCCGCGAATATCCGCATCCACACAGGGATGTTATGTTTACTTACAAATGCACAGCTTACAGTTTATTGGTTGCAACATTAAGATGTAACTGGTACACATTTGAGTGCTTTGTTTTTGAGATACTCCTAATTCAATTGAATATGCATATGTTTTCCGTGGTCTCCCCCCACTTCTAATTCAGGCAACTGCCGGGATGATTCCTAACTAAAGGCCACGGTCGATTCCTTCCAAATCGCAGTCCCAATTACAAATACACACTACTACTACTACTACTACTTATTTAATAAGCTACCACATTCACTGCTGGTGTTTGAGAGTATGGCGAAAACAAGAAAGATATTTAACAAGTAGTTCCGTGAAGAACTATACAGCCTATTTTCATATATCCCACTTATGTTAATTGCCTCTATCTACATACAAAATTTTAGTTTGATTGCTGTAATAGATTCGTAGATATTGAGAACCGACTAAATATTTCGGATGGTCGCCATGTTGGATTTTATATATGTAGGTCCTAGAGTTATGTACTGTTACTTGAAGATTATTGTGTACGTGTAGCATTCAAACTGCAATCGCATGATTAGGAAACAAGAAATAACAAAGAGATTTTAAAATTTCGCACAGCTGCCATCTTGTGGTTATGGAAACAAATGAAATAAATTAGATGCCAGTGGATTAACAATCGTATAAGGATTTACTGTATCAAGTTTCACTGCACTCGGATGGTTAAATTGCGAGAAACGTCCATGTGAATATTTATACTTCGCGTCGCCGCCATGTTGCATTTGTAATCACCAGGTTATTTAAAGTCCTATAGCTGAACTTAAGTTCATAGCCCCTATGAACATAAAAAAAATCAGTTTGATTGCTATAATAGATTCGTGGATATTCAGAGCCGTCTAAATATTTCGGATGGTCGCCATATTGGATTGTTAAATGTATAGGCCATAGAGTCATGTACCATTAAAGGAAAATTATTGCGTAGGTTCATTATCCAAACTTTCACTTTGATCGCATGATTACGACAGAAGAAATAAAAACTTAATTTTAAAATTCGCACAGCCGCCATCTTGAGGTTATGTAAACAATTGAACTAAATTAGATACCAGTGCATTACAATGTGTGTACCATTTCCTGTACCAGATTTCATTGCGTTTGGAACATTAAATCGCGAGAAAGGTCTGTTTAAAATTTTCAAATTCGCTTGGCCGCTTTGTTGGTTTTGTAGTTAACCGGTTTTTGAAAGTCGTATAAATGAACTTCCAGTAGAGCCCTTTATCTCCGTACAAAATTTCAGGGTGATACCGTTAATAGTTTCAGAGATATAGAATGCCGGTGAAATATTTCGCACATCCGCCATCTTGTGGTTATGTAAACAATTGAACCAAGTTAGATGTCGGTGCATTACAATGTGTATAAACATATACTGTACCAAGTTTTATTGCGTTTGGTTGGTTAAATCGCGAGAAACGTCTATTTAAAAGTCGCAAATTCGCGTGGCCGCCATGTTGGTTTTGTAGTTACAAGTTTTTCAAAAGTCATATAGGTGAACTTCGAGTAGTTCCCTTTATTACCCTATAAAATTCCAGGGTGATATCGGGAATAGTTTCGGAGATATAGAATGCAGGTGAAATATTTCACACAGCTGCCATGTGGGATTGGTGAGACGTAACGAAATTTGAAGGGCACGATCGGGGTCGTCCGGAATAGTGCTATGAACTTTCCGAGTTTCATTGAAATCGCTCCAGCCCTTTAGAAGTTATTAGACACACACGCATACACACACACACGCACGGACAAAAGGTGATCTCATAAGCCTTTTTTTTTTTTTTTTTCAAAATTGAAAATAGGCTAAGGTTGTGGAAATATCTAAGAAGATACATGAAAAGCGACTTCAATGGTACGGGCATGTGAGAAGAAGGGAGGAATCCTACGTGGGGAGGAAGATGCTAGACATGCAAATACAGGGAGTGAGAATGCGAGGCAGACCTAAACGAAGATGGATGGATTGTGTACAGGAGGACCTCAGAGAAAAACAGTTGTCACAAGAGGATGTGCATGACCGGGCTAAATCGAGGAGAGCTGTCAGAAACATCGACCCCACATAGGAGTGGGAATGATGTAAAGAGAAAGAAGAAGAAGAAAATAGGCTAAAAAATGGATACTAAATAACTCCTTAGACTAAGTGGACAACTGCTTTTATATGTATTAGACTATGAACATGATAGTAACATTTGTATTTTAAACTTTAAGTTAAGTTTAAAAAAATAGTAACGACACAACTGTTGTTTTAGGGTGGATAAAATAATTATAATTTACTACAATTGGTTTATTGTAATAATATTAACATATTATAATAATTTTACCCAATATGAATTGTGATGAGCTGATTGAATATTTTTGTGAATTATTATCAGGGGCACTATACAGTATAAAATAATTGGAAGGTGAGAGATTGGACTGTATATTGTGTACATTTAATTGTGTTTGTTAACATATATATATATATTGGAACTATAATTGGCACCTACCGACAAGCCTAAGCTTGGTAGGACCAAAAAATATAAAATTGGGCATAAATAAACAAACTGTAAACTGTAACTGTAAACTACTACTACTACTACTACTACTACTACTACTGACACCACAATAACACAGGTTATCAGGCACATTCTACAGACACCCATCATCAAGATACGACAACCGGTCATTACTACTATAAAATACAGACATACCCTACAATTTTAACGACTAGATATATTTTACGCAAACGTTTTGGAAGGCCTACAATGAAATGTATGTGGCGACCCTGCGCGTTCCTTCAATGCTCTTAGTGGACAGCAAGTGTTGGTGTCCATTCCTGTGTTGTTTTATAATCTACTGTGTAATGTTGACAAAGTACTTGTTAGCTTGTGGCGAGGAATTTTATCGCAACCATCGTGCGACAGCCTCTGCTTTCACTGCGGTCTTTTCATTTGATGAGCAACCCCTCGTATTGGGGTAGGTCTGCAAGGTAGTTTTCCTCCCCTCTGTTGGGGTAGGTTTCGTTATTCTGCTGATCGGCGGACTTTGCGAATGACTCACTAGACCTCACTTATGCAATTACTGCTTCCATTCATGTCTACAACTAGGGACTCTCCCCACAGAATGGTTTATAAGTTCTGCCTCGTCATGAGTAGTGAATGGTATGTAGTCTAGTTGCTTGAAAGTGAATGGTAATCTCGCTTCTGATTAGCATACGACCTTCTCGTGGTGTGGCGGCTAGCATACTTGGCTGTCAGCTCGGAGGTTCGGGTTCGATTCCCGGCTCTGTCAAGAAATGTAATTCAGGGCTGGAAGGAGGTATAATCAGCCTCGTGATCAAAACTGAGGAGAGGTGGCCAGATTATCTCTTCAGTCATCTTGGAAGTGGCAAATTCCGGGATGGTTCCTAACTTAAGACCACTGTCGCTTCCTTCCCAATACTCAATCCTCACCTGAATTACAAATACACAGACTAATACCGCCAACACAATAACACAGGTTATCAGAAAAATCCGCATAGCCAAGTACACGGGGATACATGACCACGATGCCCTTCAAATGAAACAACAGCTAACTATCTAGCAGGCAAATATGTACACAGGGTTAGTCACCGTTGCCCACCTCTCAATTATCTCCTGTTCCATCTCTACATAGCCTATAAAACAAATTCCCCGATTCTTGGATGTAACGGGTAATCTCGAGAACCACTGGATGGATTTTGATGCGGTTTCCACCATTCTGTAAAGGATTCCTCGGGGAAGGTTTCTGTAGAAAAACATTCATTTATGACCAAAGTAAGCCGAGCAGTGACAATTTCAGTGAATCGAATCGAAGAAAAATCTGCCATTCTTGCGCCTTTTTTAGAGCATATCGTTGACTCAAAGACTGCCTTAAAACCTGTTTCATTTATGTATTTTTCACCTAATTTGTCACTAATGAATGTTATGATTTTGTTGCTATCCCTTCCTTGTTCTGACTTGCTATCATGTTCTATTGATATTCCTATACCCACCATATGGTGATCAGATATTTTTTCCTTTACTACAGCAGAAGTCCAGTTATTTTTCCTATCTCTAATAAAAATAAGATCTATGCAAGACACCTTAATTTCTCCAAGCACGATTTCTTCACGTGTAATCGAGCTAATACATCTTGTTAAGCCATATGAAGTTAAAAACTCTTATTTACTATGGCGTCTGACTCGTCCAATAGGTTAATGTTAAAATTACCAATTAATATTATATGTGCCTCCTTCTCAGCCTAATTTAGTACAGGGGCCGATGACCTAGATGTTAGAGCCCCAAACAACAATTATCATCATCATCCAATTTAGTACACCTTGAAGATCATTTAAAAACATATTCACACATTCTGTACCTGGTCTATATACACAAAGCAAGATATATTTAATAGGCCTACCAGTATTCATCTCAATTTCACCAAACATATGCTCACAGTTGTCAGCTTGGAATACTAGTGGCGTATAACGAAGATCATTATGTACACATATAATCATACCACCTCCTTTCCTGACCTTCCTGATCACTAGAGACCGAATTTTTTGAAAATGCATATACGCATATGCAGATGCATATTTTGAGGGTGTATTGGATTTTTTGCATATTCTGAACATAACAGCATATTTTAGCATATACAGTTGAAATTAAGTATAATTTAAAACATCCTGAACAAAATAGGCTTCACTTGTGTGTTGGACAACCCTTGTAATCAACTTTCTGAGCAACTGATTAATAACTAATATTTTACGCAAGAATGCTGCCTGGTTATTTGAAGAAGGGAATGGGGTGGGACATTCCTTTCACCATCTGGGCAGTATCCCCTGTAAGCAACTTTCTGAAAAACAGATAACGAGATGACAGTACTCGTACTTAACGCAATGCTGCCTGGCTATTTGAAGAAGGGAATGGGGTGAGAAATTCCTTTAACTATTTCGACAGCCAGTAGCCCGGGGTTTAGTTTTGTGAGGAGTTTCTTCAGTTAATGTGCTACTTTATTCTTAGTCTGCATATACTTAACTCAAAATGCCTACAGAGAAGAGCAGCAGAAAGTATTTATTAAAACAATGGGTGTCAGGTAATTGTGATCAACTGGTGGCTCGAGACCGGGCATTTATGCACTGAAAACGATTAAAATGATGTAATTTCTCTCCTGAAAACATAGAAAAACTTGCAATTACCTATTGTGATGCTTTTTTCTGCAGTGAATGATACATGTATAAAGTGAGAGAATAAGATTGGCTTATTGTTAAGTGCATATTTTTCACTTTTCTTTGCATATTTTCTACATTTATAGTGCATAATTGTCCGGTCCTTAATCCTCACATTATAATGTACATAGTTGTCTATTTTAAAAACCTCAATCAGATCCCGTGGATGTTAATTTTAGCCAAGAAAATGATATCTGTAAGCTTATTTGCAACACTTGCCAGAAACATTTCCCTGTAAAGTTAGATTGGCCTGATGTTTAAGTGTAACACTGTCAATTTACATTGTGGTGTGTCAGTTCCAAATATGCATTCTGCCCTGTCATCTATACTGTCCAGTACCCTCTGAGAGTTAAAATTATCGTCAGAATCTATGAAATCCATGTTTTAGAACTAAGTAGTAGCAGCATAGCAGTAGTAGTGTGTATTTGTACATTGGGTGAGGAATGGGAATGAGGCAACCGTGGCCCAAAGTTAAGAAGCATCCCGCCATTTGCCTACAGTATAAGTGGGAAACCACGGAAAACTACTTCCAGGATGACTAAGGTGGGTACCGAACCTACCTCTACTCAGTTTTGCCTCACGAGACGCAGTGAACCCGGTTCCAGCCCTCACACCAGAATTAAAATTTCATGGCAGAGCTGGGAATCGAACCCAGACCTCTGGAAGCGACAGTCAAGAATGCTAGCCGATACACCACGAGATGGTCGAAATTTGTCCTTTAAATCCGGTCTTACTAACTTACTAATCAAATCCCAGATACCCGATTCTATTTCCCGAGTTGTACAAATCCTAGAACACATCATTCCTTGAGCTTCCACCGGCGTCTTCTGGTAGGGTTCACGAGGCGTGGTGAAAAATCAATAGCGAGATGAGGGGAAGAAGAGGCAGAGGAAAGGTTAATGTCAGGGAGGGGCCAGACATATCCACAGTGGTAATTTAAGAGGCACCACTGTTACCAGACAGCCAACAACACACTGACGAGTGTTCTCCATTTCAAGAGCAAAGGAACGCTCGCTTTCACAGTCACTGACGGCAAATTGCTAACAACTTGTCGACACTAAAATGAGAGTTTAAAGTTAAATGGTACAACCAGCACAAAATATTAGGATGTGTCATAAGTAAACTTACTGTCGTTTTTTTTTTAATGTGTAACATCTTTCCACTCGGTATCTGGATATTTTTGTGGCACTCGGTAGCTGGACATTTTTGTGGGAGTGATTTTGGAAAAGAGACGGAAGTGCATGGGACGGAAGTGCATGGGACGGAAGTGCATGGGACGGAAACAATGAGCGCGCGCGGTGGCGGAGTGAAAATATTCATTATATCATATTTGCTGAAAACAATTACGATTTATTAAATCTTCATACTTTTGTTGTATTCTTATTTAATGTAAGCACTCGATACCTCGAGTGCTATATCGCATCAACCAACACTCCAAACAACGTAGGAATTCAGTATATTAACACCGACTACTAACAATAATTGAAACTTTGTTGGTCCAAATAGCCTAATCACTTAATCACTTTGTATTTTGTAATGAAAACACCCATACATAGCCCAAAAGTTACACTTCTAACATGTGCAGATAAACTTGCCAGCTGATTGAAATCGAGTTCGTAGTTGTCTGCGCGAACCGCTGGATGGCACGCATAATCGGTGTCGCCAGTTTCTCGTGGGAGTTTCCACTATTATCATATTAAGCTATTTGGTTGGTCTAAACGTATCACTGGGAGAAACGCCTTTAATATACCTACTGCACACCTAATTTTTAATCGCCCCTATACTTGACAGTGCGCTATATTGGCAATAAGAGGCCATTTTCAATAACACCGCTGGCATGTGTTCACTAACTGGCATACAGTTGCAGGTATATGTCACTACTGCAGATGCATTGGAGAATCCTTTCATGTTTGCTGGCACAAGGTAGCACTATGAGTTCATTCTTTAAAAAATACGAGTAAGTAACATGGAATTATTC
This sequence comes from Meconema thalassinum, assembly GCA_946902985.2. Classification (NCBI taxonomy): domain Eukaryota; kingdom Metazoa; phylum Arthropoda; class Insecta; order Orthoptera; family Tettigoniidae; genus Meconema; species Meconema thalassinum. The sequence continues at coordinate 286,902,453 of OX336393.1, read as the reverse complement.
GAATAACATGTCAGATGATACACATCATGTGCGACTACTGTAAGGCTCGTAATTTTTTGTTTAAGTTTTGTGGTTTATAAGGCACTAGCTGAAGTACCCGTGCTTCGCTACGGGTCGTAAATAAATCAAAATGTGAAGGTGACGTTAAAACAGGGGATAGGCGAGGTGCTGCGCAGAGGGAGATTAAGGATGGAACATTTTGTCCAACTACACCGCTCTGCCTTGACCGTGTTTTATAGCACACATTTAGGTTTTACTCGCTAACGGTTGGAGATACATTTCGGATAGAAAATGCAATTTTAAACCTCGTACATGCCATCAAAAGTTTGCTATTTCTTAGCGTTCTCTTTTTATTTGAAATGGAAATATGAAAGTTTAAAACCAAAGGGTAGAGTGACGTCACTAAAATGGTCGCCATCTTTAAAAGTGCAAAGTATTGAAATCAAAAGTAACCTGTATGTTAACCAGGTAAATCTGCTACTTCCATGTAAAATTCATGTAAATCGGACCAGTGGTACTTGCGTGATTGAGTAATACACAGACACACACACACCATCTCATTTTTAGTCTCGCTTCGCTCGCGTCATAGTCGGGTCATATTGTTATTCAATGAAATGCAGGTTTAACCCCATTAACACCCCTTTAGAACCTGAATATCCAAAAATCCCTCCTTAGTAGATCTTTTCGACACACGACAAACATATCCTCAAAATATTACTCTTCTAACATTAATAGTTTTGGTTGGTCGATGAGAGCGAACATCCAAAAATCCTTCCTTAGTGGACGTTTTTCTTCCAGAATTTCACCCCTCCCCATAGGCCCCTTAAATTGGATTTTTGAAAAGACGGTCGAACACCTATTTATTTTATTTATTTATTTATTTATTTATTTATTTATTTATTTATTTATTTATTTTTAAGCTGATTGATTTCCTCCGAGTTTCAAACTCCTCGCCTATGTCGTTTAAGAGATACACGCTCCATTAAGAATCTTTCAACCCCCACTTTTCATCCCTTTCACCTCATAATATACACTATATCGAAAAACCATTAGACATGTGTCAGCTTATTTTTAATGATTAGTATATATGCCAAGTATCAATCCCCAAATGAAACCACTCGTGAGATATTGTTATTCAATGAAATGCACGTTTACCCCCTTAACACCTATTTAGAACCTGAATATTCAAAACTCTTACCTTAGTGGATGTTTTCGACATAAAACGAACATATCCCCAAAATTTCATGTTTCCAACTTCAATAATTTTGGCTGGGCGATGATGAGTGAGTGAGTCAGTCAGGACATTTTATTTCATTTATATATGATAATTTCACCCCTCCACATGAACCCCTTAAATTGGATTTATGAAACAAATGGTCGAACACCTATTTACTTATTTAAAGCTGATTTCCCCCTGAGTTTGATGAGTGAGTAAGTGAGTCAATCAGTTAGGACACTTTCTTTCCTGTTTTATCACCCCAGAATTTCACCCCTCTCCAAGGGCCCCTTAAATTGGATTTATGAAAAAACGGTCGAACACATATTTACTTGTATTTTAAGCTGTTTTATCCCGCCAAATTTCAAACTTCTCGCCTATGTCGTTTAAGAGATACACGCTCCGTTAAGAATCCCTCAATCCCCAATTTTCACCCCTTTCACCTCATAATATACACGACATCGATAAACCTTTAGATATATGTCTGATTATTTTTAATGATTAGTTTATATACCGAATATCACATCCCCAAAGAAACAACTCATGAGATATCGTTATTCAATGAAATGCACGTTTACCCCCTTAACATCTCTTTAAAACCCGAATAAATAAAAATCATTCTTTAGTTGACGTTTTGACATACAGCGAACATATTCCCAAAATTTCATTTTTCCAACATTAATAGTTTTCGCTGGGCGCGATGAGTGAGTGAGTCAGACAGGACATTTTCTTTCAATTATTTTTACCAGAATTACACCCCTCCCCATGGGCCCCTTAAATTGGATTGATGAAAAAACGCTTGAACACCTATTAAGTTATTTTTTTAGCTGTCTGTTTCCCCTGAGTTTGATGAGTGAGTTAGTCAGTCAGTCAGGACACTTTCTCTCCTTTTCCCCCCCAGAATTTCACCCCACCCCATTGGACCTTTAAATTAATTTATGAAAAAACGGTCGAACACCGATTTACTTAATTTTTTAGCTGATTTTTTTTCGCTGAGTTTCAAATTTCTCGCCTATGTCGTTTAAGAGATAGGCCTACACGCTCCGTTAGGAATCCTTCAACCCCCAATTTTCACCCCTTTCACCTCATAATAATACACCACATCGAAAAACCCTTAGACACATGTCTGCTTATTTTTAATGATTAGTTTATATGCCGAGTATCACATCCACAGATGAAACCACTCGTGAGATATTGTTATTCAATGAAATGCAGGTTTAACCCCCTTAAGACCCCTTTAGAGCCTGAATATCCAAAAATCCTCCCTTAGTGTACGGTTTTGAGATACAACGAACATATCCCCAGAATGCCATGGTTCCAACTTCAATATTTTTGACTGGGCGATCATGAGTGAATGAGTCAGGACATTTTCTTTCATTTTTTCCTTCAGAATTTCATCCCTCCCGATGAACCCCTTCAATATGATTGATCAAAAAAACTGTCGAACAGCTATTAACTTACTTTAAAGCAGTTCCCCCTCCCCCCTGAGTTTGATGAGTGAGTCAGTCAGTCAATCAGTTAGGACACTTTATTTCCTGTTTCCCCCCCTCCCCCCAGAATTTCACCCCTCCCCATGGGCCCCTTAAATTGGATTTATGAAAAAACGGTCAAACACATATTTACTTTTTTTTTTTGCTGATTTTTTCCGCTGAGTTTCAAACTCCTCGCCTATGTCGTTTAAGAGATACACGCTCCGTTAGGAATCTTTCAATTCTTACTTTTCACCCCTTTCACCTTATAATATACACCACATCGAAAACCCCTCAGAGACGTGTCTTCTTCCTTTTTAATGATGAGTTTATATGTCGTGTATCATATCCCCCAATGAAACCAATCGGGAGATATTGTTATTCAATGGAATGCAGGTTTAACCCCCTTAAGACCCCTTCAGAACCTGAATATCCGAAAATCCTCCCTTAGTAGACGGTTTTGACATACAATGAACATATCCCCAAACTGTCATGTTTCTAACTTCAATAATTTTGGCTGGGCGATGATGAGTGTGTGAGTGAGTGAGTGAGTGAGTCAGGCAGGACATTATCTTTCAATTTTCTTTTTTCAGAATTTCACCCCTCCCCATGAACCCCTTAAATTTGATTTAATAAAAAAAACTGTCGAACAGCTATTTACTTACTTTAAAGCAGTTTTTCCCCCTGAGTTTGATGAGTGAGTGAGTCAGTCAATCAGTTAGGACACTTTCTTCCTGTCCCCCCCCCCCCCAGAATTTCACCCCTCCCCATGGGCCCCTTAAATTGGATTTATGAATAAACGGTCAAACACATATTTACGTATTTTGTATGCTGATTGTTTTCCGCTGAGTTTCAAACTCCTCACCTATGTCGTTTAAGAGATACACGCTCCGTTAGGAATCTTTCCATCCCCACTTTTCACCCCTTTCACCTCATAATATACACCACATCGAAAAACCCTCAGACTCGTGTCTTCTTATTTTTAATGATGAGTTTACGTGCCGAGTATCACATCCCCCAATGAAACCAATCGGGAGATATTGAAATTCAATGAAATGCAGGTCAACCCCCTTAACACCCCTTTAGAACCTGAATATCCAAAAATCCTATCTTAGGGGGCATTTGCGGCCCTTTGGGAAGCTGCATACCAAATTTCATTCCAATCCGTCGGTGGTTTCTGAGATTTCGTGATGAATGAATGAGTGAGTGGTATTTCACAAATATATATAGTAGATGATAGTGTCAAGTCTTTGTTATGCTAAACTCGGTTGACAGTGCTGTGTGAGTAGGTGAGTAACTAACGGGATTTCAAGTAAAGATCCTCTTTTTCTATACCGGTAGTGCAGAGCAGAACTGGCATCCAGTCGGCCGTGTCTCGACTTGAGCTATGTTGTGAGCCATTTTTATGAGATATATAAGTTACTCCTTTGTGCCATTTTTATCTGACGTGATCAATGCACGCCTTTGTGAAACCTTGGCTGTGAAGCTATTAATAGCCCTCTGATGTCTTAATACCATATATGGACATATCTGCATCTTGTCCCCTTATTGGCCAGTGATTTATATTTTGGAAGGGGTCGTGACCAATCAAATTTTAGCACGCAGTTACCTTTGTGTTGCGTCGTCATTTGCTTTGTTTCGAGGCATTTCTTCCTTGCAGCCAAGTAGGCTAGACGTATTCCCATATTCTAGGGAAAGTGCCCGCGTTCAAGGTGAAACCATGGCGGGGTGTCTGTATGTCGTAATCAGTAATTGCTTTACTGTAGTTCTGTTTCATATTTCGGTAATTTAAAACTCTTTTTCTGTGTTATTTTTCTTTTGGTCGCGTGTACTTGTCCCCTCCCGATATTTTCCCTCCGCCCTTTGTGTGCGTGTAATTGCTGGTGAGTTTTGTTTTGTATGATAGTGTTATTTTCATTTATTTTGATAACGTAGTTTTTGTACTTTAAGGGTTGAAAGTCATGTATGTGGGCTTGTCTTCGCTTTACTCTGGTGTGCTTGACGGTGGTTTGCCTACCTTGTAGGGGACACCTTTGGGTCTGTCATCCAGAGTGTATCTTATCGTAGAACAACATAACGGGATTGGAGATTATTTTTCTTGCTTCCCGTAATGCTTTGTTCTTTATCTTAAAGAGTTCACAAAAGGAGGTCTCGCCTTTGCTATTTTGCTGGTGACCTAACCTGTGATATTCTTGTGTCTGTGAATGCCCATATTTTGCGCATCACATATTTTCGTCGTCTTTGTGTGCCCTTATCTCCTACGCATACTTTCGATTTTTAAAGTATATTTTTGGCTTTGCCGATAACTTAATGTAATTTTTCCTTTTGTCTAAATTCCTATTTTTCTCGTAACTCACTAGATCTTGCATGTGCCTCCGCGTCTTTCTTCCTCATTCCTCCCCTCCCTCTCACCCCTCTCCACCCCGTTCTGAACCATTGCACCCCCCTCCTATTTTGTTCATCCCTTTTGACACGCTTTGTCTAAATTGGTAGAACGTATCTTGACTTCGTAGAGTGTAGTCGTTTCTGAGTTTTGTCTTTTTTATCTAATTACGACATACTTACATTTAGTCATCGTTTCATTTTGCCTTGAACACGTTACCTTAACTTATCTTATTTTATTTCATTTTAATATAATTTAATTTAGTATATTTTCGATTTTCTTCCTAATTTGTATTTTTTCTTGCGGTAAATTAATTTTGTGTTTAATTTGTTGGTCATTTCTCTTCTTGCTTTTATATCTCTGGGATCGTTGTACATTGTGGTTCTTATTTAAATACATTTTATCTTTGCCTAAGTATCTCTGCTTTTGCGTCTCGCCTTATTTTAATTTTAGTTACCTTCTTCGAGTTTTGTCTGGTTTTTACTACATTTTGGTTTGTCGGTCTTATTAGCGTACTTGTGACGTTAATACGACCTACACGGCCTCTGATTTAAATTTGTTCATCTTTGGATTTTACTGTAGTTTAATTTTAATTAGCTTTCCCCCTTTCTTTTGGGATTGCTTTCTGGTTTGCCTTTTAAAATTTGGGCCCAGCGAAAGCCAAACAAGACTGCGATCTCCCCGTTTTTCTTTCTTCTATTTTATTTTTATTTTATATTTCTTCGGGGATAGGGGAAGAGCTTCAGCTACGTTTCCACTGACGTCTGCTGCGTACGTAAGTATATGTTTATTTCTATTACTTCATCTTAAGTAGCGTACAAATGGATTTCAGAGCGTGGTTTTGAGACAAAATCACCTTTCTAATTTAACAATTTTTTCCAGCTGATCGTTCCTGAGACTTCGAGCTGAATTGCATTGTGAAACGTTTCCATCCTTTTCGTACCTATAGTATAATGTTGTCTTTCTGAGTTTTAAGGTGCTGAGAATTTCATGAAAGAGGAGAAAGGTCTGGTATGGTCTATCAACATTTGAAAAACACACAGCCGCAAACAGTATGTTTCGTGTGAGGATGACGACTTGGTGCCCGTGAGTAAATTACCACGTGGGAAAGCAACATCTTACGGTAATGTGATGTGCACTTATTTATTTCTTCTCGTAATACTGTTTAGATACCTTTTATATTTTTGAAGTAGTTTGAAATTAGTAGTCTTTGTAGTCCTTGTTCTTATCTCGTTGGTGTGTACCGTGCTGTGTTTTTAATATTTTTCGTCATGGATAAATCTATTAAGCAGGAAGTTCGTTTACCGTCCTATAATTTTGAGTCGTTGACTGCACCTATTTCTTCAAGTAAGGCTATTCCAGAACCCCAATTTTTTAGTGTACCGAAGGACTTACTTATGTTTGACCCGTTGTCTAGTGGCTACGTTTCTAATCCTACCAGTGGTGGTCATTCTGACAACGTTGCATCCATTGTGAGCAGGTGGAATCTTACTTTTTCCGGGGAAAATAACACATCTTCAGTTTTTTGGTTCATTCAGAGGATTGAGGAACTGTGTCAGTGCCATGACATAAGTCCCGATAAGATAGTTCGTTGCCTACCAATTTTACTTTCTGGTAAAGCGTTGCAGTGGTACAGGGTGTCACCATTCCATTACACTTCATGGAACGAATTTGTGTGCAACATAAAAGCCCGTTTCACTCCCCAAGATTTCGCGTATGCTTTGAAACAGGAAATCTACGCTCGAACTCAGGGCCCCTCCGAGAAGATTGACGATTATGTCACGGCTGTACGCCTCCTCACAGCCAATTTGCCTCAGCCATTCCACCCACAGGAACTTTTCGAAATTATTTATAGGAATTTAAATCCTATATATAAGTACTTCATACGTCGCATTTCGGTACGCTGTATTGAGGACATAATCCTACATGGACGCGAATATGAGAGCAATTCTCGGTCGAGTTTGAGTTATATTCCACCCCCTATTTCCCACGAAGTCATGTTTCCTGAACTAGCTTGTGCGACTAGCACACAGCATGCGTTTACTTCTGTGGCCCGTCCCGTTATCTCAAACAAGACTGTCTCTTTTAATCTCCCCTCTCGTCCTCCCATAAATCACGTCCAAAGTGATAGTCACGCTGCCAGCCAAACTCATTCTACCTCCCGTGTCCACAATAATCCTCCAGATACCAAACGAGTCTCCGCAAATATCTTATGTTGGAATTGCAACAATCACGGTCATAACTTCCGTGAATGTGCCGCTAGATCCCGTAAGTTCTGCTACGGTTGTGGGATGTCAGATGTGACTAAATTGACCTGTCCAAATTGTAATTTCAACCAGGAAAACTGTTGAAGTGCTGTCCTGAGTTCGACTCGTCGGGCAGCCCTAAAAGCAGGTATCGCGATCCTTATCTTTGTTTTGCTTCTGTATCGCAACCTTGGGTCACATTATCTTTTCATCATGTCACAACTCAAGCCATTTTGGATTCTGGAGCCACGGAGAGCTTTATTCTTCGCTCTGTGGCGGAACAAATTCCAGCGCTGCGCATCTGTCCTCACGAGGATGGACGTGAGCGAAAGTTCGTGTCAGCTGGTTCATCTACTATCAACGTTACCGGTACTGTTTTATGTCATCTCAAGATCCATGGTTTTTCATGGGATCACCAGTTCCACGTAGTTGATAATTTATCCACCCAAGTCCTTTTAGGGACAGATTTCATGCGCAAAACAGGTTTACAATTAGATTTTGCGAGTAATTCCTTTAGCTTTCTGTTTCATTCCAACAAACAATTCCCGTTCGAAGAATGTACCTCTCGTGTTAGTGAAGTGTCCACAGTGCATTCTGTCCAGCTGCCTCTGTCTTTATTTTCGGAAGAGCGTGATGTGCTGAGTGATTTGGTGAACGAATTCTCGGATGTCCTCACAGATAAATTAGGTTCAGCGGTAGGTCACGAATGTCATATCGATCTCACAGATAATGTCCCGGTTCGATCCCCGCCATTTGCATGTTCACCTCCAAAGCTGTTGGCTATGAGAAAATATGTCAAAGAGCTACAAGATAAAGGAGTAGTCGTTCCTTCCAAGTCGGCGTATGGTTCTCCAGCTTTTCTGATTCCCAAGAAAGACGGCGAATATAGATTAGTTGTCGACTACAGGAAGCTGAATAAGAAGGTTGTTTTCGACAATTTTCCGTTACCTACACTCGACAGCGCTTTTCAGCATTTTCATGGAGCTAACTATTATTCTATTATTGATCTCAATTCCGCATATCATCAAATTCCGTTGGACGCCGAGAGCCGTGATTTTACCGCCTTTTCCACACCTTTTGGGTTATTCACATTCAATAGATTGCCTATGGGTATCGCTGTCGGAGCACACATTCTTAGTCGTGTGTTAGATGATCTCTTGGGTGACTTGAAATTTAAGTTTGTCTTCAATTATTTAGATGACCTTGTTGTTTATAGCAAATCTTTTGAGGAGCACGTAACTCATCTCCGTGAAGTTTTCTCTCGCCTCAGAAAAGCGGGACTCACTATCAATCCCGAAAAGACCTCTTTGGCCCGCACGCAGATCAAGTTTTTAGGACATGTGCTGTCGACTAACGGTATTAGCGTCATGCCTGATAGAGTTGAATGTATTAAGAATCTACCGGTGCCTACCTCTGTGAAAGCTCTACGCCGTGCCATGGGCATGTTTGGGTTTTATTCCAGGTTTATCAGACATTTCTCAGATATTTCGGCTCCATTGAATGCCCTCAAAAAGAAGAACGCTAAATTTATATGGGGTCCAGAGCAAGATAAAGCTTTTAACACTTTAAAAGAGAGTCTTATATCTGCCCCTGTGTTGCAAGCTCCAGATTTCGAGTCTAGGTTCTTCCTCCATTGCGACGCTAGTGATCTAGCTGTGTCAAGCGTTTTAAGTCAACACGTGGACGGGAAGTTTGCGCCTGTAGCTTTTGCTAGTCGCATGCTTAATGAACATGAACGTCGCTATTCCATCTTTGAAAAAGAGTCCCTTGCTGTTGTCTTTGGCAGCGAGAAATTCAGGAGTTTCCTAGAACATCGCCATTTCACTGTCTACACCGATAATGAAGCTCTGAGATGGAGCATGTCGCATGTAAAGAAACTTGGTCGTATCAATCGGTGGATTTTGAGACTATCGTCGTTCAAGTTCGACATTGTACACGTGAAAGGTAGTGAAAACTCTGTGGCTGATTGTCTCTCGCGCATGTTCGAGGATTCCACTATTTCCGCTCCTAGTCAAATTGTTCCTCCTTCTGTCGAAACTTCACCTCAGGAAATGCCTGAAAATGTGTTTTTATTACAGTTTAGTCCATGGTCCTTCGTAGATATACGTAAGTTTCAGGCAGATGATCTTTATTGTCGTGAACTCCGTGAGAAAATTACCAACAAGGACCCCACTGTGAGTGAATTTTGTGTCCGTAATGATGTAATTGGCCGTCTCCTCCCTGGTTCAAACTCCTTCAGAATTTTCGCCCCTGAGAATGTTCGTAATATGCTCTTAACATACTATCATTCTTCGGCTATAGGCTTACACGTTGGAATGTACCGTACTTTACGCAAAATTGACTCTGAATTCTATTGGCCTACAATCAAACCAGATGTGTTTGATTTTGTAAAAAAATGTCACACCTGTCAACGCTCTAAACCAGCGCAAAATACGCAGATAGGTTTGCATAGTGCTCATGTTGTTACTCGTCCTGGAGAACGGTTATTTATTGACATATTCGGTCCTATGACACGTTCTAAGTCTGGTCATCAGGCGATTTTGACAGTGATCGACGGTTTTTCTAAGTTTGTCTGGCTCTTTCCTGTTAAGGACATTTCTGCAAAAGGGACGGTCCATTTATTATGTAAGCATATTTTTGCTATATTTGGCCCGCCCAAGTTCCTTGTTACCGATAATGCTACCATCTTCAAGTCCAAAACTTTCAAATCTATGACCTTCAGTTGGGGCATTAATCACGTGTTATTGGCGCCATTCAGACCACAAGGCAATCAGGTAGAGAGATTTCATCGTAATCTGAAAGCTTGTCTAACCGCCTTCCATAATGTGGAACAATCCAATTGGGATGTTAACTTGCATTATTTTACCTTAGGTTTTAATACCTCGTTTCATTCGTCTATTCAAACCACACCTGCGGAATTGTTTATAGGCCGTAAACTTGTTGATCCCCTGATGCTCCGTTGGAATATCGAGTATTTGTCTATCCCGTCTCGAACCGTCTCTACTCAAGAGAAATGGGATTCCGCCGTCGCTAGCCTTAAGCGGGCTAGACAGAAGGTCTCAGCACGGTACAACCAGCGTAGAAAACCTGTTCATTTTCAGATAGGAAATAGGGTTTTGGTACGACTACACCCTATTAGTAACGCAGCTTCCGGCATCTCCAGTAAACTGTGTTTGCGGTGGTCCGAACCAAGGACCATAACCAGGTTCCTGAACAACGTGACTGTGGAAATGATTTCTGATGACGATCCTCAACTCATTTCTGTTTCTCATGTAGCAAATCTTAAGAAATACCATGAATGATGTGGTGTCTGTGTAATTATTTGTTTATCTAGAGTATGTATTTCTTTCAGTGTTTTGACGCGGCGATCCCAGTGTTGATGTTTTTACAGGATCCCTGCCTGTTTATTTTAGTTTAGTGTGTCCATGATTGTTTTCAGTATCTCTTAACCGTCCGCCTGTGTTATCGCGCGCTGTTTTCTTTCTCTCTCCCTTACCCCACACCGCATCCAAGTTGTGTAATATCATTTTATCAATGGTTGTGACGACAGAACATTCCATTGGAAATACAGGGTGCTCCACAGATTAAGTTTTATTAACCATTTATACCACAATGTAACTGTTTTTTGTTTTTTTTCTATATTAGGAATATTGGGAGGAAGGAAAATCTCTGCAGCCTTGACGTCAACTGCAATGGACCTGGGTTCCGCCTTGTTCATCTTCAGGCCTTTGGATTACAACTTCTCGTTATTCTTCGGAAATTTCAAAAACAGAAAAATGTTATTCCTTGTGAGATAACTCATAACTTATATGTTAATTTTTTTTTTCTCCCTAGTCAAAATTTGCTGCCAACGTGTTTAGTGAATTGAGTGTTTTGTGTGATAAGGTCGGTACCACCTTCTCTCATGGGGCACTGCTTCGCTGGCATTTTAGGCAGCGGATTTTGTATTCGTTGCGTTTTTGCACCTAAATTTCATTTTTCTGGGTTTACTTAGCCAAAATTCCCCTCACTCACTTAACTGCTTGTGCGTTTGATGTATACTTCAAAGAGATGGACTTGTGCTATACCAAGCCTCTGTAAAAGGCAATGAGTTTGGAACTCTAATGTGAGCTACTCCGTGTGTTTGTGTGATATGAGACTCTCTCCTTGCGAGCCATTTTATGAATGAAACAAGAGTGCATCTTATACCATATATACAAAAAAAATGTTTTGTGTATGTATTTTTGTAAACATTTTTTTTTTCAAGGAAGTGGGGGAATTTTGAGCCATTTTTATGAGATATATAAGTTACTCCTTTGTGCCATTTTTATCTGACGTGATCAATGCACGCCTTTGTGAAACCTTGGCTGTGAAGCTATTAATAGCCCTCTGATGTCTTAATACCATATATGGACATATCTGCATCTTGTCCCCTTATTGGCCAGTGATTTATATTTTGGAAGGGGTCGTGACCAATCAAATTTTAGCACGCAGTTACCTTTGTGTTGCGTCGTCATTTGCTTTGTTTCGAGGCATTTCTTCCTTGCAGCCAAGTAGGCTAGACGTATTCCCATATTCTAGGGAAAGTGCCCGCGTTCAAGGTGAAACCATGGCGGGGTGTCTGTATGTCGTAATCAGTAATTGCTTTACTGTAGTTCTGTTTCATATTTCGGTAATTTAAAACTCTTTTTCTGTGTTATTTTTCTTTTGGTCGCGTGTACTTGTCCCCTCCCGATATTTTCCCTCCGCCCTTTGTGTGCGTGTAATTGCTGGTGAGTTTTGTTTTGTATGATAGTGTTATTTTCATTTATTTTGATAACGTAGTTTTTGTACTTTAAGGGTTGAAAGTCATGTATGTGGGCTTGTCTTCGCTTTACTCTGGTGTGCTTGACGGTGGTTTGCCTACCTTGTAGGGGACACCTTTGGGTCTGTCATCCAGAGTGTATCTTATCGTAGAACAACATAACGGGATTGGAGATTATTTTTCTTGCTTCCCGTAATGCTTTGTTCTTTATCTTAAAGAGTTCACAAAAGGAGGTCTCGCCTTTGCTATTTTGCTGGTGACCTAACCTGTGATATTCTTGTGTCTGTGAATGCCCATATTTTGCGCATCACATATTTTCGTCGTCTTTGTGTGCCCTTATCTCCTACGCATACTTTCGATTTTTAAAGTATATTTTTGGCTTTGCCGATAACTTAATGTAATTTTTCCTTTTGTCTAAATTCCTATTTTTCTCGTAACTCACTAGATCTTGCATGTGCCTCCGCGTCCTTCTTCCTCATTCCTCCCCTCCCTCTCACCCCTCTCCACCCCGTTCTGAACCATTGCACCCCCCTCCTATTTTGTTCATCCCTTTTGACACGCTTTGTCTAAATTGGTAGAACGTATCTTGACTTCGTAGAGTGTAGTCGTTTCTGAGTTTTGTCTTTTTTATCTAATTACGACATACTTACATTTAGTCATCGTTTCATTTTGCCTTGAACACGTTACCTTAACTTATCTTATTTTATTTCATTTTAATATAATTTAATTTAGTATATTTTCGATTTTCTTCCTAATTTGTATTTTTTCTTGCGGTAAATTAATTTTGTGTTTAATTTGTTGGTCATTTCTCTTCTTGCTTTTATATCTCTGGGATCGTTGTACATTGTGGTTCTTATTTAAATACATTTTATCTTTGCCTAAGTATCTCTGCTTTTGCGTCTCGCCTTATTTTAATTTTAGTTACCTTCTTCGAGTTTTGTCTGGTTTTTACTACATTTTGGTTTGTCGGTCTTATTAGCGTACTTGTGACGTTAATACGACCTACACGGCCTCTGATTTAAATTTGTTCATCTTTGGATTTTACTGTAGTTTAATTTTAATTAGCTTTCCCCCTTTCTTTTGGGATTGCTTTCTGGTTTGCCTTTTAAAATTTGGGCCCAGCGAAAGCCAAACAAGACTGCGATCTCCCCGTTTTTCTTTCTTCTATTTTATTTTTATTTTATATTTCTTCGGGGATAGGGGAAGAGCTTCAGCTACGTTTCCACTGACGTCTGCTGCGTACGTAAGTATATGTTTATTTCTATTACTTCATCTTAAGTAGCGTACAGTTGCCATGGAAACTATCTGGCTTGCCATTCCTTCATGAGTATATTTTATGATTTGATTAGCCTGTGCTTGAGTGCAAAAGGGCCGAAATCAGAAGAATGAGAAAGACTATCGAAAATTCATGTAGCCAGCGGTTCCTTCTGGATCCTAAACTATATGTATGCAAAATTTGGTTGAGATTGGTGGTACGGTGTAGATTTGTATACGGAACAGACCCACATACATACATACATACCCACATACAGACTTTCACTTTTATATATAAGATTTGAGGGGGCGCAAATGCGAGGGTGTCGTGTCAGTAGATTTAAAAGTAGATTTTAAAACTTCGGGATCGTATATTTGCTTTCCGAACCCTCAGCTCCCAACGTAATTTTAACTCAGCTCATCTCCTTCCAGAAGCAAATCCTAGTTACGCCATTGGTTACTAGTGACAGCGTTACTGGGATTGTCACCGCAAAATACCCAGAAATATCAACCAATATCTTAGAGCATATAACTTTGTGTATTATTTTATATAAGATTCTAAGTTTATATAGCCTACAATTACTGGCAATACAAAAAAGGTGTAAATTAAAACACAAAACACAAATAAAATTTTATAGTTAATGAATATTCTATTATGATCTACGGAGTATGAATGGCAAATATCTAAATATTTGTCAATTTACTAAGCAGAAAGGTGAACAGGGTTTTCTTTTACAAGTTTATAATTTATTTCTCAAAAGTACCGTACCGTGGAATTCACAGTTTTGCCTCACAAGGCTGAGTGTACCTCGTTCCAGCCCTCGGACTAGAATTAAAATTTCTTGGCAGAGCCGGGAATCGAATTCGGACCTCCGGGGCGGCAGCCAAGAATGCTAGACACTACACCACGAGTTAGTCTAATTTCAGTCTTAATATTGTTTATAACTTAGCCAATAAGTTAAGATTTGGGTACAACCAAATTTACAATTATTTTATGCTCTTACCAAAGCAACACTTTCTTAATTTTCAATCCCCCACCCTCCCAGGGGCTCACATCTAGTGGGACGTGGGTTGGCGACCACGGGGCCCCAGCTGAGTCCGGCATTGCTTCCACTTACTTGTGCCGGCCTCCTATCAGTCTTTTTTTTCCTGTGGACCTCACGTGGTCAACTCTTGTTCTCTTCCGACCCCGACGGTATTAGGGTAACCGAGGCCTAGGGAGTCTCTTCCTTTCCCGCCTTAATTGGCCCTTGTCTGAAACCCTCCATCTGCGAGGGGTCAGCCTTCTTTTTCTTTTCTCGTTAACTCCTGCCTTCTGCTCAAGGCCCTCAAGGAGGCAGGGTGTATGTAGCCCCACCACTTCTGGTGCACCCTGGATATTGCTACATCCTCAGGGGCTCACGGCAGGTGAATTCGGGAGTTGGCGACCCCGAGGGATTCCTGAGCTGGGTTCGATTTTCCCCCTTTTATCCATTACCTGAGGGGCGGACCCTCTCCCATTTCACTTTCCTATCTGCCTTTCAAGGCTCTCCTTCCTTCCTTCCTTCCTTCCTTCGTTCCTTCCATCCATCCATCCATCCATCGAAGTCCATCCGCATTCTACGAGGGTTGAGGGCAGTGGCGGATCTAGGGGACGGTGAGGAGGGCGACCGCCCAGGGTCCCGCGGTCCTGGGGACCCCACGCCATGTTTTTTAAAATATAGAATTAATTAATTATACTTTTCAAACTAATTTATTATTATTATTATTATTATTATTCAGTGCAGCTATGACGTCTGTTGGCCGTTTAGCAAGTTTAGATTTCGGTGAAATAATAGAAGACTTCAGCCGGAAAAAAGTGGCAAAGTAATATTTTATTACTTACATAATCTTCTTTAAGGGGCCTTAAAGGTTTCTTTCATATTATAAAAAATGTACTGTAGTGTACTCAAAATATTGTAACTATTCTTTATTTTATTATTTTTACAGAACTACTTTCCATTTGATCTCATTTCTTTTTATTTCCTATTGTTGTGGGCCCCTCCTTATCATATCGCCCAGGGCCCCGCAAGGCCTGGATCCACCACTGGTTGAGGGCATTTATTTTCCTCCTGTCCTTTATTTGCCTTACTCTCCTTTTGTTTTCCATTTCTTCTTCTAGTACATACGTTAGTAGTTAGTTTAGTTACAGTTTACATTTCATCACCCAAACCATTAGGGGCCGATAACCTAGGTGTTAGACCCCTTAAAACAACAACTATCATCATCAACCATTAATTTTTATTGGCTTTTGGGGGGGGGGGGCTGGGTCCCCCTCAGCACCATCCTTATATACGCCCCTGCCTCAGGTGGGATATCTCCACCAACTGAGCCACGAGAGATGCTTATATTCGCCAGTAAACCCACCCACAGTCACTGTAGTATTGCTCTCGTGCAGCTGAGGACATAAACTTCCAATTCGTGACGATAATAATGCGTATTGTGAGAACACGTCATCTGGAGTGGACGATCGAGTACATTCCAGGCCGCTTACGTCACCAGCTGCCGGATGCAGGGAGAGGGAGACGAGACGGCACACTAAATCAGCCTCCCGTCTTGTTATTTGATAAACACCACCAACCGAGAGGGAATCCGCACTCAAGTTCATCGCAAATCACTTCACGGTTGTGAACCTTCTCCACAAGAAGTTACTATAACTTGGCGTGGCTCAGCGGTCTTAAAAAGTTCATGTAATGAACTGCGTATCCAATGATACGGAAAGGAAGAGACTATTTATTTACTGTGCTTAAGAAAGAAAGATTGTGGTAAAGTAGCATTGTCACCACAAAAAATTAGCGAAGTAGACTACTGCATAATATAGTCTATTGGAAAATTAGCAAGAAATAAAATAGAAAAAAATGACATAAACTAAAGTGAGACGAAATAAAATGAGACGAAACGTGGCCAATGGATTTTTTTTTAATTTTGTTTTATTTTATGTCTTTGTAAAAACGAAAAAAAGAGGTACCATCGTTTACGATTGCAAAATTTAAAGCCACGTAAAACTACAAGCTTGCTTGGTATAATGCTAGTTACTGTAGTTATTGGAGTATTAAGGGGCGGAACAGTTAGGTCATCTACCCCTAAATGGTATAATGCTGATCAACGATCAATCCAACTAACAATATATTTATAAATAAAAATTATGAATTAATTAATATATTTATGTATTATTGTCGTATTGGAAGACATTTTACAGTCGGTCAACACAATTGTACCCAACTTAAAATGAATGCTATTCCTTAACACTGAAAATAAAAAAAACTATCACCAATCTCATTATTTTTTCAAGTTTAGGAAATAACACCCATTACAAGTTGGGTACAATCGTGTTGACCGACTGAAAAGCATTTTAATTAATTCATTCATTTTTATATCTAATTCATAATGCTATTGGTTTCACGTCCCTTGTAACTACGAAGGCTTTTAGAGATGCCGAGGTGCCTGAATTTTGCCCCGAAGGGGATCTTTAACATGCCAGTAAATCTACTGGCACGGCTCCCTCGTACATCCTCAAATGCCAACTGACTGCGTAACTATTCAATCCTACAACCTTGGCCACAGGAGGTGAGAGCGTAGCAATTGCGCCACGCAGCCAGTCATCTTATCCATCTATCTATCTATCTATCTATCTATTTATTTATTTACTTATTTATTTATTTAACCTATTAAGCGCTGAGTTTTTTCATTCGCATATTGTATAAGTAATAATTTTTACTTATCAGGGCGTGGGGTTTAAAATGTCTATAGATTTTGGGTATTTATTTGTCTAAATATAAATTCCAAATACTGCACTACGTTTATATAGATTTTTATTTTGAGAGGAATCAAAATTAAAATTATTGCGCCAACGCTTGCACCATCATACCAGGTAAAGGGTCCAAAATAAATGATTATTTGAAATCAGTACGCTAGTAATACTCGTTGCTCTTTACTACTACTAAAATTGATATTCTTTGATCCGAAATCACAACGCGGCGAGAAGAATTTGCTTGTTTACATCTCAGATGAACTCCAACTGTAGAGGACAGACGCCTACAAAATGCTCTGTTAGTTCCTTCCGGAAGCAAAAATCCTAACTTAAGTAATACTACATAATGCCCAATAGATGGGAGAACATGCCAGAGATCGACTCGACACTGGAAAGCGAATGGGAAATATGAAAAAAACGTTATTTTGCAAAGTTTATAGACGGGCGAACCACTGAACGGGTTAATAACCCGGGTGACTGTCAACGAACGTGGGTTATTACATCATTGTCCGGAGCTTCATACCTGGCCAGTGGGCTAATGAGTTCTCTCTTTTTTTTTTTCAGTTGACCACCTTAGTTGGCTACTGTGAAGTGAACATAATACGGACACGATATAAGAGAAAAAAAGGTGATATCTTCTACTGTATACTGACCATCTTGTTTGATAATAAACTCATTTGCATGATGATGCCTTGAGGCAAAACCGGTCGGGAATTTAAATACAGTAATAACAACATTGTGAACGTATACACAATCATAAAGTTTAATTAATATGCAATTCCACTAAGTACCGTCGTTCTTAACTATCATTAATATTAACGAATTTTAACACACTTAAATTGCACTACCCTGGTGAAACACACTGTATAACATTGATATTCACGGAGTCACTGCTTACACCTCTTTATTTAATTTAAAGCCAATTATTTTCCGCCCACAGACCAACAGTGGGCAGTGTTGATTGAATTTACGTAGCCTATTGTTTTAGTAATTCTGCCTGCGGGGAAATGTATGAGGATCGTCAACAGGAAGATTGTGGGCCTGCGGTAAATTATTGGTTTACATTTACCACATCGCTGATATACAGGGTCTTCGAAAAAAGTTGCAGCAATTTCAAAAAATCATATCTCAGGAACTATTTCTAATAAAAATATTTAATTGCAGCCGAATGGCCAAAACACAATATTCATGTTGGTTATTTAGTCTATAGATCTTTGCTATACTCTAAAACTGATCTTGTCCTATTTTTGCATCGGTTGATGTGATAGCGTTCACATCCTTCACCACACAAAGTACACACACACTCCTTTCCTACTTCATGGAAATGTGTCGTCGCACATAGTTTGTGGTGATATCCATGAACCGCTAAACTTGTGATGACATGCCTTAATTCTTGATTTTCCTCCGTCCAGTGTCAGTCCACATGTACAATAAAATTCAAGCCAAATATCCTCCCTTCTCTCTTCACGTACCTTGGCACTATTTTGAGTGGATGGTAGTAAGAACCTTGCCTTTATGTCCTCGATATAGAAAGTCTCTTTGGCCATTTCATGTACCAGTCTCGACTTATTGTTTATTCCAATACAGAGAGCTCTTTTAAGAAACCTTGCCTTCGCTTTTTCTCTGGATCGGAGGTCAGCGAGTGTTAGGTGATCCCATATAATCTGTATCCCATAAGTTACTACTGGGCTCACAACTGCATGAAACAGTTTCATTGCTGATTTTATTAATACATTCTGTAGATCTTTTATTCTATATATTGCTCTAATTGCAGCTGAGACTCTTTGAGATATTAAAACGAGTATTCTTTTGTTAAATTCACCATCTCAAGAAGTTGTTTTTCATTCCACATAATGTTTCTATGTGCGCACGAATGATTCGTCACTCGTTCTGGGGCGTACGGGGGACTTCTTCACGTCAACGCTGCCAGTTTCCTCAGCTGTTCATACCACCGTCTAATGCTATTAGCATGACGGGGATCTCTACCATAAGCACGTCGGAAAGTGTAGTGAACAGTTATAACAGATTTAAACTCCGCTAACCACAACACACACTGTGTTTCTGCTGAATTGTCGCCATTGCAATCACACTCACAACTGAAACAGTGACGTGGCAGCTTCCTGTCGCGCACTCATTCTGTGCTTCAGCTGAAAGGTCACGGGCGGAGTGGGCCTACAGTCACATCTAAAACTAAAACTCGATGAGTTGCTGATTAGTTTTCGGATCGAATTATTAATTTATCTCACAACGGGAGATATGGTTTTTTGAAATTGCTGCAACCATTTTCGATGACCCTGTATAACGCAAGAAATAAGGTCCTAACTACCTCGTCCATGACTTGGTATGCCATAAAGGTCCTAATACTGATCCCTGGGGAACTACCTCGTCCATGACTTGGTAAGCCATAAAGGTCCTAATACTGATCCCTGGGGAACTACCTCGTCCATGACTTGGTAAGCCATAGAGGTCCTAATACTGATCCCTGTGGAACTACCTCGTCCATGACTTGGTATGCCATAAAGGTCCTAATACTGATCCCTGGGGAACTACCTCGTCCATGACTTGGTAAGCCATAAAGGTCCTAATACTGATCCCTGGGGAACTACCTCGTCCATGACTTGGTAAGCCATAGAGGTCCTAATACTGATCCCTGTGGAACTACCTCGTCCATGACTTGGTAAGCCATAGAGGTCCTAATACTGATCCCTGGGGAACTACCTCGTCCATGACTTGGTATGCCATAGAGGTCCTAATACTGATCCCTCGGGAACTACCTCGTCCATGACTTGGTAAGCCATAGAGGTCCTAATACTGATCCCTGTGGAACTACCTCGTCCATGACTTGGTAAGCCATAGAGGTCCTAATACTGATCCCTGGGGAACTGCCTCGTCCAGGACTTGGTATGCCATAGAGGCCTTAATACTGATCCCTGGGGAACTACCTCGTCCATGACTTGGTATGCCATAGAGGTCCTAATACTGATCCCTGTGGAACTACCTCGTCCAGGACTTGGTATGCCATAGAGGTCCTAATACTGATCCCTGGGGAAGTACCTCGTCCACGCCATAGAAGTAAGTAAGTGATGATTGTTTAGGTACCTTTACTTCAAGTGGAGAAGTACACACTAAAGACAATATTTCGGAAAAGATGAGTTTCTTAGGTGGTTTTCCGAGGCTCCATTAAGTATGCTACATCAGTCGATTAGTCGAGTCGTTTATGGCATGCTTTACAGTACAAGCCCATTACGTCGGATTCAGAGATGAAATGCGATTAATGTCTGTTGTTGATTCATTTAGGGGCTTTGCGACATCGTGGTCATGTTGTCTCATGTACTTGGGTGTATGTAGAATATGTCTGATAGTGATAACCTGTGTCATTGTGATGGCTGTAGTAGTGTGTGTATTTGCTATCGGGGCTAGGAGGCTGCCGTAGCATTAATTCGTTTAATTTCCGGACTTCCAGCTCTCACTTGCAGTCGAAGGCACGACTTAACGCACACGTCTAAGCTGTGGTCTACGTAGTGACAACTGGAGAAACAAAAAGCACAGCGATTGCGCAGGGCTTAAGAGATCCATGCGACACTACTAGTAATATTGACAATCAATTTAAGTACATAAACATAACATAAATCAGTGGTAAAACGATTCATAATTGTAAAACACAATGGCGAGCTAGTTTACTGACCCGAACTGCAGTCAGCTGGCGCCCGGAATTAGCCTTGGCACTGCCCCCATTTGGCCGCTACTCGTAATACACGCCCACCATCAGTTAGCAAACGAACCCCGGAACCATTGTATAACATACTGTCAACCAATATTTTGATCAATGTTCCGGCACAAGCTTCCCACAGTAGCTGTGTAGAGCCCTGCGCGGATAAACAAAACGTTATCCACATCCGCCCCGCATCCGCACGCCTGTTATCCGCATCCGCCCCGCATCCGCACGCCGGTTATCCGCATCCGCCCCGCATCCGCACGCCTGTTATCCGCATCCACCCCGCATCCGCACGCCGGTTATCCGCATCCGCCCCGCATTACTTTTATCCAAATCCGCTGATATTTCAATATTATGTTTCATTTATTAGATCAAGCATAACGTGTTAAACCAACACATTTAGACATTTGAGGAGAAAGTCGTTCCTGACAATTTGCTTCATTGCAAGGAACTTCAAGTTGGCATTGCATTGGCTATACTTGTTCGGCTACTTTCGCACTTGTGGCTCAGTAAGTTTGATGTGCCCGATTTGTGTCCTGAGTATGAATACACTTTTTTACAGGTAAAACATCACTATATCGTTCACCTTTTCGTTTCCATTGAAAACGTAACCAAATGTCTGCCATATATTTGACTTGAGCTTTGTTTCAAGCGCTATTGAATATTCACCTTGTTTTATTTTAATATATAGTTTAGCCTATCCATGTTGGTGAAATGATGTTCATACTCAAGGTCATGGTAACATTCGCTACGTGAACTTCTCTTTACGCTTGGAGAAAGGGATTGATGTTTGGCCGAAAATTCCAAGTCAGTCATCATCCTTCTGCTTCTGGACCCATCCATGTTCGCATAGTTGATGTCATAGTTGATGCTGCAATATCAAAGCCAACGTGCCTCAGTGACAAGTTGGAAATAAATTTACAGATAAACCTGGATCCCGATCTTCCAGAATAGCTGGCGAAGTAGCTGACATGAGGAATGTTAATGATGTCACCACGATGAGCTAACAAGCTTATTGACAGCATTATATCTCGTACGTATAGTAATAATGGCAGTGAAAATTGATGATGATGATGATGATGAAGATGAGATGTCAAGACCATCTACTACAAACATAATAAAATGTAGTAGAGAGCATATGAGTAAAATGATCTTGTGTATAAGTGCAATACGTGCCTGAATATTTCGTACGCAATAGGTTACTGCTCGAATCTAAGCTGCGTGGATCTGAGAGGAATGTGCATCGCAGACTATAAGTAGCGGTGGTGACGAGTGATGCGGTTTCTCGGTCCTTGCGTAGTAAAGGAAGCAAATACATTAGTCGGTGACTACGTCACTCATTCCCAACGCCACACTGGTTTCAGAAAAGACCCATGTTACAAAAAATAGCAGTATTGGAATAGACGAGAATGTCAGGTAACACGGCGGGCTGTCGACAGGCTTCTCAATTCTCGCCTGCTCGTACCCTGCGTCTGCTCTTCATCCCGCAAGTTCACAGAGCTTGGAACCGAGCAGTATAGGAGTATTCATCTTTTAAGCATGAAGCAGTAGATTGGCATATCAAATATGTGATATTATCGTAAGTTTGTATTCTAAAGAGTATCCGCAAATTTACTCGAAACATTATCCGCAGCGTATCCGCTATCCGCACAGCCATGCAAACTATATCCGCGTGGCGAAAATATTTGCGGATATCCGCGGGTTTATCCGTGGATATCCGCATCCGCGCAGGGGTTTAGCTGTAAGGTATTGAAATGTTCATAACCAAGACCCGATTTAACCTGATGTCAGCGTAGACCTGTCTAAATGGGGCTCGAGATTTTATATAGTACACAAGAACCTCGTGTATCCGGTCCTCATTAATCCGGATCGAAAATAATATAAACAAATATTTTTACTGTACAGTATTTGTATTACGGGGCCGACTCTTTTTGAATGTCTTTTCCGCCAAGGATACTTAAGGACAGGAATTGGAAGTAATTCGTCCACGGTCTATGAAAGGTAGGTCTACCGTCCTGACATTCGCCTGGAATTGAGAACTGGTGTGGGTAAAACGCAGTGCTGGATTAACCATAAGGCAACATAGGTAATTGCCTGGGGCCCCAGGCTCAAAAGGGCCCCCAAAAAATGAAAAAAACAACACCAAGAAAATGAAAAAAAAAAGTAAAATAAATTAGGTACTGGCACCAAAAAAAATATATGAAACTTAGAACTAATTTCTAATTTTACAGTTTAATTTCTTGGTTTATACTTCCTAAACTGCTGTTCGTAAATTCTCTCTGCCCGGGTTTTTCCCATAAACTGTATATTCTAATTATACTTCCAATTCATAAATAACTTACCTATTGTTTGACACATTCCAAGTCAATCGAAATTTAAACTTTCTGTTCGCTCTATTGTTTAAGGATTGGAAGCAATTAACTGGTACTCCCAGGGTCGGTTCCCAACATTCCCAAAATGCCATGACTATAGGAATTAACTGATAATTCCCCCCGCCATCCCCTCCACTTTACTAGCCACAGAAAAGCTCGGAAGGAGTTTTTCCAAATTCTGGCAATCTGGTCTGTAGAGTAATTTCGGAACCAAGTAACGCGCCCCCGCTTGAGTTCAGACTTCAAATCGACGGTTTTGTGATCGACAATTTTAATTCGTTAGTGTTCGATGAACAGTTTCACCTGTGTATCGGGTTGAATTAAAACCACAACTGAAAAATATCTTCACGTACATATTTGAGTGGTGCACAAAAAAGAAAACTTGCCAAAGACAAACATTACCGAGAAAGTGTGGTGTTAGAGAAAGTGCCAAAACGGACCATGTGTAACCCAAAACTGTATGTCTTCACTAGTTAATTTTCCCCATGTCCTGGATCAGTGAAACGGTTCAAATTTTCGGCACCTGGTTGTCCAGCTTCATTTTCATCCTCGGAAGAAGAACTGGATGTTTGAGACCTTGAAATGACCGGATCATTATCCAGATCTTCTGCGTGACCAGTGTTCGTTTTGTTTTGCTCCTTTGACCCATCGTTAGTGGCAAATCCTTGATTTTCCGATGAATTTGAAGAGGTTTCGTTCCGAAGGAAAAATTTAGTCAGTTTTGGCATGTCGATGATGTTATTGAAACTTTCTGCGATACAAAATGCAGATTTTTTTTCTGAAAATGTACATATGATCTAAATGGTATTCATTATTCATTGTAAATTTGGAAATACAATCTCTTTCAAAGTTATGACTGACTTTTTAATGAAGGGGAGGGGATTGAAAAAAGGGAAAAAGGGGCCTCAAATTAACAATTGCCTAGGGCCACTGTGAGTCTTAATCCGGCACTGGTAAAACGTCTTCGTGATCGTGCTGCGCACAAACGCTATACAAATGTAAACAGAGAAAACTCACACATTATTTTAATGCAAAAAACAGTCGTAAATATAAGAAAAGTGTTCTTATTTTTTTGTACAATTGAAAAAAGGTATTACAGATCGCGAAACTCGTAATAGAAATGCTGTAATTGAGGCAACGCCTGAGACAGGTGACCAAACCGGGCGGTCGCTTGACTTCTCTTCCCGCCTCATTGAGAGGTGACTGGACAAGTGCTTCCTGCAGTAATTTAGTCCCTGTAAACATCCGCTTGACTCCGTTACCTCAAGGCCGTTTCCCACTCCCCCGCCGCACTACTCGATTCCTTAACGAGACTCAACAGCTGCTTGCAACTTGCAGCGTTGCCAGTCTAGAGCTTAGGTGGATATCAAGCAAACCATTCTCTTAAAATCTCCCAAGGGGTTCTTTACATTTTTAATTGAAAATTATAAATTCAATTGCAGCCGAATAGCCCAACTACAATTCATGTTGGTTATTTAGTCTATAGATCTTTGCTATACTCTAAAACTGATCTTGTCCTATTCTTGCATCGGTTGATGTGATAGCGTTCACCACACAAAGTACACACACACTCCTTTCCTACTTCATGGAAATGTGTCGTCGCACATAGTTTGTGGTGATATCCATGAACCGCTACACTTGTGACATGCCTTAATTCTTGATTTGCCTCCGTCCAGGTCCAGAGCCGGTCCCACATGGCGTCTGTACAATAAAATTCAAGCCAAATATCCTCCCTTCTCTCTTCACGTACCTTGACACTATTTTGAGTGGATGGTAGTAAAAACCTTGCCTTTATGTCATCGATATAGAAAGTCTCTTTGGCCATTTCATGTACCAGTCTCGACTTTGTGTTTATTCCAACAAAGAGAGGTCTTTTAAGAAACCTTGCCTTCACTTTTTCTATGGATCGGAGGTCTGCAAGTGTTAGGTGATCGCATATAATCTGTATCCCATAAGTTACTACTGGGCTCACAACTGCATTGCTCATTTTATTGATACATAATGTACATCTTTTATTGTATATATTGCTCTAATTGCAGCTGAAACACTTTCTTTTAATTGAAAATCTTCATGCCTTTCCGGGCATCTAAAAGATAACTGACAGCTAAATTGATGGGGTTGACCCGGGAACACAGTAAATCCAGGGTGAATGTTGAGATAGTAGCCTATCTTCTTTAACCCGGGGGACATCCATACCAAATCCGTAGATTCAAGTTTTATCCGCGTTTTCTCTCTGTCTATTGCGATTGTAACACATAAAATATTGTAAACAAAAACCAGTTAGATGGTATATTGGCTTTCACGGCCAGTGAATTAAAAGTCAGCATTTTTTCTAGGTTTGTGCCGTGACTTGTGTGGGGTTTCGCCTAGGACACCAAGCTGGCTCATCAGCGGGCTCTTGGTGTCCCCAACCGGAGCCCCACAGGAGTAGCGAACTGCGCGCTACGTCCCTTTTTATGAAGTGCACCTGCGCCTCTTTACTGCGAGAACTAAAAGCTCAAGCAGCCATGACCTCCCTATAAAAAGATGGTATATTGGCTAACACGGCCGGTGAATTAAAACTCAGCAATTTTTCTAGGTTTATGCCACGCAGTTCACTACTCACGTGGGGGGTCCGGGCGGGGATACCAATGGCCCGCTGATGAGCCAGCTTGGTGTCCTGGGCGAAACCCCACACAAGACACGGCACAAACCTAGAAAAATTGCTGAGTTAAAAAAAACAGTTACTTGTATATTGTGTTTTAACCAATGACCTCCATCCATAACAAATAAATAGATTTAATAATTCGACTCTACAGATCCCCGTACAACTATATAAAAATATATATTTCCTTTGCACAGCATCTCAGATCTTTAATACATTCGATCCTTACGCATTAACGAACTCTTGTCAACAGTACGAAAATTGTCTCGATTGTTGAAGGAGAACAAAATATATCTGATTTAGATTGGTTTACCTATTCAAAATGATTGTCACGGATGGTGAGGGTTATCGTGTCGGACTACCAACCCTAAGCTTGCAGGTTCACTCCTGGCCGTGATAAGTGATTTTTGAAATGCGACAAAAATCACGGCACGCATGTCTTACGATGTTGGCATGTAAAAAAAAAAAATTTGAATTCAGTAGGCCGTGTTCATAATGACAAAATTAATAACGGGATTTTCCGCCAAATCAAAAGTTCCTCCTTTCTCTACTAGAAAGCGCTATAGTGTCAAGGAGCTTAGATATCTAACCTCCTTGACTTTCATAGCGTTGCAATGAACAACAAGAAATTAGACATGCAAGCTGCCCTTGAGGTGGCAAATAACAAAGCTTGCACCCGGCACCCGAGGCCATACGATATTATTATTATTATCTTATTAACTTATACTAGCAGAGCCCGCGTCGAGTATCTACGCAATAACAGTGCAATAAAAACGGCCCGAGCTATTAGTAACATTGCATTTATTTACGAAATAAAACTTCACAAACTTATGATGTTGATACCAGGAAGGAAGGATCCAACTGGGCTGTGGAATGATAACTTCACAGAGGACATTTGGGATACGACCAGGACTTCTTCCACATACAGTAGACTAGTTCTCGAGTGAGGTGTACAGAGTTGCATCTAAGGAGCCAAATCACATTTCTTCCAAGATAGTGCATTTTGTTAAGATACTTTTTGAATTTATCTATCAAAAATTTCCCTAAACACACAGTTGGTTATTTTCTTGCTTGGTGACACAACCGATAGCGAGCTGAACGATCTTACTCGTGAAAGGGCTACGTAAAGCTGTCCATATGTAAAGACGGGGTTTGTCAAGTAAAGGGAGATTTTATCGAAAGTCTGACCCTGAGATTTATTTATTGTTATTGAGAAAGCCAAACGTACTGGGAAATGTCTTCTTTTAAATTTAAAAGGCTTGTTCGTATCAAAGGGGATAAGGGTTATCCTGGGTATGAAAACGATTTCTCTCTTATCAGAATCTATAATAGTTGCCTCTTTTATATTAAGTAGTAACTCGTTAACTGTTAGCATTGTCCCACTGCAGGCCCCATTTGTGGGTAGAATATTTCTTAATGACATAATGATAGCACCTTTCTTAAATCTAAGTTTGTGTGGAGGCATGCCAGTTGGTGTCAGACTGTTCAAAAATTCTGCAGGGTAAGCCAAGTGATCTTGTGCATGCTCACGCACAATACAGTCTACACTCTCGTAGACTACCTCATCTCTCGGTAAACGCTGAAGTACTCGATTGTGCAGTTTAAGCGATGCTTCATTGGCGACCGTAAGAGCAGTTCTTCCTTGAAGCTCCTGTGGGGTGACAGCAGTAAAATCAAAATCACCATATAGCTGTTCGACTGGATCTTGTACCTAGGTATTTGTGGATAGCATGTAGATGGTACCTTAACTTCCGCTCCAGTCTTGCCTTCTCCTATTTCTAAAAGCCATGTTGAAAATTCTGTTTCAGAATTTAAAGCGCGCATATTCTGGGGGAGTTTGAGTACATGGAATTTATTCCAGAGGCTATGCCGCTTCAAAAAGCTAGCAACTGTCATAGAACGTGATCCTCTCATTATACTCGTAACAGGAAGGACTTGGCGAAAATCACCACCCAGTAAGACAACTTTACCACTGAATGCTTCAGTATAGTTGGTCATATTCAGGTGTGCTCAGTGTGTTGTGTAGAGCAGGCAACTCCAAAATGATGTTTCCAAATGTGTGCATGAAACATTGTTGCCTGCCAAAATGTCAGGGACATTTGAAGACAGTTTTACCATTTTGTTTGTCTGAATGCACCCATGGGATTAGAAGCAGATTGACTGGTTGTTTTCTATCAATTAATGACTCTAATGAAGGTATCTGTTAACATCTGTACGAAATTACTGACTGCCGAGTATTTCAAAGTCCTGTTTAATTTTATTTTGTACTAGCTATTTTACCCGGCGTTGCCCGGGATGTGTATTTACTTGTTATAGAAAGATACATGCCAATATATTTCGCAAAGTATATTCACTTTGCCCCTAAGTGTGTTTAAAACATAGTTCTCCAGGGCTCTGAAGTTAATCAAGTGCAATATTAACTCATTGTAAATCTAGGCGAAAAGTACTGTGGAGTACAATAACGTAATAGAGAATGCATCAATAACAAAAAAAAAAAGGTCTGTATATGCACATTTCTCATGGATCTAGTCTGACAATTACAGTACTTTCCTGTTAGTCTTTATTTTTGTTGTAATGGGTGTAATTTCGACGTTTTGTTCACATAGAGCTCTTTAATTTTTAAATTATTGCATCCACTTTTTTGAAAGGAAACAATATTTAAATTATTCAATGTTTGGAATATAAAGTCATCATTCTGGAGTCAAATATACTTACGATTTTTAACGCCGCACAAATGGTGTGAATAATGAGAAATGGCTTATTCATGTATAGTCAGTGTGTAGGCTACTATATCTGCATATTAGGGAACAGTATTGCTATATTTCCATGCCTATTATCTCATATTGGGCGGCTTTGGCGGCGTATTTGGTAGCATGCTGAGTTTCTAAGCCTAAGGTAGCGGGTTCAAACCCGGCCAAAGTCATCGGAATTTTGAAGAGCGTTAAAAATCCCTCAGTATGCCTTCCTTCGGAGGGGAAGTAAAGCCAGTGGGCCCATGTCATAGATTTATGTGGTGTAAAAGAACCTTCCATTAACTACACTCGTGTGAAGGTAAAATTTGTAGTTTGAAATTGATTAACGCTATTAAGTTCCAACGTTCACCGTCAGGTTGTGGTAGCGGTGGTACCTTTTAACCAAGTTTGCAGCTAGGTGTCGTTGACGGTAGCATTTGGTAGCAAAAGTAGGAACTACTTAAAACTGACTATCTGTAGTCCTTACCTGAATTACATATAACACACAATAATACAGCCATCACAATTAACACTGGTTATCAGGCAGATTCTACACACATCCAAAGTACTCGGAGGTGCATGACCGCGTTGTCGCAGCCCCTAAACAGAGGAGCCATCCAACCTATCTCACCTAGTTAAAGTAAATGCAACAACGTATAATCCCAGTTTATGTTAAATACGATGCATTGATTGAGAACACATTGGGCTTCTTTAGCCCCTAAAATATTTCGTAAGATAAGAAATATATTCTCTAAATCCATACCGTAATGATCACTAAAATGCTATAGCGAAGTTCAGGGAATTCGTGATAACTACACCATTACACAGTATCATTCGTCAGTAAGCACTAAAATGGCTAAGACATAGGAAATCAGCAAAATGTGGGATGAACACCCTTTTTATTTGAAGAAATAATAGATCAGATATATGTACAAAGAACAGCACTCGTTTGTCAATAACCCAAGTGTTGTCATGGCTACCGCTAGCCTTAGTCAACACTTTATTTATATCCTCTTTGGTCAACACTAATATCTTTAGATTGTCTCTGTCCATTGCGGTACCTGGTGTCATTCTGTGTTACCACCGCCACATCGGTCCTGGTGGCAAATTGTGTTACTACCGCCGTAGCTACTGTTTGGTCCTTATCATCCAAAATCTAACCACAAAGAAATTAATGCTACTTTAAGAACAATCTGCAATAGTATGTCGAATGCAGGGTTTGCCAATGTATTTCTTTTTTAATTTCATTTCCCTATTACGACCCCTGTTAATAAAAGAGATACGGTTTCAGATTTTTATTGCGTTCAGATTTCTAATGTTTTTATCGTACTTTAAATAATAAATGGTGTGGCCACTGCCTGCTGGATTGCATCCCTCCTGGCTGCTTTAAACTGCCTGCCCATTAAACAATATTACAGTATTGGTTTATGCGTACAACCTCGTTTCCAAATATAGGCGCTGTGTTCGCAGCTTTTTCAAATCACTGTTACAGACATTTGTTTTGTATTGATGTTAATGGGGAAGTTGTGTTTTGTATTTTTGATGGCGTATTGATGTGTGTGCTTTTGTAAATCAGAACAGGTCAAGTTTGAATGCCGAGGAATCTCATTTCATGAGTTACCTTCGGACAATTCATTGGACTTATAAATACACACTAATACAGCCATCACAATAAGACGGGTTATCAGACAAATTCAACACACCGCCAAGTACACGGGGCTACATGAGCACGATGTTCCAAAGCCCCTAAATTAATCAACATCCCTTTCTTCGGCGGCCGGAGGCATTTCTTTTCCATGTCTTTTATTTCCCTTATTCTTTTCTTTTCGTATCGTCTAGTATGTAAGTTAAATTTAAATTATTTGGAAGTAGTTGTATTTGTTTAATCATCCCTACCGTATAGTTACGGGAAAATGAGCTAGACATTTCGCCCCTTGAAAACAATCACCTCAACCACCATGTGTGTTTCGCTTTTCTTTAAATTGAAAATTTGCCCGTAAGTATGTGTCTAAATTAATATCATGTTTGCAACCGCATTGCCCACCAACAGCTGAATGTGACCTTCTGCCAGCAAAGAGTTAAACACAATTTCAGCCCTAAGTATCTGGCATCACCTTGGACCGTTCCTTAACCTCCAAGAAACACTTGGAATACACAGGCCAAAAACTCAAATCGCGGAACAATATCATGAAGAAATTGGCTGGCACATCATGGGGTGCTGATGCAACTTCATTACGCACGACTGCCCTCATCATGGTTTATCCTGTAGCAGAGTATTGTGCCCTGGTGTGGCACGGTAGTGCTCATTCTAAAAAGATCGATGTTCATCTGAATGAAAGTATGAGGGTCATAACAGGTACACTGAGATCCACCCCCAACTCCCTGGTTAAACACTATCAGTATCATATCACCTCCAGACATAAGACGACAGGAAGCAACAGTACGTGAGTGGAGAAAGGTACATCAACAAAATCACCTACAGGATCTCCAAATTCATGAAGTGCTTAATGATCTTTCCTCCAGTCGTCTTAGATCAAGGAACCCAGTATGGCATAATATATCTGACATTATTTGCACGGAACAATGGCGCCAAAACTGGAAGTCTGCTCCTGTGAGACATCAAGGTATTCTATATCCTACTATAACACTTCCGGGATTTAACCTGAAGAGAAATCAGTGGGTAAAGTTAAATCGCCTAAGAACAGGTCACGCCAGATGTAACGCCATGCTACATAAATGGGGACTTCATGATTCTCCTGCCTGTGACTGCGGAGCTCCTCTTCAAACCGTAGAGCATATTATTCAATAATGTCCGATGAGGAAGTATGCTGGATCACCTCAAGATGTTATTTCTGCTGCATCTCCCTTTCTGGACTGGCGTCAACAACAGGACATCTCGTTGTGAATGCGAACGCAACCAATGTTCTTGTGATTTATATACTGTACATATGATTTACTTATTTATATATACATTTATTATATTGTAATTCACACGATAAATAATAAATAAATATCATATTGTCCATAATGTAGAATTTTGAGCTTATGCCGTGTTTTATTTAATCAAACTCGACTCGTTTCGAAAGAAACCATGTCTTTCTTCATCAGGAGTAAACGTAAATACGACTAAATTGTTGCTAAGAGAAAGTAACAAAGAAACTAATAAAGGTTCCCTAAGATGGACGCCATTTTATCCCCATGTTAGGGACAACGAAAATCAACAGTGTATTACTTTCTGAGGGTTCTGATAATAGGTAGCCAGGACTCACTGAGATTGTAGCCGGTGTCGCGGTTGAAATTATCTGGGTGTTTACGTATTTCAACCGCCTCCCTGATGATTCTGGGACGATATTGCTTTATACGGGCAAGAACATCCACTCCTTGGAACATGACATCATGGTCAGGTGTTAAAGCATGATCAGCAACAGCTGATTTATCAGGTTGAATGTGCCTGATACATCTATTATGTTCCTTAATGCGAGTACATATCGTTCTCGAAGTCTGCCCGATATAAGCCTTGCCACAAGTACAGGGACCTCTGTAGATACCCACTGCTGCTTTTCGTTGTCCCTAACATGTAGGGTGTGGTAGCTATGTAGAGATGAAACGATTAGCTCAGGACAGGGAGGAATGGAGAGCTGCATCAAACCAGTCAAAAGACTGAAGACTCAAACAACAACAACAACATGGGGCTACAATGGCGTCCATCTTAAGGCACCTTTTTTAGTTTCTTTGTTGCTTTCTCTTAGCAACAATTTAGTCGTATTTCCATTTATTCCTGATAAAGACAAACATGGTTTCTTTCGAAACTCGTCGAGTTTGATTAAATAAAACACGACATAAGCCCAAAATTCTACATTATCGATAGTGTCACGGGCCGTGAACGTCTAAATGATAAATATCATATTCTTTATGCTTATTGAATAACAAAAGAACTAACAAATATATAAAACCATCTCCAAAATCACAGACAAAATGCGTATGCGACGAATCCAATTCTTGGGGCACCTGGAAAGAATGGACCCAAATAGACTAACTCACAAAATTCACACATACTTGAAAAACAAAACAACTAGATCAAATTGGTTCAAACAGACTGAAAAAGACGTGCAACAATTAGGATCGCCAAATCTCCTAGACCGAAATGTCATCAGAACACTTGCACTCACACGGGGTTTCGAGGAGGAAGAAAGACGGCCATACCACCATATCTGGTCTGCACAACGGAAGCAAACCCATTCGTTGCGTATGAAGGAGTACTGGGCTGCAAGAAAGGCTAACCATTGTTGATTCCGCGTGGTCCTAAGAGACCCATTCGCGAAGAAGAAGAAGAAAAGAACTAACTTAGTGCCATGTTTTCACGTTTTTTCAATCTCGATATTAAGCCTCAAAACTTAAAAACCCTTCGTTTTGTATTTTTTTTATTTCCTTTGTACTGAAAATTTGCTTGTAAGTATGTGTCTGAATTAATAGCATATACTTTATGCTGATTGAATAACAAAAGAACTAACTCAGTGCCATGTTTTCGCGTTTTTTCGATCTCGATATTAAGCCTCCAAAGTTAAAAACTCTTCGTTTCAGGTATCGTCCCCTTAAAAAGCCGCGGAAGGTTGGCGCTGCAACCTAGTGGTGAATTAATATACAGTATATCCAGTACGCGTCTGAGTGTTGAATGGGCAGGCAGTTTAAAGCAACCAGGAGGGATGCGAT
Organism: Meconema thalassinum; assembly: GCA_946902985.2. NCBI lineage: Eukaryota > Metazoa > Arthropoda > Insecta > Orthoptera > Tettigoniidae > Meconema > Meconema thalassinum. The sequence goes on along the minus strand of OX336393.1, from coordinate 286,869,160 downwards.
CCAGCTGGCAGTGAAAATGCCGCGGCGATCACAGTGGGTTGATGCTGCAACCTATCTTGTGCTAAATGGACAGGCAGTTTAAAGCAGCTTGGAGGGATGTGATCTAGCTGGCAGTGGGTGTAGCATGGCCTCTCACCGAGATAGATACAAACTTGGTGGCCCCGTCTTGAGCTAGTGTTGCCATGGAGATAGCCGGCCTTGCCATTATTTTATCAGTATATTTTCTGACTTTATTTGCCTTTGTTCGAGTGCAAAAAGGCCGAAATCAGAAGAATGAGAATGACTATCGAAAATTCATCTAGCCAGTGGTTCCTTCTGGGTCCTAAACTATGTCTATGCAAAATATCGTTGAGATTGGTGGAACGGTGTAGATTTGTATACGGAACCAACCCACATACATACATACATACATACATACATACATACATACATACATACATACAGACTTTCACTTTTATATATTAGATTGGTTTTACGACCCTGTTAACTACTGCGGCTTCTAGAGGCGCTGGGGTACCATAATTTTGCCCTGAAGGGGATCTTTTACGTGCCAGTAAATCTGCTGACACGGCTCCCTCACATTTGCGCACCCTCGAATGCCAACTGGCTGCGCCAGGATTCGATCCTGCAACCTTGGGCAATGCTGGCGAGAACGTTACCGTTGAGCCACGCAGCCGGCCTAAGGCATATGTGAATAGAACGAATGATTCATCAGTGAAAAATCTTCCACTAAAAATATCAAGCTCAATAAGATATTACACGTGTGATTTACTTTTGAAGATATCTGCAGGCGAGTCAAACTGCTGTCATTAAATTACGATCAAATGTGTTAATGTCAATAGATACGTATTTCATTCATATTACTGCCCCTTTCGGATCAACATCCATCTCCCTTCCTTATAATATGCTACAATAAGTACCGGTACGTGAAGGACATAATATCTGTATTTCTTTGCGTTTTAGAAGTCGAATTGTGTTATAGGCTACTTCAATACTTCGTTCCAGTAGCTATCTATTAGAGCCGCTAGATGGTAGCACTATGCGCTGTCGCCGCTTGCTCTGCGCGCGCAGATCATAATGGATGTTCTTCGCTGTTGTATTGCATGTTTTATGGAAGAAATACTGTAACTCCTGCATAACTCACTTACAAAATGCAAAACGTTAATAATAATCCTTCATGAAACAATATTTCAGTGGTAAAAAAAAAGGCGCCGAGAGGAGGAAACGATCCTGGGCTCTTGCGATCTCCAGGCATTTGCCTTATCCAATGCGCTATTGCTTCACACAATAAATGAGTTGACGCACCAAGTCACTATCTCAATAACTGGCTGTCTGGAGAAAATAGTCCTTCCTTCATTTAAGTTGCACTCTCGTATACGTTCATACTTTTAAGATATTTTATTTTCAGGACTTGGTTAATATCCGTCTTCAAATACATGCAAGCCGTATGCATGTGCGCGTACGGCTACTAAATACATTAAATTTTAATGAGCAGTGGTTCGGCCGTGAGGCCATGTTTGAATGGCAACAATTATGGATTCATGAGCGCAAGGAAAATATTTAATCTTGAAAAATAAAATATTTCCGTTGACTTTTCAAGAAATGCAAGATTTTTCCTGTACTATTGAGACAATTTGGAAGACTTTGATACAAACCACAACTTCTAACTCCCTCTGGTTTAGGAGCTTGAGTTTTGTGATGCATACACCTTAGCGTATTATATACACACATCAAAAAAAGTTTTGCATCACCTCGGTTCCAAGAGTTCCGGAACCTTTAAATACAAAGGGAATAGAGATCAACACAAACAACATTTCAGCTCGTTTTATTGCTCATGAGACCCACACATTGCATGTTGTACCATCATACAGCTAGACTTTCAGCATTTGTGGTCCAGATTGCAGTACACACCACTACCTCTAATACCCAGTAGCACGTCCTCTTGCATTGATGCATGCCTGTATTCGTCGTGGCATACTATCCACAAGTTCATCAAGACACTGTTGGTCCAAATTGTCCCACTCCTCAACGACAATTCGGCGTAAATCTCTCAGAGTGGTTGGTGGGTCAAGACGTCCATAAACAGCCCTTTTCAACATATCCCAGGCATGTTCGATAGGGTTCATGTCTGGCGAACATGCTGGCCACTGTAGTCGAGCGATGTCGTTATCTTGAAGGAACGCATTCACAAGATGTGCACGATGAGGTCGAGAATTGTCGTCCATGAAGACAAATGCCTCTCCAATATTCTGCCGATATGGTTGCACTATGGGTCGGAGGATGTCATTCAGGTATCGTAAAGCCGTTTCGGAGCCTTCCATGACCACCAGTGGCGTACGTCGGCCCCACATAATGCCACCCCAAAACATCAGGGAACCACCACCTTGCTGCACTCGCTGGACAGTGTGTCTAAGACGTTCAGCCTGACCAGGGTGCCTCCAAACACGTCTCCGACGATTGTCTGGTTGAAGGCATATGCGACACTCATCGGTGAAGAGAACGTGATGCCAATTCCGTGGGGTCCATTCAGCATGTTGTTGGGCCCATCTGTACCGCGCTGCATGGTGTCGTGGTTGCAAAGCTGGACCTCGCCATGGACGTCGGGAGTGAAGTTGCGCATCATGCAGCCTATTGCGCACAGTTTGAGTTGAAACACGACGTCCTGTGGCTGAACGAAACGCATTATTCAACATGGTGGCATTGCTGTCAGGGTTCCTCCGAGCGGCAATCCGTAAGTAGCGGTCATCCACTACAGTAGTAGCCCTTGGGCGGCCTGAGCGAGGCCTGTCATCGACAGTTCCTGTATCTCTGTACCTCCTCCATGTCCGAACAACATCGCTTTGGTTCACTCTGAGACGCCTGGAAACTTCCCTTGTTGAGAGCCCTTCTTGACACAAAGTAACAATGCGGACGCGATCGAACTGCGGTACTGACCTTCTAGGCATGGTAGAACTACAGACAACATGAGCAGCGTACCTTCGTCCTGGTGGAATGACTGGAACTGATCGGCTGTCGTACCCCCTCCGTCTAATAGGCCCTGCTCATGCATGGTTGTTTACATCTTTGAGCAGTTTTAGTGACATCTATGAACAGTCAAAGGGACTGTATCTTGGATACAATATACACAGTCAACGTCTATATGCCGGAGATCTGGGAACCGAGGTGATGCAAAACTTTTTTTGATGTGTGTATATAGATAGATAATACGCTAAGGTGTATGTTTCACAAAACTCAAGCTCCTAAACCAGAAGGACTTGGAAGGTGCGGTTTGTACCAAATTCTTCCAAATTGTCTCAATAGTACAGGAAAAATCATGCGTTTCATGAAAAGTCAACGGAAATATATTTATTTGTTTATAATGTGCGTTTAAACAAATAAACAAGATGGTAGCCCCTGTCTGAAGTGTGTCGCGCCCAGCCCGCATAGCACTAGGACCAGGCGGGTAGTCTGTACACATGGGGCGCATACAACCCACATTTTTTTGAAAATTGCTTTTAAACAAATAAACATACTTATAGAATCTCGCATAACATTAAATCCAGGCGGGTGGTTTATACACATGCGAGAGTTCTCGCACGGTACCGCTAGTTATTATTATTATTATTATTATTATTATTACCTATTAAAAATCAAGAAAGGCAGCCACTACACCTGAAAGTGGACTGTGGAGATAAAGAGGCCATTATACTGGTGGTGCGCTAATCCTGTTATCAAACTAGAGGTTCACAGAACTACCATGCAAGTTTTTATCCAGGCAATGGGTGGCAGCTATCAAACTAGAGGTTCACAGAGCCACAATGCAAGTTCTTATCCAGGCAATGAGTGGCAGGTAACCTCCGAACTTGTTTCAAACCTAATAAGAGAATCACGTTCGGGTATGGAGATGGCATGTTCTGAAAGTGCACTAAACTGAAGTACAGTGGCGGTCGCAGGGGAACAATGCACGTTCTTAGCCAGGAAATGGGTCGTAGGTAACCTCCGAATTTGTTTCTAAACTAGCCCCTTATTTGGCTAATGACTACGTCACTGCTCTGTCATTGCAAGACATTTACATACTAACAGAGTTAAATTAGGCAGCGCGTCGTTCCCCGTCTTATCGCAACCAACTCCCGGCAGCTCTTACAAGACGACTACTTCCTTCAAGTAGGCTACACCACTTACCAAAAGATAAATCCTGCTCTTTTTAAAACACCTAAATATTTGAATACAGCATAATTCTTCTAATCGAGTTGGAAGCATTTTTCAGTGTTGCCTTAGAAATACAAATTTAATGTTTTTCAGTCGGTCGACACGATACCCAATTCTAATGGGAGTTTCCCTAATCCTGAAAAAAAAATACATTAGATTAATAAATACATTTGTAAATGTAAATGTGTTGCCTTCTATGGATACTTGACCCGCATGATCCCTTGCCGGCTCACCACTAAGATCTTCACAGTGGCAGGAAGAGGGAAGGCCTCTAGGACCAAGTGGATCTCTACGGTCAGGACGGATTTAGACCACCTAGGGATCCCACTTAATTCCATACAGGACCGCCAACAATTCCGGCAAGCCATCCGAAAGGGAGATTTTCCTGTATCACTGACAGCTAGGAAGAACACCGGAGTCAGCAGATCACCATGGACGGAGGAAAGAAAGCTGGCTCATAGTCAATCAATCAATGTCTAAAGGCAATGCCTAGTCGATTCAACCATTGTCTTCTGTCTTCAGCTTTTCTTTTCATCTCACAATAGGAACCACATCCTACGTTTTGTATCAATGCTTGAAGGAATTGCTTCCTAGGTCGACCTCGTCCCTTCTTTCCTAAGACCTTTCCTTCTAGTAGATTGGTTAGAAAGGTATTATGACGCACGGTGTGTCCAATAAATTTAGCTGTTCTTCTATGTACTGTTACCATCAGCTGTTTCCTTCCCTGGATTTCTCGCAGTATACTTTCATTTGTTCTTTTCTCAGTCCAACTGACCTTTAGCATTCGCCTCCAGACCCACATCTCAAACGCTTCAAGCCGTTTCCTATCCTGTTCTCGAATTGTCCAAGATTCACATCCATATAAGAGTACGCTCCACTCAAATGACATCACAAAATTTTTCCTAATCTCAATATCTAGATGTATATTGGTCAGAAGAGTTCTTTTGTTGCTGAATGCTTGTTTGGCAAGCGCTATTCTTCTTCTTATCTCATAGTCAGACGATGAAAAAGTACTGGAAGAAGTGTAAAGACAAAACGTCGAGGAAATACGAGCCCTGTGGCCCTCAGTAGGCCCAAACGAAGAAGAAGAAGAAGATGGCCAGTTTTGACCATCAAGCGATCATCATCAGATCCTTTACACTTAGGCTACTAAATATATCTAAATCTAAGTATAGCCTATGTGATTATATATTGTAAATACGATCACCCATACTTGTGGGCATACATTTAACAGCCTACGTGTAGTCTAAAGGTCAGATGATGAGCGCAAGTATGTACTGCTCGAGTCCAGCTGCGTGAACCTGAGAGGAATGTGGATCGCGGACTATGAGAAGTGATGGTGACGATTGATGAGGTTTCCCGGTCCGTGCATAGTAACAGAACTAAATACATTGGTCGGTGACTCACTCATTTGCAACACCACCGTGATTTGAGCAACGGCCCTATGATAGCAGTATTGGAATAGAAAGGAATACCAGATATCAGGGCGGGCTGTTGACAAACCCTTCTCTTCACGCCTGAACCTTCTCTGCCCCTTCCCCTCAACCCGCAATTTCACAGAGCTTGGACCCGAGCAGTATGAAAATCCACAGCCTGCTTCCAGTCTCCAACCAGGTCAGGAATGGAATGAATGAAGCCCCCATCTAGCGGCGAGGATATGAACTGTGCCGGCTGCCGAGGCCTGACGCACTCCTCTGGGGCAATGATTAAATGAATGACAGATGAAAGGAAATTATAGTGGAGAGTGTTGCTGGAATGAAATGTTGACAGGGAAAACCGGAGTACCCGGAGAAAAACCTGTCTGCCTCCGTTTTGTCCAGCACAGATCTCACATGGAGTGACCGGGATTTGAACCACGGACCCAGCGGTGAGAGGCCGGCGTGCTGCCGCCTAAGCCACGGAGGCGAGCAGTATATTTTCCCCTTATTATTCCCGTTTCTAACGGGGACGGGAGTGAGATGCAAAATTCTATGTAGCGGGTGGATTTAACGGCCGGATGCCCTTCCTGACGTCAACCTCATGGGGAGTTAACGAGAGATGACATGAATGAAGATGAATGAAACAGGACTAGGATGTGGAAGGAAGTGGCCGTGGCTTGTTAGAAGGTACCATCCCAGCATTTTGCCTGGAGTTCAAAATGGGGAAACCACGGAAAACCATTTCAAGGACGGCCGACAGTGGGGGGGGGGGGGTCGAACCCACGTCTACCGACTCCGCAGGTAGCTCGGCCCCATGGCCTAGCGCTGGGCTTTAGCGAGCATAGCTACCGCTGTCGGTATCAGATGATGAGCGCTTAACGATCGAAAAACATCTTTTTCAAGAAATGCTGAAGAAGGGTGGATTGGAACATGTACTAATTTGAATAGAATATGTATTGATTGGCAAAGCATTTTCATTTTGGCAATGCACAGATGAAACGATTCGGTCAGGGAGGCATGGAGGACTGCATCAAACCAGTCCAAAGACTGAAAGCTCGAACAACAACAACAACAACAACAACGATTCGAGATATCGACAGGTTCGACTGTACATTCTGTGCAGTCTCTAAATTATTTCTTATGCCGACATATCACTAAGATAATAACGTACAGTATATTCTTTGGTAGAGCCACCGTGGCTTAGGCTTTAGGCGGCAACACGCCGGCCTCTCACGGTGGGTCCGTGGTTCAAGTCCCGGTCACTCCATGTGAGATTTGTGCTGGACAAAGCGGAGGCAGACGGGTATTTATCTGGGTACTCCGGTTTTCTCTGTCACGATTTCATTCCAGCAACACTCTCCACTCTCATTTCATTTCATCTGTCATTCATTTATTCATTGTCCCAGGGGAGTGCGACAGACTTCGGCAGCCGGCACAGTTGATATCCTCGTGCTAGATGGGGGTTTCATTCATTCCATTCCCTGACCTGGTCGGTCGACTGGAAGCAGGCTGTGGACTTTCATTTTCATATTCCTTGGTATGTTGCGATTGGGTGTTGGCAGAACTGCTCGTCAGTGCAGAGCTGTCACCAGGGAACAGATTACAGTTACCTGAGCTGGGAGGAGCTCAAATCCTATTATTAACGTTAGTTGCACCAGCCTGTCACTCTACTTGAAGACAAGTTACCGAAGTGCTGCAGTCTGCAGTAACTTCTATAGTGTTGAGACAAACAGCACGAATTCCTGTCACGACACTTGATAAGGCGAGACAGGTTCACAAGTTTGGTAATGAGGTCGACGGAAGCAGACAAGTGGACTCTTGAGGAGTATCTTCAATTAGTATCAAAAATGATAGTGAGCCAGTCAGTCATTGCAGAAAGTTCGTGAGTAAAGAAATGTTTAGCATAATATGAAACCTATACGTCAGAAATTGGGGGAAAAAACATGAAATGTTTAAAGAAGAATAATGTGAAATGTTCATCCCTGTAACAACAAAAACAGAACCGTAGACGCCCTACATCATCATCATATATACAGTAGACTACTAGTAAGATCCTTCCCTATAGAACGGAGAGTGATTAGTCACCGCCAGTTGTTAGCAACTGCTGTATAACAGCATTGATACGAAATACCAGTGAGGATGAATTACAGCGAGTGTACCAAAACTTCCTACGTTGGTGAAATGTGTGCCTATGTTAAGAAAACGAAGGACAGCGTTTCCAGCAACTACTCTGAAATTCATAAAAGTAAAGATGATTATTAAATACGTTAAAAAGTGTAAATGTGTTAAACTAGTTGGGCGCTACGCCGCTGCTAGCGCCAGTGCCTTGCTTGACCGGCAGCTAGGCACAGTGCTCATACCGTCACACGGCGCATCCAAGCCTCCGTTCTATAAGGAGGGCTCTCGCTGTATTTTTTTACAATACTTAGCTTCTACACCAAAGGGAGTTCGAAAGTGCGGCTTACGCCAAAATGTTCCAAATTGTCTCAATAGTAAGCTACAGAAAAAAAACTTACATTTCTTGAAAAGTCGACGGAAATGTATTTATTTGTTTATAAAGTGCGTTTAAACAAATAAACAAGACAATAGCCCCTGGAGGAACTATAGCACGTCGAACAGTAGAGCCAGGCGAATGGTCTATACACATGAGGCGCTCATAGGTAGACCAACACCGATAGTAACAAATGGGCATTCAAAAGAAAGAGAATTACCCGCATCAGTGGCGAATAAAATTGGGCTTGGATTTCATAAATATCCACAATTTGTTTTAAAAAAACGTTTATACAAATAAACAAGACGATACGCCCTGCCAAAGTTGTGTCGCATCGAGCCCACTTAACAGTAAAGCCGGGTGGGTGGTTTAACACATACGAGATTTTTTTTTCGCATAGACCCTCCAGTTCTTCTAAAAAACATCAGTAAATTTTAATCTTCAACCGTGAACCATCAAGCAATAGCTCCACAAGCCCATCTTCAAAAACGTATACCATAAAAAAAATGGAGATGAAGACCTAATGTAGATGTCAAAAATCATTGGAGAAAGAACTCACATTTTTTGAAAATTTATAATTTGATTTTGTTGTTGTTTTTGCAACTCCCACAGTAAATTTTATGAAACACAGTAATTATTTTACTAATACCCATAAAGCCTAGTGGCATGTAAAAGAACCTTCCAATAACTACAATTGTGTGAAGCTAAATGTGTAGGCTGGATTTGATTAACGCTCTTAAGATCCAACGTTAACCGCTAGGTGCCAGTTGAGATGGCATCTAGTGGCCAAGTTCACAGCTAGATGTCGTTGTCGGTAGCATTTGGTCGCAAAAGTAGGAATTACTTGAAATTGATCGTCTACAGTCCTTACCTGAATCACAGATAACACACACTAATACAGCCATCACAATTAACACCGGTTATCAGACAGATTCAACACACACCCAAAGTACACGGGGCTACAGGACCGCATTGTCACAGCCCCTAAACTGAGGAACCAAAGTATAGTGGCGTATGTCCGTCAGTTACTCTTTCACGCACAAACAATTTAACCGATTTATCTGTAATTTTGCATGACGATACTGTAGTTTGTACACCAGGGAAAAACATAGGACTACTGCCGTTTCGGAATGTTTCACCGTTTTAATATGGTTACGTTTCATTTCAGTAGCAGGCACTGCCGCGTCCCGCCCGGAGAACAGGTATCCATGGCAGGTTGCATATATTCACCATTGTCCATCCTTCTAGCTGATAAATTTTCGCTTTCGATTCAAAGTTTATTCATTCAGGCTAGAACCCAAAAGAATCTGCTTTTAAGATACGCCCACAAGTACATTTTTACCCTAAGAACAAATACGATAGTTTTGTCATCAATGATTGGCAACACTGATTACTACAGTATTAAAATTTTGCTAGTAGGGTTTGCCTGTATCTTCCAGTAGTTTTTACAAGTTGGCACCAATGAGAAAAGTGTTCGGATAAACCCTATCGATGTCTGAAGGGCACATCCTCCTCAAGACAATCATACACCAAACACTAAGTCACTTCAAACCTGGTTCTAACTTTTTCCGTTTCCCAAATATTAGGAAAATGACAAAAAAAAACGGCATTTTAGACCAAAAACCATGGTTTCACCTTTTCACCACATACATCCCCGCAAGAGGACAACAAGGTGAAAACAACAACATCCAAATCATCGCCATAACTTTATCCGTTTGACAAATATCTGGAAAAATTACAAAAACGCGTTTTTAGACCAAAAACCATGTTTTCACATTTTCACCACATACATGCCCGTAAAGGGTACAACGGGACGAAAAGAACGAATCTACGGACGCCTTCCTAGCATCACTCCTTCCTTCCGAAGGCCGCCAGGGGCTCACAACTTCCTAAGTGGAGGAGCTAGCCCACTACCACACTATCGATATCTGAAGGGCACATATGAAAGGTCTGGTACACAAACAAACACTGCAGGCTGTGTAACCCCCTAATTTAATAATAACACCGTCCAATAATTGGATTGTGCGCATCAATTTAAACATGTAATGGAATAACCTGAATCGATTCAACGTAAATGATTACACGGAACCATCAGATTCGAAACATCGATTAATCGAATGGAAAAGCGGCCTTCTATTATATAACGTGTCTGTGGAACAATTGCATAGTATTTAGCCAACCTCTAATCCCAGAGATTCCATATGCTTTGGCGCAAAGAGTAATTATAATTACTGCAATGAAAAGCACGCTGTTGGGATAATGAGATACACACAAAGCAGATTGAGATTTGCGGTAGTTGATTACACTAACTGATGACTGGAAAATAGGACACAGGGTCATGAACACATGGTTGTAGGTTCAGTGGCAAATCAAGGTGGATTCACTAAATACAACATTCAAAACACATGACATGCCGTAGTGTTTCAACTTGAGCAGATATTTTAGGATTTTGCCGCGCCTGTTGCACGGTTTCACTTAGGGTGGAAGATCTCCAAGGAAGAATTCACAGTTCTAGTGATTCAGGCTAGAAACTTAATGTTGAAATCATGAATTTGAAACTAAGATTTTAGGATAACAAAAAAGAAAAGAAATAATTAACTTTACATCAATTTAGTGAATTAGATACGACAAAGGATGTGGTCTAACTATTGGTGTGCATGATTTTTAAGTCAAAATAAAATAGATATTTCGATTTTGATTTGACCATGTATGGGTCAACACTAGTGCTTGTAATGATGAGTTTTGTGAACTACATACGACAAAGGATGTGGTTTAACGCTTGGTGTCCATGTATTGTTTGAACGAATTAGTACGATTATCGTCCGTCTTCGTCTTCTGTTGGCGAGGTTTGCGTTTTTTTGAAATAATTGCATTTGTAGTTGTTGATCGTTCAAAGATTTCAACGTCTTCATCTTGATAGAACAGTAACGGTATCTGGCGGAAAAGTCTCGCACAAGAAATCCATTTACTGAACACGGAGCTGGATTATAATTTCCATGGAACTAATGTAATAGGCCTGCTTCCTCCATGACGTTATGGTGTGTTTATGTCAACAACTGCATTCACTAAAATTGTCGGCGAAATCTTACGAATGTGTAGAAATTAGAGTTACGGATATTAAGGTACAGTGCTATTTCTTTTGCAATATTGCCCAGTTTGTTTATGCATTGTAACTACAGGGTGGCGCACGAAACGTCATACATCGAAAATGGTTTATAAAATGTGTAAAACTGGGCTCACAACCATGTCCTTTCGTGAACAGAAACCTTATTTCATGCATGATTCGACAGACAGCAGCACATGTCGTGCATGCGTACCGTCTTCCAGTTATACAGCATGGCGGACAAAGGGAAGTTGACGCGCGAACAGAAGGTGAAAACAGTGTTGTTTTATGTGGAAACAAAGACTGTAACTCGGACTTAGGAAAGGTTTCGTGTTCATTTCCGTACCCGGTGGGCTCCCTGTCGGCAGACGGTGTATAGACTGGCCAGCCAATTTGAAACACAAGGAGAGAAAACGAACCCGTCTCAAGCTAGTCCACTCACCGGATAATATTGCTGCTGTGAGAGCGGCTGTGGCTTGCAGCCCCTCCAAATCCACCAGAACTGCCTATGTTCAGCTGGGCATCTCTCGTCGGTCAATTGAGAGAAGACTGCAGTCCGAGCTTGACCAATCCCGTACAAAATAACAACAGGCCATAAACTAACGGCGAGTACAGTTTGCTGCGTGGGCTATTGAAGAAGGTGATCCTGTACTGCACAACACATGGTTCAGTGATGAGGCATACTCAACGGTGCTGTGAACAAACATAATGTCCGGTTTAGGGCGAAAGAAACGGCCTGCTATGAGCACGTGGTTGAAATTCATGGTGTGAAATTGTGTCTGTGGGCTGCAATTTCCAGTCTCGGAATTATTGGGCCAATCTTTTTCAATGACACAGTCAACAGTGCGCGTTACATGGACATGTTGCAAAACAGTTTCCTTCCACAACTCTTTGCATCACGACTACCAATAGAGACACAATGGTTCATGCAAGATGGAGTTCGTCTGCACCCAGCAAATGTTGTTCTGAACTTCCTGAATAAATATTTCGGGCCCCTTGTGATGTCCCATCGATATCCCGAACGTTTTCGGAGCTGCTCGATCTGGCCACCACACAGCCCCGATCTGAATCTCTGCGATTTATTCCTGTGGGGATATTTGAAGGAAACAATCTACCGCCAGAAACCAGAAAATTTACTGCAATTGCAAGCGGCCATTGTGACTTTCTTCCGAGGGTTGTGTGAGGACATGTGTCGTAGAGTGGTCACAGACATGCAAGTTCGTCTTGAAACTGTTGTACGCCGAGAAGGTGGGCATATTGAACATGTCCTGCATACTGACTAATCATGCACATTTCAGTGAATGTTGTAATGCCAGTTTTTGTTAAATATGTTGTATATTAAATATTCTATAAACAATTTCCAGTGTATGACATTTCGTGCGCCACCCTGTACAATGTTTGATCTAATATAGGCTAAATTGTCAACTTTCAAATCATGTCATTCATGTCCGACATGTTGGATTTTCAGTGCATGTAAGATGGTATCCTTACCTAATTGGTCAATGAATGAAAAAAAAAACCTGTGTTATAATGAAAAGTAGTACTTTAATGACACCCATTAGGCCTATGATACAGTTTTCTGACATATAATATTTACATATCGACATCGTCGAACATTAACCGCATTTTGACGCTTTTCCGGGTCTTCTGGCTTTTCAATCTTTGGCACAATTGTCAAAATAGCTTAAATTTACAATTTTGCTAAACAGGACCCCTTGAATTCTGAGTGCTCTTAGTGTCATCTAAGAAATGTTTTTAACATTAAAACAACCACTCAGTATGGGCACTGACAGCGTCGGGATTCGAACCCGAACCCGGACATTCCAACGCCAGTTACCCAGCCTAGTCTTAGAGTGTGCTTGGACCACTCGAACACGCTTGTGATCGCAGAATAGTACATTATGCAACGAGCCTATAATGACAATAATTAAAAAAAGAGAATGTTCATAAAACGAGCGTAGTGAGTCTTATAATTTCCATACAAGTGTCTTAATTACCATTATAGGCGAGTTGCATTCGACTGTTTATGTCCGACGATAATTATAACTTTATTATATGTTTTTACACACATATTCATAAATATCTGTGGGATTCATTCACTTCAGTTAGTGAACAGAGCGCGCTGGTTTTGCTTACTGAACAGAGCGCATGCGTGGGTCAAAGACCTTCGAAAGCAGAGACCATTTACTTTGCTTGGCAATGCTATTGTTTACAGCCTGCATGATGTCTAGTGCCGATCAAGACTAGCATTCACTAATATTGTAATATTGTCACCGAAGTCGTTTGAAAGCAATGCGCTGTGTATAAACTGGAGTTGGGGATATTACGGTACAGTGCTATTTCTTGTCTCATATTCGTCAGTTTATTTACGCGAACATAATAATGGCACGGTGCACTTTCCATGTCGGTAATTTATATAGAAGAATGCTGTGTTGCTAACTTCTGGACGTAGATTCATAAATTTCTTGCATACGTCATAGTATTTTCTTGTTACCGTAAAGGTTCGTGCTGATTTTGTCTTTGTGTTTGGGATTGTAACTACAATGGTTGATCAGATATCCAATTTGAACTTTCAAATCATGTAATTCATGTCGACATGTTGGATATTGAGCGCATGCGCGAAGGTATCCTTACCTAATTGGTCAATGAATGAGCTCTGATTGGATGGAGAAACTGTCTCATAATGAAAAACAGTACTATAATGACCCTCATTATGATACAGTTTTCTGACGTATAATATTTACATTTCGACATCGTCGAAATAAAAAGTAAGAACGTGTCAGTTGAACGCACTTGTGAGTAAGAGCAAAGGCGTAAATAAACAAAATACGGAGAAAAAGCATACCAAGTTTATCTATTAACATCTGCGAGCAGATTTACGACATGACACAAAAACAGTAAAGCAGTGCTTTGAGTGCGTTCAGGACGGTTTATCCTTCACACACACTATTTAGTGATCAAGGCAGATTTCACTGACTGCGGTTTTTGGTGTCAACGTGTTCGAAAATTAGGAGGGGAGCTTGCTTCCTTGCTTGCTTGATCGTGTGTAGATGAGAGAAAACGACAAGGCGGCTGCAAAACCTTTAGTTGAGGCTTTTGCACATTTCTTATGCCTGCACAAAAGCGGCTTGTCAGAGCGAAGTGGAGGGGGAAAAGACACAACGCCTGGTATAATTACACGGGCCTGCCCGTACAATACTTCATCTGCAGAGTGCCGAGATATTGTTCAGTACAGCGAGAAGTTTCTTACCAGACCAGACAAGATGCTATGTGATTCATCATGCATTATCCTTCTCACGAGCAGAGCTTTCCACATACCTCCCCTTAAGCGGATTGGACATGGTGGTCTTTAGTCCGTGTACATGGGTGTGTGTAGAATTTGCCTGATAACTTGTATTTGTGTGAAGACTGCAGTAGTGTGTGTAGCAGTATTAGAGACGAGGATGAGGTAGGTGCCTCAGGACTTGAAATAAGGTACTAACTTAGATTCTGCTGGAGAGAATGGGGGGGGGGGGGGGACGGGAAAAAGCCGCACTCAGGATAGCTATTGTTAGCGCCAGGATTCGAACCTCCGAAACTGCAGCTATCCATCGCGGTTGTAGTGCGCGATTTAACACACACGGCTTCGCCGCGGTGTGACTGAATTAGTATTTGTGGTTTTAATGATTGGATCCAAGAATTGACGAAGCTACCTGGCGGCTTTGCCTGGAGGGAGTGAGAAAAACTGAGGGCCGGGATACGAACATCGAATCTCTGGACTTGCAGCTCCCCATTACCGTTATGAAACTAGACTACACTACTGTATTTTGCAGAGAGAGTTTTGCAACACCCTGGAGATATAAAGGTTGCTGTTTTTATTTTCATTTTGGGGCATGACACCGAGGTTATTTCTACCCACTGGACATAAATAAAGTACGGAGTTCACTTGAATGCGAGGCAGAGGAATGTTGACGCCGCATGCTGTGCCCGTGATAAAAATGTGATATCAGCCTTAAGAAATAAGCATTACGTCATAACTTCCTAACAGTGTTCACTTGTCCTAGTGAGTGCGCAACGGGCCGATATATTCTGCTGAATAGTAAACAGTTTGCCATATGAACGAATGACGTCTGTGTGAGTATAAGCCTCTTCCCCTCGCTCTCAGCCTCACACCCGGACTCGCAAATAAGTAAGCTCTGTACTGTACTTTACTTGCGTATGTATAACCTGTGTTATTGTGATGTCCGTAATGTATTTGTAATTAAGGGTAATACTGGGAAGGAGGCAGTCGTGGCAGAAGTGGAAAACCATGGAAAACCATTCTAGGATGGCTTAGTCTTGCCTCATGTTGCGTAGACACTGTTTCCCGGCCAAGGAGGGGAACAGGTGACCGCGATTAAGACACATTATTCTAAAACAAACCTCACGTGGCCTGCACCCTTACACGTCGGAAGTCAGATAAAGGGATAGCAGTTTGCGTGGAGTAAGTAGATAATAACTACCTATCTGTATTTCCGCACCCTACCTTTGCGCAGCCCATTTGGTCACCTCTTGCAGATTATAACGTCAAATGAGGGGATACTTAGCATTTCCTCAAATTACAAGACCAAGGAGTGGGCAATCACAAAGCCATTAGGCGACGGCTTTCAACACAAATTACTCTAAGTAAAATCTAATTTACATTTGTGATGAAAATGACCACAGAAAATCACCCTTACCATTTTAAAACTAACGTAAGTGGATGATGATGATGATGATAATTGTTGTTTTAAGGGGCCTAACATCTAGGTTATCGGCCCCTGATGGTTTGGGTGATCGTGAAGATGAAAATGAAAAGCGAACTTAAAACTAAAACTAACGACTAACCTACATACTAGAAGAAGAAATGGAAAACTAAAGGAGAATAAGGCAAATAAAGGACAGGAGGAAAAGAAATGCCCTCAACCCTCCAAGAAGGCGGATTGAGGGACTTGGAAGGAAGGAGAGCCATGAAAGGCAGATAGGAAAGTGAAAGAGGAGAGGGTCCGCCCCAAAGGTAAGGGACAAAAGGGGAAAACGGACCCAGCTCAGGAATACCTCGGGGTCGCCAACTCCCGAACTCACCAGCCGTGAGCCCCTGAGGGTGCAGCATTATCTAGGGTGCACCAGAAGTGGTGGGGCTACATACACCCGTTCTCCTTGAGGGTCTTGAGCAGAAGGCAGGAGGTAAAAGGAAGAGAAAAAGAAGGCTGACCCCTCGCAGAAGGAGGGTATCAGAAAAGATGAGACAAGGGCCAATTAAGGCGGGAAAGGAAGAGACTCCCTAGGCCTCGGATACCCTAATACCGTCGGGGTCAGAAGAGAACAAGAGTTGACCAAGTGAGGTCGACAGGAAAGAAGACGGAGAGGAGCCCGGCACAAGTAAGTGGAAGCAATGCCGGACTCAGCTGGGGCCCCGTGGTCGCCAACCCACGCCCACGAGATGTGAGCCCCTGTGGGGTAACGTAAGTGGAAAGTCGTTAATAGGTGTTGCAAAAATCGCAAAAATGATATGAATAAATCGAAATGGGAGTGTAATAGCGCAGTGGCCTAGCTGCTCGTCTTTCACCCGGACGGCCAGGGTTCGAATCCCGGTGACAGAGGGATGTAAAATCACGAGGCGCCAGGAAGGGCATCCGGCCTTAAATCCCCGGCCAAAACCAAAATGACCCTGGTTGTCTCCGGTGACCACAATTAATAGGAAAACTTGTCTTACACGGGAAAATCCACAGTTAAAGCCCTTCAGACTAGTTCACCGGCATATCGAATAGATCAGCAGTTTGCCTTTTCTACCACTACAAGCGCTAGTGTGAGACAATACAGAGCCCTTATTGTTATAAGTACTTCCGGTGTGAAAATTTTTCGAAAAAATAAAAGAAAAAACGCCTGAGGTTATTGAACCGAGAAACACATTAAAGAAAAAAATATGTAAATAATATAATTTGGTTAGGATTTGAATAAAGAACAAGATGTTCAATAAAGAACATATGGTCTACTTTCTCCTAAATGCATGTGTATATTTATAACCCATAGTCCTTTTCAAGGAGTATAATTTAATGTTGGTTGTAGTAGCTCGTTGAAATACAACTGCTATATTATACCTTAATTGATTGAATCCTCACCTGAATTATAAATACACACACTAATACAGTCACCACAAAAACAAAGGTTATCAGAAAAAATTCAGCACTCACCCAAGTGCATGGGGCTAAATGACCATGATGTCCAAGCCTCTCAAATGAAACAACAACAGCTTCCTACCCAAATCCTTCCTCGTTTAAAAGTACACACTCTAGTACAGACATCACAGTGACACAGGTTATCAGAAAACTTCTAAGCACACCCGAGTACACGGGGCTACGTGACCATGATGCCCCTAATCTCCTAAATAATAACAACAACAGACTCTACCGCGGATCAAAGAACAACGAATTTTAATCGCTGTAGTCGAGTGTTGAAATAAGTGGTGTTATAAGTATAGGCTATACGGTATAATATTTTCGATTGCAAATACACACTATAATTACATGCTTAACATTATAACGTGTAAGTAATTATAAATCAATTAATATAAAAAATCAAGTAAAAAAATGAACTCACTTGGATTTGAACCACGAACCTCCACATCGTGAGTCTGAGACTCTACCATTACGCTACACACGCCCAACACTAACATTGCATTGCTAATAGCTTTACTATAACTGCCTAGAATATTTTGTCTTGCAATGAACGATTTCATTAGCGTTTCCTGCCGATTTGATAAACTATTTGATACTAAATTTGTGATTTCTTTCATAAATGAAAATAGGCTAAAAATAGTATACATCCACCCTATAAATTACATAGTAACAATTCGTTAAAAAAACAGTGCTTTTCAATTTTCATTTCAAATTTGAGATGCAACCTTCAGTTTGATAATATCACACGACATCTTCAAAGCGAAGCATGGAAGTAGTGGTATTACTGTAGAATACGAGCTCAATCATCACGAATTTAACGAAAATATATAGTCTACTTAAATCAAGACTTACCGATTGATCCGGAGGATGAAGCAGGCGCTGTAAACAATCAAAAACGTAAAATTAGTTTCAAAAATAATTTTGTACAAATAATACATGTAATGAAACCTTCAAGACAATTTTGCAATTAAAAAAACCCTGATTTGAAACGTGAGTGGCAACAAATGAACACAACTCTATTTCAAGCCAATAGTAAGAAATCATCATAGGCCTACGAAGCGCTTCCAGAAAGTAAGTTTCCCTTTTCCCTTTTAAAGAACATAGTTATATGCAAAACTTCATTGGAAACAGGTACAGCAATGTGTCAGCTATTTTTCGACATAGGCACCAAACGAATTGAAACACTTGTCATAGTGTGATATCAACGTTTGTAGTCCTGTGTCATGGAAGTCTGCCGCCTGCAAATGGAACCAGCGTGTGACTGTCATCTTCAGCTCTTCGTCGTTGTGAAAACGCTCCACGAACGACAGGAATGTATTGAAGTGCAGGAAAAGATGGAAGTCGATGGGAACAAGATCAGGAATGAATGATCAATAGGGCTCGGATTTTTAGGTAAATAAATATTTATTTATGTAAATACATATTTTAAGCATATTATCTATAAATACATAAATTCCTGCTTTTTACTTATTAGCACATAAAAATACATAATATTTACATTTTTTAAATCAGTATGCTAGATCTTTCAGTTTATTGCATTTTTGTTCTGTGTTACTTCAACGGGGAAGAAACTGTGAGCTATCTAATCTTTATGCAGTGCGTATGTCAGCTTGCAGCTGTGTTCTTCTTAACTCGTCGACCCGTGCCACTCACTGTGGAAGGCGGGAATTTCCAGATAATTTTATTTCTGATGGGCGCGTTCTGTTCTGCCAACCATGTGGGAAAGCAATCAAGGCTGAACAGCGATCTCAAGTTACACAACACTTCAAGGGCAAGACACATATTGCCGCAGTTTCGCGCCTTCAAAAGAACTGTTTTTCGATAATCGTCGGTCATTTGTGGTGGACAACCTGAAGATGTATCTCGTTGTGTATTGTAATGCTTCAGTAGTCAGTGAGGCATACCATAAATTGTATTCGTGAGTACCGTATAATGAACTAAATTATAATTATAATATTATAATTATAATTATAATTATAATTAAATATTTTTACTTTTTTGTCACATATTTCGGGCATTTTTAATACATAAAAAATAAATATTTTACCGTTTTTTAACACCTAAAAACCAGAGCCCTAATAATCAAACACCTCCCAGCCGAACTGCTGCAGAACAGTTTTGTGTGCCGAGCTGTATGTGGACGAGCATTATCATGAAGCAGCAAAACACCGACAGTAAGCATTCCACGCCTTTATGTTTTGAATGGCATGTCGCAATTTCGCAGTGTTTCGCACGCGGCGGGAGAAGGAATAAGAGTCGCCATTTCGGGCCACTGCTGCTGCCGCGCCTCTGGCGCCAGGTAGGACCTATCCGGCTGGCATATGCTTGCTACAAAATAGATCAGTTACGCATGCGCAAATTTCCCGCCTAAGTACGTTTACATTACAACAACAAAAAATAGGGAAACTTACTTTCTGGACGCGCTTCGTATATATAAAAAGATAAGTTGTATGTTTCACAAAACTTAAGTTCTTAAACCAGAGAGAGGAGGTGTGGATTGTACCAAATTCTTCCAAATCGTCGCAATAGTACAGGAAATATATTGCATGTCCTGAAATGTAAACGGAAGTAGCCAATATATATTTGTTCAAAAAGTGCGTTGACACAAATGAGCAAGATGACAGCCCCTGCCAAACCTATGTCATGTCAAGCCCGCATAATAATACAGCCAAGCGGGTAGTATATGCACATGAGGCGCTCACAAGTAACCGATCTTAACAAATGAGTATTCGAAAGAAAGAATTACCCCCAGCAGTGACGAATTGCATTCCGATTTCATAAATATCTACAATTTATTTAAAAAGGACGTTTATACAAATAAACCAGACGATAGCCCCTGCCAGAACGGTGTCGCGTCAAGCCTGAATACCAATAAAACCGAGCGGGTGGTTTATACACAAGCAGATTTCACGCATGGGTCCGCTAGTTATATTAGCCTTTAAATCACCGTGATTGTAGTGATGGGGGTCAAATGGTAAGGCTACATTGTTACTTTATTTTATAACTTGTTTGACGTGACGAGGACTGTATTTCTCTGCACTTATAGAAGCAAAAGGTACTTCCAGGAAACTAACCACCCATTGACGACGATGAAGAAGTATATCAAGCCATCAGTCCTTGGCGGCATCTCACTGAAGCAAGCAGTCAGCCGCCCACCCTCCTAGCGCGCAGCAAGCCGGCAGTCAAAGCAAAGGATATCCCTTTACCCCCACCACTTTGATTATGAAAAGATTGTGTTGTTTGGAGAGTCTAAAGAATTGTACTAGGCCTAGTTGATTTATTTAGCCACAAAGGAAAATATTAAACAGAGCTCTCCTGGATGAATACTACTACATCCTGTCCACCGGAAATTACATGAATGCTCAGTCACAGTCTCGGAACTGGAAAACGAGTTTAGAACAGTGGATTGCTTGAAGCGAATTCCACTAGACTAGAGCAAGGGACAACATGAATTGAGGAGAGGCAGGCATGTCTGGCTTAGTCGCAGACTTCAACCAACCGGTCCAGCTGGGGATCTGGTTTTCGTCGTCCGTATTGGTAAAAAGAAACTAAGACTTCTTATTCGACTATGCTGAGTGTGGTAGAGCCGGTATGGCCAACTTATATTCTGGTGCGATCGTAATTTGCTCCTCAAATCTGTCCATGTTAGGTAGGACTTTTGATCCTCAATGATTACCTCCGTAGGTTACGCTGGAAGGAGAATAAAACCAAGGCAACAGTATTGTTGTTAATTCATTTAGGGGTTTGCGACATTGTGGTCATTTAGCTCCCTGACGTAAGGCCACGGCCTTCTTATCCTCGATCCTTGCCCCAACTACAAATACACAGTTGGTTGGTTGGTTCCTCAGTTTAGGGGCTGCGACAACGCGGTCATGTGGCCCCGTGCACTTTGGGTGTGTGTAGAATCTGTCAACCGGTGTTAATTATGATGGCTGTATTAGTGTGTGTTATCTGTATTTAATTCAAGTAAGGACTGCAGACATTCGATTTTCAAGTAGTTCCTACTTTTGCAACCACACGCCGTCGTCAACGACACCTAGTTCCCAACTTAATTACTAGATGCCACCGCAGTCTGCTCCTGGCGACGAACGTTGGATCTTAAGAGCGTTAGTCAAATCTAACCTATAATTTAGCTCCACACAAGTGTAATTAGTGGAAGGTTCTTTTACATGCCATACATCTATGACATGGGACCGCCAGCTTTACTTCCTCTCCGAAGGAAGGCATACTGAGGGATTTTAACGCACTTAAAAAATTCGAAGACTTAGGTCGGGTTTGAACCCATAACCTTAAGCATAGAAGCTCACCATGCTACCAACTACGCCACCGAAGCCGCTTTACAAATGCATACACACTACTACACAACCACAATAAAACAGGTTATAATTTTCTTGTTCTCTCATTAACAACTGGCTTGCTTTTGAAAGCTAGCTGTGCAGATATGTCAACATTAGATGTCTGATTGAAGTCGTGTAGTGGATAGCATTCTTGCCCGTCGCCCCGGAGGTCTGGGTTCGATTCCCGGCTGTCAAGAAATGTAATTCTGGTTTGAGGGCTGGAACGGGGTACACACAACCTCGTGTGAGGTAAAACTTAGGGCTACGACCGCCTCCGTATCAATCCTCACCTGAATTACATATACACACACTACTACAGACACATTCTATACACACACACAAGTACACGGGGCTAAACGACCACGATGTCCAATCACCTCAAATGAAACAAAAACAACAACTGAGTGGAGCCAGAGCTTTCCCAGTTCGAGGCACACCGATGTCAACTCTCCACCGTAGCCACTGAGAGCAAGCATCGATATTTGAGACCTGACAAGCGAGCCGGCTGCCAGGTCAGTAAGTTTCCCTGGACTCGAAGTGGACTGAAAGAGCAAGCATGCTATTGGTCAAGAACGATCAGGTATTGGTCAACAGCGAAATATGGACGGTTATTGTCGGCGCGTGATACTGCGTAACGTTTGAATCGCCGGTTACAACAAGAAATTATATGAACTACAGTACAGTATATCAGACAAATCCTATAGCCTACACATATACCCAAATAGGCTATATGGGACTCATGGCCATGAAGTCGAATACCCTAAATGGAGCAACAACATAATAGAAGACAAACTCGCACATTGACTCCGAGTTATCACAAAAGCTTATTTCCATTTTTGCGGCTTCGATGGCGTAGTTGGTAGGTCTAGGTCTAGTAGGCTGAGCTTCTATGCCCAAGATCGCGAGTTCAAACCCGGCATAGTCGTCGGATTTTTTAAGAGCGTTAAAAATCCCTCAGTATGCCTTCCTTCGGAGGGGAAGTAAAACCGGCAGGCCCATGTCATAGATTTATCGCATGTAAAAGAACCTTCCACTAATTTATTGTTGGAAGCTAAATTTGTTGGTTAGATTTGATTAATGCTCTATTAAGTTCCAACGTTCGCCACCAGGTGCCGGTTGCAATGGCATCTAGTAGCCAAATTCACAGCTAGGTGTCGTTGACGGTAGCATTTGGTAGCAAAAGGAGGAACTACTTGAAATTGATCGTCTGCAGTCATTACCTAAATCACAGATATCACACACTAATACAGCCATCACAATTAACACCGGTTATCAGACAGATTCTTCACACACCAAAAGTACACGGGGCTACATGGCCACGTTGCCGCAGCCCCTAAGCTGAGGAACCAACAAACCATTTCCATTTTTAGAACAGTACGCCAAATAATCCTTTGACCAGCTTTTACGATTTGTTTGTCGTTAATTTGTAAGGGCGTGTAACAATTTGGTCATCAGTCCTATGTACTTGAATTAGTCTGATAAACTGTGTTTCTGTGGTTACGTTAATAGTGTGTTAAGCTGTGGGGTCGGGGATAGGGTAGTTGCCCAGTGACTTGAAATAAGGTACTATCCCGACATGCCTGGAGAAAGTGTGGAAAATCTCCGGGGAAAAACGCACTGAATATAGTCGATGCCAACACCGGGATTCGAACCTCCGAACGCCGAACTCACCGTCGTAATGAGCGATTTAACGCCCACGGACTAGGCCGCAGGGTGAGCTCTTACGAGGCTAGTGTAAAATTCTTGTTTTATTTGGTGGTAAAGTCGGCTTTATGCTTTGGAGCCTGGTCGTTGCTAAACTTCTCCTGATGGTGTGTGTGGTTAGGTTTTGTTTTCTTATTTCTTGTCGAGTAACACGTGTATATGACTGCCGTGTCGAGGAACGAAAGCAATAATTCACGGCACAATAGCTGAGTTTCAACTGAGACTAGGCCCACAGGAGAGAGAGATATATAAGTGCAGTATTTTGCTATTACCGATGTAGTACTCGTACATTTGATCACTGCACTGGTAAAGTGAAATATGTTGCTCAGTGTTGCCAACCAATAGCCAGTTATTGTCGCGAAACATGGTGGAGAAACTCCTAACATTGCCGTATAAATCTCACGATAAGCCATTCAAGGTATTTAGTTTTGTTCATATTACGATTCTTCCTACAGATAGTTGGTTGGTTCCTTAGTTTTAGGGGCTGCGACAACGCGGTCATGTAGCCCCGTATACTTTGGGTGTGTGTAGAATCTGTCTGATAACCTGATAAACGGTGTTAATTGTGATGTCTGTATTATTGTGAGTTATCTGTTTTTAATTCAAGTAAGGACTGCAGACATTGAATTTCAAGTAGTTCCTACTTTTGCCGCCAAACGCCACCGTCAACAACTACTAGCTTGGAACTTGGCTACTAGATGCCACCGCGGTCAGCTCCTGGCGACGTACGTAGGAACCCTAAGAGCGTTGTTTAACCTATAATTAATTTAGCTTCACACAGGTGTAATTAGTGGAAGGTTCTTTAACATGCCATAAATCTATGACATGGAATTCCTAGAGATTTATTAAGGTCAATTTAAAGTCAATTTTTGATATGCTTATCATGAAGGTTCGGAAGTCAAGGAAAAAGCTTCGAAATTCAAATCACCGATCTTTATTTGGGGACGCCGAAATCAACCTGGTGTATTTTGGTCACGGATTTAAGACCTAATGCCCTTTCTGACACCTTCCTGAAAACTGTCATTTGTAGCTCTTCAGTCGGTCAACACGAATTTGCCCAATGACTGGGCGGGGTTCAGAGTATGTAAATAAACTCCTGGGAAAAATTACATATATTAGTTCATAAGTTCTCAGTGCCTCCGTGGCTTAGGCGGCAGCACGCCGGCCTCTCACCGCTGGGTCCGTGGTTCAAATCCCGGTCACTCCATGTGAGATTTGTGCTGGACAAAGCGGAGACAGACAGGTCTTTCTCCGGGTACTCCGGTTTTCCCTGTCACAATTTCATTCCAGCAACACTCTCCACTATCATTTCATTTCATCTGTTATTCATTTAAGCATTGCCCCAGGGGAGTGCGACAGGCTTCGGCAACCGGCACAGTTCATATCCTCGCCGCTAGATGGGGGCTTCATTCATTCCATTCCCTGACCCGGTCGGACGACTGGAAGCAGGCTGTGGATTTTTTTTCACCCATTGATTACCATTCTTGCTTTTGTATACATGACTGAAAATGTGTTTTGTGAGTCTGGTGTTATTCATCCTCATTACGTGACCAAAGAAATTAACCCTCTTTTTCCTGATAGAATCATAGATTTTTTCAATTTCTTTATTTTTGTAGAGGTCGTCATTTTTTTTCTGTATCTGAACTCTCCACTTTCTGTTTTTAATGGTCCCAATATTTTTCTAAGTATCCTTCTTTCCTTTTTCTCTAACTCTTCTATGTCGCCTTTTTTTTAATGGAAAACATACACTCTGAAGCATATACACTTTCCGGCTTAATTACCGTATTGTAATGTCGGATTTTAGTTGCAAAAGAAAGATTTTTCTTATTGTAAGTATCCTTCGTCAGTTGAAAAGCTTATTCCAATTTATTTTCGTATTCTTGCTCTATTTGCTTCTTTGTCTAGTCCATTAATTTGAATCATTTCTCCCAAAAGCTTGCCACGGTGGGTGAGTGGATAGCGTGTCGGTCTACTAACCCCAAGATTGCAGGTTCGCTCCTGGCCGTGGTAAGTGATTTTTGAAAGGCGGCAAAAATACGATACGCATGTCATACGATGTTGGCATGTCAAAGAACCCATTTGAATTCAGTAGGCCGAGTTCATAATGGCAAAATTAATCTCGGGAGTTACCGCCAACACAAAGTTCCTCATTTCTCTACTAGAAAGCGCTATAGTGTTCAAGGAAGTTAGATATCTAACATCTAACCTTGACATTCATAGTCAAGGAACGACGAAATTCGACATGCAAGCTACCCTCTGGGTGTCAAATAACAAAGCTTGCACTCGGCACCCGAGGCCATACGATATCATTATTATTATTTCTCCCAAATACTTAAACTTTTCTACCTGGTCAATTTTTCCGGAGTCTGTTATTAAAACTGTAGGAGAATTTCTAATATTAGTCATAAAATTGGTCTTCTCAAACGATATCTGAAGTCCAACTTTCTCTGCTATCATTCTGAAAAGGTTTATTTGGACACAAGCTGTTTGTCTGGGGATTATTATTAAATAATTATTTTTTTAGGCGATATTGTGACTTACAATCGCGAGATTAATGGTCACATAGATTTATAAGCTGCCTTCCTTTCCATTTTCCAAACACACACACACACACAAGTACAGACACCACAATACCACAGATTGTCTGGCAAATACTCATGTGCACGAATGTGATCTAAAAAAAAGGTAATGCAGGTTGTAGTCCATTACGCGACCGTTTATCTTACGATCATGAGCCATAAATGTTAAAAACATTTCTTCGAAACAGAGTAGGGGTTCCCATCTTAGCAAAAACGTAAAATTAAGCAATTTCGTCTATTGTGCCAAACGTTGAAGGGCTAAAGGTCCCGGAAAGGTTTCAAATTGTGAGTGTTGTAGAGCTCTATCAAACTAAAACACCAAATTTTGAAAATCCCTTCCGGCCTAAATGCAGTTTCGGAAAAACAGCCTTTAAATCGTTTGTTATTTTACTCGTTTTCTTTTAAATTCAAATCCTAGCCAAATTAACGTATTTACATAATTATTTCCTCAATGTGTTCCTTGGTTTAATATCCTCAGGCATTTGTTTAATTTTTTCAAAAATATTCACACCGGGTGTAGTTATAAGGGCCTAAGTGAAACTCTGCATTGATTCACACTAGCGCTCGTAGTGGTAGAAAAGGCAAACTGTTAATCTAATCGACCGGATATGGTTGCGTTTCATTGACTCCCACAAGCGCTCGTAGTGGTAGAAAATGCAAACTGCTAATCTAACCAACCGGATATGGTTGAGTTTTCGGTGAACAATCATCGGTCTACCGCGTGTCATCAGGCCGGTCTTCTTCTTAAGTATTCAATCCATGGATTGGTCTGCGGCAGTTCTCCAGTCGGCTTTATTTATAGCTTTCCTCTTCATCTCTTCATAGTTTCTGCATCCTACATCAGACATGATTTGCTGTACATATTGTAGGCGTGGTCTTCCTAGACATCTTTTGCCTTCAACCATTCCCTCTAATACCGTTTTCAGCAGGCTATCGTGTCTCAAAATATGTCCTATCAGTCTAGTCCTCCTCCTCTTTATGCTTTTCCATCTATATATTTAAAACAGTAAGGTGATTTTTGTTACCACGAGATTGAGAGAACGACAGAACCGATTTACTTCGTAGAGAACTCTAACGAAAGCTCTTGGCCTCTAGATTTGCAGAGTGTCTCTAAAATAAACAAATATATTACGGTATATTTTTGAATTAATATAGAAAATAGCAGAATTCTTTTCCCTCACGCATGCGCACAATTCGCCTGGGGTCATGACAAAATGGCGGTGAGAAGTCCATTAAAATGTAAGTTACTTAATAAGCTTCCATGTAATTGAAAACATACATTAACCAAGTTCTGACAATAAAATATAATAACAGTATGAACGTATACGAATGTGCAACATTGATTTATTTGGATAATGAAATGGATTATTTCCTTTAGACAGCGGCTTTTAAAGATAATGAATGGCTGCGTCTGCTATTGTACAAGAGCGCGCGAGTAGCTATGTGGTTAAGGCGACTGACTGTGGTTCCAAGGTTCGCCGGTTCGATCCTAGCCCTCGCCAATATTTTTTTTTCCACTGAAATATTGTTTAATCAAGGAGTATTAGTAAGGTTTTATGTTTGTTAAAGATACATATTTCTACATTCCTTCTCAATACGTTTTAATTCCGTTTTACCATTGCATTACAGCATGTGATCAAAAGAGAAAACTGTTGTCCTCAGTACGCCGTTTAAATATCTGCAATCAGTTCCTATAACTGACAACAGATGGCAGTACATCGCCCATATAGTTCCAGTAACTGACAGCAGATGGCAACACCATTGCATCGATATATTTAAAACACAAGATATGGCACGTTTTCACGTGATGGAGAATTATAAAGGAGGGGAATATTTAAGATGGGAATTTTTGAGGAACATTAACCGACAGTTGAATGTGTAGGCTATGTTGTTTATGTACCTTAATATTGCAATTTCTTCCCAATGCTTCGGTGGTCAAGTTATTAGCGTCCTAGACTAAAAGTTATAATTATGCATCGTCGATATACGCTTAAATTTAAAGAAAAAGTAGTTTTCCAGGCACTCGCGCGTGTCCACAATTGCTTTCGCCATGAGAGACACTTGGCAAACATAATTCGTTTGAAGGGCTCTGACATCGTGGTCACTCAGCCCCGTGTACTTGGGTGTGTATGTGTGAAATTTTCTCTCATAACCTGTGTAATTTTGATGGCTGCATTACTGTGTGTATTTGTAATTAAGGTGGTAAATGGCAAGGAGACGGCCAAGGCCTTAAGTTAGGAACCATCCCGGTATTTGCCTTAAGTGGAAGTTGGAAACCACGGAAAACCACATCCAAGATTGTCGAGGTGGGAATTAAACCTTCCTATTCTTAGTTATACCTCAAGAGACTGAATGTGCCCCGTTTTTGCCCCAGACCAGAATTAAATTTCTTGGCAGAGCAGGAAATGTAACCCGGGTCTCCGGGGCGATTGACAAGAATAGGTGGGCCTCCATGTGTTAATACGATTTTTGACATGCACAGGACATAGAATTCAAAAACTGCCTCCATTAGGGTGACTGCCGAAGTGAGTATTGAGTATAGGCCTATGGTCGTTCCAGTAGTTGGCGAAGTGATTCTATGTTCCCCTGCAAAATGTACTGCCATGACCTATAACAGGTGATGGAAATTGCTTATTTAGAGCAGTTTCATACTGTTTATAACAAAATGAGGACGTCATTCTCAGCTGCGTTTTCAAGCTATTGCAAAAAATTTCGCTGGAAGGAACAATTATAAGGAATTTATTTTAAGCGATCAGTCTCATCGCATTCTCCTCACCAACCAACTTGAGTATGAAAGTCTTTGGACGGTCATGTTGAACTTCATTGTATAAGACAATTGTTTAATGATTATTTGTTTAGAGTACTGAGTCTAACTACGCAGTTGATTTCGGCAATGGAAGTATTATTTGCCATTTAATATTTAGCGGCTCCGTTATTGCAGGACACTATAGTGTTATCGAATAATACGAAGCCACATTTAAAATAAAATATATATAGGCCATTTCAGAAACAATTCCAGATATTATGCAGTACAGTGTACTGTAAGGTCTTTGACGATCAAATGTAAACATTGTTCTACATTGTATTTCTCTTGCGTAAAATCTATGCGTGGTTACTTTGGTCTTTACTGTTGTGAAGGTAAAATTGATCTGCTGGAATATAACATATTTGCCAAGCCGCAACAATGTAATGATATTAATTTAAAAGTCATTGAACTTATATCCAGTAGTTCAAACACATACATCAGCGTTAACAGATTGGATACTGAAGATGAAAGCCAGCCACTTCATTTCCCTATTATTGAATTTTTCAATTCCTTGGAATTAAGTGATTCGCCTCCACATACTCCGAACGTTTGAGCCATAGTTATGCTCCTTAGAAATCTGAACGTTTCCCAAGGACTCATATTTGGTAATATATTAATTGTAAGAAATATGTAAGAAATTGCTTGGATTCGGATATAATAGGTGCACTAATATTAGGCAGAGAGCTCAAATCCTACGACTAGAATTAACACCTTCCGATAAAACACTTGCAGGTACAGTACATTTTCTTTTAATAGGCAACAATGTCCTATTCGCTCGGCCTACTTTATCACAATCAATCAAGCTCAAGGAGAAACTCTTGAACGTATTGGGCTATTTACCTCATCACGTTTTAAGTCATGACCAGCAGGATAGTGAAGGTACAAAAAAGGTCCTGTATGGGATGGTAAAGAATAAGAGGCGGAAGGATCCTATGGATTATGTTCGAATGGTGAACAAAAGGGGACAAAAGATAGAAAATAAGGAAGAACTGAAGAAAATGTGGAAAGAATATTTTGAAGAACTCCTGAACCCAAATGGAAACCACGGCGAGGAGGAAGAAATCGGGGAAGAGGTACAGTAGATGAACTGCAAACAGAAAAGGACTTAACATGGAAAGAAGTGGAAGATGCAGTGAGGAAGATGAAAGGAGGGAAGGCACCGGGTATGGATGAGTTGAGTGTGGAGATGGTGAGAGCAGCAGGAGAGGTGGGGATACAATGGTTGTACCGAGTGATGAAGACAGCATGGAAGGAAAGGAAGACCCCAGAGGACTGGAAAAAGGGAATAATTGTCCCGATCTGCAAGAAAGGTAGTAGAACAGAATGCAGAAACTATCGGGGAATAACACTGATGAGTCATTGTGCAAAGATGTTTGAGAAAGTTTTGGAAATGAGAATTAGGACAAGGATAGAAGGAGGGATGAGGGAAGAACAACATGGCTTCAGAGCAGGAAGGTCCACAGTGGATTTGATTTTTGCTGTAAGGCAGTTACAAGAACAGCACTATGAGTATGGAACAGATCTACTGATGGCCTTCCTGGACATTGAGAAAACATATGACGGTGTATGCAGAAACAAAGTATGGAAGTCCCTGGAGGATAGAGGAATAGAAAAATGGACTATAAGGAGGATAAAGGAAATGTACAAGGGCAGCGTGAGCTGTGTGAAAGTGGGAGGAGAGAGATCGGACTGGTTGGAACAGAGAAACGGCCTGAAACAAGGAAGTGCACTGTCACAGTTACTTTTCATTGTGGTGATGGATGACATAATGACCCGAGTGGCACAAGTAATTGGGGAAGGAAAGATGAAAGCAATGGTGCTTGCAGATGATTTGATGATTTGGGGAAACAAGGAGGAGGAGGTACAGGAACAGTTGGACGTGTGGGAAGGAATAATACAAGGTTATGGATGAAATTTAGCATAAATAAGAGTGAGATGGTGATAACAACAAGGAAGAAGGAAAGAACCACAACAGGAATAACAATTGGTGGGGAACAGTTGAAGAAAGTGGAGAGTTTGAAGTATCTGGGAAGCCTGATACAAGAGAATGGAAGAAACGATAGAGAAATAAATGAGCGGGGAAGACAGGCAGAAGCATTCCGGAGGAGTGTGAGAAGCATGTTATGGAGCAAGGATGTCCCTCAGAACAGCAAAAAGATCATATATCGGACGTACTATGTCCCTATCCTGACGTATGCCTCGAAGACCTGGGTTATGAAAGGAAGGGAGAAGAGCAAAATACAGGCCAGTGAGATGAGGTTCTTGAGAAGCAGTACTGAAGCTACAAAGAGGGACAAAATTAGAAATGAGAGGACCAGAGAATTAATGAAGGAGGAACCATTACAGGATGGTTTAGAGAAATCTAGACTTAGATGGTATGGACATGTAAAACGAATGGAGGAGAAGAGGATAGCCAGGAGGATACACGAGACGAAGTGGGAAGG
This sequence comes from Meconema thalassinum, assembly GCA_946902985.2. NCBI lineage: Eukaryota > Metazoa > Arthropoda > Insecta > Orthoptera > Tettigoniidae > Meconema > Meconema thalassinum. Next base: position 286,837,914 of record OX336393.1, on the reverse strand, counting down.
AAAGAGACCAAGAGGGAGACCGAGAGACAGGTGACTGAAGGGGGTGGAAGAAAGCGTGAAGTAGAGAGAAGACTGGACAAGGGTGGAGGCTGAGAGATGGTGGGAAGACAGAAGACGTTGGAGAGGCTTGTGTTCCAAACAGACCCGGCCAGTGGCTGGAAACTGTGCAAGATGATTATGACCTCATCACGTTTTCAGTCATGACCAGCAATATGTTGCAATGCTGAGAGTGCTATCTTTTGACGTCCTTAAAGTTGCAATAGTGCTAAAAAGTAATCGTACAACGAATGTAACTTATATAAGAAGCATCTTCAGTAAATTTGTTTTCCATTGTCCGTCATGTTTTGACGGGTTTCATCTAGTATTTATATTAAAATTGGAAGTGCAATATTATGTTTCAAGTAAATCTACTTTGTTAAGTTTCTTTGAACTTGGATATTAAATAGAAATTATAGTTTTTTGTGGGCGGCTTCGATGGCATGCTGGTAGCATGCTGAGCTTCTATGCCCAAGTTCGCAGGTTCAAAGCCGGCCGAAGTCGTCAGATTTTTAGAGCGTTGAAAATCCCTCAGTATGCCTTCCTTCGGAGGGGAAGTAAAGCCGGCGGGCCCGTGTCATAGATTTATGGCATGTAAAAGAACCTTCCACTAACTAAACTTGTGTTAAGCAGAATTTGTAGGTTAGGTTTGATTAATGCTCTTAAGTTCCAACGTTCATCACCAGGTGCTGGTTGCGATGGCATCTAGTAAGAAATAATTTTCCTCCACTTTTTTAAATACTTCAGCATTCGTTCTTTGTTCTGTCCAGCTAATTTTTAGCATTCGTAAGAAACTAGTGTGACCTTTACGTTTGGAAAAATGGAGAAAACAACGAAAACTAATTATAAATGCACCAAAAAACGAATAGTGATCATGGAAGGTCAAATCTATGACATTAAAGGATGTTTTTAGCATTGAGTTGCTTGCTTGAACTGTGAATTTTTAACGTAGAATGCAACCATCCTGAATATCTCACATGCATTAACCGGGCAAGCATTTTCAACACTGCGCCATCACGCCCCGAAGATGATTTTAAAGATACCCAAGCCCATAAATGAAACAATAATAACAACAACAACAACATACTTCATTTTGTTCGTACTGAAGTTTTCAGGAAGGCGAGTGTGGTGGCACAGCGGTCGCTTAACTTCTCTAAAATTCCTCCGGTTTGTTTGCATGCGAGAGAGAGAGAGCGCGATATCCCCCATTTCAGAGTAACACGTGTATACGACTGCCGGGAAACGAAGGCAATAACTCACAGTACAATAGCAGAGCTTTAGCGGGGACTAGGACCACATGGGAGGAAAACAGTAGAATGAGTGGAATATTTCGCCATTACCAATACAACCCCTTTTATCACCACACCTACTTCTCACGTGAGATATGCTCTTGCATACCAATGACATATTCGTTTTCTTTCTTCCTTTCATGATCGCCACACGCGATCTGATCTATAATTGCAATTCCTCTACATCATTCATCTGTCTTCAGTAACTCATTCCTCGTGTCGGGGACTAGTATTCGAAATAAGTGTCCCCGTAATGTTAAAAATTATAATTCTCTAAATCTAAGGGCTCACGAGTAGTGGGACGTGGGTTTGCAACCACGGGACCCCAACTGAGTCCGGCATAGCTTCCACTTACTAGTGCCGGGCTCCGTTCAGTCATCTTTCCTGTCGACCTCCCGTGTGGTTATCTCTTGTTCTCATCTGACCCCGATGGTATTAGGGCAGCCGAGGCCTAGGGAGAATTTCCCTATCCCGCCTTAACTGGCCCTTGTCTCACCTTTCCTGATCCCTCATTCTTCGAGGGGTCAGGCCACTCGTTTTTCTTTTCATGGTAGCCTATATCCTGCCTTCTGATCAAGACCCTCAAGGAGACAGGCTGTGTGTAGCCCCACCTGTTATGGTACACCCTGGATAGTGCTACACCCTCAAGGGCTCACGGTGGGTGAGTTTGGAAGTTGGCGATCCCGAGGGATTCCCGAGCTAGGTTCGGTTTCCTCCTTTTACCATTCCCTTTATGGCGGACCTTCTCCTCTTTCCATTTCCTACCTGCCTTTCATGGCTCTCCTTTCTTCCTGTCTTTTATTTACATTAATCTTCTTTTAGTTTCCATTTCCTCTATCTAATAATGTAAGTAGTTAGTTTAGTTGTAAGTGTGTAGTTAGTTTTAGTTATAGATTATTTTAATTTTTCACGATCACCCAAACCATTAGGGGCCGATAACCCTGATGTTAGACCCCTTAAAACAACACGTATCATCATCACCATCATCATCACATCCTCAACAACTTTCAAGCGTACATATAAAGATTTTCTCTTGAACTCGCAGGCCAACTAGAACAATTGAGTGAGTGAATTAATATAGGCCTAGTGAAACTTTTGTTAAAACTTCATAAATGTTTATTACGATACGTAAATTGTTTATAACTTAGTTATTATTATTACATGTCAAACACATTGCCACATCAATTCTAGTATTTAAGTTTGCTTATTATTTCGCCTTCGCCACAATAGGCCTAAGGTCATCACTAATAATAATAATAAAAATTCAGTAATTTATTTATCTCGTATTTTATGGTCAACATAGGACCACTACAATAAGTCAAACGAAGACAATTTGGCAGTTCTATGCGTCCAATATTTCCTTATCCTCTCAGATGTCAACATATATTCAATACAATAATACAATACTAATAATATTACAGACACGGTTGCCCAACGTCTGAGATTGTTCAGCATATCATTTCAGGTTGTCGCCATTTCGCAGGGACAGAATATAGGAAGAGACAGGATTTTGTTGCCAAGATAACACATCAAGAACTGGTTATACGCCTTCAACTGCTCAGCCAAGAGGAAGTGCAGTACTATAAATAGATTATGCTCCTGAAAGTGTACTGGAAAATTACAACTTTACCTTGTACTGGGATCGTACAGACCAGTCAGCCGAGCACAACAGACCTGATTTGGTTCGTGTTGACAAATGCATGAAGCACACCACCTTCATAGATGTGGCAATCCCAAACAGTGGCAACATACTAACAAAACATGTCGAAAAGCTGTCAAAATAAAGAGAGCTTTCAGAACTGATCAGGGGGCCCATGTCACAAGTCAGGATAGTTCCTATGATCATCTCCAGCACTGACGTCATTCCGAACAACTTAAAAGATCCTAAAAAAGTGCATAACCATTATGAAGATGGTATTAAAAATTATCCGTGTTGACTGATATTAATCTCAAATTACTTAATTGAATTTCTCAACTTATCATTTCATTACGGTTGGAATATCTATGTCCAATTATTTCACACATCCTATCTTATTATATAATACGCTAAGGTGTATGTTTCACAAAACTCAAGCTCCTAAACCAGAGGGAGTTAGAAGGTGTGGTTTGTACCAAAATCTTCCAAATCGTCTCAATAGTACAGGAAAAATCTTGCATTTCTTGAAAAGTCAACGGAAATATATTGATTTGTTTATAAAGTGCTTTTAAACAAGTAAACAAGGCGATAGCCCCTGGCTGAGCTGTGTCGCGTACAGCCCGCGTAGCACTAGATCCGGACGGGTAGTCTGTTCACATGGGGCGCACACAACCCATCATGCGAGAGTTATCGCACGGGTCCGCTAGTTATTATATAATTACCTAGCAAATATACATTAACCATTTTGAACAGCGGACGGAGATAACCAACAAACAAATTCGAGGTTAGTTGTTTCTACCATTTCAATATATATATATACATAACGACAGATGTTTTTCAGCAGGTCTATGCCCTGAAGCAAACTTTCCCATGTGCAAAATTTATTGAAGTGACTGACAGGCTATCTCAGGTGGATGTGGTGCAATGTTATAGTTTCATTTACGGTTGGAATATCAACGTCCAAGTACTTCACACGCCTTATAATTATTTATTAATGCATGCCATGGTGGGTGAGTGGTCAACCTGTCGGTCTACTAACCCCAAGATTGCAGGTTTGCTCCTGGCCGTGGTAAGTGATTTTTGAAAGGCGGCAAAAATGGTTCCGTCCCACGAGTTCCATTCATATGAGTTCCGAAACCAGATTCCTTAGGAAAAACGTCCCATGAGTTCCGAACGCGTATTCACGCCTGAGTAAATAAGCTAATGAGTCCCACTAGTTCCGAATATCTCTGGGAAACCCAGCTGTCAGTTCTGAGGTTTGACCGGTAAATACTGGTACGACGCGACCTAGATGAGTTAATGGCCTTATCACCAGGTATGTCATTTGTGTTTGTGTCTTTTGCTGTACATATTGATTAGAGTATAAAGAGAAGAAGAATTCAGTTAATAGATCAATTTGACGAAGCTACGTGCAGATTACTAAGTGACTTGTAAATAAGATAAAATAAAGATCAAAGACGAAGCGACATGCTGATACTATTTTAAGAACTTTGTAAATATAACTCAAAACTGATTATTTTGACGAAGGCACATGCTGATACAGATACTGTACTGACAAGGCGAAAGCTGCTTATGGGAGCTACCGGTCCATGGCGTCCGCTCCCTCTGTTAGAGGATCCAAGGGCACGCACTTCCGGCTGGCGCTAACATTGGACCTTACTTGCTTCAGTAATAACCAAATTGGGCCGATAACCTAGATGTTAGGCCCCTTAAAACAACAATTATCATCATCATTAATAACCAAATTAATACACATTTGCTGTGGTAAACTAAGCTGGAACACTGCTCAGGTAGTGTTCGGAACTGATGGGACTCGCTCAGGCAGTGTAATTGGCAGATAGCTAAACCGCTGAAGAATTTGGAACTGGTGGGAATCGAAACTCATGGGAGGACACGGGCAAAAATGACGACACCATATCATACGATGTTAGCATGTCACAGAACCTATTTGAATTCAGTAGGTCGTGTTCGTAATGGCAAAATTAATCTCGGGAGTTTCCGCCAACACCAAGTTCCTCATTTCTCTACTAGAAAGCGCTATAGTGTTCAAAGAGCTAAGATATCTAACCCCCTTGACTTTCATAGTGCTTCAAGGAACAACGAAATTCGACATGCAAGCTACCCCTCGGGTGTCAAATAACAAAGCTTGCACCCGGCACCCGAGGCCATACGATATTATATTAATTCCTTTTTGTGACCTTTCATTTAAGTTATTTAAATTAATGACTTTTTATAAGGGTATCCATTTTTTTTTGTTAAGATAGTTTCTAAGACTATTTCACGCTGACGAAGTTATCTATACTAATATAATAAAGCTGAAGAGTTTGTGTGTTTGTTTGTGTGTTTATGTATTCAAACGCGCTAATCTCTGGAACTACCAGTCGGATTCGAAAAATTCTTTGTTTATATGATAGCCTGATTCAAGAGGAATAGTTTACGATGTGTAGCATTAGGCTACACCTCTCAAGTAACCTTAGAGATTGATTTTTGTTCGGTAAGTCGGAAGAACAAGCTCTCCAGAACGGCTTCAGTAACACCGAAGTCTCTTGTTGCCATGTAATGCGGGCCGCATCACATCGCCCCTACCAATGTTCTGGTGCAGAATTGCGAGCTGCTTATAAATTGCAGTCACGGGAAGTAATTAGTGCAAAAAGATTTCTTAGGCCCCTTAAAACAGTTATCATCATGACAATAGTATGCCTCTGTATTAGGGCGATGGTGTTGGTGCAGTATACTGAGGTCATCATCTGCAATAAGCGTTGGCGAGCTGCTTATAATATAACAATCACGGGGTGTAATTAGTGCAAAAAGATTTCTTAGGCCCCTTAAAACAGTTATCATCATGACAATAGTATGCCTTTGTATTAGGGCGATGGTGTTGGTGCAGTATACTGAGGTCATCAGCTGCAATAAGCGTTGGCGAGCTGCTTATAATATAACAATCACGGGGTGTAATTAGTGCAAAAAGATTTCTTAGGCCCCTTAAAACAGTTATCATCATGACAATAGTATGCCTCTGTATTAGGGCGATGGTGTTGGTGCAGTATACTGAGGTCATCAGCTGCAATAAGCGTTGGCGAGCTGCTTATAATATAACAATCACGGGGTGTAATTAGTGCAAAAAGATTTCTTAGGCCCCTTAAAACAGTTATCATCATGACAATAGTATGCCTCTGTATAAGGGCGATGGTGTTGGTGCAGTATACTGAGGTCATCAGCTGCAATAAGCGTTGGCGAGCTGCTTATAATATAACAATCACGGGGTGTAATTAGTGCAAAAAGATTTCTTAGGCCCCTTAAAACAGTTATCATCATGACAATAGTATGCCTCTGTATAAGGGCGATGGTGTTGGTGCAGTATACTGAGGTCATCAGCTGCAATAAGCGTTGGCGAGCTGCTTATAATATAACAATCACGGGGAGTAATTAGTGCAAAAAGATTTCTTAGGCCCCTTAAAACCGTTATCATCATGGCAATAGTATGCCTCTGTATAAGGGCGATGGTATTGGTGCAGTATACTGAGGTTATCAGCTGCAAAAAAGCGTTGGTGCTTTCAAATTTACTTTCATTTATTCCGATCCTTATCCTTGAGCGCTCGAGTTCTGTAAAATAAATAAATCCACCGGGCGAAGCCGGGCACTACTGATAGTCATTGATATTACGAAACATGTACGTGTTAATTTGATTATTAAACTACTTTCTAGTGCTTGACAAGGCGGATTTTATAATTTGAGATTAAAAGCTCCTCTCACGGAGTTGAAGTTTGACTCAGGTCTTTTTATGCGTATGCAGAAGACATACTTTCAACGTGTGCAATGTAACGATGTTCTCGGGTGATCAAGTCTGAAGGAGTGACAGAGAAACTGCCGTCTCAGAGAGATTGAAGAATTTGCTCCTTATGATGTACGGTATATATGGGATTGTAAATGTTTTCTTTCCAGCAAATATGCTGAGAATGTGTACGCGTATACGCAAAATAAATAATTACAATTATAATAAAAATCGCTGACCACAATTCACACAGATTTAAAAGCATTTCATGTAGTTATATACATATTTTTAGCTCATATGATTTATGCAACATTTCTACGCCATCTAATCTCCAGCTCATAAAAGCAAACTGTTGTTACAGTACAAAACCAACAGAAATGCCTCACAAATCAAAAATGTGCACCGAGTGTTGTTGGGTCGAGTTGCGTTGCGTTTAGGTCCACATTATAATATAGCACATGATGTAAATCAGATTCTATTTCTTTCATACCTCCCGCAGAGTTAGGCGCAACGCATTACTACCATAATAAACGTTCTGTAGCGGTGCGATATGACAGCGAACTCTGTATCTGTCCGGCAGACAGGGACAAGCCATTTGTAAAACAACGCATTACCAAAATATTGTGCTCTAAGAACACGTCAAAGAATCATTATACGGACTTGGAGCAAAACAAAGTCTTCATATTTCTCCTAGCTAACCCAGGGCCTACCACCCACAGGGTCACTGAATTCGTGGGTGCGAGTGACTTTGTGGGTTGGATCCAAGTTAAGGCTTAGATTGCCAGAGTAACTGCACCATAATCAGTGGTGCCAACGTTAGTAGGATAAATAAGGCTGTTCTGGCGCAGGGGCTAATGCGCAAGATGGCCGCCGCGCGCAACCAGTCCTATGTTATTCTTAAGGAGGGGACAGTCAGAGCTGGTGCAAGGGCTAATGCGCAAGATGGCCGCCACGCCCTGAGACCGTCAATGACGTCACAGGGACAGGTCGGCCGTGTAGTTGCCAAATGGAATATTTATTATTATTATTATTATTATTTAGGTAATTATTGATTGATCATGTACAATCAAGACCAGTCTTATATTGTCCACCTCGTGGTGTAGCGATTAGTAATCTTGAATGTCACCGCGGTGGACCATGTTCGATTCCTGGCTATGCCAAGAAATTTAATTTCTGGTCTCAGGAGTGGAACGGGGTACACTTAATCTTGTGAGGCAAAAGTGAGAAAAGGCGCGTTTAATTCATACCTCTGCCATTCAGCCTAACCCAACTTCATTTAACCTCACCTAACATAACCTTAGTTCACCTAACCAAACATGTCCTCACCTAACCTAACCTAACCTAAATTCAAAGTCAGAGCAAATATGAGAGCACACATAATAAACTAAGTTATAACCTAACCTAACCTAACTTAAAAGTGCGAGCAAAAAAAAGTGAGAGCAAAAAGTGTGAGCAAAAGAGTGAGAGCAAATGTGAGAGCATAAATAATAAACTTAGTTATAACCTAACCACACCTAACCTAACCTAACATCATCTAACCTAACCTAACCTAACCTAACATAACCTAACTTCAAAGTGTGAGCAAATATGGGAGCAAAAAGTAAGAGCAAAAAGTGTGAGCAAAAAGTGAGAGAAAAAAAGTGGGAGCAAAAAAGTGGGAGCAAAAAGTGGGAGCAAAAAAGTGGGAGCAAAAAGAAGGAGCAAAAAGGGGGAGCAAAAAAGTAAAAGCAAATGGGGGAGCACAAATAATAAACTTAGTTATAACCTAACCTAACCTAACCCACAGAAACCTCATTTAAAGATTTTAGATTTTACATTTTAACATTTAAGATTTTTGGTTTTTTCATTTTACATTTTTTTAGATTTTACATTTTACATTTTTGATTTTTTTTTGTATTTTAGATTTTAGTTTTTTTATAGATTTTAAATTTAAGATTTTTTGATTTTAGATTTTACATTTTACATTTTCCGAAAAGAGTTAACTACAAGGTCACATACCTAATCTCACCAAACCTAACTTTACCAAACCTAACTTAAGCTAATCCAAAAGCTAATACACATACACAAAGTATATAAGGGCGCATGCAACTATCCTTATGCTAGTCTTATAGGCTACTGTACAACATGATCACTACCCCCAACCGTTTTTTTTTTTTTTTTTTTTTTTTTTTACATTTGTCAATTTTCCAATTTCCTATATTCAGTTTTTAAAAAATGTCAGTTTTAAGTTTTTCAATTTCATAATATGGAAACATGGATTTTGCATTTTGTTGTTTACACATTTGTCAATTTTCCAATTTCCCATTTTCAGTTTTTTTTAATGTCAGTTTTAAATTTTTCAATTTCATAATATGGAAACATGGATTTTGCATTTTGTTGTTTACACATTTATCAATTTCACAATTTCCCATTTACAGTTTTTAAAATGTCAGTTTAAAGTTTTTCAATTTCATGATATAGAAACATGGATTTTCCAATTTGTTGTTTACACATTTGTCAATTTACCAAATTCCCATTTACAGTTTTTAAAATTTCAGTTTAATGTTTTTTCTATTTTGTCAATACGGAAACATGGATTTTCCAATTTGTGTTTTTCATGTTCATTTTGCATTAGGAGTGGAGAGAGGTGGGTAGTAATTAAAAATCAGACCACCCCGTACTCCGCAAGCAGTGACTTATGCTATGGGTATTGGTTGGAAATTACCAATGGTACAAAAAAAAAGTAACACAACACACTGCAAAGGCTCACCGGTGGGATTCGATCCAGCGCTTAGGAAGCAGGGCTGTTACCGCTTCACCACGCGCTCGTTGGATTCTTGCTAGCGTACAACGCACATAGACGCCGCACTGTAATTGCAATTAATTAATTTCTCGGAAACGACTGAGAAGCGCACCTTACTACTTGCACCTGACATATGCTACGCCTGGTCATGCCCTACACGTATACTAATGATTGCAATTAATTAATTTCTCGGAAACGGCTGAGAAGCGCACCTTACTACTTGCACCTGACATACGCCTGGTCATGCCCTACACGTGTACTAAAGAAGGTTCGAATCGGTGACCCAGGCATCATATCCTCTCCTTGTAAGGTATGGTCTTCCGTTATCAACTCCAGGCAAATGACGGCATAGTGCATTAATGGAACATGATATAATCGCGTTCAGTGGAGGGTGTAGGATAAGCCGGGCGAGGTGTGGACTCACCAAACACGTGCATGAAGACGGGAGGAACGCACGGAATGCGAATTACGGCAGTGGCACAACTTAATCACGGAAGAGCTCCCGATTCCATAGCTGCGACATTTATTAAGCCCTCTCTCTACCTGGGGTGTAATCGACTCCCAGGCCTTAACACACATCAAAAAATCCCTCTCGGCATGTCAGAAGGTTGAGGTAGATTTAACCAGGCCAAGAGAAATATTTCGAATTCTGCGCCTCAACAAAAAGAAGACGGAATACATGACGTCCGATCAGTGGCGGATCCAGGCCTTGCGGGGCCCTGGGCGATATGATAAGGTGGGGCCCACAACAATAGGAAAAAAATCAAATCAAATGGGAAATAGTTTGGTAATAATAACTAAAATAAAGAATAGTTACAATATTTTGAATACAGTAATTTATTTAAGTGCCCTTGAAGAACATTATGTAAACTATGAAATATTAAAATATTACTTTGCGACTTTTTTTCCCGGCTGAAGTCTTCCTTTTAATTTACTGAAATCTAAACTTGCTAAGCGGTCACGAAAGGTCATAGCTGCACTGAAAAAAAAAAAAAAAAGGAATGAGTCAGGGATACAACTGGAGTGTGTGACCAGCACTAAGCCCAGGCGGCCTCACCTGTCAAGCGAACAGAGGGCCTGATGAAGGGATGGGAAGAGTGGGACGGTTAAGCAAGGATGTAGGAAGGCCTTACAGTAGGAACCATCCCGGCATTTGCCCAAAGACGAAGTGGGAAACCACGGAAAACCACTTCGAGGATGGCTGAGGTGGGAATCGAACCCCCTCTACTCATTTGGGCCACCCGAGGCTGAGTAGACCCCGTTCCAGTCCTCATACCACTTTTCAAATTTCGTGGCAGAGCCGGGAATCGAACCCAGGACCTCCGGGGCGGCAGCTAACCATAGCGCGGGGCTCCCCGGACCACGGGGCCCTGGGTGGTCGCCCTCGTCGCCCTTCCCTAGATCCACCCCTGCGTTCGATACACAAGAAGCTGGGACCATTGCCGTTGACGGAGAAGATCCACCACGTGTATCCAAATTTAAGTAGGCGTTGTAGGCCTATCTTGCCTCCACTATCTCTGATGATGGGCGACTTACTGATGATATCAACTCAAAGATACACACAACCTGGACGAAGTGGCGAATGACAACTGGCGTCACCTGTGACCGTAGGATGAATGACCATCTGAAACCTAAGATCTACCGGACTGTCATTCGTCCTGTCGCTCTACACGGCACGGAGTGCTGGCCAGCTATTGAGGAAGTAGAACGTCGCCTATGTGTCATGGAAACGAAGATACTTAGATGGTCAGAATGTTTCACTAGACCGCATCATATTTCAAATGATGACATCAGAAATCGCTTTGGTGTTGTACCAATCCGGAGAAAATGCAGGAAAACCGTCTGAGATGGTTTGGACATGTGCTGCGTGCAGGTGCCGACACAATGGCAAAAGCAGCTTGCACACTAGATGTGGCTGGAAAGAAGCCCAGAGGGCGACCAAGGCAACGGTCAGTCGATACACTGTACAAGTACCTAAAGGCTGTCAATCTTCATCCAGACATGGCCCAAGGCGAAGGAAATGGAGACTACGATCACACATAGTGGACCCTGCCACTAGGCGAGACAAACGCTGAAGATAAAGAAGAAGAATACCAAATTCGGTATTCTAACCTCTGATCTCCGGATTTGCTGCTATTACATTCGTGGGACTCCTCGGCCCAGGGCATACAGGGGGCTTGTGCTGTAACTGTGTGCACCTGCGCAACTCTTGGCTGACACGTCCACGTCGTGGGGGCGGGCAACACTGAATTACAGTGGCTGAGTGCAGTCAGGGACCGAGATGGGGCGGTATATCCCCGAGCTAGCAGGTCTCGAACACCAGAGACAACTGGACGGGATTGTCCACATAGGAGAAGGGAGATAACCCTGTAAAAATCTAGTAAGTCCAGGGACTATGAGGAGGCAGCCCCTCCACTGGACTAAAAGGCGCAGTAGGCCAACCACTCACTAGCCCGACAATTCAAAGTTGAAATAAATCAAAAGGAGAAAACCAGCCTGATTAAATCGTTGAAGACTATGTGAGGAAAATGGATAATGAGAAAGGGAACATGGAGTGTGAGGAGAATACGGGGGAAACAAGAGGGAGACCAAGAATGACGTGGGAGGAAGATGTCACAAGGGCAGTTGAAGAGAGGGGAATAGAATGGAGGAAAGCAAAACAGCTGAGCAGAGACAGGGAGGCTTGGCGCTCCTTTTGTAAAACCTCGACACCGACGGGTAGAAGACTAAGTACAGTCGTGGGGCGTGACTCAATTCACACAGCCAAGTTGATGGATTAGACTCAAGAGTCTGCAATATTTTCAAGGAAGACCATTCTGCCTGCCCACGTAATAAGCTAACCCTTGGCGGAATGAGTCATTCACTCTCCTATTGTCTCGTAAATGTGCTGTAATGATCGAGACTGTTTTCATTCAGAGCACGATAATGCATGCCACAAACAGCAGACAATGCATTATGTCATTTAGTAATCGTCTGAAAAGAACACGTGCATACAGGACACGGGACGCTGAACATTAAGTTATTATGTCTAGGAGTAAGCAGTTCATGCACAAAATATATGTCCAAATAGGCTATACGTTCTTTTATGCACACAAAAATATGGAGCTGATGACCAACATGTCCCAGGTCACTTTTAACTACCAGAAACATATTTCTAACTTTTCAGAATTCTAATCAAAGCTACTTATATCCAACTAGCAACCCGCCCCGGCTTCGCCCGATATCTTTAACGGTTTACCCAGCGTAAACTTAAAAGGCGCACGGACGGCAGGTCCCAGACGCAATTCAGGAAAGCCGAGGTGAACAGCGAAACTACAAACACATATACTTTATACTGAAGTCTTAACTCGACAGTTTGATGCTGGCCGTAGCTGGGGTGATGCGCTAGCTCGTAAACTCACTCTGAAACTAGTAATTTAAACTTTCACTGAATGGAGAGTGTTGGAGGAAAAGAAAACGTAAAAATACTTATAGTTGGCGATGTATTAAAGATAGAGATATGCTGTCCCGGACATTTTTGTTGAACTTTTCATGCTGAACAATGCTTACACGCTTGGTATATAGCCTACTGTAGATATTTTAACTGTTTACCCAGCGTAAACTTAAAAGCACACATACGGTAGGTTTTTCATCGACTCGATTCACTGAAATCGTTACTGCTCGGCTTCCTTTAGTCATAAATGAATGTTTTTCTAAAGAAACCTTCCTCGAGAAATCCTTTACAGAATGGTGAAAACCGCATCAAAATCCATCCATGGTTACCAGTTACATCCAAGAATCGGGGACTGTTAAGAGGTGCCAACGTTGCGGTAATAGACCCATTTTCATCGCATGTGACAATTATCCTGATAAAATCATCATCCATGGGGCTACCGATAAGCTGACGACAGATATCCACTCAACGTTGAGCCTGTTCATCTCCTGTTTCATTCTCCAAGTTTTTTAACCTGGAGATGTATGGTATCCTTTGATCTGCCAAGATCTTCTGACAACCTATTAGTACTTCTTTGCGGATTGTCTTTCAAAACTCTGCGTGTAATCTCAATATCCCATAGTTTTGGTCATCCAGAACGCGGCAAATCTGTATTGGCAAATAACGCAAATTTATTCGAAGGATAAATAACGATGGAATACATGAATTAACCTGATTCCCGAATCAGCTTAGGCTACATTATTGTCAAAACAAGTCAAGCTATACCGACTGGCTTTTCTCCTGCAGTCGCATCACAGACAAGACTCGGGGTGTTATCGAACTACTACACAGGTTAGGGAGAACGTGCTGGAAGTGTGAGGGCTGCTCTGCTGTTGTCTCACGCATGACCACACATGCTGAATACCACCCTCCAGTACTTTCCAGAGGGGAGAATCTGTTTGAGGATGATCCCACACTACAGCTGTTGCCATGTGACTTTGTACTGTGACAGTATATTTAGATCACGAACAAGGGCGGATCCATCCGTTCCTCACACGGGTAGCCCTTTTTAAATCGGATGATGATGATGATGATGATGATGATGATGATGATGATGATGATGATGATAATAATAATAATAAATTACGAGCCTTAGAGTAGTCGCATATGATGTGTAACATCTGACATGTTATTCGAATAATTCCATATTACTTACCCGGAGGCCCCGGGTTCGATCCCCGGCTCCGTCAGGGATTTTAAAACTGACGTGAGGGTTGGAACGGGGTGCACTCAGCCTCGTGAGGACAATTGAGTAGCTGTCTGACAGTGAGACAGCGCCCCGATCACGAATACCAAGATTAACGGCCGAGGGGACCCGACGCGCTGATCACGCGTCACCCCAATATCTGCAGGCCAAATGGCTGGGCAGCGGTCGCTTGGTTGGCCTTAGCCCGTCATGGGCTAGATAGTGCCAGGGTGGTGTTTTTTTTTTTTTTTTTTTTTTTTTACTCGCATTTTTTTAAGAATGAACTCGTAGTGCTACCTTGTGCGAGCAAAAATGAAAGGATTCTCCAATGCATCTGCAGTAGTGACATATACCTGCAACTGTATGAGGGAGCAATCCACTGCCTACTTGATGCGAGTTGCGCTTTATACCGGCTAGTTAGTGAACCCATGCGAGCGGTGTTATTGAAAATGGCCTCTTATTGCCGATATAGCGCACTGCCGAGTATGGGCGCGATTAAAAATTTGGTGTGCAGTAGGTATATTGAATGCGTTTCTCCCAGTGATACGTTTAGACCAACGAAGTTTCAATTATTGTTAGTAGTCGGTGTTAATATACTGAATTCCTACGTTGTTTGGAGTGTAGGCTGATGCGATATAGCACTCGACGTATCGAGTGCTTACATGAAATAAGAATACAGCAAAAGTATGAAGATTTAATAAATCGTAATTGTTTTCAGCAAATATGATATATTGAATATTTTCACACCAAAGAACGACAACTTGAAGTTTATGCGTTGTAGAAATTTCTTTAACGGGGCCTCCAAACCTTTAGGTAAGCCGTATACGATTTACATTCCACATAGTCACATGGCTTACAGTACGTCGTTGTACCGATCTCCGCCACCGCGCGCGCTCATTCTTTCCGTCCCATGCACTTCCGTCTCTTTTCCAAAATCACTCCCACAAAATGTTTCAGCTACTGAGTGCCACAAAAATATCCAGATACCGAGTGGAAAGATGTTACACATCAATAATAGTAATAACAATGCAGACGAGACTGGTTAACTCTACGCGGGAGATTGGGATTTTAGGTGAAGATAACCAGGAGCGTGGTCAGATTAAGAAAAAACTCTAAACAAAGTTTCCAACCAAAGCCGACGTTGAAAGCTGGAAAGCCGAGGATGAAAGAGAGAAATAATGAACAACACCATCTACGAATGAAGGAATACTGGACAACAATATAGCTCAAAGGAAACAGTTGGAATTATGTAGTCCTCAGATGGCCGAAACGAAATAATAATAATAATAATATAATTAACACACTAGACATCCGGAAGGGAGAAAGGAAATTGCTCCGAAAAATCCTAGGTCCAAATATCAAGGATGGAGAGAGGAGACTCAAACCTAACAAAGAACCATACCTGAAGACAGAAGCCGTCGTAGCCCTAATGAGAAAAATGAGAATACAGTTTTATGGACACTTGTCGAGGATGAACAGTACCAGATTGACGAAGAGGACTTTTGAAATCTTCAGGAAGAGGAAGACGGAGATGAAATGTTTTCGGGAAGTGAGATTGGACTTGGATCGAATGGGGGTGACAGAATAAGACATAATGGAGAGAGAGCGATTTAGACGACTAGTTAAAGAGTTTACAGGTTTCCAGGAGACAGGGGAGTTGCCAGTGAGGAAAGGAATCTTATACGGAGGAACAGAAGAAGGAAGTGGGAGAGAGGATGAAGAGATATTGGCAGAGAGAGAAGACAAAAAATAATGTAAAAACTGTCAAACGTGGTCCATAGTTGGCCGTAACGAATAAATATATACTGCATATATAAAACACTATAGCACGGTAATTTAACCTGAAGCCTTGTATCAGAAACCCTAATCATTGGAGGCAGATCGCAAACTAAAATGTAGAAAAACAAGAAAGGAAAATCCTTGGGAAAATCTTTGACCCAGTGTGCATAGAGGAAGTGTGGATAAAAAGGAGGTCTCACGAGTTATACCAAAATTCCGAGAAATTATCAAACAATATTAGGAAAAGACGATTGAAATTTTATGGACATATTCAAAGAATGGACAATGGAAGAATTACTAAAACGATATTTAATCATGACTTCTCATTAAAAGCCAAGAATATCTGGATAATGAAAATTGAAAATGATCTTCAAGAAATCAACGAACCGACTGATTTTATGGGGCAGGCTTAGATTTAAATCGTTGGTGAACAAACATCACTTTGCTGCAAACCCCCGGATAATATCAAGGATGGAGAGAGGAGACTTAAACCTAACAAAGAACTATACCTGAAGACAGAAGCAGTCGTAGCCCTAATGAGAAAAAGAATACTGCTAGGACAGCAGGAAGGAAGAAAAATCATAGTGAGAGAATGGAGAAATTTTGGGAAGAGATGAAAGCTAACAGAAATTCATATGTGAAATAGGATCAATCGCGCTTCTTAGTTGGGCATAACGCCGTAAATAATAGTAATAATAATAATAATAGTACTGGAAAATGACAGCTTTACGTTGTACTGGGATCGCACTGTATTGACAGACCACTCAGCTGTGCACAACAGACCTGATTTGGTTCTTGTTGACAAATGCATGAAGCACACCACCTTCATAGATTTGGCAATCCCAAACAGTGGCAACATGCTAACAAAGCACGTTGAAAAGCTGTCAAAATACACGGAGCTTTCAGAACTGATAAGGAAGCAATGGCACATGGCACAAGTCAGGACAGTTCCTATTATTATCTCCAGCACTGGCGTGATTCCCAACAACCTAAAGGAATCGCTCACAGAGTTGAAATTAGACCCAGGCCTTTTCAAACTCATGCAGAAAACAGTCTTACTTTCTACGTGTCGCGTAGTAAGGCTGTTTTTGGGCAAACAGGCCTGAAGGAGTCAGGGAAAAGTATAAAGGTACTACTCAATGCAGTCACCAAGAATTTTCTCCTTATGATATATACGGTATCTAGGATTGTAAATGATTTCTTTCCAGCAAATATGCTGAGAATGTGTAAGCGCATGCGCAAAATAAATAATAATAATAATAATAATAATAATAATAATAATAATAATAATAATAATAATAATAATAATAACAATAATAATTAACTTCAGTCTACTCTGCACGTTTACCATCCCTTGATGAATGCAGTACATTTGCATTTGTGTGTTGGCACAGGCTAGAGTAAAATGTGGCTTTTCACCAATGTCTCCGTCTCATTCATGGCTGTGATTATATGGAAGCTACTGAGGTATGAGTGAGTAGTGGACTCAGAGCACAGCTAGCGCCTGTGGGTGTTGTGAAAGGTTCTTCTCATAGGGTTAGTGGAGCTGTGCTGATCCAGTGAGGAAAGCAATGGCAAACTACCTCATTCCTCATCTTGTCTAGTACGCCTCATTATAGTGCTGCCTTGTTTTTTTTCTGGGGGGGGGGGGGGAGTGTCTACCATATAACCTATGGTGGTACTTTTTGAGGATCCAACCAACCTTCTGGCTGACTACCTAACATACAGACAGCCTACTCTACAACAAACTCCACACTTTGCCACTACTGGCCTATGAGAACCTTCAATGATCTGGCTAATGGCGGGACCTATTTCTGAATGACGCTGAATGGTTCTGCAGTTGAGCACACGCCTCGAATAATAACCGGCACGCCACGGCAAGCCAAGGCAAGGCAGCGACCCCAGCACAGGACAATACTGCTTTGTTCCGTGCTTATCAGAGCGACGGCATACACGAACCAATTAACATACACAGCCCGGAATAAATTGGAATTTGTATTATTTCAACAAATACTGTAGACAGGCGCATGTCTCCAGGGCTAAATTCTTAAATTATGAGTACCGGAGCTATGACATACTGAAGGTTCTACGGAATATGAGACACACCACCAGGACAGAAATGTTGCTGAGGAGGGCTTCCATGGGAAATGTTGAAAATGTATAGGCTTAATTAGATTGTTATTGTTTAAACAGCGCTTTGCAAACAAAAATGTAATTTATAATTTTAAAACCATCAAGTTTGGCTGGTATAAAAACGAGCATTTATAAAATATATGGATATGAAATAAATATAAGTTAGATTAAATGATCTATATTTTATTAAGATGAAAATAAAGAGAATAAAACCTTTTATCAATAAATAATCTAATTAGTATTTCTTATTGTACCGGTTTCGGCCATATTATGGCCTTCGTCAGCAAATAATGAACAATCTTATAATAATCATTTATTGCAGCAAATAGCCATGCCGAGATACAAAACTAATACTAATAACTTAAATCTTACTCATCAAAGTGTCTATATACAAAGTGTCTGACAGGTTCTGTTTGCTATATATATATAGTTATTCGCAGCAGAAGCGTGTTAGCGATACTTTCCTCTGGGCGCAGGAAATGGCGTGATATCTATCACAAGCACTACCACACAGAGAGCAGGTGCATTGGGGGCCTGGGTCATGAAATCCTCTTGCTGTGCATATCTTAAAATGAAAACCGTGGACTGCAAAACGGGTGATCGTATGCCGCAGTTCAAAGTTGGCATTCATCCAGTCCGTCGACATAAGAGCTTCTGTGGAGTAGAAATCAGGCCATATGTCATTACGCTTGAGGTTTAGTTCTTCGATCAGTCTCTGGTATTGCACTGTTGATGGTAGGGAGTTCTCCAAATGCAGGTCTTCTATGAAGAAAGTCTCCCTTGCTAGTACGTACGTTAGACGAGATGGCGTGTATTTTGATAAGTGCAGAATTTTCTTTAGGAAAGTAGACTTAACTCTTTCTATCTCTCGAAGGTTACTTTGTGTCAAATGATCCCAAGTTATTTGAATGCCGTATGTCAACTATTGGAGTTATTTTCGTTCTGAATAAATTCATTGCGGTTTGTAAAGATAGATTTCCCAGTTGCATTATGTCTTGCATTGCTTTTATGGCCAATGTTGTTCTATCCCTGACATGTCACGTGAATACGTTCCCTTGCATTTGCATTATTACTCCTAGGTATTTGAAATGATTTACATTGACTAGAGGTTCTCCATTTAGTAGTATATGCTCATCTGCGGATAGTTTCTCGCCTTTACGGAATGCCAGCATTACTGTCTTGGTGCAGTTTATCGTCATATCATTTTTTGAGCCCATGTGGTAAGTTTATCAATGGACGATTGCAAGGTTTCCTTTGATGTCGATGCCACAACCATATCATCCGCGTAGATGTAAATTTTCGCTCCCTCAAGGTAAATAGCCTCAATTACATCAGCTGTGAAAAAAATCCACAGCCTGCTTCCAGTCTCCGACCGGGTCAGGAATGGAATGAATGAAGCCCCCATCTAGCGGCGAGGATATGAACTGTGCCGGCTGCCGAGGCCTGACGCACTCCTCTGGGGCAATGATTAAATGAATGACAGATGAAATGAAATGATAGTGGAGAGTGTTGCTGGAATGCAATTTTGACAGGGAAAACCGGAGTACCCGGAGAAAAACCTGTCTGCCTCCGTTTTGTCCAGCACAGATCTCACATGGAGTGACCGGGATTTGAACCACGGACCCAGTGGTGAGAGGCCGGCGTTTAGCGATGTTAAATAGTAACGGGCTCAAAGGGTCACCCTGAAGTACACCATTTGTTTGTTCTATTCGTTCTGATTGAACTATACTGTCATCTATTTGTAGGCTGTTTTTGTGGAGAATGTCCCTTATTATCCCAAAAAGGTAATGTTCTTTTCCGATCATATTTTCAAGTTTCCTGAGCAAAGTGATTCTACTCACTAGATCAAACGCCTTGGTGTAGTCGACGAATACTGCATATAGCTTTCCTCTTTTCTGTCTTAGCGCGTCTTCTACATTCGTTAAAAGACAGTTAACAGCTTGTAGTGTATTCCTTCCTTTCCGGAAGCCAAACTGTTCTTCAGGTATCTTGTTGTCAACTAAATCTGTGAGTCTTCTAGTGAGTATTTTCGTAAAGATCTTAAAGATTGTGTTTTCCAAAGCGATACCACGATAGGAATTTGGGTCTCCTGTATTACCTTTTCCTTTATATAGCATCTTCAAAGTCGAGGTTCTCCAGTTTGACGGTATGTGACCTTGAAGTAAACATTCGTTCATGAGCTCTGCCCATAGCCCTTTTAACAGCGGAGCTGTCATCTTCAGGTGCTCGTAGTGAATAGTATCTGGACCACATGCTTTCTTTTCTGCGCAGTTGTTTATCTCAATTAGGACATCTTGTGCCGTGATCGGCACTGGTAGTTGAGAAGGGTTGTTAACCTGAATAGGTCTGGTGTCCCGCGCTTGTAGGGTTGCTGTAAGATGCTGAATCCACGTTGTGATAGGAATGTCCTTTGGGAATTTGGGTCTTCTGGGGTTTAGGGCTGAGAAAGGGTTTGTTTCAGCCTCCTGTATTAGTTGAGCTTCCTTCAATTGTTGATAGCTTTCCTTTGCTCTTTTAACTACCTCCTTATAATATCTTCTTTTCTCGACATACTCTTGTAGTGCTGTATGTGTACTTGCCCTTTTTATCTTGTGTAATGCTGCTAGCGTCTCCTTCCTCCGTTGGTAACATTCGGTAGTGAACCATGGTTTTGCTCTTCTTGTATTTTGACCTATCTTAGGAGTTGCGTCCTTGATATGATTCTCGATCAGTGTTAGCGCGGCGTCTATGTTTCCAGATTTGATTATGTTCGTGATTCCTTCCATGTCTATAGTGCTCAATTTGTTCATGTCTATTTTCCGCGAAATAGGGGTTCTGGAGCTTTTTTGAATGTTTATATTGATGTTAACTGAGAGGATGGTTGCTAATGGGAGGTGTTTTCTTGCTACAACATTGGATAGTACTTCTTGATGCAATGTTTCTATGTCGTTGCTTATGAATAAGAGATCTATCGTGCTTGTGCCATTGAAAGCTATGTATGTCTTCTCATCACTTTTGTTCGTTAAGGAAAAGCCCTCTTCTTCTAAGTATTCAAGTAACGCGTTTGTTTTCCTGCATGGGACATCAATGCGGCAGTTGAAGTCTCCGGCTATCATTATCGGATTTGTGGTAGGTACTATCGACATTGCTGTGCCTAATTCGTCTATAATGTCTACTTCTGTTAGGTCTGGTTGGAAGTATGCGCACAATATTGATAGCCTGTTCGTTAGTACCAGCATCACATTGTCAGTTTCAAACGGTTTTGTGAATGGTGATAGAGACGGTTTAAGTAGGCAAGAAATGCCGCCTTTAGGCCTGCCTTTGTCTCCCTTTGATGCGTACCTGTGGAGGCAGTAAAAATTGAGGGTTTGTGGACAAGAACATGGTAACCCACATATCACAACTTTTGGAGATAAAATGTCGCCGGTACAGCTCACTACTTCTCCCATCTAGTTTCCAAGTAGTTGCTCTCTATCCTCAACAGATGGCATGCTACACCAGCTTAGTTAACCCACATCGGTCTACATTTGAAAACAAAAGTTGGTAACCCACAAACCAAGATGGAGGCAATGAGTGAAGCATGTGCTACTTCTGGCAGGAAAAGAAGCAATAAGCAGAGGTTCCAATTTAATCCAGAAGATTTAAACATTAGTGACGTGTTGTTTGAGGACTCAGGAAGTGAATATAATCCTAGTAGTGAAGAAGTTGATCCAGAAAGTAGTGATATAGAAGAGGTAAGTACTGCCTGTCTTCACTGCCATAAGTGATGAGGGTTACCATGTTTTGTTTCTGAAAATCTAATTTATATTCTGTGAAGTATATATTTTAGAAAAAGTGTATATTAATTAGTGCCATATGATGAACGTTCAGTGTAGAATTAATACAAATTATAATATCTTACTTGGTAATAATGCGCATGATGGATGGGTGGGATACCAAGTTATGCATCCTAGAATGTGATACTTCAGTGGGTTAGCAGGATTTGTATATTATGAAGTTACTAGGCTATCAAGTTTCTTAATTATTTAGTAACTCTCTTCTGCAGGTTTCTGAGGTACACCAAATGAAATGTGCAGGTACTGAAGGAAATACTTGGACTAGACCAAATCAACAAACCAAAGGTACCCATTCAACGGAAAATGGCAGCTCAAATGGTATTCCAACCAAGAGGATTAAACTCAATAAGAGAAAAGTAAACAAGACTTTACGCAACAAAGGTAAGGGATGATAACCTTACAGTAGAATTACACACATTGCACTTATGTTTGAAATAACACCAATACAACTGTTAATATCTTTATAGTTACCGTATATTTATAAATGTTTTGACGTTTCTTTCATTACAGGCAAGGAATATCGCTCTGGACAGCACCTACACGAGAAGAGAGAAATGGGAGAAGACTGTGGTTGTAAAATTAAGTGTTACGAAGTGTTGAGTAAGAACATTAGAGAGAAACTATTTTCAGACTTCTGGGAACTTGGCAATTATGACCTACAAAACGCGTATATCCATGGTCGACTGTCAGTGACACCTGTAAAACGCAGATATACCAATAAAGGTGAAGGAAGCCGGCGAAGCAACAGTATTCAATATACTGTCTTGAAAAGTTCTGAGGTAACGAAGATTTGCAAAATAGCTTTTCTTAACATTCATGGGCTTCAGAAAAGCAGGGGAAGAGTAGAAATGTTGGCAAAAAAGATATCACAAGGCATAAGCTCACCACCACTAGATAAAAGAGGTACTCATAACACAAGGAAGAACATGTTTACGGAAGAGCAGAAAGATTTTGTGCTTCAGCACATTAACACAATTCCGAAGTATCAAAGCCACTACAGCAGGCGACATAATATGGACAAGATGTACATAGGTCATGAGTTCTCAATGACAAATATTTATGATGACTACCAAAAGAATTTTTGTAAAGAAAGAAACATTACTCCAGTTTCAATCGATAAATATAGAAAAATATTTCGAACACACCTGTAAAACATGCGATTCTCTTCATTTAAAAATAAAAGAATGCAGATTGAAGCAGAATGCTGGTGAATTGAAGAAAGCACTCACCGAGCAAGAACATCACCAAAGGAAGGCACAAGCAGGAGCAGAAACTATTAAGCAATTCAGAAAACTTGCTAAGGTCGATGAAGATACTTTGGTATTTACGTTTGACTTACAACAAGCTCTGCCTATTCGAAAATTAAGTACAGGATCAGCCTTCTATTCAAGAAAGATTTGGGGCTATAATCTCAGCCTACACGACTGCAAAAATGAGAAAGGCTACTTTTACTTCTGGGATGAGCCCACGGCTGGAAGAGGTCCAGAGGAGATAGTCAGCTGCCTGAAGAAACACTTTGAGACATTGCACCTAACTGGCAAGAGACTAGTAATGATTAGTGACAATTGTGGAGGACCGAACAAAAATTGGTCTGTAGTTTCATTCTGGAGTTATATGGTTGCAAGTGGTCGTTTTGAAAGGATAGAACACTATTTTCCAACTCCTGGCCACACTATGCTACCTTCCGACCAAGATTTTGGCGTAGTGGAAAGTTATGATAGAAGACATGTACAGTTTGTGTACTCTCCTGAACAATGGGTGGAAATATTGAAAAAAGCCAGCCATAAGAAACCATTTGCAGTTACACACATGCAACAATCCGATTTTATATCTCTTGAAAATCTGAGGGGAAAGTTCACATTTCGAAATAAGAATGAAGACAAGAATCCTGTGAAATTCAAGGATGCTGTAGCATTTACCATTTCAATGCCTGATGTGATGAAACTTAAGATAAGGCATCACTACAACGGGGAAGATGATACAGTTAATCTTTGTCGTCGAGGACAAACAGGATGTCCATCACAATCACAGTTCCCTAATAAGTACACAGACTTGAGAAAAATTGACGAAGCTAAGCTGAAAGACATAGCAGCTTTGCAACAGTATATTCCCCCCAGCGAGTACAACAATTACTTCATGAAATTGAAGAAAGGTAGAAAACCTGAAGGGGAGCTGGACGATGATACTTATGGCGATGCATACATGTCTGCAAGCGAAGAAGTGTGATCGATAGTCTAAATACGCAGATTAGTGTTTGATGAAACGAAAGTTCGTAATAGAATGCTATAGTTGAAAGAGACTTGAACGGACTGTTGAATATTAAGTGTACTAACTGAATCTTTTTGTGATTTAGCATTCATTTCACTCAATTCATTTGATAATAGTGACAATTAATAGTTAAGACACTCAAAAACTGTATATTTCAATACCAAGCATTTATGAAAACAAGGAAAAAATTGTCATTACTGAATTTTTATTTAATATAAATTTCCAGGTATTTTAAATTTGCATAGTATGAACGTGAAATCTATTTTCTTTGTTGCATTTCATTATTTATGAAAATATATTTTTAAAGTAATTAATGTTCCTTTGGTAACCCTCTTGCATGGTATAAACATAACATGGTAACCCACATAATTAGTGCTAATTTTGTATTTTTTCCAACATACGATTTGAACAATCCCCATTAAGCATTCTCCTCAATAACATATGTTAAGCTCATATTTCTAGGTGGATTACAGATTTCATGCTTGGTTTTCCTCATTTTTCTCAGATATACTCTCTTGTGGCTTACCATGTTCTTGCCCACAACCCCTCAATTATGCGTTTCCCAATGTTTTGTGAGGTAAGTTTCATTAAGAATCACAATGTCGTATCGTTGTAGTAGGTTGTTCGGGGCAAGATCTAGCGCACTAGTAATTCCCTCAATATTCCATAGTAATGTCTGTAACCTGATTGAATTAGTCTTATCTCTCAGTTCGCTAATACTTGGATTAATATAGTTTACTTGACTTGAATTTGTATCCAAAAGTCATTGGGTGGGCTCACTTGTACTTGTAGTTATGAGTCCTGGACGTTGTCTTGGAAAGCGGTAGGGTCGTACTATCACATTTCGCGGCCAGAACAATGGGTCCTTAGTTTTTTCCAGATCATCGAAGTTGAAACTCACTTTAAAAGCCTTGTTTCGCCCCCTAATATCTATCTCTTCACATGTTATATTTTCTACGATACCCCCCTCTTGGAGATGTGCTATAATGTTCTCTGCTTTGGTCTCTTCGTCAAGTCTTCCTACATATAACCAAGCTTTGCGCAGTGCTGCCTTCAGCCTGGTATTCTCCTTTGTTCCTATCATTTGTTGACTCCCTCGTTTGACCACCTTCGTCCATTGACCATTTGGTGGCCGATCGGCTGGTTCTTCACAAGGAACTTGAGAACATAAGATTGTTCTTCCTTCCTTCTTACGTTGATCTGTCATAATTACGTTATGTACATCGTTTCCCTCATATGCCATAACGTCGCATGACTGAATTGGTGGTTTAGGAGCCCGTGACTTTACTGTTTGTGGTTCAGTATGGTTGATTATGTTAGGGGTCAATGCTGAATTAATTCCCGCCTTTATAGCTTCTTGGATGCCTTCCATCATCGATTCTATAATGGCCTTCATTTGCGTTAATACATTTGTCGTTACTCTCTCTTCTATGTCGGCCATGCAAAGGAGTTTAGGTTTACACTCAGAGCATAACCACGTGAGCTTGCAAGTTTTCCGTCTCATTACGTCAAATTCACCCTTTGTCAGCCCGCAACATTCTAAGTGTTGCCATTTACGGCATTTTTCACATTCTATGGCGTCTTCCTTATTATTTACTCTCATGTTGCAACTGCTACATTGAGCTAATTCGGTTATTTGCTCATTGACCATTATGAGTTACCAAAATGACGTGGGATACGTTAGAAATTAGTACCTAGTGATACTCTCGGTTGTTACTGTCAACAATAATTCGCGGGATACGGGAGAATATTTTCTCTCTCGTTGGTCTCGAATATTACGGAATTTAGTAAATATGGCTGAAGATTTTCTGTTTAGTTTGATACTAACCTTATGTTATTACAATGTATTATTATACCAAATCTACACGCTGATGGTACATACAATTCCGCAATCTTATAGTAGAGTATTAGTTACACTTTAAATTGTTTTGTATTCTCTGTTATTCGAGTTCGACACGATTATTATGCACATAACACGTCATACGTCATTCACTTTCACTTGTTCTCAAATGTTCACTGATAAATGTGTAGTACTGATAAAAACAAATCTGTTTTTGTGTTTTCAGCTGACGGTGGAGTGGAGCAGTGATACCAACTCCACCAAACCCCACATCATTCGCTCCCTTAGCTCTCACAGCTCTAGACACACTCGTGTGTTAAATTTTTGTAGTAAACAACTTGAAACATTTTGATTGTCTGTTCAAATACAATGGATTCTCAATACAATGTCCGAACTTGCTATCGTAGAATTTCAAAACACGATTTTGCGGAAGAGAACTCGCGTCACGGACGTTTCACTATCACTCCCGGCGGGTTTTAAACTGTCATAAGTCATAATAAACTAAGTTTCTCCAGAACACTTCATATGACGCCGTAACTAGTATTGCGTACCGTTTCCTCGACGCAAGGATTGCATCATACAACAAAAAATTGAATCTCATTGTACTGGTATGGTCCATTTGTTATGACTGGTTTAGCACACCTAGCAAGGCACGTTAGTTAATACACTACCTACACCGAGTTTTAATACAATGATACAAGCCTTTATTATGATCATTTACAATGTACTTGAACTCCGAAGAACGTGACACATACTCTCGCTTAATAATAATACATTACATTTACGTATGGTACATTACGAACTTTGGGCTAAGGCACCAATCAGTTAAATGGTTGAAATTAATATATATTTCGTATGTAACACTATTTACATACACTGAATCCTCTGTGGTCTTTATGCGATGTACTGTTATCATTAGCATTAGATTTGTCTTCTTCTTATAGCCTATACGCTAGAAACAATTAGTTACTGTACGAGGTTGCAAGTAATTGAAAATTAACTAATTAAGTTAGTTGACAAAAAATATTTATTCTGAGAAGTGTTTACGCTGTTGGGAAGAAAATTACTTCGATAAAGTTGAGAATCAGTAATTTTTGTTTTAAAATGCTCCAAATTCATTTAACAGATTTTTTACAGATGTAATTAATTATTGTAGAGAAACATTGTATGGAATTATGAAACTGAGGATGCTAAGTCTAGAATATTCGCTTCTAACAAGATTGGTAAAAATAGTAGACTATGTCTAATGCTTCAAGTCCAGGAAAATCCAAATTACAATGTATTGAACAGTTCTTTCATTTATCTATTTACATATTTATCTATTACTAGCAGAAGTACCCGTTCTTCGAACGGTGTTATATATTAACACCAGACATTATCAATTGAGCTACTCTTGCAATGGTTAGCGGCTTGTCATTCCTTCATAAGTTTATCAGAACGAAGTTAGTTTTCTTGGAATATCACACACACTGTTAATTTAAGGGCCTTAAAATGCGGTTTTCGGAGACCCCTTATAGACTCGCGAATTTTGTGTCTCACAATGAGAAGCGCAACATATGCTTTGATCGTCCTTCTAGGATAATTTTTATATTTCGCTTATTTTAGCATGTATTTTGAGAAGTTTTCCCTATATCCACCCTTCTATTGTATGAAAAGTACGGTGAGGAGTTTTATAAATGATTGGTGTATTGACTCATGTTTACCATACCTAATTTTACGATGCACCAAGCATCCGAAGACGATTTATAGGCGTACATAAAGATACACAGATAGACAGACAGACAATTCTATTGTCTACAACATATCACCCAGATATCCAAATATGGGTATATCTACCATACGTATCAAACAAAATCATCCTTACGATGAATCCGTATGTAGACAAAAAAAAAAGATTAGTTAAAATGTGCTCTCAAACTAAATTCACCTAACGTGTACTTCCTGACGTGAAATACACACATCAAAAAAAGTTTTGCATCACCTCGGTTCCCAGATCTCCGGCATATAGACGTTGACTGTGTATATTGTATCCAAGATACAGTCCCTTTGACTGTTCATAGATGTCACTAAAACTGCTCAAAGATGTAAACAACCATGCATGAGCAGGGCCTATTAGACGGAGGGGGTACGACAGCCGATCAGTTCCAGTCATTCCACCAGGACGAAGGTACGCTGCTCATGTTGTCTGTAGTTCTACCATGCCTAGAAGGTCAATACCGCAGTTCGATCGCGTCCGCATTGTTACTTTGTGTCAAGAAGGGCTCTCAACAAGGGAAGTTTCCAGGCGTCTCAGAGTGAACCAAAGCGATGTTGTTCGGACATGGAGGAGGTACAGAGATACAGGAACTGTCGATGACAGGCCTCGCTCAGGCCGCCCAAGGGCTACTACTGTAGTGGATGACCGCTACTTACGGATTGCCGCTCGGAGGAACCCTGACAGCAATGCCACCATGTTGAATAATGCGTTTCGTTCAGCCACAGGACGTCGTGTTTCAACTCAAACTGTGCGCAATAGGCTGCATGATGCGCAACTTCACTCCCGACGTCCATGGCGAGGTCCAGCTTTGCAACCACGACACCATGCAGCGCGGTACAGATGGGCCCAACAACATGCTGAATGGACCCCACGGAATTGGCATCACGTTCTCTTCACCGATGAGTGTCGCATATGCCTTCAACCAGACAATCGTCGGAGACGTGTTTGGAGGCACCCTGGTCAGGCTGAACGTCTTAGACACACTGTCCAGCGAGTGCAGCAAGGTGGTGGTTCCCTGATGTTTTAGGGTGGCATTATGTGGGGCCGACGTACGCCACTGGTGGTCATGGAAGGCTCCGAAACGGCTTTACGATACCTGAATGACATCCTCCGACCCATAGTGCAACCATATCGGCAGAATATTGGAGAGGCATTTGTCTTCATGGACGACAATTCTCGACCTCATCGTGCACATCTTGTGAATGCGTTCCTTCAAGATAACGACATCGCTCGACTACAGTGGCCAGCATGTTCGCCAGACATGAACCCTATCGAACATGCCTGGGATATGTTGAAAAGGGCTGTTTATGGACGTCTTGACCCACCAACCACTCTGAGAGATTTACGCCGAATTGTCGTTGAGGAGTGGGACAATTTGGACCAACAGTGTCTTGATGAACTTGTGGATAGTATGCCACGGCGAATACAGGCATGCATCAATGCAAGAGGACGTGCTACTGGGTATTAGAGGTAGTGGTGTGTACTGCAATCTGGACCACAAATGCTGAAAGTCTAGCTGTATGATGGTACAACATGCAATGTGTGGGTCTCATGAGCAATAAAACGAGCTGAAATGTTGTTTGTGTTGATCTCTATTCCCTTTGTATTTAACGGTTCCGGAACTCTTGGAACCGAGGTGATGCAAAACTTTTTTTGATGTGTGTAGAATTGAAAGGCTTGTAGACGAAACGCAATACACGTCACATAAAAACTGACCCTCTACGTTGTGTTAGGTCCCCATACACAGGAAGACCCATTTCATAAATTATAAAGGCTTGTGGTGCATGAAAATTCTGGTTCTTTAGCCTCAAATGGCCCAAATTCCTAAAAGCCGCAAAAAATGCTGATTCAATTCAGGAATTTTTGAAAATAATGTTTCTGTTTGTAGATATAATAGACTTTCTGTACTATATGTCGGACGTGAAATTGCATGAAAAAATTCTAGGTTACCCCTTGACCCCCTTAATTGCATTGACGAATTATACAGTCTACATTGGTTCCGTGATAACCTTATAGCCATTTGCAAACTTTCACAGAAATGTAATAAATGGAGTAGCCTAATAATAATATTGTATGGCCTCGGGTGCCGGGTGCAAGCTTTGTAATTGGACACCCAGAGGGTAGCTTGCATGTCAAAATTTCGTTGTTCCTTGAATCACTATGAAAGTCAAGGAGGTAGATATCTAAGCTCCTTGAACACTATAGCGCTTTCTAGTAGAGAAATGAGGAACTTTGTGTTGGCGGAAACTCCTGAGGTTAATTTTGCCATTATGAACACGGCCTACTGAATTCAAATGGGTTCTTTGACATGCCAACATCGTATGACATGCGAGTCGTATTTTTGCCGCCTTTCAAAAATCACGTACAGGCCGGACGTTTGTTTTAGACGATTGCCCTTGACCTTGAAGCCTGCGGGTGAGCCTGTACACAGTCACTCTCTCACCCTATCACTTCACTTTTTCACCACCGATCTGATGTAATGGAATTCCAGACTTGAGCAGACAGTACAGTCCACGTCGAAGTATTGTGTGACACGGAAGTACACGTTACGTAGTTACGAACAGAACGTCATTATATTTGCCAGTGACTATACTTCAGCAATAGTGTGAAACAGCTTTATCAATCATCGGAGCGCTTGGGGCAGCTGATAACAACACAGGTACTGTAGTAACTCACCTCCAGGCTTCCATTAAGATTTTTCACTCGTCTAAAACAAACGTCCGGCCTGTACCACGGCCAGGAGTGAACCTGCAATCTTGGGGTTAGTAGACCGACACGCTATCCACTCACCCACCGTGGCAAGGTATAAATGGAGTGATATTGCTTCTTACAGAAATAGATGGAAAGTTGGATGCCACCCCTTGAGATAATGTTGTCATGGTTACCGATTTCCATTCCTTCATTAGTTTGTTAAATTAAATTAAATTAGTTTTCTGGGAATATTTCAGATACTGTTGGTTTTAGAGCCTTATAATGTAGTTTTCGAGGCCCCCAAGTTTTGTTTCTGGCACCGAGGGGCTTTGTCTCCTCGTTGTACGCCATAATATAATACTAATAATAATATAATATAGGGATAGGAATATAATAGACCTGCCGTACCACACCCGCAGGTGTAAATCGCGAGAAAAAATTCTAATGTACCCCTTGACCCCCTTAAGCGCATTATACGTAATGATGAATTTTACAGCTTAATTTGGTTCCGTGATAACCTTCTAGCCGTTTGCAAACTTTCACACCAATGTAATTAATGGAATTGCATTGCGTCTTACAGCAATAGATGGACCTCTGAGAATCTGTTGCCATGGTTACCGGCTTGTATTCGTTCATTAGTTTATTAAATGAAATTAGTTTTCTGGGAATATCTCAAAAATGGTTGGTTTTAGGGCCTTAAAATGTGGATTTCGGGGCCCCCGAGTTTTGTCTCTCACGTTGAGGGGCTGAAAATGATCTTTGTCTCGTCCTTCTACTCCTATTTCAGCATGTATTTTAAGGGGGTAGGCCCTCTTTTATGAGAGGTACGGAGAAGGGTTACATCAATGATTAGTGTCGTGCCTCTGATAGATATCTGTACCAAATTTTACGTTGATACACCCAGCCGTTCTCGAGTTATAAGGGAACAAAGTTGTCCACAGACAAACAAACAAACAAACAGACAGACAGACCAAAAAATTATTTTCGCGCACATCCATAATAAAACAGTCTGAAACGCGTAAATAACTCAAATTTCCGTAGAAATTGCGCAAAAAACACACAAACTTTAATTTTTATGTACGTAGAGATATACTGCAACGCTCGGTGTTGACCGTGTTTTATTACATAAATTGAGGTTTTACTCGCTAACCGTTGGAGATACACGAAAAGTGATAATGACCTTTTGGGTAGAAAATTAAATGTTAAATCTCGTGTATGCATCAAACGTTTGCTATTTCTTAGCGTTCTCCTTTTATTTGAAATGAAAATATGAAATTTTGAAACCAAAGGGTGTAGTGACGTCACATATGTGGGTTTTACTCGCTAACCGTTGGAGATACACGACAAGTAATAAGGACCTTTCGGATAGGAAATTAAATTTTGAAGCTCGTATGTACCATCAAAAGTTTGCTATTTCTTAGCGTTCTCTTTTTATTTGATATGGAAATATGAAATTTTGAAACCAAAGGGTGTAGTGACGTCACTAAAATGGTCGCCATTTTTTAATAGTGCAAAATATCGAAATTAAAAGTATCCTATATGTAAACATGGTAAATCAGCTACATCCATGCTAACTTTCATTTAAATCGGACCAGTGGTTCTTGCGTTATTGAGTAACACACAGACAGACAGACAGACACACACCATCTCATTTTTATATATTAGTATGATATATTTATTTAATTAATCATTCATTCAATTATGTATTTATTAATTTATTCATTTATTTATTTACTTATTTTGCAATACAGCATTGTATGACTGCCTGCACTTTATAAACCTGATTTCTGCGACCACATGTTAACATTGAAATAAGAAATAAAACAAGTCGAGAGCACGGTTCTTGGCAGGGAGCCGTGTAGGGCAATCTCCTACGTCAGCTAAAAGTAAATAAAGAAGATATTTGGAGCATCTGATTATCCTCCAGTATACAACAATTCTAATGCACATTTTTCTTCGATACAATAATCGCTCGGGCAGCCAATCTGCGATCCCAGAATGGACATCCAATTCCATTAAACGGAAACCCCTGTATTGTTGAGAACCATGGATAGGTGGCCAAGAAGAAAACAAGTAGTTCCGTGTAAACTTAGGCCATATCCTGCTGGTCATTTCCATTAAAAATTATCCTACCTACAAAATGAGATGCGGATAGTATGTGCGCGCGCCCGCTTAGAGACAAGTTGCGCAGTAGATGGTCCGTCACACCTTTTGTATCACGCAAATTTTGGCTT
The DNA here is from genome assembly GCA_946902985.2 of Meconema thalassinum. Lineage (NCBI taxonomy): Eukaryota > Metazoa > Arthropoda > Insecta > Orthoptera > Tettigoniidae > Meconema > Meconema thalassinum. The sequence goes on along the minus strand of OX336393.1, from coordinate 286,805,225 downwards.
GACACCCAGCCCAAAAACATATCCATGTTAAATTATATCTGGTAGGAAAATGTGTAGGTTATATTTGGCTGTTTAGAAACGCTCTATCGAGTTTCAACGTTCGCCGCTAGGTGTTAGTGACATTAACATCTGGTAGCCAAAGTTGGAACTACTTGAAATTGAACTTGTTGGTAGCCCACGGGCGTTCAATTAAAATACCCTGTTATGGCCATTCGGCTGCAATACATAGGCCTATATAATATATCTGGTTGTTCTGGAAGTGGTTGGTCAACGGTGTGACTATTGAATAAAGTGGGTGCTAAAACGGTGTCTTGCGGTAGGCTGTTATTTTATTATCTCTTATGGTTCCATCGCGCATAAAAATCATCAAACAATCTTCGATTTAGAAGCGACTCAACGAAAATATTCATTAGCTTATAGTCCATGCAGGGGTACCCAACCTTTTTTTTAACTAAGGGCCAAATTGTAAACAGTTAGGGCCCCTGCGGGCCAATGACAATCCGGGGGGTTTGAAGGGTGGATTAATTATAAAATATATAGGTGCAATATGGTGAGATTTGTGGCTCTCTGAGATTAGTTTTCTTAGTATTTTTGCCGTTTTCTATATTTATTTATAGTGGATAAAAAACAATAAAAGAAATTTAAATATATTTAATAAATCTCTTTAAAATAGAAGTACATTGATTTTCAATACACTCATACAGCATGAATGACAAAGAGTGAGTATTTATGTTCATTTGACACAATTATTAATCAAATTATGAAATAAAGTTCATGATAATTTAGTTTAGTGCGACGACTGGAAAAGCTTTGTACCGGTACTTAAATGTCTCTCCACTTAGGATCCGATTTTAAGTGATCATCAGAGAGTCAATGACCTTGGGCAGGGGTGCGCGCGCACTGATTTGTCCAGTTGACTTTAGTTATTTCAAGGTTTTGACGACATGACGCGGAGCGGAGTGGCGGGACGGACAAAATAGTCTCGCGGGCCGTAGGTTGGGCAGTCCTGGTCGATTGCAAAGCAGTATGGGACCTGCTGACCCCTAAGCTGCCGAGAGGTCTCTAAATGTGATATTTCTGCACTACTCCAAATGTATCCTGTCAAGTTGATAATATCGGAGGTTAAAAATTCTGGTCAGATCTAGAGGACTTTCAGACACACAGAACACACTCAGAGGAGTTCATAGGCAGGGTTTTATGAGCAGGGTTAGAGTAAATTAATTCAAAGGCAGGGGGAGGAAGCAAGTTAATTTAGTGGAGGGGAAACTGTATGTACACTGAGAGGGAACAATGCTTTATCATCTCTTAGCTCAGTCATATCACTTCTCCTTTGTTACTAACTACTTTCCAGTGATAATAAGAGGTAGAACCAGCCCTGCCGGTTTCGCTTGCCTAGGGTGACTCTAGATTCCCACCCGAGCCATCCTAGAAGTGGCTTTTCGTGGTTTTCCATCTCTACTCCGAGCAAATACCGGGATTTCTTTATATTTTTTATAAATTCAAGATTTATTTAGACGTCTGTTTAAGAAATTAGTCCAGGAAATGTTGTACAATGGAATTACACATGAACCAGGCGTATTACTTACATCCTCCTCCTTTTGCTGATGACCAGGTGATATTGACTCAAGATATAGACGGCGATGCTTCTTATATGATGAAGAAATTAATTGAGGAATATCAAATGTGGGGACTAAATATCAATTGCAACTAAACGGAATACCTTACATTAGAGAATAATGGTGGTGAGAAACAACAGATCGGAAATGCAGAAATTCAAACAGTCACTAAATTTAAATATTTGGGTTCAACAATAGAAGCTGGGGGAACAAGATCATCTGAAATTGAGAAAAGAGTGAGTGAGGCTAGGAGAACAATTATAGTATTAAATTCTATTTTATGGAGCAGAAATATTTTAAACAATACTAAGAAACTTATTTGCAGTTCATTGGTACAAAGTATTTTGTTAGATGGAGCAGAAACTTGGGATATTAAACAGACAGCAAGCAAACAAATTATTAGTAACACAGATGGATTATTTGAGGAATGTGGCAAGAAAATCAAGATAGGATAAAATTAGAGATGCGAGGATCACAGAAATTATGCAAGTTAAAAAAATGTGCTAGAAGTGGTTGAAGAAAGAATATTACAATGGTTTGGACATGTGAACAGGATGCAGAATAGAAGAATTCCAAATGTAATGTTACATTGACAAGCTGAAGGCAAACGGAAACGGGGTGAACCAAGAGAACAATGGATGGATGGTGTAAAGCATGGCTATCAGAGGGTTAACAGAGGAAGATGCTGAAAATCGAAATGAGTGGAGTAGAATAATTTTGGGTTGAAGGAAAACTACTGTATTGTAGAATATCCCTAATAATAAGAAGAAATTTATTTATTTATGCATTTATTTATTTGTTTATGTCTTTGGTAGTAGCGAAGTTAGGGCTCATGACCCACCGTTACACTTAACCACGCAAAATGGTACAAATGGAACAATTTTATGAAGTTGATTATGCCAACACTACTAATGCACACTGTATTGGCTAGAAAGAGTTGAATGTCGTGCCGCGTTAGTTCAACTGGTCGAGTATTGGTGGCAAAGTCAAAGGTTGCAGGTCCGTTTCTTGCGCGCGTTATTGTATTTTACTCAATTTTACATCTAAATAGCAGCTTCGGAGGTTCAGTGATGGAATGTCCACCTCACGATCCTAAGATCACTGGTTGGTTTCCTTTTCATGACCCAGTAATTGGGATTATAGCGTTGGCCAGATCAGCATTTCAAAGAAAAATGTTATGTCGGTAGGGAAGAAACGCAAGAAAATAGAATGCCAGGTATTAGGAACTAAATTGGAGCAGGTGGAACATTGTAAGTACATGGGCCGTGCATTTTCTCAGGATAGTAGTATGGGGAAAGGAAATAAGAGTCGAGGTGCAGAAAAGCCAATGCAGTGGGTTTTCAGTTGCGATCTACAGTATTGTGCAAGAAAGAAGTTAGTGTACATCGCTCAGTATTTAGACCGACATTGCTGTATTGAAGTGAGAGTTAGGTTCATTCATGATATTTGATACATAAGCTAGAGGTAACTTATGTGAGGGTAGCACGAATGATTGCTGGGAGAAATAAATGGGAGCAATGACAGGAAGGTACTCGTAATGAAGAGATAAAGGCTAAGTTAGAAATGAACACGCTAGATGAAGCTGTTCGTACGAGCCGAGTCAGATGGTGGGGTCATTTGAAGAGAATGGGGGAGGAGAGATTACCTAAGAGGTTAATGAATTCGGCTGTAGAGTTTAAAAGAAGCAGAGGTAAGTCTAGGAGGTGATGGTTAGATTCAGTGTTGAACAATTTCAAAGTGAGAGGTGTAGAAGCAGAGGAGGCCACAGTGCTAACTGCTAATAGGGGATGGAGGCGACTTGTTCCCAAACAGAGGCTTGCAGACTAGACTAGGCAAAACAGTCTGAAATTAAAATGTATGTATGTATGTATGTATGTAAGTACAGGGTCATCATCTATGTGCACCCTGATAAACACGGCAAGCTAAGCTGGCTTTGACTGGCGCAGATCACGGGCGCGCGTACACGGTTCAGCCGGTGGTTGGCGCGCTCAACTGACTCATATCGTTAGTACACACGTGTTTTGTCATTCATATGGACGTGTATCTGCAAAGCTTAGACGTTAGTGTTGCACGTTTAGTGAGTATTAGTGATTACTGTGATTGTTGGTCATGCCTAGACACCAATTCACAATGCGCCAACGTCTGTATATCCATAATTCGTGTATGAAAAGCAGAAAGTCTTGTTCTGAAACAAGACGAAAATTTCGAATCAAGTTTCCAGGACGACCTGTGCCTAATGCCAGTACAATTAGGAGGCTCCTAAACGATTCAAGAAAACAGGCTCCGTAAATATAAGAAAGTTAACAGACAGCGTTGTGTTCTTAGAGAACAAAAATTAGATGACATTGTTGTCCATTGTTTCATCAGAAGATGTCAGGTGTGTGTTACAAGAGAGGGAGTACATTTTCAGCATCGGCTATGAGCACTGTAAGTACACATTATTGAACATGTTTGGTAAAAGTGCGCCGAAACCACCGGCTGAACCGTGTACGCGCGCCCGCGATCTGCGCCAGTGAAAGCCGGTTTAGCTTGCCGTGTTTATCGGGGCGCACATAGATAATGACCATGTATGTATGTAGTGTTGACCGACTGAAAAGTTGCAATATCAACTACAGTGGAACTTGGATAATTCAAACCTTAAGGGACCAGTAAAAAAGTTCGAATTATCCAAAAATTCGAATTAAGAAAGTTCTTTGAAAAGGGTAGAGAAAATATATTGTATTACGTGTATGTAATGATTTACGTTCAACAAACAGATTAACAGACAACGGTACTTTATAAAGACGGTATCGTGAATAACCTCAAAAGTTTCAAATGAAGAATAAAACCAAAATGTACTATTCACCTATTTAACGACAGTAGTAATCCAGCAATCTAGTTAGGTTTTGGAGAAATTTACTGTTTTCCAAAATAGTTTGAGATTTTTACCTGTTGCCTACAATTAAGTCTCTCAGCCATCACAAAAGTATCTAACAAATTTAAGGAACAGAAAACAGACCCACTTACGTCATTTCTACTTTAAAAAAACGCGTATGTTCTGTTATGTGGTTTGTTGCTTGGGCTGCACTCGGAACAGTTTTTTACGGGAATCGATCCAACTGTCCCAACTGTTTGGCTTCCGATCGGCTTTTTACTCTAAAAACTTCGAATTATCCAAAATATAATTCGAAGTAACCATGATTTTTTAGCATTGATTGTATATAAAATGCTAGGGACCAGGAGAAAAATTCGAAATAAAGAAGATTTCGAATTATGGAAGTTTGAATTAGCCACGTTCCACTGTATTAGCTAAAAGCCACTTGTCCATTACTGCGGTCGTGAAAAAAAAAAGCGTTTTTATGTTATACAATGGACTACTGTCCTTGAACGTTTAGCCCTTTATTCTCCGAATCTGTGTTGATAAAACATTGAAATCAATGGTGCATTAGTCAGTGTCCAGTTTCATACAGCACCTCATCATCTAAAACGTTCCAAATGGATGGATGGTCCGCTACCTGATAGTCACACCAGGCGCTCTTTGATCGGCCACTTCACTCATACTAGCATTACTGGCTCCACTGATGCAGCTACAAAACGTGTCATCCAACAGTGCAAGTAATTTCAAAAGGTCACTACAACCACCCCTCCTCAGGGATTTACAACTAGAGTTGCTGTTATATTGCAAAGCGAGCCCTCGATCTGGTACAGTCTCCATGTAAAAAGTATCAGTATTAAGCACCAGGATGAGGACCTCGGATCTCTGACATACAGAATGATGTCCACAGGTAAGTTGGCGGACAGATTGACTTCCAACTTTGTGATTTCCATTTTACCGACTGAATTACTTAATCGCGTTTTATCTTTCTGACATCGTTCACTGCAGTGTCTCTTGAACAAGCGAACTAAGGTTGGTTGGTTCCTTAGTTTAGGGGCTGCGACAACGCGGTCATGTAGCCCCGTGTACTTTGGGTGTGTGTAGAATCTGTCTGATAACCGGTGTCAATTGTGATGTCTGTATTAGTGCGTGTTATCTGTTTTTAATTCATGTAAGGACTGCAGACATTGAATTTCAAGTAATTCCTACTTTTGCCGCCAAACGCCACCGTCAACAACTACTAGTTCGGAACTTGGCGACGCCACCGCAGTCAGCTCCCGGCGACGAACGTAGGAACCCTAAGAGCTTTGTTTAACCTATGGGGTAAAGTTAAGTAACTCCGTGATACTAAGCTTTCTTTGTTACTATTTCTTAAATTTTAGATTTCAGTTATTTCAATTCATTTCATGTTAAAGAGGAATACCCAACGGAACATCTCTGGCATGTATCTTACAAATATTCATAAGTTATTTCAAGGTATTAACTAACAAAATCCGGCAGTAGAAGTAGGTAACGCCGTGGTATTCAAGTTACTCCGTAATAGTGTTCGAGTTACTCCGTGACAGCATGGTGTTTATCATTCAGTGTACTTTTTAATCGTGAAAATTAATGTTTAATGTATTAAAAGAGTTCAAATCGTATGTAGACTAAGTTTCTATTACCCCATACTGCCCATATTGAAACATTTCACTACACAGTTTTTTTATAGAAAAAAACATTCTATTAATAATATTCCATTAAACATATTTTGAGTCTTCTTAGTCACTATCAGATTCCTCACACCGATCACACATAAAATAGACATTATAGGTACCAGACATTACAAAACTGATAATCAATCCATTCGGCTCCATTCTTCCTCTTGGTGTCATCCGCCAGGGGAGCCACCTCACGCTCCCCAACCATCATCGTCATTGTTCTGGGGTCTGGAATTAGGAAAAGACCGATCTATTGTGTCTATCTTGACACACTATCTTCACTTCAAATTCAGGTGACACAACGAGTGGCTTTCCAATTTTTGCAAGGGTAGCATTTCCTGGATCGGCTGAATATTTTGTGCAATAATCCTTTAGTGCACTCCACGGATTATTAAAACGTCTGCTGGCCTTGTATGCTGACCATCCTTCTTCCTTCATCGACCTCAATGCTTCTTTAAGTGTTTCAGCTGTGTAGGAGCGAGCCTCTTTATTCCATTTTGACGCCATTTCAGCGTCCAACCGAAGAAAAACGTACTTATTGCTAAGCTCACACACCTTGCATGCGTAACACTACATGCATGTAAGTTTTGTATGCGAATGGTCTGCATCTTACCTCTGACTGGTGTTAAAATTAAACTTATACAATGAAACAGCTGTTTATAAGAAACTAAAATCTTACCACAGATTTCAAGGGGTGTGGATCACTTGTGGAAATGTCAACTATCTGTTAATATATTTTTTGAACCTCATGGAGTTGGTCAAAGATAGAACGCAAGGGCTTCCTGGATTTCTGGTTTCTACTGCCATCTGTTGGTAAAAACTTAGAACTTTCGGAATTGAACCTACGTAGTGATAGAGGAAATACGCTTTATCACGGTGTTACTTGATATCACGGAGTAACTTGACTCTACCCTAATTAATTTAGCTTCACACAGATGTAATTAGTGGAAGGTTCTTTAACATGCCATAAATCTATGACAAGGGACCGCCGGCTTTACTTCCCCTCCGAAGGAAGGCATACTGAGGGAATTTTAACGCTCTTAAAAAATCCGACGACTTCAGCCGGGTTTGAACCCGCAATTTTGGGCATAGAAGCTCAGCATGCTACCAACTACGTCACCGAAGCCGCCACAAGCGAACTAATGAGAGTACTATTCATTGGATTAGATTTATAGTAGTAATGTATTATTTAGGCTACGCTCTGTAATTTTTGAAGAGGAGTATTACTGGAAACTATACGTAACGAAACACTTTCATTACTTGACAGTCTCTTCTCTAAACTCTGCAAGGATATTGTCAACAGTGTCTTGGATAAGATTACCCTCAATCGCCTGTATGATAGACGAAGAGAGTTTTATTTTCTTTGTTATTGCACAGGCTACGCATTGCACACTTCCAAAATGATTTACCTTAATAATAATAATCCGATATTCAATATGCTAGTTCTTCTCTAAATAACGGAAACTCACCGTGGCCGCGTTGCGGGCGTACAGTGATGACTGAGTTACAGCCAGATAACTAGCACACCGATTACAAAACAGCGAGTCGGGAAACCCTGGTTGCTGTCATAGCATTGATTACATACGCAGCTGGCAAGATACCTTACTTGACAGAGTTAAGACTTATGGTGAAGAACTGTAGCCTATCTCGTATCCCATGAACATGGATAGGTAAAGAATAAAACAGCGAATTTTCAAGAAGAACTCTTACAGTAAATGTCTTCGAAAGTTTCAGCGCCATGCGTTTTGTACTTGTGGGGGAACCTCAAACAAAAGGTATACAGAAACAATCCGCGTACTCTGGAGCAGCGTTTCGCAAACTGTGGTACGCGTACCACTGATGGTACTCTCGTACTCATGCAGTGGTACGCGGTGATATTACAAAAAATATAACAAATATTGGTTACGTTACGAAAAATAAAAAAATATAGAATGTAAAAATATAAAAACATTGATATGTTGCAGGAGGACTTTAAGGCCAAAGATAAGGAGCAGTTTATGAATTGAACTAAGGCAAACGTTTTCAAAAATGGCTCTTGTGAACTTTTGGGTTGAGAGGCGTGCAGGCTATCCCGACTTAGCCGACAAACCAGTTAGATTTTTACTGCCTTTCACTACTTCGTACTTGTGTGAGACTGCATTTTCTTCATTTGTTTATCACAAGAATAAATGCCGGAATAGGCTCCTTACAGTGGAAAACGATCTTCGTTTGAGACTCAGCAATCTTAAACGAGACATTCCTAAGTTGGCTTCTAATCTTCAAGCTCACCCTTCACATTGAAGTTGTTAGTTTAATTATTTGATTAGTATTATTTGTGCAGTGTCATTTCTGTACTTATTGTAATAAATAATAAAACAACTGGACACAATTTTTATTATTTGAACCTTAACTCTAGCAGTCTAACTCGAACAAACACAACTTATAATTCATCCTTTGGTCTGCTACGTAGCGGTGGTGGTGGTGGGGATATAGTTACTATATCTCCCAACAATTAGGCGGTACGCGATAGAGAGGGACTTCACTGTATTAAGACATTAACAAGAATTTAAACTTGAAAGACAGTACCGTTTTGATTGTATTTCCGGCTGACTGCGTGGCTCAGCGGTAACGTTCTCCATTGCTGGTCCCAAGGTTGCAGGATCGAATCCTGGCACAGTCAGCTGGCATTTGAGGGTGCGCAAATGCGAAGGAGCTGTGTCAGTAGATTTACTGGCACGTTAAAGATCCCCTTCGGGGCAAAATTCCGGTGCCCCGACGTCTCTAAATGCCACAGTAGTTAAAAGGGACGTAAAACCAATAACATTATTATTATTATTGATTGTAATTCCTCTCTTAGGAGAACCATTGTAAATAAAACAACGTATTATTTCCAATAAATGTAAGCTTAAAAATGACCGGCAGATCTGTAATATGCATAATTATCTCACCTTGAGAATTTAAGCACGAAACGCTGTTAAAACAGGTCGCAATAGAGCAGTGAAAAAATAATTACATAGACACACATTTCAAGGCACACCATTACTCTGAAATCGAATACGGCATACAGCAAAATATATACGCTTGAGCATAATGACGCAAACTACATACAGCACATTGAATAATGAGTGACAGTTCATGGAATACAAAGAACGAGCATATAAAACTCTTTGCTTCAGTGTCAGTTTTCCTTTTACATCGCAACGAACGCCACGGGCAAGCGTACACGGTCCGTGGTCATGATTGTACGTACGAAGCTGTCAGCTTTATGAAGGGAATCTAATCGACTTCAATCAGACTGCTTCTGCACACAAAGAGTGCTCAACACTGTCACAGACAAGGAGATTGCGTAGCTATGAAATTGTATTTGGCACATTACATTCTAACTTGATGACGCTAGCCGCGGAGTGATGAACAAAAAAGCCTTTGAATGAACTGTTCATCAACACAAGTTTTAATGGAGAGATACAATATTACACAGTCAAATATGCAGTGACCCGAAACAGCAAAGTAAGGCAATAGCTACACGGTTGAAACATCAAAGGTTCCATTCACGAACAGAGATTTTCTGCATGCTTGCCTTCTATCTATTGAGATTAAGAAACCTTTTTGTTCATTTTATCGCCTATGCCACGGGTTCTAAAATTTTTTAACTGATATACCGCCAAACCAAAATTAGTCTATCATTTTATCGCACCAAAAATAATATTACTGGACTATCAATGCTATCATTTCAAAATTGCATTAGTATATTACCTAACACTCCAAACAAGATTATGCGCTTACAAAATCAATACTTAGGTTATCTTCTTTTGTTGACATAGTAAGAAATATCATAATTCAATCTGAATTAACAAGGGTTATATAAATTTAAAAAACGTGTTAATTTTCAAAACTAACTTTTGCATTCTTCATATTTTTAATTATTGTTAGTTTTTTTTTAGTTTTAATTATGTTAGGCAGTTTTCATATTTAGATATCCAACTCAATTTTTTATTGACAAAACTGTGTATTTTTGTGAGTTCTATTATTATTATCATTATTATTGTTAGTTTTATTTTATGGTTTATTTTAGTCAGTTTTCATATTCATGCATTCACCCAAAATGTTTAACTGATCAACATTTTTATTTTGTTTGCTTTTATTATTATTGCTAGTATTATTTTATGGTTTATTAATTTTTGACAGTTTTCTTATTTAGGCATCCAACTCAAAATATTCAACGGATCAAAATTTGTATTTTCTTACTGTGATAAAACTACAATCCATAATTCTACAGCTAATAAATAAAAGGAAACACACACAACTTTATAGGAGAGACAACTGCTTCCTTAAGAATGCTACATTAGACTTTATACGGTTGTAACACTACGCTTTAACATTACTATGTTCTGAAAACATGCTAAGTTGTGAAGGAAGGAAGGAAGCTAGCTTGTAGTTTAACGTGACCGTTAATCTTGAGATCATGAGCCACGGGACCTCCTTTTTACGTGGAATCCGAACCACAGGACATGGCATTTCAATTCGAAAATCTCACATGCATTGACCGGGAATCGAACCTTGGCCGCCTTGGTGAGAGGCATACAGCTAGACCGCTGAGCCACCACGCCTCTACTAAGTTGTGAAGTTGTGTTTTGAATGAAGATTATAACAAACAGTTATAATTATATTTTTGCAGTAGTCTCTTCCTCGTTATTTTTTAGTAATTCGCCTGTTCCTTGCCACCCCACTTTGTGTTTTAATAATTTGTATATAATAGGCTACAAATACTTGAAGAAGAAAGTGCAACTTTTGACAAGTGTTGAAACGACAATGAGGAACTAAAAATTTTCATAAATACACACTCCAAAATTTACAATTTACTACTCCACCCAGTTTCATAGGAGACATAGTTTATTCCCGCGGCGTAGCCGTACTCGTCAAATCGTGCACCACAGCCTTGCGGACAGCTGCAGCAAATCCAGAGATCGCAGGTTAGAATCCCCGCACTGACAACGGCCATCCTGAGTGTGGGTTTTCCAAACTCCTCCCAGGCAAATGCCGGAATAGTGCCTTACTCCCAAGGTCCCGGGGTGCCTACTCTAGCCCTGTCCCTAATAGAGTTAGATACACACACTGCTACAGTCATTACAGGAATACAGATTATCAGAAAAATTCAACACACACCCAGCTACACGGGGCTGATGAGAAAGATGTCCCAAGCGCCTTAATTGAGTTAACAACAGCAATAACTCACCGATTACAGGAATTGTATTTTAGAAGTCGGTGCGTCGCATCATCTGCATTTTTAATTCAGTAATTCCTCAATGTAAATTCAGCTAACAGTACCTGTTCGTTATGCCAAGTATGGCTGGTATTTGTTCAATGATGCGGAAGTTAGAACCAGTAAAATTCACAAACTTGTTCACCCACTATCCTGATTTTTATGGTAGTAATGATTGTTGCTTTAATGGACAAAACATCGAAGTTATCAGCCGGAAATTGTATTTTTAAAGCAGTAATATTTTCTAAAAGTACACCAATACCACAGCAAATTTTGCTGTGATCAGTTTAAGAGCTCAAGAGTTTGCTTTTATTTGTTTACTGTTAGAATACGATGTAAGTGCCTTAAACAGCAGAGAAAATGGTGACAGAGACATAATATCTGAAGTGCAGCAATGGGATGCGGTAATCCACCTATATCCTCTGATATCATCGCCCGATAAGATGATCATCTTACAGAACGCTTCAAATCGCTTTAAGAGAGCTGGAGCATGCCCCAGTGTGCGTCAGCTGTTTCGATCTGACGAGTAGGGGAGACAGCATTCGCTTTTACTGCCGCGGGATGATATTATGTCTAGCTGTGTTACGAACTATATCGTCAACAAATAACGCAAGATCGATTATTAAATGAATCGTACACGGTACTGACTGCTAGGCAATCAGGATGGAGGGAGGCTCCATATTCAACAATTTGGCTCTCGCTGACCCAGTTTTACAGAAGACAGATCCTAATGTCATGGCCACCTTGCTTTTAATCAATATAGCATCAACTAATAATGAAAGAGGAAACCACGTCTATCCTCGAACCTTTCCAGAGAGCCTACCCGGGCAGCTTATTTAAGAAAGGACTTATTACCATATTCGACTGTGGGAGAGATGAGCCCAATGTTCCGCGCCTTAAAACAAAAAGGCATCACCATTATGGCCCTGTTTGGCCATTCGAATAAAATTTACAAAAATAATTCTGGTAGTAAAAATTAATCAATTGCACAACATTGCGTAAACATAGGGAAAATTTTAGGCTACTCAATACAAAAAGTATGATGATGATGACGATGATGATGATGATAATTGTTGTTTTAAGGAACCTAACATCTACAGGGTGGCCACAAAGTCCCGTTACCCCCCTCTTATAACCAATAGAAATCTCTAAACCTAGTTAAATAAGTTGTACGCCATTTCTAAGAGAGGTTTTCTTAGGAATATACGGCATTACGAGACCCATCCATCGCCCTGGAAGAACTGCGACAATGTAGAAGCACATGAAAGACTTAGGCATGCGCCCTTATCGGCCTACGCCCATCCAGAAATTATCGGATGGAGGCATGTGAGGCACTTCTTCAGATGTTCGACACAATACCAAAACGAGGCAAAGTGCTCTTTTCCGATGGTTCTCCTGTGCTGCCGGCCCACTTGCCTGGCCACCACGAAGCCCAGACCTTACGACATGTGATAATGCGCTATGGGGGTTCATAAAGGGTATCGTTTCACAAAACGGATACAATACCACGGATGAACTGAAAGATGGTGTGAGACAAGCTTTCACTAAAGTCACACCAGCAATGCTCCGAAGAATGTCGCACAGAACTTGGTGCCATATCATCATTTGCCATGAAAATGATGGTGCACAGACTGATGGTTTGGACTCTTAATGCCGTATATTCCTAAGAAACACTCTCTTAGAAATGGTGTACAACTTATTTAACTAGGTTTAGGGGTTTCTATTGGTTATAAGAGGGGGTAACGGGACTTGGTGGCCACCTTGGTTATCGGCTCTTAATGGTCTGGTTGATAGCGAAAATGACAATGAAATGCAAACCATAACAAAAACCAAGGTAGATTGAAAATACTTACAAAAATGGAACTTAGAAACTTGAAAAGACTCACAAAATGTAGAGTGGAAATAATTACAAAAGGTAATTTAGATGGATAATACTCACAAAATATAGTTTAGGTTCAAAATACCTATAAAATGCAAAGTAGATTCGAAACACTCACACAATGCAATTTACATTCAAAATACTTACAAAACGCAATTGAAATTGAAAATAAGCAATGCAATTTAGATTGAAAATGTCCTACCAGATTCAAAATACTCCCAAAATGCAATTGATTTCAAAATAATTAAAAATGCAATTGAAATTGAAAATACTTACAAAATGAAATTTACATTCAAAACACTCACAATATGTCAGCCCTAGATTCAAAATACTTACAAAATGCAATTTAGATTGAAAATACTTACAAAATGTAATTTTGATGGAAAAGGACTTAGAAAATGTAATTTACATACACGGGGAGCCAATTCACAAAACAGTGTGGGAATCTTAAAGAGAAAAGGAAATATAATGTAAAGAAAGGCTGATCCCTCGAAAAATCAAGGATCACGAAATATGAGAGAAGGGCCAATTAAGGCGGGAAAGGAAGAGACTCCCTAGGCTTCGGATACTCTAATACCGTCGGGGTTGGAAGAGAACAAGAGTTGACCAAGAGAGTTCGACAGGAAAGAAGACGGAGAGGAGCCCGGCACAAGTAAGTGGAAACAAAGCCGGACTCAGCTGGGGTCCCGTGGTCACCAACCCACGTCCCACAAGTTGTAAGCCCCTGGAGGGGGGGGGGAGTATGTTATAGAAGTGAACGATAGTTCGTTAGCTAGTTAGTTGTCCACCTCGTGGTGTAGCGGCTAGCATTCTTGGATGTCACCTCGGAGGTCCGAGTTGGATTCCTGACTCTGCCAAGAAATAAAATTCTGATCTGAGGGGTGGAGGGTTTGAACCCGTGATCTTGGGCATAAAGCTCAGCATGCTACCAACTACGCCACCGTAGCCGCTATGGTCGTCACGGCTGGACTCTGACGTACGTAGCCTACTATTCAATGTACAGTATTGTGTGCTGAATACATTTTAAAGCTAACTTACGGGTCAGGTATATTGGGGTGCTGTGTAGACATTCCTCTCTTAGGAACTCATTCACAATGCCAGGCAAGTCTTTTCAAGCCAGGACAAAAGATAGAGCTGGAAAGCCCACGTAACGGGCTAGCTGCTAGCGACCAGTTTCCTATTGTTGGGCTGTAAGAACGGTCACTGAAACATTCTGCAATTCGTATTCCTGGGGGGTGATAGTGAATGTAACGAACTAGTTATTTTGGGACTGGTCCTGTTGCTCCAGGGATCCCAGCATCCAGAAATGTATTTCACTATACCTGCAAGATATACAAATGAATAAAGTTGTTATGATATTGGCCTTCACGGTAAAATAATTAACCTCCTGCAATTCTTACAGGTTTTTGCCAAGTCTGTTGTGGGGTTTCGGCAAGGTGCATTAGGTCAGACTCATCAGTAGGCTCTTGATACAGCCTGCCCGGACGCGAGATTTCATTTTCTAGTTCACTTTTAGCGTTAGAGAGCGATACGGCTTCTTGATTGGCTGTTCCGACGAAACACGACTGCACCAAGGGCTGTGATTAGACAGCGTAGTTATAGAGTGGAACCCATCAGCGATGTCGTTCCAGGTTTGAACAAAATATGTAGAACTCCCATTGTTTTAACTTCCTATTTTCTTGGTACCTTCTATTGTAATGCGCCTAGCAATAGTTGCATGATCATTGTTTCTAGGCCATAAGTGTTTCCGTATCTTAATTCAAGACCTGCGGTGAATGGCAAGCTCATTTTTCGGCTCCGTGGTTGCCATTTATGCCTTTCATGCCGACAGGAAATAAAATATTTTGGGCCACCTCCCCATGTGCATACAATTCTTGATCGGGAGTGGATGATAGCTACTTCCGCAATCGTACAGAGTAAATGAGCTAATCGGTGAAAAACATTCTGGTAATGATTCTTCTTTACTTAATACGGAAACACTTATGGCCTAGGATCAATGATCATGCAACTATTGCTTGGCGCATTACAACTTATAAGGGTACCTAGGAAATAGGAAGTTAAAACAGTGGGAGTTCTACATATTTTGTTTCAAACCTGGAACGGCATCGCTGATAGGCTCCACCCTATAACTTCGCTGACTAATCATAGCCCTTGGTGCAGTCAGGTTTCGTCAGAATAGCCAATTAGGAAGCTGGATATTTCTCCAATGCTAAAAGTGAACTAGAAATTGCAATCTCGCTGCCCGGACCGCCACAGGGGTAGTGGACATGCACTGCGTCCCATATACACAGTGTTTCAGTGAGATCATGCCAAACGGTTACCGGCAATCCGGGCCGTTACACTGAGCAGTGAACACATCGACATAGGGAACATGTGGTCTCCGAGGTCACCCATAGGTGCTATGGACGTAAACATGTGTAACACGAATAAGGTGTCCTGAATAGTTAGTTATGTGTATTACTTATTGACAGTAAATGTGTAGACTAGCCAGTGAACGGATGGGCAGAAACATGTAGATGGCCAATGCTATGTTTGTGGTTCCTCTGTCGTCCGGAAGGTAGCGCGGTCATACAAAATCTGGTACGTCGTTGCCATGCTTGTATCGAGGTTGGTGGCCGTCATGTTGAACAACTTTCATGAGTTTATACACACTGATTTTGTAATTCTGGTCCGTTCATGGGATGGTCGTCAGTTACAGTGCTACCTGTGTGAAAATATAAGTTCCATATTTGCTGTAAAAAAAAAAAAAAACAATAAGCGTTTGTGTTACCCTGGTTTGAGAGCTGGGAAGGGGCACACTCAGCTTCATGAGCAGAGGCGGGTTCAATTCCCATCTCGGCCATTCGAGTAGTACAGAACTCTATTAAAAGACCAATACGATAACAGACGAAATTACAAAACGCAGAGCCAAATTTTACACTCACATCCACAGGATGGCCACCTCCAAAGTGCCAAAGAAACTACTTGGTATCATAACACAGAGTAAATGCGGCACAGAATGGCTTAAAGAGGTGCAGAGAACCCTACAAGTAATAGGCATAGAAAATTTCGAAGACCGAATTGAGTGCCAGACGAAAATCGCGAATATTAAGTTGGAACCAAGATCATTACGACAACCTGGGAAAATTGGACGGATGAGAGGAAGAGGGAACATTCCGCGAGAATGAAGAGATTTTGGGAGGAGCGGAGGAGACACCCCTCCAAATGGCATCATGTTATCAAGTTTAATCGCTCTCCTGTAGGGAAATTTTCGCTTAAATAAATAATAATGTTATTGGTTTTACGTCCCTTTAAACTACTGCGGCTTTTAGAGATGCCAGGGTGCCGGATTCTTTCCTCGAAGTGGATCTTTAACGTGCCAGTAAATGGACTGACTCGGCTCCCTCGTATTTGTGCACCCTCAAATGCCAGCTGACTGCACCAGGATTCGATTCTGCAACCTTCGGCACAGCAGGTAAGAACATTACCACTGAACCACGCAGGCAGTCATTCCCATTTTTACTCCAGGAAACCCCCAGGAATACTCATAACAAGGGCGCGGATTTCTATGACCTAAAAATGTATGAAATATGTATGCATTTATGACCTAAAAACATAAAAATATGACCTATAATATTCAGAATATGACTTAATGAATGGCATCTACGTTACATAGAAACACTCTTATTACTCCATCCGTACTGAATATGTTTTCACTTAACTCGTGAACAAAACTTCGCAATTTCCCACAAATTGAGACTTTCGTTTTAGGCATATTGAAAGGAACTGAATGACTGAAGCTCCCTAATGAGTGACCAAGGTCATTCAGTGTGTTGAAGAGGGAAGGAGAGAGATAAGAACGATGACAAATACTGCGGAATTACCTCTGCTTCCGTGTAAACAATAGCCCGGTTTCCAGGAATTGACCCAGCTAGCAAACAATAGCTCTTACCTGTTAGAAACATTCCATACACTACTTTAGAATGGTTCTTCAGTAGTATATTCGAGTCCATCCTGAACAATATTTTCTAGAGCTTATTCTGATTTTTATAAAACGAAATTCAAATGAAAATTACCAAAATATGCCGTTTGTAATGATATTTTGTTCAAAATATGCCATAAAACTTAAGAAAGCCTAAATATGCATTTATATGTCCAATAAAACCTGTTTAATTTTGGTTATACCGACAGTAGTGGCTACGGACGCTAGCTAAAGCGCAGTGTTGGGTCATGGGGCCAAGCTCTCTGCTGACTCGGTAGACGCGAGGGTTCGAGCCCCACCGTCGGCTGTCCTTGAAATGGTTTTCCATGGTTTCCCATTTTCAACACCAGGCAAATGCTGGGACAGTACCTTCTGAAAGGCCACGGCCGCTTCCTTCCACATCCTTGCCCAGTTTCATTCATCTTCATCCATTCCATCTCTCATCCCGACACGCAGGTCGTCCACGGGCGTCGACCAGAAAGACCTGCACTCGGCCTCTTAGTAGACTACACGAAAAAAAAAATGTTTTGGTTATCATGCTGGGAAACGTGTTGAAAATACAAGACTATAAGATATAATGTTAAGGGAAAAAATAATAATAATAATGTTAATAATGTTATTGGTTTTACGTCCCTTTTAACTACCGTGGCTTTTAGAGACGCCGGGGTGCCGGAATTTTGCCCCGAAGGGAATCTTTAACGTGCCAGTAAATGTACTGACACGGCTCCCTCGCATTTGCGTACCCTCAAATGCCAGCTGACTGCGCCAGGTTTCGAACCTGCAAAGGGAAAAAATATGACTTCTCTTAGAAATCCGCCCCTACTCATAACTTACGGTCAAAACCACCAGGATGGTCGAACTCCGCTAACTAGGCTAAACCCAAACAGTCTTGTTAGCTTACGCTAATGGGTTTGGGAAGAGAGTGGGGGTAGGCAACTTCACCAGAAATGCTGGTTAAGCCATTAGTTGACTGACAGCTACATACACCTGGACCCCCTGGAGTTTCCGTAGATACCATAATCAGTGCAGCTAACATGTTATCCATGTACAGTAAAAGAGGTGGAGAATTGAGAGAATTATATGACTATAAATTTCATAAGTGTGAATTGTCAAAACGGGGTCAGAAGTGGATGTGTTCAAACAGGGAATGTTCTGCCCATTTATTTACAAATGGTGGTAACTTTCTGTTAGGTGGGTCTAACAATCACGAACCATGTACCACGATTAATGTGCATACTGATCTGTATAGTAACTCTAAAACGCAAATAAAATTATTGCACTTGTGCTTTAAAGGCAAATCTGGAATAATGCCTAAAATTTCTAAAGAGTGGTATGAAATACGTGTTTGAGATAACAAGAGTAGATAGTGAAGATCAGTGCTAGTTGACACATTCCGACAATATTTACTACCAAGTCCACTATGGAGTGGGGGGGGGGGGGGGGGGGGGAGGCAGTGAAACACGCCTCAGGCAACTTCCCCTGTTAGGATACTCCTAATTTACCCCAGTGGAGAGAACTCATTAGCGAAGCTCTGTATCACCCAAAACCACCTCCATCCCAATCCTGGCCAGAATTCTAAAACTACACACACTATAACAGGTACCACAGTACCACATGTAATCAAACAAAATTTTACACACACCCAAGTACACGGAGCTGAAATGACCATGATGTCCAAGTCTCTAAGTCAACCAACAACATTAATAAAAACATCACGGTTTGGCAAAATGCCCGACCTACAAGACAGGCTAACAACTCAAAAGGCGGCGCAAAAAAAAAAAAAAAAGACTTAACTGTTTTGCTTTGATATATGCGCCTCTAACGATAGGATTTGTACGTAATTTCCCTGGATAATTCCAAGAAATGAGAAGATTACGAGTTCTCACACCACAGTAGTGTCTTATCAGGTTGACAGACAACTTGACAGTCTTAGCTCGCTGCTGAAATGTCGTGCCCAGAATGAAATTGGCGTCTCTCAAAGTGCGAGACCAGTTATAAGCGGCATTGGACAGAACGTGGCACGGATATCAAACACTACTGCAGGACCACATACGAACACTTGGACATCAATATGATGGAGCCACAGTACGGACTTAAAATGGTGGTGATGAAGATTGCGATATTTGAGGGACTCAAAATACCAATTACGTCATTAACCACTGACAATGAGAATGATTGAGGATTATTCTTAGAGATCAAAAGGAAACGAATGTACAGTGTGAGCGAAAAGTCCCATTAACCTGTATCTACTAATAATGTAATAATAATGTTTATGCTCGACGATGTCGAAATGTAAATATTATATATCAGAAAACTGTATCATAATGAGTAGAGCTGGGATTTTTATGTAGTATTAAGTGGCATAAATATGTAACAAAAAGCACAAAAATAAGTAGCAAAATATGTAGATTGGGCAAAATATATAATATCATATAATTAATATAAACTTACTATTTTGTCAGTTACAACACACTAAACATGCTTTATATTACATTTTGTAGCACAGTGAACAATTACGTATTTTTAATGCTCTTTGGAGTCATATTATATGAATATATCACACTCATATTCAATAGAAACTTATTATTTTCATAACTCAAAGCACGTTTACTCATTAAATTTTGTAGCACAGTGAACTATTAAGTATTTTTCGATGTTCTGGGACCAAAGAAAGGCATTTGTCACTTAGGATGTTCTTATATGCAGAGAAAGATCTTTCAATATCACATGATGTAACAGGGTAAAATTTTAGGAGAGGAATTTTCGCTGGAGAAATCTCCTCGGGAGAATCAACGTCATCTCCATTTAGAATTTGGCACACACTGTGAAATGTTGAATAACCAGGATTTCTCTTCAACACTTTTTGCAATTTACTCAATACACTTGCACCAGTTTCCCCTTGCACAGCATTTATCATCCTATCATCCTCTCAAATACCTGTCACTCATAATTACCTTAATCACCCTGTTGAGAGGACAGTCAACAGCCCTACATTAAGTGTGAAACTTCAATTCAGCAATTTATCTTACTAATATATAAAAATGAGATGGTGTGTGTCTGTCTTTCTGTCTGTCTGTCTGTCTGTTACTCAATAACACAAGAACCACTGGTCCGAGTTAAATGAAATTTTGCATGGATGTAGCTGATTTACCAGGTTTACATATAGGATACTTTTGATTACGATATTTTGCACTATTGAAAAATGGCGACTATTTTCATATTTCCATTTCAAATAAAAACAGAACGCTAAGATATGGCAACCTTTTGATGGCACTACGAGCTTTAAAATTTAATTTTCTATCCGAAATGTCCTTACCACTTTTCGTGTATCTCCAACGGTTAGCGAGTTAAACCTACATTTGTGACGTCACTACACCCTTTGGTTTAAAAATTTCATATTTCCATCATCTTACTAATATATAAAAATGCGATGGTGTGTGTCTGTCTTTCTGTCTGTCTGTCTGTCTGTCTGTCTGTTACTCAATAACGCAAGAACCACTGGTCCGATTTAAATGAAATTTTGCATGGATGTAGCTGATTTACCAGGTTTACATATAGGATACTTTTGATTACGATATTTTGCACTATTGAAAAATGGCGACTATTTTCATATTTCCAATTCAAATAAAAACAGAACGCTAAGATATAGCAACCTTTTGATGGCACTACGAGCTTTAAAATTTAATTTTCTATCCGAAATGTCCTTACCACTTTTCGTGTATCTCCAACGGTTAGCCAGTTAAACCTACATTTGTGACGTCACTACACCCTTTGGTTTAAAAATTTCATATTTCCATCATCTTACTAATATATAAAAATGCGATGGTGTCTGTCTGTCTGTCTGTCTGTCTGTCTGTCTGTCTGTCTGTCTGTCTGTTACTCAATAACACAAGAACCACTGGTCCGATTTAAATGAAGTTTTGCATGGATGTAGCTGATTTACCAGGTTTACATATAGGATACTTTTGATTACGATATTTTGCACTATTGAAAAATGGCGACTATTTTCATATTTCCATTTCAAATAAAAACAGAACGCTAAGATATAGCAACCTTTTGATGGCACTACGAGCTTTAAAATTTAATTTTCTATCCGAAATGTCCTTATCACTTTTCGTGTATCTCCAACGGTTAGCGAGTTAAGCCTACATTTGTGACGTCACTACACCCTTTGGTTTAAAAATTTCATATTTCCATCATCTTACTAATATATAAAAATGAGATGGTGTGTGTCTGTCTTTCTGTCTGTCTGTCTGTCTGTCTGTTACTCAATAACACAAGAAACACTGGTCCGATTTAAATGAAATTTTGCATGGATGTAGCTGATTTACCAGGTTTACATATAGGATACTTTTGATTACGATATTTTGCACTATTGACAAAATGGCGACTATTTTCATATTTCCATTTCAAATAAAAACAGAACGCTAAGATATAGCAACCTTTTGATGGCACTACGAGCTTTAAAATTTAATTTTCTATCCGAAATGTCCTTACCACTTTTCGTGTATCTCCAACGGTTAGCCAGTTAAACCTACATTTGTGACGTCACTACACCCTTTGGTTTAAAAATTTCATATTTCCATCATCTTACTAATATATAAAAATGCGATGGTGTCTGTCTGTCTTTCTGTCTGTCTGTCTGTCTGTCTGTCTGTTACTCAATAACACAAGAACCACTGGTCCGATTTAAATGAAGTTTTGCATGGATGTAGCTGATTTACCAGGTTTACATATAGGATACTTTTGATTACGATATTTTGCACTATTGAAAAATGGCGACTATTTTCATATTTCCATTTCAAATAAAAACAGAACGCTAAGATATAGCAACCTTTTGATGGCACTACGAGCTTTAAAATTTAATTTTCTATCCGAAATGTCCTTACCACTTTTCGTGTATCTCCAACGGTTAGCGAGTTAAACCTACATTTGTGACGTCACTACACCCTTTGGTTTAAAAAATTCATATTTCCATCATCTTACTAATAAATAAAAATGCGATGGTGTGTGTCTGTCTTTCTGTCTGTCTGTCTGTCTGTCTGTCTGTTACTCAATAACGCAAGAACCACTGGTCCGATTTAAATGAAATTTTGCATGGATGTAGCTGATTTACCAGGTTTACATATAGGATACTTTTGATTACGATATTTTGCACTATTGAAAAATGGCGACTATTTTCATATTTCCATTTCAAATAAAAACAGAACGCTAATATATAGCAACCTTTTGATGACACTACGAGCTTTAAAATTTAATTTTCTATCCGAAATGTCCTTACCACTTTTCGTGTATCTCCAACGGTTAGCCAGTTAAACCTACATTTGTGACGTCACTACACCCTTTGGTTTAAAAATTTCATATTTCCATCATCTTACTAATATATAAAAATGCGATGGTGTCTGTCTGTCTTTCTGTCTGTCTGTCTGTCTGTCTGTCTGTCTGTCTGTTACTCAATAACACAAGAACCACTGGTCCGATTTAAATGAAGTTTTGCATGGATGTAGCTGATTTACCAGGTTTACATATAGGATACTTTTGATTACGATATTTTGCACTATTGAAAAATGGCGACTATTTTCATATTTCCATTTCAAATAAAAACAGAACGCTAAGATATAGCAACCTTTTGATGGCACTACGAGCTTTAAAATTTAATTTTCTATCCGAAATGTCCTTATCACTTTTCGTGTATCTCCAACGGTTAGCGAGTTAAGCCTACATTTGTGACGTCACTACACCCTTTGGTTTAAAAATTTCATATTTCCATCATCTTACTAATATATAAAAATGAGATGGTGTGTGTCTGTCTTTCTGTCTGTCTGTCTGTCTGTCTGTTACTCAATAACACAAGAAACACTGGTCCGATTTAAATGAAATTTTGCATGGATGTAGCTGATTTACCAGGTTTACATATAGGATACTTTTGATTACGATATTTTGCACTATTGACAAAATGGCGACTATTTTCATATTTCCATTTCAAATAAAAACAGAACGCTAAGATATAGCAACCTTTTGATGGCACTACGAGCTTTAAAATTTAATTTTCTATCCGAAATGTCCTTACCACTTTTCGTGTATCTCCAACGGTTAGCCAGTTAAACCTACATTTGTGACGTCACTACACCCTTTGGTTTAAAAATTTCATATTTCCATCATCTTACTAATATATAAAAATGCGATGGTGTCTGTCTGTCTTTCTGTCTGTCTGTCTGTCTGTCTGTCTGTTACTCAATAACACAAGAACCACTGGTCCGATTTAAATGAAGTTTTGCATGGATGTAGCTGATTTACCAGGTTTACATATAGGATACTTTTGATTACGATATTTTGCACTATTGAAAAATGGCGACTATTTTCATATTTCCATTTCAAATAAAAACAGAACGCTAAGATATAGCAACCTTTTGATGGCACTACGAGCTTTAAAATTTAATTTTCTATCCGAAATGTCCTTACCACTTTTCGTGTATCTCCAACGGTTAGCGAGTTAAACCTACATTTGTGACGTCACTACACCCTTTGGTTTAAAAAATTCATATTTCCATCATCTTACTAATAAATAAAAATGCGATGGTGTGTGTCTGTCTTTCTGTCTGTCTGTCTGTCTGTCTGTCTGTTACTCAATAACGCAAGAACCACTGGTCCGATTTAAATGAAATTTTGCATGGATGTAGCTGATTTACCAGGTTTACATATAGGATACTTTTGATTACGATATTTTGCACTATTGAAAAATGGCGACTATTTTCATATTTCCATTTCAAATAAAAACAGAACGCTAATATATAGCAACCTTTTGATGACACTACGAGCTTTAAAATTTAATTTTCTATCCGAAATGTCCTTACCACTTTTCGTGTATCTCCAACGGTTAGCCAGTTAAACCTACATTTGTGACGTCACTACACCCTTTGGTTTAAAAATTTCATATTTCCATCATCTTACTAATATATAAAAATGCGATGGTGTCTGTCTGTCTTTCTGTCTGTCTGTCTGTCTGTCTGTCTGTCTGTCTGTTACTCAATAACACAAGAACCACTGGTCCGATTTAAATGAAGTTTTGCATGGATGTAGCTGATTTACCAGGTTTACATATAGGATACTTTTGATTACGATATTTTGCACTATTGAAAAATGGCGACTATTTTCATATTTCCATTTCAAATAAAAACAGAACGCTAAGATATAGCAACCTTTTGATGGCACTACGAGCTTTAAAATTTAATTTTCTATCCGAAATGTCCTTATCACTTTTCGTGTATCTCCAACGGTTAGCGAGTTAAGCCTACATTTGTGACGTCACTACACCCTTTGGTTTAAAAATTTCATATTTCCATCATCTTACTAATATATAAAAATGAGATGGTGTGTGTCTGTCTTTCTGTCTGTCTGTCTGTTACTCAATAACACAAGAAACACTGGTCCGATTTAAATGAAATTTTGCATGGATGTAGCTGATTTACCAGGTTTACATATAGGATACTTTTGATTACGATATTTTGCACTATTGACAAAATGGCGACTATTTTCATATTTCCATTTCAAATAAAAACAGAACGCTAAGATATAGCAACCTTTTGATGGCACTACGAGCTTTAAAATTTAATTTTCTATCCGAAATGTCCTTACCACTTTTCGTGTATCTCCAACGGTTAGCCAGTTAAACCTACATTTGTGACGTCACTACACCCTTTGGTTTAAAAATTTCATATTTCCATCATCTTACTAATATATAAAAATGCGATGGTGTCTGTCTGTCTTTCTGTCTGTCTGTCTGTCTGTTACTCAATAACACAAGAACCACTGGTCCGATTTAAATGAAGTTTTGCATGGATGTAGCTGATTTACCAGGTTTACATATAGGATACTTTTGATTACGATATTTTGCACTATTGAAAAATGGCGACTATTTTCATATTTCCATTTCAAATAAAAACAGAACGCTAAGATATAGCAACCTTTTGATGGCACTACGAGCTTTAAAATTTAATTTTCTATCCGAAATGTCCTTACCACTTTTCGTGTATCTCCAACGGTTAGCGAGTTAAACCTACATTTGTGACGTCACTACACCCTTTGGTTTAAAAAATTCATATTTCCATCATCTTACTAATAAATAAAAATGCGATGGTGTGTGTCTGTCTTTCTGTCTGTCTGTCTGTCTGTCTGTCTGTTACTCAATAACGCAAGAACCACTGGTCCGATTTAAATGAAATTTTGCATGGATGTAGCTGATTTACCAGGTTTACATATAGGATACTTTTGATTACGATATTTTGCACTATTGAAAAATGGCGACTATTTTCATATTTCCATTTCAAATAAAAACAGAACGCTAATATATAGCAACCTTTTGATGGCACTACGAGCTTTAAAATTTAATTTTCTATCCGAAATGTCCTTACCACTTTTCGTGTATCTCCAACGGTTAGCCAGTTAAACCTACATTTGTGACGTCACTACACCCTTTGGTTTAAAAATTTCATATTTCCATCATCTTACTAATATATAAAAATGAGATTGTGTGTGTCTGTCTTTCTGTCTGTCGGTTTGTCTGTCTGTTGCTCAATAACACAAGAACCACTGGTACGATTTAAATGAAATTTTGCATGGATGTAGCTGATTTACCAGGTTTACATATAGGTTACTTTTGATTACGACACTTTGCACTATTGAAAAATGGCGACTATTTTCATATTTCCATTTCAAATAAAAAGAGAACGCTAAGATATAGCAACCTTTTGATGGCACTACGAGCTTTAAAATTTAATTTTCTATCCGAAATGTCCTTACCACTTTTCGTGTATCTCCAACGGTTAGCCAGTTAAACCTACATTTGTGACGTCACTACACCCTTTGGTTTAAAAATTTCATATTTTCATCATCTTACTAATATATAAAAATGAGATGGTGTGTGTCTGTCTTTCTGTCTGTCTGTCTGTCTGTCTGTCTGTCTGTTACTCAATAACACAAGAACCACTGGTCCGATTTAAATGAAATTTTGCATGGATGTAGCTGATTTACCAGGTTTACATATAGGATACTTTTGATTACGATATTTTGCACTATTGAAAAATGGCGACTATTTTCATATTTCCTTTTCAAATAAAACGAGAACGCTAAGATATAGCAACCGTTTGATGGCACTACGAGCTTTGAAATTTAATTTCCTATCCGAAAGGTCCTTATCACTTTTCGTGCATCTCCAACGGTTAGCGAGTAAATCCTACTTTTGTGACGTCACTACACCCTTTGGTTTCAAAATTTCATATTTCCATTTCAATTAAAAAGAGAACGCTAAAAATAGCAAACTTTTGATGGTATACACCTGATTTGCCGTTTAATTTTCTATCCAGAATGTTCTTATCACTTTTCGTGTATCTCTGACGGTTAGCGAGTAAAACCTAAATTTGTGCAATAAAACACGGTCAACACCGAGCGGTGCAGTATATCTCTACATATATAAAAAGAATATTTGTTTGTTTTTTTCTGAATTTCTACAGAAATTTGAGTTATTTACACGTTTCAGACTGTTTTATGATCGATGCGCGCGAAAATAATGTTTTGGTCTGTCTGTCTGTCTGTTTGTTTGATTGTCTGTGGACAACTTTGTTCCCTTATAACTCGAGAACGTCTGGGTGTATCAACGTAAAATTTGGTACAGATATCCATCAGAGGCACGACACTAATCATTGATGTATCCCTTCTCCGTACCTCTCATAAACGAGGGCCTACCCCCTTAAAATACATGCTGAAATAGGAGTAGAAGGACGAGACAAAGCTCATTTTCAGCCCCTCAATGTGAGAGACAAAACTTTGGGGGCCCTAAAAGCACATTTCAAGGTCCTACGTCCAACCGTTTTTGAGATATTCCCAGAAAACTAATTTAATTTAATAAACTAATGAACGAATGCAAGCCGATAACCATGGCAACAGATTCTCAGAGGTCCATCTATTGCTGTAAGACGCAATACAATTCCATTAATTATATTAGTGTGAAAGTTTGCAAACGGTTAGATGGTTATTATGGAACCAAATTAAGCTGTAAATTTCATCAATACGTAAAATGCGCTTAAGGGGGTCAAGGGGTAGTCTAGAATTTTTTCACGCTATTTACATCTGCGGGTGTGGTATGGCAGGTCTATTATATTCCTATCCCTATATTATATTATTATTATTAGTATTATATTATGGCGAACAACGACGAGACAAAGCCCCTCGGTGCCTGAAATAAAATTCGAGGGTCCTCGAAAACTACATTATAAGGCTCTAAAACCAACAGTTTCTGAAACATGCCCAGAAAACTAATTAAATTTAATTTAACAAACTAATGAAGGAATGTAAATCGGTAACCATGAGAACATTATCTCAAGGGGTGGCATCCAACTTTCCATCTATTTCATTAAGAAGCAATTTATTACATTTATTACATTTATTACATTTCTGTGAAAGTTTGCAAATATAAGGTTATCACGGAACAAACGTAGACTGTATAGTTCATCAATGCAATTAAGGGGGTCAAGGGGTAACCTAGGATTTTTTCATGCAATTTTCACTGCGACATATAGTACAGAAGGTCTATTATATCTCCAAACAAGAACATTATTTTCAAAAATTCCTGAATTGAATCAGCATTTTTTGCGGCTTTTAGGAATTTGGGCCATTTGAGACTAAAGAACCTGAATTTTCATGCACCACAAGCTTTTATAATTTATGATAGAGGTCTTCCTGTGTACGGGGACCCAACACAACGTAGAGGGTCAGTTTTTATGTGACGTGTATTGCGTTTCATCTACAAGGCTTTCAATTCTATTTCATGTCAGGAAGTACACGTTAGGTGAATTTAGTTTGAGAGCAGATTTTAACTAATCTTTTTTTTTTTTTTTCGACATACGGGTTCATCGTAAGGATGATTTTCTTTGATACTGTGTGGTAGATATACCTATATTAGGATTTCTGGCTGATATGTTGTAGACAATAGTATTGTCTGTCTGTCTGTCTGTCTTTCTGTGTATCCTTATGTATGCCTATAACTCATGTTCGGATGCTTGGTGCATCGTAAAATTAGGTATGGTAAACATGAGTCAATACACCAATCATTTATAAAACTCTTCACCGTACATTTCATACAGTAGAAGGGTGGATATAGGGAAAAACTTCTCAAAATACATGCTAAAATAGGCGAAATATAAAAATTATCCTAGAAGGACGACCAAAGCAAATGTTGCACTTCTCAATGTGAGACACAAAATTTGCGAGTCTATAAAGGGTCTCCGAAAACCACAATATAAGGCCCTTAAATTAACAGTGTGTGTGATATTCCCAGAAAACTAACTTCGTTTTGATAAACTTATGAAGGAATGACAAGCCGCTAACCATTGCAACAGTAGCTCAATTGATAATGTCTGGTGCATCTCTAAAAGCAACAGTACTTAAAAGGGACGTAACACCAATAATATTATTATTATTATTATTATAATGTCTGGTGTTAACACCGAACACCGTTCGAAGAACGGGTACTTCTGCTAGTTTCATATAAAAACAGGAAAACTCTGAAATATGTAATTTGATGTAATATCACTAAGAATATGTAGAATACCCACAAATATGAAAAAATATGTAAAATATGTAATTAGGCCTACATAGAAATCCCAGCTCTAATAAAGAGGGTTATTATAACACTAAATTTCATTATGAAACAGTTTCTCCCACCAATCAGAGCTCAAGAAACAGTTGTGTGACCAATTAGGTGAGGATAGCATCATCGCATGTGCGCTCACTTCCACGGCCTCCTATTTTAAATTTCTCTGCGTGGCTAGTGGGGTATTTGAGGAGGCCATGATCAAATACAAGGTATTCTCCGCGTCCCATGTGCTCTGTTCAGTACATAAAACTGGCGAAATCTCGTCGGATATTTATGAATATTTATGTTCGAACATAAAATAGTTATAATTATCGTCGAACATAAACAGTCGTATGCAACTCGCCTATAATGGTAATTAAGACACTCGAATGGAAATTATAAAACTCGCTTCGCTCGTTTTATAAACATATTCGTGTCTTAATTATTGCCATTATAAGCTCGTTGCATATTTGTTTTACGTCCATCTTAACTGCTGCTGCTTTTAGAGACGCCGGGGTGCTGGAATTTCGCCACGAAGGGCTTCTATAAAGTGCCAGTAAATCTACTGGCACTGTTACCTCGCATTTACGCACCCTCAAGTACCAACTGACTGTGCCAAGATTCGAACCTGCAACCTTGGGCACAACAGGCGAGAACGTTACCGCTGCAACACGCAACCAGTCAACTTCATAGTGTGCAACTTATACGCTTCAGATACAGTAGACTACACAATGTGTCCGAGGTACGAAATGTGTCTGTAATAGCTATGCTTCTATTAAGACTTACATCTTAGGTTAATTTGTGAGTAGTTCGCTGGAAGAAGGAGATAGCGAACCATGCAATGACCGCAGCGCTGGGTACCGCCTAGCGGATGAAAGTAGAATTTTGCTAACTTTCTTTATGTCAGTTTTATTAATATTTGGAGTCATGCAATGTTGAATTAATAGTTTTCCGGAATGCCCCGTGTCCTGACGCTTCTAACTAATGCTCGTGTATGCCATTCCGTTACGTAGTCTCCTTAATGTGGGTTCCGAACCGTCTGCAATCTTTAGTGAAATACCGTAATATAAAGATTTGTTGTAGATTAATTTAGAGGTTTTGCGAAATCGTGGTCTTGTAGCTCCGAGTACTTGGGTGTGAGTATGTGTGTGCGGGGGGAATTCCGTCTGATAACCAGTGTTATTGTGCTGTCTGTATTAGTGTGTGTATTTTTTAGATTTGTGCGGCATCATGGTCCGGTAGCACCATGTACTTGGGTGTGTGTAGAAATTGTCTGATAACCTGTATCACCGTGATGTCTGTAGGCTTACTCGTGTGTGTACTTTTATACGAGGAAGGATTTGGGTAGGAAGCTGTTGTTGTTGTTGGTGTCTCATTTGAGACGCATGGACATCATGGTCATTTAGCCCCGTGTATTTGGGTGAGTATTGAATTTTGTATGATAACCTGTGTTATTGTGATGGTTATATTAGTGTGTGTATACATAATTCAGGTGAGGATTCAATCAATCAACGTATAATATCCGTATAGCACGTTGTATTTCAACAAGCTACTACAACCAACATTCAATTATACTCCTTGTAAAGGTCAAAGAGTTTTAACTATACCCTGGGACGGTGCGTCATAAAGGGCCGAATGGGTCCTGCCCACCCAAGGCCGTTAGGCAGCATTGCAAAGAATTTGTTTAATTGATGTTTTTTAATATTACTTTATAATGCAGATTCTCGACTTAAAATAAGTGTTTTACCCTTCTAGAATATCTAAAGAGAATTCATTATAAATAACTCATCCCTAGGTTAAGATCCTGACAGGCTCGTACGGTGTATCGTCATATCGATGGCCGGTCCACAGAAAGTCCCATGTAAAGTAAAGTACAGGGTCTTTCATATAAAGTAAGAACGGCAAGCGGCGGTTTTGTCATTCGCTGCTGAAGCCGGCTTGGCCGACCTTGTGACGCGCCACGGCTCCCTGCTGTAGTATTGAAAGCGCGCGCATAGTACAAACTTGACCTTGCAATAAGCGTGCAGGTGTTGTCAGTCGCCAGTCTGAACCACAGCTGCTAACATGTTGAGACAGTTATCATTGCAACATCGTATTTTTGTATGTAAAATTTATTTTAATTGCGATTCGGCTCGGCGGGTACGTGATGCATTTGTTCAGCAATTTCCTGATGAAGTGCCACCTTCACTAGCACAGATTCACGTAATTGTAAATAAGTTTGACACTACTGGTTCAGTGCTCAATAAAAAACACAAAATAAAAAAATCAGAAAAAATACAGTGGCATGACTCACTCGCGTCAGCCAAAATGGGGTTACAGATACAATGTCTGTATAACCCAGGAAGGACGACACTTCCAGGACCTTTTATATGGTAATATTTCATAGAGGATTGTACACACGCTTAGAGCAGGGGGCCACGGCTCGCTACAAGCTCGGTCAAGGCCACCACACTAGCGGATAACAAACCCGCCGCTTGGCGTTCTTACTTTATATGAAAGACCCTGTATATGGCTTGATGGGCCAGGTGAGGAAAGAGTGGACAGTCATGCACAAGAATTCTTCCGTGCTATGAAGGGAACTTTCTTTCTCTCTCAAGGGCCAGCAGATTGGGCCCATAGCGTTGCTTCGAAGCGAAACATAAGATCTCTTCATTCCACTTCCTGCTTCTGTCTGTTAAATACGGGAGAAGGATCCATCCCACGCCCTTGAACAGGTATTCAGCCATTGTTTGCAGCTTTCTGACATTAGACAAAACTATTTATGCATTTTCAGTTGTCTGAAGTTAATTTCTACTGTATAAATGTGTTTTTAACTTTTGTGGCACGGTACGTAGTTATTTAATATGTCGATTGTATGCGACAAAGGAAAATGAAAGTGGAATATTTATTAACAAATCCATTTTCCTCTATAGCTCTGAACGCAAAGTTAGAAATTAAATAATTATGACCTAATCAACCAAACTGGTAGATAAATTTGCTTCATCCAAGCACAGGAGAGAATATATGTATTAATCAAGAGCCATGTGGGAACAGTTTTTAATGCATCAACTATTTATTAAAACTTGTTTCAAATGTTGTGTTGTTTCGAATGATGATAATGGCAATATTGGCAAAAATGAATGCAAAATATAAAACAATATTTAATATGAAACAACAATAGTATCATCTGGTGCCGCCTAAAATTGTAATCAGGTGCCGCCCCTGATTATACCCATGCATTTAGGAGAAAGTAGGCTATATGTCCTTTACTGAACATCTTTTTGTATTTGCAATTCAGATGAGAATTGGGAAGGTGGCGGCTGTGCCCTTAATTAAGTTAGTAACCATCATGGTATTTCCCTTGAGTAAAGTGGGAAACAACGGAAAACTACCTCCAAGATGGCTGAGGTAGGAATCGAACCCGCCTCTTCTCACTTTTGTCTCACAAGACAGAGTATACCCCATTCCAGCACTGAGACCAGAATTCATTTTCTAATTTCTTGACAGAGCCGGGAGTGCTAACCAGTGCTGGATTACCCATTAGGCCCGACTAGGCCCAGGCCTAGGGCCCCCAATTATCAGGGGCCCCCAAAATTTTATTCCGAAGATTTAGAAAAAAATATCCAGAACTGAGACAGTTTCAGCATTATATTAAATTACACTGTCCTTTAAAAACTGAGTTCACTCATTCTGTACTTTACGAAATTCTTATTCGAGACAAGCTTGAGTCTGATCTTCCAAACGTTGAAATTGCTCTTCGTATTTTCCTGACCCTCATGATAGCGAATTGTTCCGCGGAGCGCTCGTTTTCAAAATTGAAACGGATCAAAAGTGCGCAAAGAAGTATCACGTCACAAGAATGATTAGACATGCTAAGTTTAATGTATATCGAGTCAGATGTTCTGCGATAAATTGATGTTGATGACATTGTAGAAGATTTCATTGACTGAAAAAAAAAAAAAAAACAGGAAAAAAAAAGATTACATTTTACAGAAGTAAAAAATAGTATGATTTGTTAAATTGTTCATCAAAACATCTGAAATGTTTTCAAATAACGATGATCGTTTCAATTGAAATGTATGTATACGTGATTTAATAAAAAGTGTAATATTCATCTTGAGAAAAAACTCTTATACATACTTTATTAAATATACAGGTGCTAAAAAATAAAAATAAATATTTGAAAAAAATAAATGGGCCCCAAAAATCTGAGGGACTTGGGCCTCATTTTGCCTTAATCCGGCACTGGTTCTAACCACTACACAACGAGACGGACTACAATATAAAGGAGATTGAAAGGTATACGTCAGATTGCCAAGGACTGCAACAGTATTCCTCGAGGCCTTATGTTTGAGAACCACATGACCAGGTCTTTATAAATTACAGATGTGACACGAGAAAAATAAATAATAAAAAGCTGTTCGAGTAACCGACAAGTGGACAAAAGCAACCAATACGTGGAACAGTCTATAAATGACTTGCGGACAATATTATGATGAGTATAAAAATATAAATTTGCAGACATCATCATCCACTTTTCTTTCTTTGATCGAAGGCAAACAACACAGCATGTGGCACAGTGTCGACGGGAGCTTTGCACATGCCAGTAAAATATATCATTTTCATAATAAGTATGCCCATGCAAGGAAGCAGATGGGTGATCTGCCGCTGTCCCCCCAGCCAGTCCGGTAACAAAGGCTGGCGGGAAACAGCTGTCGTGAGGCCATCATCGCTCAAGCACGCTTATACACACGTGAGTCTCGTGGAGTTAAAACACTCGCATACCTGCCAACTTTCCAGATGGACTTTCCGTAATATCCCCAAGCGAGAAACCGCATGGAAGAAAACGTAGTAAAACACGACAAATTCACTATTATTTTATTCCCTTCAGATACATGGTTGGTTGGTTCTTTAGTTAAGGGACTGCGACAACGCGGTCATGTAGCCCCGTGTACTTTGGGTGTGTGTAGAATTTGTCTGATAATCGGTGTTAATTGTGACGACTGTATTAGTGTGTGTTATCTGCAGTAGCGTAGCCAAGATCGACCAATGGGAGGGGTTATAGTAACTGGGAGATAACCGTAATTCGGAGAATTGCAGGACATAGTAATATGATGTAACTCGACTATCTCACATTCAAGACGATAACAACCATCTCCAAATTAGTGTTAATGTACCGTACCCACAGAATTTACTAGGTCTTAATTATTAATATGATTATTAGTATTACTTTTAATTAAAACTACGTAGATTAATTTATATACACAACTGACCTCAGGCTAAGAAAAGAAAGAAAGAAAGAAAGAAAGAAAGAAAGAAAGAAAGAAAGAAAGAACGAAAGAAAGAAAGAAAGAAAGACAGCTAATTGCCCCGCTAGGATGGATTTGAAATTATCTAGGGCTAGGCTCAGTTTTAAATAAAAGCTATATTTAACGGGAAAGAAAAAAAGCCTCCGTGGCTTAGGCGGCAGCACGCCGGCCTCTCACCGCTGAGTCCTTGGTTCAAATCCCGGTCACTCCATGTGAGATCTGTGCTGGACAAAACGGAGGCAGACAGGTTTTTCTCCGGGTACTCCGGTTTTCCCTGTGAAAAGTTCATTCCAGCAACACTCTCCACCATCATTTCATTTCATCTGTCATTCATTTACTCATTGCCCCAGAGGAGTGCGTCAGGCCTCGGCAGCTGGCACAGTTCTTATCCTCGCCGCTAGATGGGGGCTTCATTCATTCCATTCCTGACCCGGTCGGAGACTGGAAGCAGGCTGTGGATTTTCATTCATCCAACGGGAAAGAAATCTAGATTGGCAACACTGGGAGTTATGCGTTGTTATGAAGACGTGTGTAGCCTCAATGGGGAGCCTCACCGAAAGGCAACAACAGTATATCACCAAGCATCACAAATCACAACCATACCAATTTCCCACAAAGCACGAGTTATAAAATCATCAGCAAGTGTCATTATTTGATTTAAGAAATGTGTGTTTAGCTTATTAATTATACCACCAGTTCCTGTTATTTTTTTGTGGTTAAAATTCCATAAAGGGGGGGGGGGTTCTAACCCCCAGTAATACCCCCCCCCCCCCCCGCTTAGCCACTGGTTATCTGTGATTCAGGTAGAAGAACTGCAGACGATTATTTTTTCTAGTAGTTCCTACTTTCGCTAACAAATGCTACTGTCCACGACACCTAGCTATGGACGTGACCACTAAATGCTATCGCAGTCAACACCTGGCGGCGAACGTTGGAACTAATATAGCGTTATCAAACTAACCTACACATTTTGGTTTTCACACGTGTAGTTAGTGGAAGGTTCTTTTTCATGCACCGGCTTTACTTCCCCTCCGAAGGAAGGCATACTGAGGGATTTTTAATGCTGTGTGCTCCTGGTGCAAGTGTACCTGTAGGGGATCTGATGATGATCGCTTGACGATCGAAACTGGTCATCCAAGTGTATTTATTAATATCATGTAATTTTTTCAGGATTAGGGAACAACCCATCTCATTTGGGTACAATCGTGTTGACCGACTGAAAAGCAGTATAGAATTTATCCCAGTACCCGGGACAAGGCTTCGGGGCGGAGGGGCAGGGCAGGGGGTTGAGAAAACAAGCCCTGAGGAGCATTTGAGTGCCAACACAGGACACCCCTGATCACGCTAGGATCAGCTCATAAACACTTGGGCCGTACCAGCCGGCCGCATTCCCTAGAGTCACGCTAGACCAGCCCATTCAGCAACCGATCAAGTGAGATAGCATCATAACACAACATGGGCGCGCCGTGAATCATCCTATTTTAAAACAGACATGCAAATGATAATTCTAGCCTAGTTACATCGATAAAACCAGCATGGTAATATTAAACGGCGGGCGATGAAAACTTAAATTGTAGCCGAGGTTCTACTAACGACCCTTGTTGAGCTTACTTCCAGTAGCGTAGCGTGATTCGAAATAGCAGGGGCAATATTATTTTTATAAAGCCAGTGACTGGATCCTTAAGCGTGCACGATAATGTCTTGAACTGATGGAGCATCAAGGGGCAACTTCCTACTAGAAACCAGGCCAAAAACAACAAAATAACAAGAATCCTTTTTTGCTGTAGTTATCGTGCAAACAGCACGGCATATATTTTATCAGCCCGTCAAAAAATCAATCGGTACAAGGTCGTCAATACCATCACTTCAACAGGTTGCGACTCGATTGCGATTTGTATACTTCAATTATATTCATTATCATAAAGGCATGTGGTGCATGAAAATTCAGGTTTTTCAAGCTCTAGTGGCCCAAATTCCTAAAACC
This sequence comes from Meconema thalassinum, assembly GCA_946902985.2. Taxonomy (NCBI): domain Eukaryota; kingdom Metazoa; phylum Arthropoda; class Insecta; order Orthoptera; family Tettigoniidae; genus Meconema; species Meconema thalassinum. The sequence goes on along the minus strand of OX336393.1, from coordinate 286,769,078 downwards.
GGCAAAAAATACTATTTCACCTCTGGACGTTTTGAAAACAATGTTGCTGTTTGGAGATATAATGCACCTTCTGTACGATATATCGCACGTGTAAGTCGTGTGAAACAAGTAGTTCCGTGAAGAACTAAAGCCTATTTTCATATAACCTACTTATGTGAATTGCCACTATCAACATACAAAATTTCAGTTTGATTGCTGTAATAGATTCCTAGATATTGAGAACCGACTAAATATTGCGGATGGTCGCCATATTGGATTTTTATATATGTAGATCTTAGAGTTATGTAATGTTACATGAAGATTATTGTGTACGTGTAGTATTCAAACTTCAATCGCATGATTAGGATACAATAAGTAAAAGCGAGATTTTAAAATTTCGCACAGCTGCCTTCTTGTGGTTATGAAAACAATTGAAATAAATTAGATGCTAGTGGATTAACTTTTGTATAAGGATTTACTGTACCATGTCTCACTGCATTCGGATGGTTAAATTGCGAGAAACGTTCAGGTGAATATTTATACTTCGCGTCGCAGCCATGTTGGATTTGTGATCACCAGGTTATTGAAAGACCTATTGGTGAACTTATGTTCATTGCTTCTATGAACATAAAAAAAAATCAGTTTGATTGCTGTAATAGATTCGTAGATATTGAGAGCTGTCTAAATATTTCGTATGGTCGCCATGTTGGATTGTTATATGTATAGGCCATAAAGTCATGTACCATTAAAGGAAAATTATTGCGTAGGTTCTTTATTCAAACTTTCACTTCGATCGCATGATTACGACAGAAGAAATGAAAACTTAATTTTAAAATTCGCAAAGCCGCCATCTTGAGGTTATGTAAACAATTGAACTAAATTAGATACCAGTGCATTACAATGTGTATAAACATTTCCTGTACCAGATGTCATTGCGTTTGGAACATTAAATCGCGAGATAGGTCTATTTAAAATTTTCAAATTCGCATGGCCGCCATGTTCGTTTTGTAGTTAACCGGTTTTTGAAAGTCTTATAGATGAACTTCCAGTAGTGCCCTTTATCTCCGTACAAAATTTCAGGGTGATACCGCTAATAGTTTCAGAGATATAGAATGCCGGTGAAATAATTCGCACATCCGCCATCTTGTGGTTATGTAAACAATTCAACAAAGTTATATGTCGGTGCATTACAATGTGTATAAACATATATTGTACCAAGTTAAATCTCGAGAAACGTCCATTTAAAAGTCGCAAATTCGCTTGGCCACCATGTTAGTTTTGTAGTTACCAGTTTTTCAAAAGTCACATAGGTGAACTTCTAGTAGGCCTAGTTCCCTTTATCACCGTACAAAATTCCAGGGTGATATCGGTAATAGTTTCGGAGAAATTGAATTCAGGTGAAATATTTCGCACAACCGCCATGTTGGATTGGTGAGACGTAACAAAATTTGAAGGGCACGGTCGGAGTCGTCCGGAATAGTGCTATGAACTTAGTGAGTTTTAATAAAATCGCTCCAGCCGTTTAGAAGTTATTAGGACACACACACACACGAATTACACACGCACACACATACACACGGACAAAAGGTGATCTCATAAGCCTTTTTTTTTTCATAAATGAAAATAGGCTGAAAATTCTAGAGTACCCCTTGACCCCCTCCTGCGAAAGATGTATTGATGAATTTTGCAGCTTAATTTGGTTCCGTGAAAACCTTATAGCCGTTTGTAAAGTTTCACAGTAATGCAATAAATGAAATTGCATTGCGTCTTACAGAAATAGATGGACCTCTGAAATTCAGTTGCCATGGTTACTGGCTTGCACTATTTCATTAGTTTATTAAATAAAATTAGTTTTCTGGGAATATTTCAAAAACTGTTGGTTTTAGGGCCTTGAAATTTGGTTTTCGGGACTCCGAGTTTTGTTTCTCACATTGAGGGGGTGAAAATGAGCTTTGTCTCGCACTTCTACGCCCATTTCAGCATGTAATTTAACTGTGGGGGGTAGTCACCCTCTTATGAGAGGTACGGAGAAGTGTTACATCAATGATTGGCGTCGAGTCTCTGATGGATGTCTGCACCAAATTTTACGTTGATCCAGCCAGCCGTTCTCGAGTTATAAGGGAACAAAGTTGTCCACAGACACAGACAAAAAAATATTTTCACGCGCATCCGTCATAATACAGTCTGATACGCGTTAATAACGCAAATTTCTGTAGAAATTCAGAAGGAAAAAAAAAAAACAGGCAAACATTCATTTTTAAATATATAGGAATATTCTCCAAAATGACGAGGAAAAACTCGAAGTGTTGATTTCACTGTAATATTTGATTAAAAAGCTTGTTATGAGAGTTAGAGAAAAATATCCCTTCCCAGGAATTCTGTGTTAATTTTACTTTCATATTTTTTAATCATCCACGGAAGGTTTATTCTTGGATTCTTTCTTATTTACACAGCAATAGTACCAACCCTAACTCATTGTTTTTATAGTCATGTTTTTTGCGGCCCCTCTGCTTGGATCCTTGGCAGGGGCCCACCTCGCCAGCCCCTTGGTATGTCCATGACTTTAGTAATTCCATTCATCCTGCTCCATTTTACAGGACACAGCCCCAGCGCAGTTCACATAGAAACCTCTTCACTCTTCGCAGAGACAAGCACGGTACTACTCTCGACAGGCTCAACTTAACGAAAAAATGCATCTCAGCTTTTTTTTCCCGACTCCCGAGTTCCACACAGACCATTTATTTACCATCCCACTGAAGCGGCGACTACGGTTTGAAGCCCACGCCACAGCGCGCTAATAGAACAGACGGACCGACCTGCCTTACTTTCTTTGCATGTATTTCTGGTGGATAGTGCTGATGTAATGATTCTTATCCTTACATCCAACAACAGGGGGTCACGTGAGGATCAATCCTACGAGACCTAATTCTTCAAGTTTATAGTTTTTAAAGGTCAATGCATACGAGTTCACAGCTGCGATCTCCTTTGTACTACAATAAAGAAATTAGCGTTAGGACGAAACTAAACTAGTCCCACAGCGTAGTCGTGTTCGTTAAATCGTGCAGCACGGTCGCGGGGGCACCCCATTGGTTTAGTGTCCTCAAATTAATATGTGGTTTAAAATGGCGATTTCGTCATATCACAATGTATTTGGTACAGTTGGGATGTTGAAGTGACCGCATTATTTTAATAAAATATTTGATAAAATGTGTAACAAAATCAGAAGACCAGGAAACTTTCTTTCTTTCTTTCTTTCTTTCTTTCTTTCTTCGATTCTTTGTCGTTTACCCCCCAGGGTTGGCTTTTCCCACGGACTAAGCGAGGGATCCCACCTCTACCGCCACTGGCAGTGTCCTGGAGCTTGAGACTGAATCGGGGATACAACTGGGGAGTGTGACTAGCACGTCGCCCAAGCGGCCTCACCTGCAAAGTGAACAAGGGCCTGATGGAGGGATGGGAAGAGTGGGAGGGATAACAACGAAGAGGGAAGGAGGCGGCCATGGCCTTACGTTAGGTAGGCCTACCATCCCAGCATTTGCCCGAAGGTGAAGTGGCAAACCACGGAAAACCACTTCGAGGATGGCTGAGGTGGGAATTGAACCCCGTCTACTCACTTGGACAACTCCAGGCTGAGTAGACCCCGTTCCAGTCCTCATACCACTTTTCAAATTTCGTGACAGAGCCGGGAATCGAACCGCGGAACTCCTGGGTGGCAGCTTATCATGCTGACCACTGCACCACGGAGGCGATGACCAGGAAACTTTTGTTGAAAATAAGCTAATGCTCTTAAACTATTGGAAGGCACTGTACTTTATTTATAAAAATATAAAAGTCTAGTTGTATCTGTATGTCACTCTTTCGCGCAAAAACTACCCAACCGATTTAGTTGAATTTTTGCATGAACATAGTTTATATACCAGGGAAAACATAGGACTATTGCCGTTTCGAAATGTTTCAGTATGGTGGCAAAAGTTACGGTTCATTTCAGCAGCTGGGTCTGCCGCGTCCCGCCAAACGAGCAGGTACTCATGGCAGGTTGCTTGTATTCACCCTTACAGCGGCTTCGGTGGTACAGTCTGTAGCATGCTGATCACGGGATTCAACCCCAGTCGAAGTCGTCGGATTTTTAAGAGCGTTAAAATCCTTTAGTAAGTCATAAGCCGGCGTGCCCATGTCATAGATTTATGGCATGTAAAGTAACTTAGTACTACAGTGAGTCCGGGAATGTTCACCGCAGCGCCTACATACGTCTGCGAGAGCTAGCTACAGCAGTTACGTTGGTAGCACGGCTGCCGCTTGCATCATAACAAATAAACAGTAAACTTTGTATTCACCACAGCCATTCATAACAGATGCTGGAACCATTCACAGTGCATCACTCTTTAATTCATGAACCACGGTAACTTAATAAGGGAACAACTGAAGCTTGTCTCTTACAGCTTTATGTGCTGTCGACTTAGTGATTCCTGTATGTTGAGCTAATTTTCGTGTTGATTTACTTGGACTACGCAGCATTATATTGGAGATTTTATCAAGTTTTTCGTCTGTTAAAAGCGTAGGCCTGCCTGTTCCCGGTACATCGTGAACTGAGCCAGTCACACGAAATTTACTTACCAAATCCCGAACGGTATCACGGTTTGGACACTTTGAATTAGGAAACAGCGCCTGAAATCCTAATTTTACATTTTCTGTAAACCGATCGCCTTCGCGAAAAACGTATTCCACCAAAAAAAAACTCTCTTCAGTAGTAAACATTACCGCCTGTATACTGTTGCACTCTTCCAATCTATCTGAACGCTCGATTACTGTAATACACACTGGAGACATGCATCCTCGCGCGCTTATCGCAATTCACACTGACAGTCCACACGGGGAGTCCCGCTTTGAAGGACACAGTGCAGTGCAGCCAACTTAACTCATGACTCAACCACTCACAGCTGCACGTACCCACTACGGAGAACATTCTCGGGCGCCTTGTACAATTGATAGTGTGTAACCAAATGTTTAGGTTATATTTGGCTGGTTAGAAACGCTCTATCAAGTTCCAACGTTCACAAATTGTCTGTGACAGTGGCATCTGGTAGCCAAAGTTGGAACTACTTGAATTTGAAATTGCTATGAGCCCACGGGCGTTCAATTCAAACACCCTGCTATGGCCATTGGCTGCAATTCATATATAATACTAGCTGACCCGGCAGACGTTGTCCTGCCAATCAAAGAATGTGTTGTAACTTTTTATCTTGAAGTGCTTTTGGATACAAAATATTTTTTTCAATTTCTGTTAACTGCCTCCAAATTATCGTGCATTGAATTAACTAATCTAGAAACATTCGTGGGAGCGTGCACAACAACTCTCCAAAGTTTCATCGCAATCGGATAAATGGCATATACCGCATACGGGTGAGTTAGCCGAGGTCGTTGCGGCATGACTGTTGGCAGTCACTCACATCCGGGAGGCGAGGAGGTTCGAATCCCCCCGCCGGCAACCTTGAAGATGGTCTTCTGTGGTTTCCCATCTTCCTTCCAGGCAAATGCTGGGGTTGGTCCCTACCTATAGGCCACAGCCGCTACCTTCCAACTCCTCGACCCTCCCTTGCAACTTTCCTCCCCAACGGTACTTGTAGCTCACCCATTGGGTGTCCGTCTCGAAGCAGCTACAAAACTGGCGAGCCGAACATGTCCTCGGACACTCCCGGCGCTAAAAGCCATACGCTAAAAAAAAAAAAAAAAAAAAAAAAAAAAAAAAAAAAAAACCGCATACGGGATTTTGTTTCAATGATTCGTGTGCTGTTACTCATTTTTTGAATCTACTCGTGCTCTACAAACTGTGAAATTGATTTACTGAGTTAGAAAGCTTCACGTAAGTGTACACAACAACTCATCAACGTTTCATGGCAATCGATGAATAGTATATGAACGCATACGGGATTTTGTTGGAACGCTTCGCGCGTCATTCATTTGTTACATCTACTCGTGCGCTACCAATATTGGATTTACCAAGTTAAACACCTTCCCTGGCGTGTACACAGCAACTCATCAAAGTTTCATCGGAATTGGATGAATGACATATGTACGCATACGGGATTTTCTAAACGATTCGCGTGCCGTCACTCATGCGCTACCTATTGTAAAATAGATTTACTAAGCCAGAAACCTTCTCTGGTGTGTACTCAATGATTCACCACGGTTTCATCGCAATCGGATGAATAGTATATGACCGCATACGGGACATTGTGGAAACGATTCGCGCGCCGTTACTCATTTGTTGAATCTACTCGTGCGCTACATATTAAGAACTGGAATTACTAAGCCAGAAACCTTTCCTGGAGTGTACACAACGATTCACCAAAGTTTCATCGCAATCGGATAAAAGGTATATGAACGCATACAGGACTTTGTTGAAACAATTCGCGCGCCATTGCACATTTGTTGAATCTACTCGTGCGCTACCTATTGTAAAATGAATTTACTTAGCCAGAAACCCTTACGGAAGTGAACACAACAATTCACCAAAGTTTCATCGCAATCGGATAAATAGTATATGGACGCATACGGTACTTTGTTGAAATGATTCGCGTACATTCACTTATTTGTTGAATCTACTCGTGCGCTACCGAATGTAAAATGGATTTATTAAGCCAGAAACCTTCCGTGGGGTGTACAAAGCATCTCACCCAAGTTTCATCGTAATCGGACGAATGGTATTTGAACGCTTCGCGCGTCGTCGCTCATTTGTTGAATCTGCTCGTGCGCAACCTCCTGTGAAATGGATTTACTAAGTTAGAAACTCTCACGTAAGTGTACACAACATCTCACCCAAGTTTCATTGCAACCGGATGAATAGTATATGAACGCATACGGGACTTTGTTTAAACGTTCGCGCGTCGTCGCTCGTTTGTTGAATCTACTCGGGCACTACCTATTGTAAAATGGATTTCCTAATCCAGAAGCCTCCCATGGAGTGTATACACATCTCACTCAAGTTTCATCGCTATCGGACGAATGGTATTTGAACGCATACGGGACCTTGTTGAAACGCTTCGCGCGTCGTCGCTCATTTGTTGAATCTAGTCGTGTGCTATCTATTGTAAAATGGATTTACTAAAGCCAAACACCTTCCCTGGAGTGCACTCAACATCTCACCCAAGTTTCATCGCAAACGGATGAATGGTATATGAGCGCATACGGGACTTAGAAACGCTCTAACGTGCAGAGACAACGAGTAGAAATCGACATCACTGCCACCTTTGATATAAAACACAACTTTCCGCCACGGGCGGAGTGTATGTTATGGCGGTAGTTGCACAGGTTGCGACCAGGTGGCTCTACGTGCAAAGACAAACAGTACAAAAGCATCACTTTTCACTAAGGCTAGCGGTTTCCATGACGACTGTTTGACAGTATATTGTGGTTCTAAAATTGTGTGTAAATTGTGGTTCTAAAATTCTAAAATTCCACCTACCTTGTCAAATTGTGAATCTAAACCATACATGGACCCACCGTAACATACATACAAAATTTCATCGAAATCGGCCCAGCCATTTAGGAGGAGTTCAGTCACATACACACGTGTCGAAGAATTATATATATAAAGAAGATATTCACCCTTACCCAAGCTTGGTGCTAAATTTTGGTTTTCGAATCAGAGTTTACTTACTCAGGTTAGAAGAATAAAACCGTTCGGAGTGTAAGATACACTCACAGGTAGTGTATATTTTTACCCGTACGAAGGACAAGTAACCAGCAAGTATTTTATATTAGTTGGTCGAATATTTCAGTTGCTGAAGAAGGGAGCCAAGTAGATGAAGTTCGAATCCTGCGGTGTACATGTTACAAGAATTTTTCTGCGATGAATATTTCATCATAAGAGGGGATGGAGAAGAGAGCTTAGTGGGCTGGCAACGACCCACGCGCTTTTATTATTTGCTCGTACGAAAAAAAAAACTGTCACATTCCAAAGTTGGCTGCACTCCAACAGTTGCTCTTAATGGCTAGGATGCCATGAAAATTTAAGAGACGCACAAGTACGGCGCATTCCGGGAAATGACACAATCAAATTATCTTCCCCAACATTGGCGGCAACGAATAGCATTCCAGGAGCCGACATGACATACCTAAAGAGTTATGAACTGAATCAACGGTTCAGGAGAAATATATAATAGGTTACTTAATGATTTATGTTGTTAATTCATTATGGTCTTTGACATTGAGGCATGCACTGTATTTGACTTGTGTGCGTGTAACTTGTCTGATTGCTTGCCAGGGTGGGTGTGTGCTTATAGTGTCGGACTACCAACCCCAAGTTTGCAGGTTCGCTCCTGGCCATGGTAAATGATTTTTGAAAGGCGACAAAAATCACGATACTCACGCCATACGTAGTTGGCATGTTAAAGAACCCATTTGAACTCAGTAGGCCGAGTTCATAATGGCAAAATTAATCTCGGGATTTTCCGCCAACACAAAGTTCCTCATTTCTCTACTAGAAAGCGGTATAGCGCCAAGGAGCTTAGATAGGCTATCTAACCTCCTTGACATTCATAGCGCTCCAAGGAGCATTAAATTCGACACGCAAGCTACCCTATGGGTGTCAATTAACAAAGCTTGCACCCGGCACCCGAGGCCACACGTTATTATTATTATTATTATTATTATTATTACTTGTCTGATTGTAATAGTAATAGTTAACCCATGTGTAACATCCACCTATCATAAGGACAATCTAAGATGCTGATGATCGAATCCTTCTGCCTTATCTTAACGAATTCTATTGAAGAAGTGTTACCTGTATCTCCTTAATTTAGGGTACTGAATAAAAATTTTGAAAACAATTTAAATAAAAAAATAAAAATAAAATAGAATGCAAGGTAAATATTAAATATCAATTAAAAACAAGATGTTCAGTAAAGAACATATAGCCTACTTTCTCCTAAATGTATGAGTATAGTTATAACTCGTTATTATCAAAGAGTATAATAGAACTATTCTTTGTTGAAGACCTTAGAAACGATTTACCTCTACCAAACGCCACAACCTAGATAAAAACTGCTACCATCATTGAAGAAAGAAAGATAAGAAGTATATCAAGAATGTTATGGATCTGGAGACATAATCGACCGGACTGGCTGCGTGGCTCAGCGGTAACGTTCTCGCTTGCTGGGCCCTAGGTTGCAGGTTCGTATCCTGGCGCAGTCAGCTGGCATTTGAGGGTGCACAAATGCGAGGGAGCCGTGTCAGTACATTTACTGGCACGTTAAAGATCCCCTTCGGGCCAAAATTCCGGCACCCCGGTGTCTCTAAGAGCAGCAGTAGTTAAAAGGGATGTAAAACCAATAACATTATTATTATTATTATTATTATTATTATTACATATACGACCTGCCGTGGGCAACATCCAACTTTGAGTTGAGGCATGTCTTTACACGTCTGGTTGTGCATGGCTTTCACAACCCTAATTGAATTAACAAATCTTTCCATGACCCTACAGAGACGTGTGTATACAAACTATGTGGATATTTTCGATTGCTATTTGCCTCAAATAAAAGTAGTAATTAATAACCTGAACTAACACCTACTATGTGAAATCGTTTTGTTCTTTACTTCAAATAACATTTTCAAGTAACGCAAAATAGGCTGTTACAAACCCTTTAAAATAAAAAGTAAAAATGTATCGTAGTATCATCTTGTCATTCTTCAAATTCGATGCGCATAGAATGCCAATGGTGTAGTAATCAATGGAGCCCCTCGTAGACTAGTCGTACCATCTAGTGGTGAAATATCGAACAATATAATCCTAACCACGGCCGACTGAATGCGCAGCTCGTATTCAGTCGGCCGTGTCCTAACAGAGCGAGTGCATTCTAGCGGCCAGAAGAAGAAACTTTTCAATAAAATCTGGAAGTTAATCTAGTTACCTTTTTGGCAGCTAGATGTCTCGAGTAAATCTGCTGGCGAATTATGTTTTAATTAAATATATATTTTACACCATAATATGCACAATATAACGCTTAATTTTAAAACATCTGAGTCATTACAAAACAATAAACATATAACATTTCAAGCAAAAAACCTAGCTCTGATCGGGTTTGAACCATAGGCATTTGAGCGATAGGCTGACGCTCTACCACTGAGCTAATTGTGTCAACGAATATCGTTCTATATAAAATGACTTACATAGAACTTGTTAGCAAATAATGATTTATACTAAACGATTTCATCACTGGAGTATATTATTTATATATAAAGCATTTCATACAAAGTTTATTTATTTTGTACAGTACGCTATATTGCATGCAATACTCAAATTAGTGAAATATAAGTCAGGCACAAGATATCCGCTGCCATCTTGTCTTATTACTGAATCGGCTCAGCTTTTTAAAATCACGTCTGCACTATAGTATTACAAAATAAACTTTTAATTTCGAATGTGCCTCTTCCTTTAGAACAGTTAAAACGATTCTCGGCTCGATAATCGGAACTGGTGGGTCCCATGATATGGATTATAAAGTTTGCATAATTCGCACGGCCGCCATCCTGAAATGGTATGGCGGACGACCTTGTAGTTTGGTCACAAGACGCATCCTATACGAAGGTATGTTGTTACCAAATTTGGTAGAGATCGGATGATTTGGTTAGTCGTTATTTGATTTTACGTTTCGAACGTTTGAGTGGCCGCCATTCAGTTTTAGTAAAGATGGCGGCGATATAAAACATGACACTGAGGTGTCCATTGCTAGTGCTACCTTTGTACCAAATTTCGCTCAATTCGCATTCACCGTGTTCGAATTGATAGGGGGGGACAGACATTCAGAGTACACACACTCACACACACACAGACACACACACACACAGACACACACACAGACTCACACACACACATACACACACACAGACAGACACACTTTTTTCGCCCTGTGTTGATCTCATAAGTCTACTTTCATTTTTTGCAAAAATCGAAAGTAGGCTAATAAAACAATGAAGCTTATAAAACGAAAACGATAGCCTACTGTAGTAAAACTAGCAGACCATGCGAGGCATGTATAGCCTATAAACCATCCGCGCGGCTTTACTGTTATGCATGCTGTACGCAACACAATTCTGCCAGGAGTTATCGTCTAGTTTATTTCTCTAAACGCACTTTGTAAACAAATAAATATATTTCCGTTGACTTTTCACGAAAGACAAGGTCTTCTTGTACTATTGAGACGATTTAGAAGATTTTGGCACAAACCACACCTTCTAACTCCCTCTGGTTTAAAAGCTTAAGTTTTGTGAGACACACACCTTAGCGCTTCACGAATACATAAAAATTAATATTACGATCATAAAAAATAAAAACAAAAAAATATAATACTAAATATAAACATCAAAATGTAGAACAAAAATTATAATATACCCTTTTTAATAATTACAAATACCGTACGCAGCAGAAACCTCAACATGAATTTTAGAGGCCAGATGGAGAAACTCGAATTAAAGGAAAGGAAAATTCTAAAAAAATTCAAGGACCAAAATTTCAGGATAACAAGATAATATGCATCAAGAATGAGACTCTCTACAAGCAAAGTTTAAAAACTCTCAGATACTAATGCGAAAAAAAGGATAATTTTTTACGGCCATCTTCTCAGAAGAACTCTAAACAAAAAACAAATCTTTGATTTCTTCAGTAACCGCAAAATAAAACCCACATGGTTTAAAGAAACTGAAAAAGACCTAGTGGGATTAAAAATTACAGGAAATTCACTACTCAATCGAAAAGCTAAAATAATTACTAAAGCTGAAAATATAAGGTTCCGTGACAAATGTTCACTAAAATCCAAACCCATCATCTCGGAAGAGGAGAGGAAAAGATAATCAGAAAGAATGAAGGGATACTGGGCACTAAGGAAAGAACAACACACAGAGAAATGATTGATTCAACGTACCTCGAAGAGGGTGGAACGAAAGAAGAAGAATTCCAATTAAAATCATAATTAAATTAATGAAATACGAATAAAGTAAAAATAGTTTTTAAAATAGTTCTGTTCTATAAAGGGTTCTTTTTATTCTAAAGGAAGAAGTTAATTTGTTGTTGTTGCTGTTGTTTCATTTAGGGGCTTGGCGACATCGTAGTCATGTAGCCCCGTATATTTCTGTGTGTGTAAAATTTTTCTAATAACCTGTATAATTGAGGTGCATGTATTAGTGTGTGTACTTGTAATTGAGGCGATGATTTCGATGGGGCAGCCGTGACCTTAAATTGGAAAACATCCCAGCATTTGCCTAGAGCAGAAAATTGTAAATTCCGGAAGCCACCTCTAGGATGACTGAGATGGGAATGGAACCTGCCTCATCTCAGCTTTGCCTCACGAGGCTGAGTGTAGCTCGTTCCAGCCCTCAGACCAAAATTAAATTTCTTGACATGGCCGGGACCTCAAGAAATACAGGGCGCCAGGAAATGTTCTCCGCAGTGCCTACAAGCGTCTGCGAGAGCTAGCGTCAGCAGTTACGTTGGCAGCACGACGGTCGCTTGTATCAAAACAAACAGTAAACTTTGTACTCACCACAGCCATTCATAACAGATGCTGGAAGTCCTGATGACACACACGCTCGCTTATTGCAATACACGCTGACGATTTCGACAGCCTACAGCCCACACGTGTGTGATTCACCCTGTCAAGGACACCCTGCTGCCAACTAAACTGCTGATGCTAGCTCTGGCAAAAGCCGGCAGTCACTACGGAGAACATTTCCGGGCGCCCTGTAGTTTTCCGTGGTTCCCACCTCTATTCCAGGCAAATGTCATAGCCGCCTCAAACACAAATCCTAGCCACAATTACACAGACACAAACTAGTAGGTCTATAGACATCACAATGGTACAGGTTATCGAACAGATTCCACACATACCTAAGTAAAAAAAGGCTACATACCACGATGTCGCTAAGCTCATAAACGAACCAACAACAATATCTACACTGCCTGACAATTGCTAAGGAACAATTGACTATTGCCCAGGAACGACGGACAAATGCGAAGGAACAACCGACCAATGAGAATAAAGGGCACTGGAGAAGGCGGGACTTGTTAATTGCAGCGAAAAGGAAGAGACTCCTCGTCAGATAGCTGCAGACCTTGCAACCGCTACCGTTAGACGTGTATCTGCCAGAACCATTTTGCGCCGAATCAGGCTGGTTTATATGCTCGGAAGCCTGTTAAATGCATCCCACTTCAACCACTCCATCGTCGAGCAAGAGTGAGTGAGTTAGTGTAAGAAACATGTTGGTTGGGGTCAGCAACAGTGTTCCAGAGTGATGTTCTCCGATGAATCCCGCTCCACCGTGACAAGTGATTCTGGCCACCAGTTAGTGTGCAGAGAGAGGGGAACACGTTACGCACTACAGAATTTTCATGAGTGTCATCGATATGGCCTCGACGTTATGGTGTGGGCAGGCATTATGCACAACGCCCAAACACCGTTGCATATCTTCGAACGAGGTACCGTTACAGCACAGCGGTATTGAAGATTATTCTGGACTGCGTTCGTCTTTTTAAGAGTGCGGTAGGCCTTTACTTCCTGTTTATGGACAACAATGCCCGCCCAAGAGGGCCACTGCAGAAGCGGACACAATGGCAAGTGAAAGTATTGAACGTATGGAATGGCCTGCGTACTCTCCAGACTTAAATCCTATCGAGCATGCCTGGGATGCTCTTGGCAGATGTGTTTCTCAACGAAAACCTCCTCCCCGATCCGTACAAGACCTTAAAATCACCTTGAGAGAGGAGTGGGAAAATATCCCCCAAGGACTCCTCAACAGTTTAGTAGACAGCATGAATAACAGGTGCACAATGTGCATTCGTGTCCGAGGAGGGCATATTCCTTAGTGAGAGACTGCTATCGACCTTCATATTGTGAGTCTGAACTGTTTCCAACAAGAACGTTATGTATTGATTTCTTTATATCTGTTATCCTGCTCTCCCATGAGATGAAATATGTACTAATTTTCGTTATAACTCCCCACCTCTATTACGTATGTACTGTGTTGATGTCTTCCATCCTTGCCTGCGAATATTCCTTTCTACCAATGTCTCTGTTCCTTAGCAATTGTCAGACAGTGTAAAATCTCTTACGGAAATCAAACCTGAAGCCTCCTAGACAACGAGCCCCGAGAATCCTTGTTCCACAAAGCATGAACAATTTTCTACATGTGTATTCAACAGTTGGCAACTCTGACTATTTCATCACTGTGCATATTTAAATCCCTAAAGGTACTTTCTACTCAAGGTTTTGCCGCTGAAAATGAATGTATTTACTCGGGAAAGAGATAAATAATCCTGAGAGGCAAACCTGGGATCGAGCGGTAAGAAGGCACTGTGCTCCGTAATGAGTTTCGTGGGGAACCACCGGAATACGGAATGAGCGGTTAATCTGACACGTGTGCCAACCTCCAAGAAGCTAATTTGAATATTATGTTTGTAAAGTACAAGAGTAATAGGACTACAGCCTTCTCTTGACTGATGAATGCCATTTCCGTAAGTTTATATTCATAATGGAGACTGATTAAAACGAGACATTCAGAACTCTGTCTAGTCTGTGTTGGAACTGCTGCAAGGAAACGGAACTCCCGAGGCACAGAAGATTAATATTGTAGGAGGGTTTAGTATATGTATTTATTCTCTGTAACGTGCTTCTCTTCTCTTGAATATCTTTACATGTTATATTAGAATGGGTTTTCCTGTATTATTTAGTAGGGATCGGGGGGAGGGGGGGGGGGGGAGAATTCCTGCTGTGCGTGAGATGATACGTAGACTACAGCCCACTGAAGGGTTGTATGACAAAACGACACCATCGCTCGACAGTCGATTATTGCTATTCGAGAGTGGCGTGTTACCATGGCAACCAAAACTACTGCCACCTTTATCACGTGCTTCCTGTATTTTACTCAGCTGCATTTGAAAAATTGTAAGTGTAAATTATAGACTACAGGGTTGGGAAAATTACTTTTAAAGATAGCGCTGAAGCCATTTTTCAGTGTTGCCTCATTAACAATTAATATTTTAGCTTTCAGTCGGTCAACACGAAAATCATTCCAATTACTGGAATATGTGAAAAATAACCCGAAATAAATTACATGTGATTAAGATTTATATATATTGTTACGGACTATTGGTAGGCCTATTCAATTTTGCAGATGACCTCACTGTCCTTCCCCTTAGAACAACAACAATCCCTGGCTATTTCATCAGTACTGAGTGAGAGAGACAGGAAAAGGAAACAGACGCGCATGCTTGTTCTATTATTAATAATATTATTTTTATGTATAAGTTATTATTTAATTATTATTTATTTAATTATATTACTATTTAATTATGCAATTATTTAGTAAGCCAATTATATTTTATTTATTATTATTATTATTATTATTATTATTATTGATTTGCGAACCGGCCAAAACTAAGGACCACGCAAATATCACTTCATATCCTTCTCAACGTTCATTCTTCCTGCCTCTTACTCCACAATCTTTCAGTGTTGCGCCTTTCTCTCTTTATGTCCATCCTCCTCCCCTGCTCTCTCTCTTATCTTCATTATTTTATTATTATTGATAATAATAATATATTCGATTTAACGGTGTTCGCGTACTTGGTATTGGCATGAGGGTGGTGCTCACAGTTTCAAAAAGGTTGAGAATATCTGGTCTGGGATAATCTCCAAATCCTGTAAATGTAACGAGCATTATCGTTACTTCGTCACGGTTAAAAGTAGCATCGTGACAGTAATTTAATTAGTAACATCGTTACTCCGTCGTAACAGCGAACGGTAACTGATATTATAACGTGCGTTCAAAAAGTAACAAGCCGGAGGCATAATTACAGAAACCAGAACCTGTATGTTAGAAGTATTTGCCCTGGCTTTTGAGGCACTTGTCCCACTGTGACACGAGGCGGTGAATGGCTGTCACATAAAATTCCCTGAACTGCGATGTGAACCAGTTCCGCACGTACAGCTGGACGTCGGCGTCCGAGGTGAATCGTTGGCCCCACAGAGCCCTCTTCAGGGGACCAAACATGGCGTAATCACAGGGAGAGAGGTCAGGACTGTATGGAGGATGTCCGAGAACCTCCCATTTGAATTTCTGCAGGAGTGCCGCGACTGTGTTGGCCGTATGAGGTCGTGCATTGTCGTGGAGCGACCACGGCGGCTATGGCGTTCACTATCACTCGGCGGTCCTGCGTAATGAGTGCATCAACCAGCTTCATGTTGTCATCGGTAATGCAGGTGGGTGCCCCAGGCCGGGCATCATAGGCTAACGACACCCGTCCTTCCCTGAAGCGCTTGTGCCACGCCTTGACCCTTGCAAGGGACATGCAGTGTTCGCCGTACACTTGTGACATTCGGCGATGAATGTCCGTTCCCCCTACTCCTTCCGGTCAGAAACCGAACAACACCTCTTTGCTCTTCGGTTGACGCCTCCATGTCACTGTTTGCAATGCGACTGGCAGCGTTGGACGATTGATGCATGCTGCTGCTCGCTTTGTATCGTCACGTGACGTGCACGCGTGCCCTCTAGCGGCGGGCTGTGACCTTCCACGCTCTGGTCGGAACCACACCTCGTTACACACGCCACGATTAGCCGATGTAGTCACCGGTTTGCGCATTCCAGCCTCCGGCTCGTTACTTTTTGAACGCACCTTATAGTAACGGCCTTGCCAGAAACGTGCAACTCCCCAAATCTGGATAAAATATTACCCTAAATTAGAGTAATTACCCTAAAAGTTGCAACACTGACTATGTCAATGAAAAAGAATAATTCGGTTTTGATTCTTCAGTTCTAATATACTAATACTTTTCAAGAACAAACAAAAAAACGAAACGTCATTCCCAGTGAAACATTTGATTCCATTAATTGGTTTGCCCGGAATTAATCTCCTGACCGAGCGGAACTCGTTATCCTCTAATCTTCCAGTATTGCTAACGTCACAGCAACTGCCACGCACATCTGCTAAGAGGAACATATTAATTTAATTTAGGAACTTAATGACGTTTTAGTTTGATTCCGACCGTTCGAATAAGGTGACAGAACAACCTGACGTAACTTTGCCTTCTTTCCGTTATTCAAGCCTGTTACGCACTCTGGCAGGTCTCAATAAATTACAAATTAAAACGTTCCTGCCCCACATAACAAGTAAACAACTTTAATGGGGTGTGGATATTCGTAATAATTGGGTAGTAAAAACGTAATTCAAATTCAAAACTTTTAAAATGTAGGCGTAGTCATAAATTAAGAGTTCAACAATCGCAAATGAAAATACCAGACATAAAAAGGTTAGGAGATCAACTGCACATATTCATATGCTGCAGTAAATAGTATTATCATAATAATAATAATAATAATAATATTTTTTGCGTATGGCTTTTAGTGCCGGGAGTGTCCGAGGACATGTTCGGCTCGCCAGTTTTGTAGCTGCTTCGAGACGGACACCCAATGGGTGAGCTACAAGTACCGTTGGGAGGGAAGGAGGGAAGTTGGAATGTAAGGACGAGGAGTTGGAAGGTAGCGGCTGTGGCCTATAGTTAGGGACCAACCCCGGCATTTGCCTGGAAGGAAGATGGGAAACCACAGAAGACCATCTTCAAGGTTGCCGGCGGGGGGATTCGAACCTCCTCGCCTCCCGGATGTGAGCGACTGCCATCAGTCATGCCGTAACCACCACGGCTAACTCACCCGGTAATAATAATAATAATAAATGCCGATGAAATGGTGAATTGTACCCAACGATATGGTGAACATGTGAGACAATAATAATATGCCTAATAATAATAATAATAATAATAATATCGTATGGCCTCGGGTGCCTGGTGCAAGCTTTGTTAATTGACACTCAGAGGATAGCTTGAATGTCGAATTTCGTCGTTCCTTTGAACGCTATGAAAGTCAAGGAGGTTGGTTATCTAAACTCCTTGACACTACAGCGCTTTCAAGTAGAGAATGGAGGAACTATGTGATGGCGGAAAATCCCGAGATTAATTTTGCCATTGAACACGGCCTACTGAATTCAAATGGGTTCTTTAACATGCCAACAACGTATGACATGAGTGTCGTGATTTTTGTCGCCTTTCAAAAATCACTTACCAAGGCCAGGGGCGAACCTGCAATCTTGGGGTTGGTAGTCCGACACTATAACCACTCACCCACCGTGGCAAGCATAATAATAATAATAATAATGTATGCGGCTGGGACTCTAATAATGAACAAGAAAGGTCTAATGGAAAAACTAGAGGCTATAGAAAGGAAGATTCTGAGGAAAATCCTGGGTCCCATCAAAGAAAACAGCGAGTACAGAAGGCGTCACAACCACGAATTGTACAAGCACGTGGAGAAGATCAGTGACACGATTCGAAAAAGAAGGATTGCCTTTTATAGCCACGTGACACGAATAAGCCCAGGCACGATATCAAAACGGATATTGACGTACTTTCAAGATAAGAAAACCAAAGGGGCATGGTTTACGGAAGTTGAGAAAGATCTAACTTACGTGAAATGGAAATTTCCCCTAAAGATATCCAGGAGCGTGTTCCACTTCAGGAAAAACTACGTACGCACAAAGGTTTCCAGGAAAAGCCGAAGCTGAAGACAGGGAAGGCGTGGTCCCGAGAGAGAAAAGAACAACACCGGAGACGAATGAGGGAACACTGGGCGGTAGTTAGAGCTCGGAAGAAGAGACAGTTGAACTGACGTGGTCCCTAGTTGGCCGAATCGAAGAAAGAAGAAGAAGAATGAAAAAGAGAAGGTTGCCATTTCTCGGACACTTGTACAGAATGGATAAAACCAGAATAACCAGAAAGATATTCGACTACCTATGGAACAAGAAGACAACTAACGCATGGATTAAGGAAGTTAGTAAAGATCTAGAAAGATCCAAGAAGTTTAGATGTTAGATAGGGATACATTTCAGACCATTATTCAAAATTTGAAAGGGCTCCAAAATGAAAGAACTGCGAAGACTGGAAGAATCTGGACGGATGAGCCGAAGCAGCAGCACAGCGTCCATATGAAGGAATACTGGAGGAAGAGTAAGCTTAAGACGAAGAAATGAAATTGTAGCGTGATCCTAGTGGTCTATTTGCAAATTTTAAAAAAAATCTCGTCATAAACAAGAAAGGGGTGATGGAGAAATTGGATACCAAAGATAGGAAGATTTTGAGAAAAATCTTAGGTCCAGTCAATGGTGAGTTCAGAAGACGGCATAACCAGGATTGATACACGTGGAGAAAATTACTGATGCGATGCGAAAAAGCCGGATTATTTTTAATGAACACATAACACGAATGACGTCAACACGATTAACTAGCAGCATTTTCACTTTTCTCCAAGAGAAAAGAGCATGATTCAGTGAGATACAGAAAGATCTGCAGGATATGACGTCATATTGACAGGGAAGATATGAGAAGATATGTGCTCATAAAAATTACAGCAATTTGTGTAATATGTCCAGTGGACGAGCTGTTCAAAGCAGGGTTTATTATAAATATTCGAACATTTGAATGATTCGACCCATTCGATGATCGACTGAATAGTCTTTTTATTTCACTAACGCGAATATTTCGAAATTCTAGGTTTCGAATCCGTTGGAGATTAAAATAGTCGAAATATTCGTACGTTCAAATCAAATATTCAAATTCAAAATTATTCGGACAATTCGAATAATTCGGTGTTTGAATATGTACAGCCCTATTGAAAACCGACAAAATAATTTAAAACAAAATTACCCTAAAACAATTTCTTATTTTACGAGTGGTCAACATTGATGTTGTTTCATTTGAGGGGCTTGGACATCATGGTCATTTTGCCCCGTGTACTTGAGTATGTGGTGTAGTTTTTTTTTTGGTCTGATATACGATATTGTGTTGTCTGTAGTAGTGTGTGTATTTGTAATCCAGAAGAGGATATGAAAGGAAGCGGCCGTGGCCTTAAGATAGGAACCATCTTGGCAATTTCCTCCGAGGTAGAGTGTCCCCTTTTTCAGCCCTCAGACCAGAATATTAAATTTCTTGGCAGAGCCGGGAAACAAACCCAGACCTCCGGGACGACAGCCAAGAATGCTAGCCGCTACATTATGAGGTTGGCCCAGCATAGCGCAAGGCTCCTAAATGAATCAACAACAATAACGCAGTTAAAAAATAAATCTAATTAGCACATTGCATTCACAATCATAAGCCTCTGTGGCTTAGGCGACAGCACGCCGGCCTCTCACCGCTGGGTCCGTGGTTCAAATCCCGGTCACTCCATGTGAGATCTGTACTGGACACAACGGAGGCAGCCAGGTTTTTCTCCGGGTAAGCCTAATCCGGTTTTCCCTGTCAAAAATTTCATTCTAGCAACACTCTCCACTATCATTTCATTTATCATTAATTTAATCATTGCCTCAGAGGAGTGCGACATGCTTCGGCAGCCGGCACAGTTCCTATCCCCGCCGCTAGATGGGGGCTTCATTCATTCCATTCCCTGACCCGGTCGGGCGACTGGAAGCAGGCTGTGGATTATCAATTCACAATCACAGGAGTAGGCCTTTGTGGTCTGATGTTCTCAGGTCTCTAAATTGACACAACACTAACGTTAATCTCGAATATCGTCAACTATCGCTCCAGGGTTAACGTTCAGTCTCTCATGTATCCCAGAGCAACATGCTTCATACCACAAAATCCACTTCACCCTCAAGCATAGACTACTTGAAAGCGGGGAACAGAATGTTCTCACGGCATTCCCAATCTCTCAACAAGGTCACAAATTCCTACCCTATCTGTGAGCTCCGGAGCAGTTTTAGCGTCATCCTATCCGAACTTTGAGATGGGTAGGCCTACTTGAATAACCTAGCCTGCTATAACCCGCGTCATATTAAATTTGTAACTAACTTTTTAACATTCCTTACCACTCGTCCCTAATCACGACAAGCATATAATAATGGCGTGTGGCCTCCGGAGAGATATATATAAATTCTTACTGTTGTGTTGAATCACGGTTGTATTTACAGTTGCCACTCAAGTTTCAAAGTAACCATGTCCCCAGACCACTTGCACACACTATTACCCATATTAATGGAAGCTGTTCCACTTCAAACAAGAATGGATTATGTGGTTTCAACACGATGGATGCCCAGCGCATTATTCACGAACATCTCGAGAAGTTTTGAATAGAAACTATCCGGGTCGATGGATTGGACGAGGAGGTCCTCAAAATTGGCCCGCACGTTCACCCGATTTGACTTCTGCCAATTTTTTCCTGTGGGGAAGGCTAAAAGAGGGAGTTTACATGGATGTACCAACAACCTCAGAAAATATGCAGCAGCGAATTATCAATGAATGTGCAAACATTTCAGACAAAGAGTTGCAATGTGCATTAGAAACAACGGACATCATTTCGAACATTTGCTTCAATGAAACACTTGTCAGAGGCAAGGGGACTCGCAGTAATCAAGCATTGTGAGAGGCAAGGGGGCTAACAGTTATCAAGCACCCCGAAGGGAACGAATTATCACTACGTCCACGTCGTTGTTCCTGGGTAACGCAAAAAGTAGTCTAAGAATGCATTGCGGGAGGGTTGACGGTGTCACATGATAGCATTTTCAAAAATATCAATAACTTTACTTTGATTTTCCTAATCTGATGTGTACTTTTTGAGATATTACCATTTTTCAACAATATTTTCAACTCTTTCATTTTTGCCGATTACAGCGCCATCTATCATGAAACGAAAAAATGTTTCATACAAAAGTTACATATTTTTTCACGGAGAATCCAAATCTGCAATAAAAATAGGGGTTCATATTGAACCCTTAATAAGCTACGCATATTAATGATTCTAATTATTCATTTCATTATATTCTGATTTTACTGCCAGAATCATACAGGAAGGCCAGACTGGATTGCGAAATGTCAAGCTTATTTGGAGACAGTACGTTTGAACGTGCCCAGTCCTGAAACAAAGGAGTGACGAGATCGGAATGTTTGACAGACACTTTATCAGACAAAGGTGTGTTGGGGTCCTGACTCATTTCAGACCGTAATTTCTTTGTCACCCTAGCGTTACGAGTAAGATAGTTGCTGGATGAGAGAGATGAGAGGAACTTTCAACCAATCATAGGACAGAGGCTTCTGTTCTAAACTGCGATATTGACGTCATGAACTACCAATCAGAGAGGGTCACCAATTTTAGCGCCAAGGGAGCGTCTGACGCCGGCTTGAAGTTGAAAGCGGGAAAGATTGGATTAACGAAATCTATGATCGATTCCAGAGCACGATAGCCCCATTGTGACCTGTATAATTTTTCAAACTGTTTGATACCTGTTGCATGCCAATAGTCGCATTATTATAGAAGTTAGTGATAGACTTCCCTCTCCCTCCGTCTTTTTGCCAAATTCACATAAATACTGTCGTCTGAGTGACGAGGAGGATGATTCTTGGTGACACCGTGAGGTGATCACTTATTCTTTTCCATACCGTGAAGATATACTGTGTTAAATTTATCAAAGATAGGGTCATTATTGAAAACATTATAATAAAGTTGTGTGCGCACAGCTGAGTGTGAAATTTGTGTATCGGTAAGATTTTAGTAGTCTCCCACGACTACAACTATTAGGGAAAGTCTACGTTTAATTTTGCACTAGACAAATGGTGAATAAAGTAACTATTGGCAAAATTTAGATAGAAAATTACGTGTGACTATAAATAACATTTTATTTTTATTCAACGTCAAGATGGAACTCCAGACCCAGAGAAAGACATCGAACCAACGTTTCTACGGCTCCATGTGGTCTGAGATGAGCTAAACACTTTGGAGAGAGAATGTCAGGCGATGTTCGATGAGACGACGCAGAAAGAGGAATGAGTACTGAAATAATTTATTATTTGACAAACTGGTTATGGTTTTGTGGGAACATATTATTTTGTGTAAATATTTTATTTTATTTTTGTCTTCGTGTTTTATTGTAGTTGGTTGGTGGTATTGACACACTTTAGTTTAGTTCATGAGCAACGTGGCATGTATTCTATCTGTGTGAAGATTTTTTTGTTGATGTCAAGTACACGGGGCAAGCGTACTCGAGTGCGTGTAGCTACCGTAAAATGCGCGGGTAAGCGACGCAAATTGGGAACCGATATCATAACAGAAGCGAAACTGAATTAACTAGAGTAGATAATAGAATTGGTGGGAAATCTTTTTATTGTATAGATTTTTATTGTTACACAGGCTTGTGTGTTAATTGCCGTTTGTTGCATTTTTGTTAAGTGAGGGGTCATATGCCCAATGACTTTATTTGTTGATGAAGTTTGCCTTTTAGTGTCTTGGTACACAAAATCTATGATATTTGATTGGAGTGTCGGCCCGTGGTAGATTTGTGTTGTGTTCTGCCCTAAATGCTTTGTTGAGTCTGCAAATATGTGTTTTATGGGATAGGAGTTTTCGGGAACCCTGGTTTTGTCTGAAGCTTTGTCCAGGTTAAGCATTTAATCCTTGCGAGGAAAATGTTGGAATCCCCTTCTACGATGTTCTTGCAATTCATTGGGATTGACAAGAAGTGTGTGAATTTATGTGTCGCGATTAACAGGTGGCGTAACGGGACTGTCTAGTCTCTTGTTATAAATAGCATGACTCAAAGCTTCGACAAGGAGGGCTGGTTTTGAACACAGACGTTAATGAGTGGTAAGTGAAGGTATTTCTACCCGGCGCACTCCATCAGATAAGGAGCAAGCTGTGCTCATTAGTATTCACGGACCAGGTTTCCATTCTTCGTAAATGTTTTTCTTATATATTACAATAAAGCCTGTTTAATGATAAAAGAATTGTAATCGGTAAATTGGGTGCTGTTCGCGTTTTGATTGATCGAGTCCCAGCGTGTTAGCTTATCCATGCTTTTATTTCATGTAAATATCATCGGGTTTTAGGCATCTTATTTCTTGTTTATTTTTGTCATGTTCATTGACCTCGGGTGGTCTCGATGTTCGGTCACGTTGTTGTCATGTATGTGTTGAGCAATTTGAGCCATTGGGCAAGCTTCTGTTTTGCTGGGAGTTTCCTGACTCACTGCGATCTCGATGGAGATCAATTAGTTTATAAATTTTAAATGGGGCTCTGGTGAAGCTACGATAGGCCCAGCAAGCCAGTAGTGGATGATACCAAATGCTTTCAAAAATGGAACGAGCCTCGGACAGGATGGATTTAATAGACGACGACACGGCTTTACACACGGACTAAGATTTGGAACTTTAAACCTAAGAACGCTGACGGGGAAGGTGGAGGAGATAGTGGATATGATGGAAAGAAGGAAGTTGGATTTATTGGGATTGGCAGAAACAAAGTGGAAAGGGGAAGGAAGGAGAGAACTGAGAAAAGGCTATAGACTGTACTGGAGTGGGAACGAAGAGGGAAAGAGGAATGGAGTGGGAGTAGTAGTACGAGATGGTTTAAAAGAAGAAGTGAGGAGAATAAGTGATAGAATGATGAAAGTGAAAGTAGCACTGAGGGGAGAGACCGTAGAAATAGTGCAAGTGTATGCTCCACAAGTAGGCTGCGCCTCTGAAGAGAAGGAGGAGTTTGAAGAGGAATTGCAGAAGCAGCTGGTCGGAAAAAATATGATTGTTATGGGGGATCTCAATGCCCATGTAGGAAGTGAAAGACAAGGTTATGAGAGTGTTCTAGGACCAGAGGGTTGGGGCGGAAGAAATGAGGAAGGAAAGAGACTGTTGGACTTCTGCCAGAGGAACAGCCTGCTAGTTGGGAACTCCTGGTTTAAGAAAAGAGAGAGCCACACAATCACATGGTACAGTGATGACTTGACCAGGAAGTCGGTGGTCGACTATATACTGTATGAGAAAGAACTAAATAAGAACATCACGGACATCAAGGTTATACCATCGGAGAACCTGGATAGCGACCATCGATTGCTGGTAATGAACCTGAGAGGGAGTAAGGAGAAGAAAGGGACTGAGAACCAGGAAAGACGTATAAGGATATGGAAACTGAAAGAAGGGGATAGAAGGGTCGAGTACCTCAAAATGGTAAAGGAAGGGATTCCAACAGATGAAGAAAGAGGGGTGGAAGAGGAATGGGCTAGATTTAAGAAGACACTAGTAGGTGCAGCAGAAGCAGTATGTGGGAGGACAAGTAGTAAGAAGAGGTGGAAGGAAACACCATGGTGGAATGAGAAGACAAAAGATATAGTAAGGGAAAAGAATAGAGCCTTTAGGAGGTGGTATCAAAATAGGACGGTAGAGACAAGGGAAGAGTACCAGGAAAGAAAGAAGGAGGCGAAGAGAGTAGTGGCTGAGGAGAGAAGAAAGTGGATGGAAGAGTGGACAAAGATGATGAAGGAGGATAGTGAAGGTACAAAAAAGGTCCTGTATGGGATGGTAAAAAATAAGAGGCGGAAGGATCCTACGGATTATGTTAGAATGGTGAACAAAAGGGGACAAGAGATAGAAAATAGGGAAGAACTGAAGAAAATGTGGAAAGAATATTTTGAAGAACTTCTGAACCCGAATGGAAAAGATGGTGAGGAGGAAGAAATCGGGGAAGAGGAAGATGAACTGCAAACAGAAAAGGACTTAACATGGAAAGAAGTGGAAGATGCAGTGAACAAGATGAAAGGAGGGAAGGCACCGGGTGTGGATGAGTTGAGTGTGGAGATGGTGAGAGCAGCAGGAGAGGTGGGGATACAGTGGTTGTACCGAGTGATGAGGACAGCATGGAAGGAAAGGAAGACCCCAGAGGACTGGAAAAAAGGAATAATTGTCCCGATCTTCAAGAAAGGTAGTAGAACAGATTGCAGAAACTATCGGGGAATAACACTGATGAGTCATTGTGCAAAGATCTTCGAGAAAGTTTTGGAAAAGAGAATTAGGACAAGGATAGAAGGAGGGATGAGGGAAGAACAACATGGCTTCAGAGCAGGAAGGTCCACAGTGGATTTGATTTTTGCTGTAAGGCAGTTACAAGAACAGCACTATGAGTATGGAACAGATCTACTGATGGCCTTCCTGGATATTGAGAAAGCATATGACAGTGTATGCAGAAACAAAGTGTGGAAGTCCCTGGAGGATAGAGGAGTAGAGAAATGGACTATAAAGAGGATAAAGGAGATGTACAAGGGAAGCGTGAGCTGTGTGAAAGTGGGAGGAGAGAGATCAGACTGGTTGGAACAGAGAAACGGCCTGAAACAAGGAAGTGCCTTGTCACCGTTACTTTTCATTGTGGTGATGGATGACATAATGACCCGAGTGGCACAAGTAATTGGGGAAGGAAAGATGAAAGCAATGGTGTTTGCAGATGATTTGATGATTTGGGGAAACAAGGAGGAGGAGGTACGGGAACAGTTGGACGTGTGGGAAGGAATAATACAAGGATATGGAATGAAATTTAGCATAAATAAGAGTGAGATGGTGATCACAACAAGGAAGAAGGAAAGAACCACAACGGGAATAACAATTGGTGGGGAACAGCTGAAGAAAGTGGAGAGTTTCAAGTATCTAGGAAGCCTGATACAAGAGAATGGAAGAAACGATAGAGAAATAAATGAGCGGGGGAGGCAGGCAGAAGCATTTCGGAGGAGTGTGAGAAGCATGTTATGGAGCAAGGATGTCCCTCAGAACAGCAAAAAGATCATATATCGGACGTACTATGTCCCTATCCTGACGTATGCCTCGGAGACCTGGGTTATGAAAGGAAGGGAGAAGAGAAAAATACAGGCCAGTGAGATGAGGTTCTTGAGAAGCAGTATTGGAGCTACAAAGATGGACAGAATAAGAAATGAGAGGACCAGAGAATTAATGAAGGAGGAACCATTACAGGATGGTATAGAGAAGTCTAGACTTAGATGGTATGGACATGTAAAACGAATGGAGGAGAAGAGGATACCCAGGAGGATACACGAGACGAAGTGGGAAGGAAAGAGACCTAGAGGAAGACCGAGAGACAGGTGGCTGAAGGGGGTGGAAGAAAGCGTGAAGAAGAGAGGAGAAGACTGGACAAGGGTGGAGGCTGAGAGATGGTGGGAAGACAGAAGACGTTGGAGAGGCTTGTGTTCCAAACAGACCCGGCCAGTGGCTGGAAACTGTGCAAGATGATGATGATGATGATGAAATGGTTGCGTGTGTCAGTAAAATTTTAATTGTTGGTATGTTATTCTACGAGTGTGTCCCATAAAGCCATAATAATGGTTTGCAGTATGGGGGTTTGCAAGCATATTGGCTGTTCCATCTGTGAGCAAATCTCCATCAAAAGTACTTATTTCTTCTCTAGCGTAGTTATACGCGTGCATACATATTAATCAGACAAGTGGAATTTTGATCCACAATTTTAATTCTTTGGAGTGGACCTTCCTAGGCCACTCAGATCTATGTAAATTCTTGTACAGTGGGAGTAAAGTTCAGGGTGGACTTTGTTTATGTTATATTTTTTATGTTTGGTTGTTGTTATTCAGTTATTAAATGGTGGTAATTTTATTTGTTTTTCACTCATTTCTTAGTTAGTAGTTTTGCATATGGTCCTTGTATTTGTAAGCAGCCGTCTGGTATTTGAGCTCTAGTGAAAGCATACCCGGACTGAACGCTCCCCGAAGTTTGATTCTCGTATATACGACGCTGTTATATACAAGGGCACAATATTTAAGATTTTAACGTCACCCTCCCCCCCCCCCTCCTCCTGCGCCCGGGGGTTGTGCACGGGGGGGGGGGGGGAGGTCGAGCTTTATGTTGATGGATGTCCCTCTTTGAGGTGACTTTTATTGCAACTATTTTTAGCCTACTTTTCACATTTTGCAAAAATGAGAAAAAAGTAGACTTGTGAGATCGATTCGGGCAAATGTGTGTCTCTGCTATTTAGTTCTTCACGGAACTTCTTGTTTAATCCGCTTTGTATTTTTTTTTTCAAGTATTCCGAAAAACAGTTTTAAGTGCTTTACCCTGTATAACCGCACCCGCACCCTGTATAACCGCACCCGCCTTGCTGGAGCGAAGAAACGATGACGATGATGATCCCCTAAAGATTCGGGATATAGAGGTTTGACTGTACCCGTCGGAGCCGGGAATCGAAACGGGGCCTCGGGATGAGAGGCAGGCGCGCTACCACGGGGCCGGTGAATCAATGGGAAAATGCATCTAATTATCCGGGCCGGTCTCGAAACCTAGTTTCCATGTCTGGAGTTCCACCTGTCCTCGCTACAATGCATAGCGCTCCACAGGTATATAGACAGAGTGTTTATCGATCTGTGAGGCGGACATCCGGCCAACCACATCGTTTGCTGTTTCTAGCCTTTCAACACGTTATTATAACCCCCGTCTCGTCTGCGTTATGCAATTTCACAAAATTGAAATGAGACTTCACTTTCAGCAGAAAAAGTTATCGGTCCGTAGTCGCTTTAATTACACCATAGGGTGGGGCCCCTGGTTTCATTAATCCAGCCGAGGCGAGCCGGAAACCCACCCTGGCGCTTCACTGTGCGGGAACATGGACTCAACCGGAAACCCTGGAGTGCACATCTCATTCAGGCTTCAGAGAAACTTTACCGCAATCCACGAGTCCTTTCTCTCATGTCCTGGTGCTCATCACCAATACATCAATACTAGACTAAGTTAGGCCAACATACAGTATCTATATTTTTGTACTTCGACTATTTACTGTTATAACCAGGGTCCGGATTCTGATGACATGTCATCTTTTAAATTGGTTACCACAGGCATTGCTAACGTATGTACAAATCCTGTTCATGGTCCCCACATTACAGAAATGCATAGTCTATTTATTAAGTCCTTTTTTCGTCATTTCTCTAAGTATTTAATTTTTAGGTAATTTTCTCGCTTTTCGCGTTATTATTATGTCATTGTATGGAATTTGTTGGAATATTTTGAAGGTTTTGAGTCATTTTCTCACATTTTTAATGGTTTATTGTGCATTGTTTGCGTATGGTTCTGGATATTAACGTAACTAAAAGCAAGGATGAATACGAAGACATGAGAATCTTCACAACTTTGTTCAACCCTTATTTCTTGGAATATCCACATTCCAGGAGACCCACTAGACTGAAATAAGAAGCAGTATTTGTGTGCAAATAATTCGTTTTTGTCACGTAAATTAAATTATATTAGGTAGCTAATGACGTAATCTGTTTGCTTTGTGTGATGAAATTATGTGTTTCATTCAACATTTAAAGTCATTTGTTTAAGTTTTCGGGTCATTTTATGGGATTTTTGCAGTCATTGTATAGGTCATTTTTAAAACATTTTTAGGTCATCAAAATCTGGGCCCTGGTTATAACTCGATTACTTTCTACCAGTGTCAATTGTTTCATAGATGAAGTATAATATTGGCGGGATAGATTACTTCCCGGGGTTTGAAATAAGGTACCGCCCTGGCATTTGCTGGATAGAGTAAATAAAACGGGGGGTGGGGGACAACCACGTTATACACAATATGATTCCAATTACTGGGATATGCGAAAGAAATAATAATAATATAACCTGAAAAAAAATACATGTGATTAAAATTTGTTAAAATAGTCTATATCTTTTATGAACTATATTTGACCCGATGATGCTCGCTTGATGAGCGAAACATGTCATCCTGTAGTTTCCTCCTTCTTCTGTAGTCAATAACAAAATAGGTTAACTTATATATTTTTAATCACGTGCAATTTTTTTCGGGTAAGCCTCTTTTTCGCATGTTCCAGTAATTGGGATTATATTGTATCGCAATATTAATCGTAATGTTCTTATCCTCAAACCACTGCGTAACACGTTTGCTAAAATACTACGTCATCACCAATTGGACTCAAGTCGGCAATGGATGGGAAGAGCTACTCCAGAATTCATTTATTAAATTGTATTCATCAATTTATCTGTTTATTCATTTATTTATTTATTTATTATTTAATTTATTTATCTGTACATTTATTTCTCTATTTATCTATTTAATAATCTATTCAACTGTTTATTTCTTTAATCTAGTTATCTATCTAGTTATTTATCTCTGATTATTCAGTAATCTATTTATTTGTTTATCTATGTATCTGTTATTTATCTACTTATCTATTTTTAAATCTATTATCCGTTTATTTATTAATCTATTTATTAAACGATTTATCTGTTTATTTATTTGTATATTTATTTATATAGCCTATCTATTTATTAATCTATTTCTCTGTTTATTTATCTATTTATGTATCTCTTTATTAATTTATCTATTATCTGTTTTTTATTTTTTTATTTATGTATTTATATGTTAATTTATCTGTTAATGTGTTTATATATTTATTGATCTATTTATCTGTTTGTGTATTAATTTATCTATTTTTCTATGTATTCATTTATTTATTTATTTATTTATTTATTCACTCATTTATTTATTTATTTATTTATTTATTTATTTATTTGCCGGGCTCAGCTTGTGTTCCGTGGTAGCCAATCCATGTCTCACTAGTAGTAAGCCCCTGTGAGGAAACCCTCTTTAATCTACGGGCATTCCAATTTTAACCTCTAAGGAGATACCGTTCGATTTAATAAGACTGCTTGAATTACACGATCAAAAGGAGACCGCAGCTGAAAACAAAACTTCAATAAAAGGATGTTTTCTTAATATCTCACTGTTTATTCTGGGAGACCCCGCTGCCGCGGGCAACAAAGGACTGCCACCGAGCGAAAGCCGTAATGTGCACTTGTGAGAGAGAATAGGACAGAATTTGTTTGGCCTCCGCTGTGTTTTGCAATCAATAGCGCACTGCTGTTTCCCTAAATTTAAACTCGGAGGGAGAGAGCGATACAATGAGCAGTGCTAACGACGCCGTATTATTTTAATTCAACTCGGCCTATCATACGTTAGACAAGGAAAGAGCATTGGATTTCAACAAGGAAACCATTTTTTTTTAAATCTCTCTCACCCGAGACGGTCGTTCAAATACTGCCGTTGTGGATTGGAATATATTTGGTTATCACTAGGGACCGGGTGTTGATGACATGTCATCTTTTTATTGAGCTGTCTAAAACAATGCTGAAGTACATAGAAACAATGGACATCCCGTCTTCAACCATGTCATTTTTATTTTGCATCTTTTTGCATTTTTTCTTATTTTTCCATTTTAAGAGTTTTTTTTAAGTTTGGTAGATTTTTTGGTCTTATTTTAGAGAAATCGGCCTTCTGAGGTTTTTTTTTTTTTTTTTTTTTTTTTTTTTTTTCCAATTTAGTCATGTCACAGCTTTACATAAAGGCAGTTACGTGTCTCAGAGTTAAGAAGAAGCTAGTAGCTGATAGGCTACGCCTACAAGATAATTTAAAATATTGATTCCATTTCCTTAATCAACCGGGTGGAAACTAGTCTTAGCAACAATCGTGGCGAAATTGCTGCGAGTATTGCATCAAAACTGAAAAAAGTGCTGGACTAAAACACCGGGTATAAAACATTATGCAAAATCTCAGACATTCTTTCTGGTGAAAACTACTGCACGGATGGGATTGATGAGGATTTTCCTCACTTCAAGTACGCTCCGATCACATCAGTTGATGTTGAACGCAGCTTTTCGAGATATAAAAACTTGTTGTCTGATAACCGCAGATCATTTACAATTGACAACATCAGAATGACATTCGTAGTGCAGTGCAATAAAGTGAACATAAACCTTTTGTTAAGTGCTAGAAATCTATTTTGAGCTTAAGATTTCATTTTTGAAATATTGGCGAGTTTATTATTATAAGATAATGTTCTCCATTTTATAGTGCAGATTTCGAATTTTTGAAATATTGGTGAGTTATAAGATCATTTTCTCCATTTTATAGTGCATTTTTCGAATTTTTAGGTAATTTATTACAGTCATTTTTCAAAGTTTTAAGTGCATTTTATAAACTTGTTTACGGCATCAACAACCGGGCCCTAGTTATCACTCACGTGTACATGTGTGTCTCTTGAATTTGTCTGATAACCTGTGTATTTTTGCAGTGACTGTAGTAGCGTGTGTAGCTGTAATGATTAAGGTCGAGGATGGGGAAGATCGTAGATGCCCCGGGATTTGAAAGAAGTAATATCCACGCATTAACTAGAAGGGAGTGTGGAAAAGCTCGGGGAATAACAATACTAAGGATACCCACTGTCTGCGGCGAGATTCGAACCTCTGATCTTTGGACTTGCTGCAGCTCCCCCCCCCCCCCCCCCCCCCCTCGCAGTCATGGTGAGCGATTTCATGCGCACAGCTATGCCGCGGGTCGTTCAAATTTTGCTGGAGGTTTAATGACCGTATATTATGGAGTTAAATGCAGTATGTTGACCGAGATTTGATAGAGCAGTGCAATAGCACTCCAAATAACTGTCTCAGTGAACGTCTAACCTCATTTGGACGAGCTGCAGCAGGCCCCTCCCCTTCAGTCAGCTGTTATCGTTTCAGTTAAGGGGTGTGTGTATATAGAATTTCTCATAAAACCTGACTTATTGTGGTGTCTGTAGTAGTGTGGCTATTTGTAACTCAGGTGATTATAGGGAATGAGACGGCCGTGACCTTCAGTTAGGAACCGAACCCATCTCTTCTTTAGTTTCGCCTCCCGAGGCTGAATGTACCCCGTTCCAGCCCTCAGACAATAATTAAATTTCTTGGCTGAGCCGGGAATCGAACCGAGACTTCCAGGGCCGTAGCCATGAATGCTAGCCACTACACCGTGAGGTGGTCTTACTCAATTCTATTCCAGACAAATGTTGAGATTGTTCCTCGCTTTAAAAAAAAGTTATACATAGGCCTACATAATAAATCAAGATATTGAGAAGAAACTCTGTGAGAAACTTGAGAGCATATATTCCTTCAATATTAATAAGTTATGTTAACGCAGAATGTCCGGAATACAGTACACCTATCACAAAAATTTGTGTACAAAACTACATTGTCAATAAGGAATGGCTATAAATAAGGCTCAAATCAACTGTTCACCTCCGACATTCAATTACTTTTATATGATTTCTGCAAAAGTATAACACTTTCAGGCACATTTGTTGTTCTACATGATAGTTTTCAGAACTAACTTGTGGGACATTTCTTGTAGAATGGATTTGAGATCCAAGGTAGAACACGCAGCAACAAAATGTATGAGCTTTTTTTTCTTTTTCAAACAGGAGAGCTTACTATTATGATCTTACAGTATAGTCTATGGGATGGGGGGCAACCCTCTAAAATATAATCCTAATCCATAAATCATAGTAAACTTCAGTTGACGAAGAAAGACGGAAAGAACACGTATACTCGTCGCAGACAACTACAAACGTCTGTTTTTGAAATTAGAAATGAGAATGTAACAAGCAGACTATAACTCTGTGAGCTGCCAGAATGGGATTGACAGTTCTCGCCTCACCATGTGGTCTGAGAACGAGGTTGCCAAACTGTACAAGCCAGAGATACAGCTAATAATAATATAATATCGTATGGCCTCGGGTGCCGGGTGCAAGCTTTGCTATTTGACACCCAGAGGGTAGCTTGCATGTCGAATTTCGTTGTTCCCTGAGGCACTGTGAAAGTCAAGGAGGTTAGATATCTAAGCTCCTTGAACACTATAGCGCTTTCTAGTAGACTAATGAGGAACTTTGTGTTGGCGGAAATTCCCGAGATTAATTTTGCCATTATGAACACGGCCTACTGAATTCAAATGGGTTCTTTGACATGCCAACATCGTATGACATGCGTGTCGTAAATTTTTGCCGCCTTTCAAAAAAATCACTTACCACGGCCAGGAGCGAACCTGCAAGCTTGGGGTTAGTAGACCGACACGTTAACCACTCACCCACCGTGGCAAGCAGAGATACAGCTGACCAGGCACTGAAGCACTTGGGCTGTAATATTGCAACGCCGAGTATTATGACATCAACTTTGCAAACATGGATTAGTCAAGAGGCAGAGGGGTGATGACTGACGTGGAATTTCCGGCAAATGCCAATACCATTCTGGCAGCGCACAGAGTATAAAATGCATTTAAGAGCTAGCAATAGACCAAAATAGGCTATGTGTGTAGGCTCTGCATATGAATAGATTAATAGCCATTCGCACAATTGAATTGGCACATCATAGTTAAGGCCACCTGTCAGTGACCTCCTCATTATGCGCTTAGCCCCGAACTGTCTGCTGACATCTAACGACCATCAAAACCTGAGTGATATCAATCACGTCCAAGCACCAAATACCACAAGCTGCCATAGCCTTAATTTTTGGGGCAAAAGATCTCCACATCTCTGGCACGGCTCGACTACTTTCTTTCGTACGCTAAGGGTTCAATTCCCGCAGTGTTGTAATCTTTTCCCAAATCAAATCAAAATAAATATCCCTCAGGG
Source organism: Meconema thalassinum (assembly GCA_946902985.2). Taxonomy (NCBI): domain Eukaryota; kingdom Metazoa; phylum Arthropoda; class Insecta; order Orthoptera; family Tettigoniidae; genus Meconema; species Meconema thalassinum. The sequence goes on along the minus strand of OX336393.1, from coordinate 286,734,784 downwards.
GCACACATCTAGTGGGACGTGGGTTGGCGACCACGGGACCCTAGCTGAGTCGGCATTGCTCCCACTTACTTGTGCTGGACTCCTCTCAGTCTTCTTTCCTGTCGACCTTGGTCAACTCTTGTTCTCTTCTGACCCCGACGGTATTAGGGTATCCGAGACCTATGGAGTCTTTTACGTTCCCGCCTTAATTGGCCCTTGTCTCATCTTTCCTGATACCCTCATTCTTCGCGGGGTCAGCCTTCTTTTTCTTTTCATGTTAACTCCTGCCTTCTGCACAAGGCCCTCAAAGAGGCAGGGTGTATGTAGCTCCACCACTTCTGGTGCACCTGAATAGTGCTACACCCTCAAGGGCTCACGGCTGGTGAGTTAGGGAGTTGGCGACCCCAAGGGATTCCTGAACTGTGTCCGTTTTGTCCCCTTTTCCCTCTGAGTTTGGGGCGGGCCCTCTCCTCTTTCCCTTTCCTATCTGCCTTTCATGGCTCTCCTTCCTTCCAAGTCCCTCAATCCCCATTCTTCGAGGGTTGAGGGCATTTCTTTTCTTCCTGTCCTTTATTTGCCTTAGATCCTTTATTTGTTTACTATTTCTTCTTCTAGAAGAAATGTAAGTATGCCAGTTTGTAGTTAGTTTTAGTTATAGTTTTTATTTTCATCTCATCTTTCACTATCACCCAAACCATTAGGGGCCGATAACCTAGATGTTAGGCCCCTTAAAACAACAAATATCATCATCATCATCATCATCAAAATGAATATTCGGGAAAGAAACATGCCTTCCAGCTACAGGGATATGAAAAGGAAACCTCCTAAGAGGCCAAATCAACCTTCAGGATTTTTATCTGGCTAACTGGAAAGACAGCCAACGGACAACGGCAGCGGCTGCCAACGTAGCGAAAATTCAAAAGCAAAATGTTTAAAATGAACCACAAATATGCTCTAAATTGACAGATCTTATTTGTCAGCGAAATATGAATGTATTTCTTTCGTGATGGCAGATTCTAATACAGGGTCTTTATATTTGCTTGGCTAGGACATTCTCGCTCACGCGCTCCGCCAGTGACGCCTCAGTTGCCGGCTGCCGCGCGCGCGTATGTACGGAAGAATTGGTGCTTACAATCAGTATCATGCATTGTTACTCACCATGCTTACAGTAGAGGCTGAAAATGTTCCCCATCCGCTGCCAAACATAATCGGCATCTACTTATGAAGTTTCCGGTTACTCCGGTTAATTTAGCTTCAGTAAGGAAATAACTACCTCTACGTCTATTTTTTTTATCGTTTACCGGACCTGTACGTTTGAATCTCCTAGCCAGTTATGTTATTGTGATTGCGTATAGTGCTGTAATGCCTTATGTGAAATATTCGTTACTTGAACGTGTATATCTGCACAATACGTACATAAAGCGCAGGAAATCGTGCGCTAGAACAAGACAAAAGTTTCGAGTGAAATTTCCAGGGAGACCTATTCTTATAAATCGGACATGAAACAACTGGCTAGTTTGAGATTCAAACGTACAGGTTCAGTAAACAATAAAAAATACACGTTAAGGTCGTTATTTCCTTACTGAATCTAAATTAACCGGAAACTTCATAAGGAGATGCCGGTTATGTTTGGCAGCGGATGGGGAACATTTTCAGCATCTATCGTAAGCATGGTGAGTAAAAATGCATGATAAGCCTACTGATTTTAAGCACCGTATTCTGCCGTATATACGCGCGCGCGGCAGCCGGCAACTGGGCCGTCACTGGCGGAGCGCGTGAGCGAGAATGTCATAGCCAAGCAAATATAAAGACCCTGTATTTTAAAATCTATTTTTCAAAATGACATTTTGTGTATAAAATTAATGTTTAGGGAAAAAAAAACGAGAAAAAGTCTCAGTAACTACTTTGACTCTGGTCCTGGCACAGTCTAGACTAGAGAGTCGCTGCTCTGATAAGCCTTGACGACACGCAACCCATAAGGCACGTACTGTACGTAGGCTATGCCACTTGACAAGAGATTCGTTTCAGCGTGGGGTAAGACAAGGTCCCGCATGTTTGAAGAGCGGTCGAGTGGCTGTTCCAGCTTGAGGGGAGCGAGGCAACATCGTCTCGAGGACTTTCTGGTCCAAGAGAGCACGGGGATGAATTTGGGGCACACGATACTCCTTGCCAGGAAACACACTCTCCAAAACACACAGTATTACTTCTACATAGTCAGAATGACTCCTCAAACATTTGGAAACTGTTTAAGATAAAATATTGGCACATTTGTATCTATTCCGGCAAACATAACTTACGACTTGAAAGTTCATCGATCAGCTGGCGTCAACGCGCTGTTCACAACAGCTGGAACAGATTTCGAGTAATCCTCGTTTTAAATCGATCTATCGAATCAGTTTCTTTTGGTCGGCAACTCGGCATTCCGTTCTTATAAGCACGCAGGCTAGTGTTTGGAGGCGGGGTAGGTTGTTATTTTGTGCGTGTGGTTAGTTTTGAAGGATGAAGAAAATAACCAATTTAACATCCATCCAGGCATCGAAAAAGATGAAAGTTAATGATTCGAACACTAACAATGACCGGACTTTGCAATTGTCGAAAATTGCAGAATCGTGATGTTTTGTCGACTACAACTGAGAGTTACCCTTATTTTTTTTAGAGAAAAAGCACTGCGATAATGATGAAATGAAAATCCACAGACAGCTTCCAGTCGACCGACTGTGTCAGGAAATGGAATGAATGAAGCCCCCATCTAGCGGCGAGGATATGAACTATGCCGGCTCCCGAAGCCTGTCGCACTCCCCTGGGGCATTGATCAAATGAATGACAGATGAAATGAAATGATAGTGGAGTGTGATGCTGGAATGAATTATTGACAGGGAAAACCGGAGTACCCGGAGAAAATCCTGTCTGCCTCCGCTTTTCCCAGCACAAATCTCACATGGAGTGACCGGGATTTGAACCACGGGCCCAGCGGTGAGAGGCCGGCGTGCTACCGCCTAAGCCATGGAGGCTACACTGCGATAATAATCAATCAATCAATGTCTAAAGGCAATGCCTTGTCGATTCAACCATTGTCTTATGTCTTCAGCTTGTCTTTTCATCTCACAGTAGGAACCACATCCTACGTTTTGCATCAATAGGCCTACTTGAAGGAATAATAATAAAAATAATAATAATAATAATAATAATAATAATAATAATAATCCGCAAGACAGAATTTCCAAGTTACAGAAGGCCTATAGAATCACCTGCAACAGATATTACTAACAATCAATATCGAAAAACGCACAATTAAAACATAGACTATAACCACAGTAATTACACCTGAAGCGCGATATGCCTCAGAAACCATGATCATTGGAGGCAGATCTCTTATTAAGGACGTTGAGAAACAAGAAAGGAAAATATTGAGGAAAATCCTTGGTCCAGTCTGCTCAGAAGAAATCTGGATGAGATGGAAGTCTCAGGAGTTTAATCAGCATACTGAAAAGATCACTGACACCTTCAGGGAATGGCGATTGAAATTCTATGGCCACAACGACAGGCTCACCAAAAGGATCCTCAAGTTTGCTCTCTCAATGGAAGTCAAGAACAACCGACTTAGTTAAAAAAGAGAAAGGCCTTCAAGAAAGTGGCACCACAGAGGATATTATACAAGATCGACTCCAGTACGAAACAGTAATCAACGACAATAATCTCGCTGAGAGAATGAATACCAGGACCAAGAAATCGTGGACTGAAGAACGAAGGAAGATTTTTAGTGCCCAGATGACGAAATTTTGGGAAAACAAAAATACATCATTAGGTAGGCGTAAATAAGTTCTATCGCGCTCCACAGATGGACATAGGCCTAACGACGGAAAAGGAAATATTTCAAAAAAGAAGGATAAACTTTTACGATCACCTCTTCAGATTGCCAGCTGAAAAAATTTCGAAATGTTTGTTATCCTACTTTAGAAGTTTCGAAACGATTCTTCCTTGGCTGGAAGAGATCGATAAGGACCTTTTAAAGTAAGGAATTCCAGAAACAGTAATTCAACTCCGAACACCACTCAATGCACTACTCTGAAATTCATGTAAGTAGCCTAATTATGAATCTCTACTTAGTATAAAACGAAGTCACCGGTTCTTGATGTCACGGGTAATCTCGAGAACCACTGGATGGATTTTAATGCGGTTTTCGCCATTCTGTAAAGGATATCTCGAGGAAGGTTTCTGTTGAAAATAATTTATTTAGGCTATGATCAAAGAAAGCCGAGCAGTAACGATTTCAGTGAAAAAGTCGAAACAAAACCTGGCGTCCTTGCGCACTTTAAGCTTACGCTGGGCAAACCGTTAAAAAAATCACTATACTATGAGTGTAAGAATTGTTCAGCATGAAAAGTTCTACAAAAAAAGTCCCCGAGAGCATATCTCTATCTTCAATACATCGCCCACTATAAATGTTGTTAAGTTTTTATTTCTTCCAACAATTGCCATTCAATTACTGAAGCGACAGTTTACGAGCTAGCTACTGGCGGTATCACCCCAGTTACAGCCTAGCTGGCGGGCGAGCCTATTACCCCAGATGTAGCCAGCAGCAAACTGTCTAGTCGTGTTGAGTTAAGAAGAGAAGAGTGGTTGTGTTTGGAGTTTGCCTGGAAGTGCAACTCGGCTTTTCTTCATTTTGCCTGTGAACTTTTCGTCCCGCAAAATACACAGTCAAGTTAAGATTGAACGGAAGGGGGATTTGTGTTTTATGCACCTCGCCATTCTAAATTACATCGGACAAGAATTCGTTGCGCATGCCATCTCCATATAATATAATTAATAGTCCAGTCAGTGATTTTAACCCATCATGCCGAGACATAAAACGGATCTAGATCGTAGTTCATTGACATCGAAAAAAAAAAGCGCTTATCACGTAATGCATTCATAATTGTTCCCGGGCAAAGCCGGGGCGGGTTGCTGGTATTAAATACCTTAAAAGGTCTAAATGTGTTTAACTAGTTGGGCTCTACACTGCTGCTAACGCCAGTGCTTTGTTTAACACGCGGCTAGCCAGAGTGCCCCGGCCGCCAGGTGGCATATGCGAGTCTCGGATTCTATAGGAAGACGACGAGCTATCGTTTCTGATATCGACAAGTGAAATGAGGCCTCCCCTTGACCTCGACTCCTTGCTTGTTAAATTACGAGTGCTCCGTTATTAGTGGAGTATAGCAATGATCGATAGCTTCGATTGGATGGGTCGTTGCCCTTTCACCCAGGCGAACTGTTTATCAGCACTAATCAGATAAATGCAGCACACGATAGTATCGTTCATGTCCTGCCAATCACGAGCGACAGCTGATAACACTAACTCCGCCTACAGTGCTTCCTCTCACCAATGGCTGGAATCACTAGAACCTTTTCCGTCCTCCTCAACAGGTAGCTAATATAACAAGTGGATATTGCTGTCCACCACTCACGTTCTTTTATCAATACGAAGGCGTTGATCAAATTTTACAGTACAGGCGTCCAGTGTCCGGCTCGGACATTTCTCATGAGGGAGGGAGACGGCGTTGCCGGTTGTGTACCGTGAAATATTAAACAGCGTGGACTACATAAAATATTTCACATGTTTTTAAATGAATTCTGACGAACCGCTTATCATATTACTAAAGTAATATAATTACACACAGTTAACCGGTAAGTGTGCACACACAAGACAATAAAACAACAAACCTACTAGCACAAAGAGCAACAGAAGAGAGCCCTTGCAACTTCGAGCTAAATTTAAAGACCGGCTTACCGGGAAAGCCGCTGATTGGTACAGGTGACAACATTCTTCATGACAGTAAGCGACTTCGCCATCATAGGCGGAATTCCACTGCAATCGAAGAATTTAGGTTTTGTAACCGCAAAATGTCGGAATAACAAAATGATGCATAAAATTGCAAATAGGGTGTGGGAATTCCACGTTACATAGTGAAGATGCTATAGTGCAGGACAAACCATTGGAAGGCTGAAGGTCACGCGTAGTCTGTGCGGTGTTGTCATGTACGTTCTCCCATCCAGCACTCCACTGAAGGTACCGTGCAATAGCATGGCAACACCGCCAGACGCGGGGAGGAGAGCGGAGTGGAGGGCCCCTTGACCTTCAGGCTTCCAATGGTTTGTCGCGCACTATAGAGAAGAATTGCACTGATGGAAAATTTCAAGCTTCTATTAACTGCTTCTCACTGCCATAGGTTGGCTATGTTGTTTACCCCTCTTCTCACACCATCACCAAACGTCAGAGCCGAACAATCAGCGGCTGGACTGTAGTTTCTACACTTACTCACAGGCTCTTGGCACTCGTTAGGCACGGGTTCGATTCCCTCCTCTGCAAGAAATGTAATTCTCGCCTGAGAGTTGTAACGGGGACCACTCAGCCCCATGAGGACAACTGGGTGGAATATGTGTTTGATCTCCACTTCAACCATATGGGAGTAGTAGGCTATAGATCGCGGTACTTTACACTACAAAATTACTCTCAACCCAAAATGGTGGCATCCATGATGTCACGGATGGCACTTAAGGTTTAAACTATGCATAACCTATTTGATTAATCTGTGTATTAACACAGATGTTTTTGTTCTCTTTTTGCCAGATACATGTAATACAGCCTAAAGGCTGACGCAAGCATATACAAAATCCACTATTACATGGAAACTGAGGCCGATACATGAATTCTGAGATTAGATCTGGATTCAGGGACAAATTATTCAGCGGCTTCGGTGGCGTAGCTGGTAGCATGCTGAGCTTCTATGCCCACGATCGCGGGTTCAAACCCGGCTGAAGTCGTCGGATTTTTTAAGAACGTTAAAAATCCCTCAGTATACCTTCCTTCGGAGAGGAAGTAAAGCCGGCGGTCGCATGCCATAGATTTATAGCATGTTAAAGAACCTTCCACTAATTACACCTGTGTGAAGCTGAATTACATATAGGTTAAACATTTGACTAACGCTCTTAGGTTCCTACGTTCGTCGTCAGGAGCCGACTGCGGTGGCATCTGGTAACTAAGTTCTGAACTAGTTGGTCGTTGACGGTGGCGTTTGGCGGCAAAAGTAGGAACTACTTGGAAAAATTGAATGTCTGCAGTCCTTACTTGAATTAAAACAGATATACACACTAATACAGTCATCACAATTAACACCGGTTATCAGACAGATTCTACACACACCCAAAGTACACGGGGCTACATGACCGCGTTGTCGGAGCCCCTAGAACCAACCAACCAGGGACAAATTATCTTCCAGTAACAGTGTCATTTGTACTGTAAATTATAGGCAACACTGAAAAATGGCTTCAAAACTTCACACTTCAGGTAAATGCAGGGATGGTTATTAACATAAGATCGTCGTCACCTCCTTCCTGTTTATGTTATTATTACTATTATTATACCGACAGCAGTGGCTACGCTGGCTAAAGCGCAGCATTAGGTCATGGGACCAAGCTCTCTGCGGACTCGGTAGACGCATGGGTTCGAGCCCCACCGTCAGTCGCCCTAGAAATGGTTTTCCGTAGTTTCCCATTTTTAACACCAGGCAAATGCTGGGACGGTACCTTCTGACAGGCTACGGCCGCTTCCTTCCACATCCTTGCCCAGTTTCATTCATCTTCATCCATTCCATCTCTCATCCCGACATGCATGTCGCTACGGGCGTCGACTAGAAAGACCTGCACCCGGCCTTTCAGGAGGCCACACGACAACAACAAAACTATTATTAGACTATTATTTCAGTGCTTTTTTTTTCTTTCAGGGAGAACGCGTACCCCTTAAACATCTGAAAACTGTTTAAGAAAAAATATTGGTGCATTTGTATCTAGTCCAGAAAATACAACTTCCGACTTGAAAGGTCATCGATCAGCTGGCGTCAACGCGCTGTTCACAACAGCTGGAGGAGATTTCGAGTAATCCTCGATTTAAATCGATCTGTCGAATTAGTTCATTTTGGTCGGCCAAGACCACGACTACAGTATATAAGATATTGTAGTCGGTGTTGGGTCGACAACTCGGTACTCCGTTCTTATACAGTAAGCACGCAGGCTAGTGTTTGGAGGTGGGATAAGTTGTTATTTTGTGCGTGGGGTTAGACATTTGGTTACTGTGGAATTTACTGTAAGCAGGACAGCAAAATGAGACACTACCACAGTGCTTATATTCATTTCACTTAATTTTTAGCCTACTTTTCACATTGTGCAAAAATGATAAAAAGTAGTCTTATGAGATCGGAAAAATGTGTGTATGTCTGTCTGTCTGTCTGTCTGTCTGTCTGGCTGTGTGTGTGTGTGTGTGTGTGTGTGTCCCTATCAACTCCTATACGGCTGGAGCAATCGAAACAAAATTTGGTAGGAGTAAAGACCTATACCTGAATATCTCACGGCGATATTTGAAAATGATGTCAGTGCTACCAACTGCTGAAAAATCACAATTGAAATTTGAGCTCCATGTTGGATATCAGGGAAGGTATGAATGGGAGCTGTTTCAAAATTGGCACACGTATAGATAATAATATTGCAGTTTAATTTCCAGGAGGCCATACATGGCAGTGTTGCCAAAGTGATTATAAGCCTGCTGATAGGTCCAAATTTTAAATGCATATAACTTCTACACTATCAATTGGATTTCAACCAAATTTCGTATATGCTATGTGTACATAAAGCTATATGACTGAGCATATTATTAAGAGCCACCAGGGCTGCCGACTGTTAATAAATGCACTCAATTTTTTTAAAATCCAAATACCCATATATCAGAAAGTATGAAAGCCGACAGCTTTAAACTATGCACACGTATAGTACCCGATATTCTATATTAATTTGGAGTAACTTATATACGACAGTGCTACCAACATGATTCTAAGCCTGCTGAGAGGTCCGACTTTAAATTCATGTAAATTCTATACTATCATTTGGATTTCAACCAAATTTCGTCTGGGCTATGTGTACCATAACAGATATGACTATGCGTATTATTAAGAGCAACCAGGGCTGCCAACTGTTAATAAATACTGTCTCTATTTTTGTTACCCTAATATCAATGTATCAGAAAGTATGCAAGTCAATAGCTCTAAACTTAGCACACGTATAGTACCTGGCATTCTAGATTAATTTAAAATAACTAAAATAGGCCTAGGCCTACGCCAGTGCTGCCAACATGATTCTAAGCCTGCTGAAAGATCCAATTTTAAAATGCATGTAACTTCTATACTAACTAATTGATTTCTTTCAAAATTGACACAACAATAGATCATATTATTTCAGATTATTTCTGACCAATACATGCATGTCATTGTTGCCAACATGATTTTACGCACGCTGTTTGATCCAATATTTAACTGCATGTAACGTCCCTGCTATCCATTGGACTTCAACCAAATGTTCTATTCTGTACCTTAAGAGATGGAACTAATAATATATTCAGTCACCAGGGCTGCCAACTGTAGTTCTCTATTAGGCTACATTATGCCAGGTATACAGTATTTCGAACTACGGTAATTAGAAATTTCGATATTACCAACTTAATTTCGTCATTATTCTAGATAGATCCATATAGATTAATCATTGGCATGAATCTTAGGCTCTTTACAGTAGTTCGTTACGGAACTTCTTGTTAATTGTAAAATGATTAGAAATAGCCTACTGAGTGCAGTTACCACCTTGACATGTTGACCACAAATAAATTAACCCAATGCAACCTTTCATTTAACATGTCAGCCCGGAAAGTAATAACTTAGGGCCAGGATGTTGATGCCGTAAGATAGTTTAAAAAGTGCACTTAAAATTTTCAAAAATGACTAATAAATGACCTAAAAATTCCAAAAAATGCACTATAAAATGGAGAAAATGAACTTATAATAATAACCTCACCAATATTTCAAAAATGACAGCTTGAGCTCAAACTGAAAAGTCAATCAAAATAGATTTCTAGCATTTAACAAAAGGTTTATGTTCACTTTAGTCTGAGTTGCACTGCACTACGAATGTCATTCTGAAGTTGTCTGCGGTTATCAACTGATGTGGTTGGAGCGTACTTGAAGTGAGGAAGGTCGTTTGCTGCTAGATCCTCCTCATTCCTATCCGTGCAGTAGTTTTCACCAGAAAGAATGTCTGAGATTTTGCATAATGTTTTATACCCGGTGTTTTTGTCCAGCAATTTTTTAAGTTTTGATGCAATACCCGCAGCAATTTCGCCACGATTGTTGCTGATACTAGTTTCCACCCGGTTGATTAAGGAAATGGAATCAATATTTCAATATTTTAAATTATCTTGTACCAGCTTAGCTTCTTCATAACTCTGAGAGACGTTACTCCCTCATATAAAACTTTGAAATGACTAAATTGGAAAAAAAATACCTCAAAAGGTCGATTTCTCTAAGACCAAGAAAATCTACCAAACTTTAAAAAATGCTCTTAAAATGGAAGAATACTGTACATAAATATGCAAAAAGATGCAAAATAAAAATGACATATTTGAAGACGGGATGGCCCGTCCGGAGTTTCTATGTAGCCTACTTCAGCATTGTTATAGACAGCTCAGTAAAAAGATGACATGTCATCAACATCCGGGTCCTAGAATAACCGTATTCTGCAAATTGCCGAAAGGTGCAAGATCGTGATGTTTTGTCGAATACAACTGGGAGTATCCCTTAAATTCTTATGATTCGTATACCAACGTTTGGTCAGCCAAGCAACGGATGAACTACAAACACTACAGGTAGCTCGTTACGCACCGCAACGAGAAATGTATGTTTAGACGCGTGGAATCCAATTACATTGATTTTAGTGAAATTGTACACTCCGTTGAAGTGACAGAAACACACCGTGTGCACACTGACATCCGAGTAATCCAAAACCACATTTCTCGACACAAATTTCTCGTTGTATGCTAACGCTAAATGAACCTAATAGGATTATTTTCTCTGTGTGGAGTCCAGTACCCATTCATACACAACTATATTGTCAACAATATTGTAGAATAAGATCAATGCACTACGGGGTGTTTAAAAAAATGTACTAACACTTTGAATGGCTATAAAAACATTGTTTATCAACATAGAGACAAGTTTAAGGGTGTGAATTACAGAAGGGAAATGTTATTAAAGAATCATGTTTGCAAGTGTTCAAATTGATTACCGGTACCCTCAATGGCCAGACCTAGCTGATAACGCGAACCAATGGATTCACAAACGTCACAACACAGTTCATTTGGAATTTCGCGACATCGTCTTTCAATTTCCAATTTTATTGCATCAATTGTTCTTGGGTTTGTGCGATAAATTCTGTCCTTGAGATATCCCCATAAAAATAAGTCAATTGGCGTGAGATCTGGGGAACGCGCAGGGTATTCAATGGGTCCCCTTTGTCCACTCCATGTGTTTGGAAAGCTCCATCGATGTGAGCTCTTACATCGCAATGGTACTGGGGAGGTGCTCCAGCTTGCTGAAAGTAAATCTCGTCATCGTCATCACCAAACATCTCTTCAATGTGTTAGTACACTTTTTTGAGACACCCTGTATTATTTAAATGTTCAAAACATTGTAGGGAAATTTAATGTAAGCGATAATTTGGGGATTTTATTGAGAAAATTAAATTCAATACACTCGATAGGCGCAAATGACACATTTTCTTCTCAGCAAAATATCATCCAAAAAGGCTAGGCCTATAGCCTTTATTTTCCCTCTCTAAATTCCAATTATCCCATCCCTTTGGTCAATGGTTGGTGCTATCAAAAAACTTTACTGAGGTAAGTTTTTGGCCCTTATCCGAAGAATAGTACAAATTTTGAATGGATTCGATTTTTCACAAATGAAGAAAGTTATAGCAATATTTCACTTTTTCGAAAAGACCCCCCATTTACACCCCCTGGATCCGATTTTGCCCATTAATGAACTCAACCGAGAAGTTGAATTGTTATATTTTGCGTTCATATGCCATTCGTTCAATTCCGATGAAACTTTGGTTAGTTGTTGTGCACGATCCCACGAATGTTTCTGAATTAGTAAATCCATTTTACAATAATTTAGAAATAAAATATAGTGTATCCAAATGCACTTAAACAAACAAAATTACAACGCCAACACTTTCTATGAATGGCATTGCAAAGCATGTTGGTACAGCTTGTCTATGTATGCATTTGAAAGTTATTTGTGCAAAATGACGGTAGTTTTCGTGTCCACAAGAAAGTCATATATAGACTAAGTTACATATAAACTTTTGATCAGACGGTAGTTTTGGGTTCTGGAGGCTGTGAAACGCGAAGATATGTTGAAATTTTACAGAAGTCGCAACAAGGTAGGCTACCCTTTGCAATAGGTAGCTTTCTCATGAAATCTGCCTAAACGGGGAAAACTGATGCAGTTCAAGATAACATCGGAGGTGAGCTCTTGAGGGTGTAGCACTATCCAGGTTGCACAGTGCATGGAGGGCTTTAGGGTCTCTTGCAGTAGGCAGGAGATACTATGAAAATAAAAGGAGTGGTCGGCCCGCTCGAAAAAGGAAGACAAGGGAAAATTAAAGACAGACCTCGTATAACATAATGCCATCGGGATTGAAAGAAGGAAGGAAGCATGTAGTTTTACGTGACTGTTAATCTCGCGATTATGAGCCACGGGACTTCCTTTTTACGTGGAATCCGAACCACAGAACATGATTATTCACTTCAAAAATCTCACATGCATTGACCGGGAATTGAACCCGATCTACCTTGGTGAGGGGCCAGGAGCTTGACCGCTGCACCACCATGTCCCCACAGGGATTGAAAGAGAACAAGAGTTGACCAGTTGAGGCCGACAGTAGCCTAAATGTGAAAGAAAGGGTGCCAGCACAAGTGTGTGGAAGCAATGACGGACTCGACTTGGGATCCCGTGGTCGCCACATCCCACGTCCCACTAGTTGCGAGCACCTGGGTAGAGGGGTGGGGGTGAATATTCAGCTAACAAGTAAAACAGAACAGCGGTTTCCAAAAATAATTAGCCTTCATAAAATCACAAATTAAGAGATAGTTGACTTTTTACTTACTTCCTCCTCCTCCAGCATTAGTGATGGTCACCCAGAAGTCAATGGTTTTCTCCGGTCCCAGCTCCTCATAGTCCCACTTCTTCTTCACTCGCACAGCACCATTAGGTTCCACAGTGACCCAGGGGTTCTCGTCCCTAATCTTGAAAGTCTCTCGTTCTGTTTCCTTCTCTAACTGGAAGACAATTCGACCTTCAGTTTCGCCATCCGCTTCCGTAAACTCGATACGTTTCGTTGGTCTAACCGCGCGTGTAACCCGACGTTTCGAGATACGATGTGCCTGAGGAGGTTCTTCCTCAACTACAGGCGGTAGCATTGGCGAATTGAACTGCAGCCACACTTGTGCAGGCACTTTGGAGGTACGACTGGGTGTTCGCAGATCATGAGCTTCAACTGTGATCTCATATTCCATGTCCTCTCCAGCCTCCAATGGAGGATCGCCGGCTAAGAGAATGTCTCCAGTCTGAGGTACAATCACTACCAAATTACTGGGCACAGCAAGACGATACGCTACCTTGTCTCCATCAGCGTCAGTAGCAGTCACTGCACCAATTGCCGAGAATCGTCGCCACACCATGTTAGTATTGGTCGAGTTATCATACTGATCACTACCAAGTGTAAAGCGATACACTTTCTTGGTAAATACGGGACTGTTGTCATTCTCATCTAAAACACTGACTTTCACTTTTGTAACAGCTTTATCAATACCATGGCCATCAGCAGCTTGGACAGTAAGAGTGTAGGCTGGAGTTCTCTCCCTATCCAGAGGCCTGGCGGTAACTAACCACACACCAGAATCCCACACCACTCCTGGGGTAGAAGTAGTTGTCGCATTATCTTCCTCCGTATTGTCGATCAACGCAAACGCTCCACCTTCATTGCCGCTAACGATGGCATATTTAACAGGAAGACCACTAACTCCAACACCTACAGTTTGTAGTGCTGGCAAACCTTTGATTTTCGTCCCAGTTGGAGCGTTTTCTGTGACGGATCCTCCTTCGTAAATGTCTTGCATAAAGCGAAGCATATCGTGTCGATCCAAAACATACAACTGGAGCGTATGCGTCGCCGTACTGTTGGGTGTTTCTTCCAAAACTACTAAATTGACAGGCCTGTTGACTAGAGGGCTAAGGTCTGATGTCGTCATCACCATTCCATCTTGAAGTACAGTAAAAAATTGCGAGAATCCTGTTTCCAATAAGCGATAGCCCCCACCGTCGAACTTCTTAATGCTGTATCCCGGGTATATATCGTGAGGGATAACTGCGATACTTCGTCTGATGGTCAGACCTGCCGCCGCCACTCGAGGACTCCACAGGGCAGCCAGAGTCGCCACAAGGGCGAGCGCTAGCCCCTGCATTGTTGCTGGCTTACTTCGGGTGCTCAAACCATTGGCATCTAATCTGAAACACAAGGAAAGAAACAAATGTTATTGTACATTCACTTACTTTATACTGGAGTATCACATATTTCAATGCTACAGAAGCCACTGAGCTATGCCAATATTAGTATAGGCCTTACATCCGTAAAGCCACAAATGCAAAGAAAAAAAAGAAAAAAAAAACAATGCATAACGCCAGTTGTGGTAAAGCTCTCACAACTGTGGCCAAGTCTGTGGGGTTAAGAACCTAACGTAGTCGGTTGGCATTTGATGATGCTTAAATGTGAGAGATCCGTGCCAGAATTTGTGGCAGGCTAAAGATGCTCCTCACGGCAAAATTTACTAATGTAACGAGGCTAAATGACCACCATGTCGCAAAGCCCCTTAACAACAACAACATGTGGATGAAAACTATCGAAAGTAAACAATAGTTAGTTAATTAATTAATTAGATATTGTAGTTTGACGTGGCGGAACAGCGAGGTCATCTGCCTATTGTAGAATATAACATGAAAATGTGAACGAAATGCACCTGGCCAAACAGCAGGGGATTCTGGTTCGAACCCCGACTGCGATCACATTTGCAACTCTTACTCAACTGATAGGCCTACAACCGTTCCATGGGCTTACTATATTCCTTATCTGTATTTGCAACTTTAAAATCTCTACATTGTATAAAAGAAAGTCCCTGATTCTTGGATGTAACGGGTAATCTCGAGAACCACTGGATGTATTTTGATGCGGTTTTCACCATTATGTAAAGGATTTCTCGAGGAAGGTTTCTGTAGAAAATCATTCATTTATGAATAAAGGAAGCTGAGCAGTAACGATTTCAGTGAATCGAGTCGATGAAAAACCTGCCGTCCGTGCGTCTTTTAAGCTTACGCTGGGTAAACCGTTAGAAATATCTAGGCTACTATGAGTGTAAGAATTGTTCAGCATGAAAAGTTCTACAAAAACGTCCGCGACAGCATATCTCTACCTTTAATACATCGCCCACTATAAGAGTTTTTACGTTTTCATTTCTTACAACAATCTCCATTCAGTGAAATTTAAATTACTGTACTGGCTTCGGAGCGAGTTTACGAGCTAGCGACTGTCGAGTCGTGTCGAGTTACGACCTCAGAGTAGAATATATGTGTTTGGAGTTTCGCTGTTCACCTCGGCTTTTCTGAATTACGTCTTGGACCTGCCGTCCGTGCGCCTTTTACGCTTACGCAGAGTAAACCATTAAAGATACCGGGGTTGCTACTTGCTAATATTAAATATATTAGGACTAAAAATATTCTATGACGAAGATTCATTTTGAGCAGTTAAATTCACCAAGATAATAAACCATCTCAGCATTAATCTCACTCCTCATGCACCTACGCCAACACCGCCTTCTTGCCTTCAACATGCATATTTCCCCATGTTCTCGTTATGAAGCTCTACACTGCGAACACAGCCATATATCCTTTTGTTATAATCTCCAGGCATCTGTAATTTCAGCTGGAGCTGCATAAAGCGTGTTAATTTCCACTAAGTCCGGCCCGTTGTTACGAGGCAACCTAAATGAGCACGGCCTGTACATTTCCATTACAAACGTGGCTCGTTCGCTCCGTATTCGTTGCGTGAGAGATTTCACCTGGGTATTCTAATCTTGATATACACCAGGGTTCTCGAAAATTTTCTTAGCGAGCCATATACAGTAATTTTTGGGAGTTTATGTGGTTGCTGTTTGAGTCTTCAGTGATTTGATTGGTTTGATGCAGACCTCCATGCTTCCCTGCCCTAAGCTAATCGTTTCATCTCTACATAGCTACCACACCCTATATCCGAGGCAATCTGTTTAACACATTCTAACCTTGGTCTAGCATGTAAAAGAACCTTTCCACTAACTAAACTTGTGTGAAGCAAAATTTGTAGGTTAGAATTGATAACGCTCTATTAGTTCCAACGTTCGCCGCCAGGTGCTGACTGCAACGCCATCTGGTAGGCAAGTCCGCAAGCTAGGTGTCGTGGACGGTAGCATTTGGTAGCAAAAGTAGGAACTATTTGAAATTACTGTCTGCAGTCCTTACTTGAATTAAAAACAGATAACACATACCAATACAGCCATCACAATTAACACCGATTATCAGATAGATTCTACACACACCCATAGTACACGGGGCTACATGACCGCGTTGTCGCAGCCCCTAAACTAAGGAACCAACCAACCTTGGTCTACTTCTACGGTTCTTGTCCTCGACCCTTCCTTCCATAACTAAGTTAGTCATTCCTGGGTGTCTTAGTATGTGCCCTACCAACCTATCTCTTCTCTTTATTAGCAGTCACCAGAAACATCTCTCGTCTCCCACTCGTCTTAATATCTCTTCATTTGTAACCCTATCTACACATCTGATCTTCATCATTCTCCTGTAACACCACATTTCAAACGCTTCAATTCTCCTCTTTCCTGCTGCTCCAACAGTCCAAGTTTCACTTCCATAGAATGCCACTCTCCAGACAAAGGCTTTCAAAAATGACTTCCTAATACCTAAATCTAAAGGCCTATTCGATGTCAATAGATTCCTTTTCAGTAGAAATTATTTTCTTGCGTGTCCCAACCTACTTTTTATATCTTCTTTACTTCGTCCATCACTAGTTATTTTGCTTCCTAAGTAACATAAGTCTCCTACTTCCTTTAGCTTTTCACCTGCCAATTTGACGTCCATAGAGGTTTCTGATTTATTTCGGCTGCAATCCAATATTTTTGTTTTACATTCATTAATTTTCATTATGCATTCTTTCCTTAACACAGAATCCATACCATTTAAAAACTCATTCAACTCCTGTGGTGTGTCGGCTAAGATGACGAAGTCATCAGCAAATCTCAGAGTTGAAATTATTTCTGCTTGAATATATCTTAAATTTTCTTCATTGCTTGTTCAATGTATAGACTGAAAAGTTTGGGTGATAAGTTGCAACCTTGCCTTACGGACTTCTCTCTCATGTCCTTTATGTAGAAGACCGGAAAATGAATCAGAAGATAGTTAATTAGTCATTGTTGTTTTAATGGACGGAACAGCTAGGACATCTGCCCCTAGCTCAGAAGATATCGCTTAGTAAAAAAATAAAGCAATTAGGACTGGTGGATTGCGCGAAGTCCAGTACAAGTGCCGCACATCTCATAGCCTCTGGATTACAGGAAACGAGTGTCTGGCACGACGATACCCTCAGTCGCATTACCTTTGTTTGGAGATCATATTCAAGTAGCTACTCAATTGTCCTCATAGCAATGAGTACACCCTGTTCCAGCCCTCACGACAGCTATTGTCTAATAATAATAATAATAATAATAATAATAATAATAATAATAATAATAATAATAATAATTTATTTATTTATTTATTTATTTATTTATTTTATTTATTTATTTATTTATTTATTTATTAAATAAATAATAATAATAATAATAATAATAATTCAAGTCCGGAGCATCTCGTGTTGACAACGGTTACATTTAAGGGGATCGGGTAGAGTAAGCTTATTTGAAGAAAAGAAAAAGCTTTCTGTTTTTTGTGCTATTTTTGGACTCCCCTTTGTAGGCCTATATGCTTCCCAAAAATATATGGGCTGTATTATGGCCTGTCTGCATTTTAAATCCCTTTCTTTGGGATTCAAAAATGGTAGCACTAGGTGAAAGCCCACTTTTGCTTCCTTGTTTTTTTTTGTAGTTTACCGTAACTTTGATTTTTACACAATTATTGTTGTTATTTAGGGGTTTGCGACATCTTGGTCATCAGGGGCAGATGACCTCGTAGTTCCGCCCCTTAAAACAACAATAACTAACTAACATCTTGGTCATCATCCCCATGTAGTAGGGTGTGTGTTGATTGTGTATGATAAACCGTGGTTAGGTTGTGACTACAGAAGTGTATGTAGCAGTATTAGGCACAGGGATGGAGTAGGTGTCCCGAGACTTGAAATGAGGTAATAACAATGCTATTGGTTCAACGTCCCTTTTAGCTACTGTGGCTTTAGAGACGTCGGAGTGCCAGAATATTTAATATGCCAGTAAATCTACTGACACGGCTCCCTCGCAATGCACACCCACTAAATGCCAACTGAATGCGCCAGGATTCAATCATGTGACCTTGGGAGCAGCAGGCGAGAACGTTACCGCTGCGCCACGAAGCCAGTATTAACTAAGGTAGGCCTACTATCTCGGATTTTGTCTTGAGGGAGAGTGGAAAAATCCGGTAAAAAAAACACAATCAGGATAGCCGCTGTCAGAGCCGGAATTCGAACGTACGATCTCCACACTTGCTGCAGCTGCCCACGCAGTCATGGTGTAGGACTTAGCGAGCACGGCGACGCCACGGGACCACAAATTAAGTATACAATTTCAATATTGTTTTCTGCAAAGTGCGAATTTTGGATAGGTCCAAAGATTTTAGAACTTCATTATGGTTCCGTATTAATAAACTAATTGAGTAATAAACAGGTTAAAAGTTCCGCCTGATCAATACTTCATTAAATATGATTTTTTACATAATTCTGCTTTACTTTGGGTGTTCAATTTTTCAATCTATCTTTATGGTGCACCATATAAGGTTTAGTGATAAGGGACTTTTTTAGTTTTACGCTAAACAATTAGCATGTGTCATATTCATTCATATCGGCTGATGAAGGGGCCAAAACTAATAATTAGGCCTCGAAACATGTCCCACCAATGACCACACAGTGATCATATTCAATAAAAAGTATTGATCAAGCGAAACTTTTAACCTGTTTATTACTGAATAGGTCCAAAGATGTTCGCATTTTCCTTGGAGCTCGAATTAAAATGTCAACTGTACTAGATTTCAGCAATGGGTTTGCGGCACTGGTCGGATAGCCCACGTCTCGCGGGCCATCAGTTGAGAGAACCTTGAAGGTAAACTTTTATGAGAATTCTCAGTTAAAATTATTTATACAGTCAGTGGAGTGAAGGAACACGCACAGAACAACCTCGTGAGATCCGTATCGAGCCGGCAAGCGTCACGCGTGCACGCCGTGCGTATTGATCTGCTGGGAGGCGAGGCGAAGTGAGGGCCAGGCCTAGCAGTGCTTCCCAAACTTCGCCAGTCTTCCTCCTCCTCCTCCTCTTTCCTCTTCTTCATATAGCATTTCTATGCAATGGCGATAAAGAAAATATTGGATCATTTTAGTAACGTTGCATCTTGGCAGAAACAAATTGTAAGCGTTGTATAAGCCTACACCAGTGGTGTCCAACTCTCGCGTTACCAGAACACGCACGTAGTACTGGTTAATAAGACTTAACGTGAATCCGCCTTGCTGCATAGCGGCTAGCATTCTTGGCTGTCACCGAGAAGGCCATCGCCGGCTCTGATCTGCCAAAAAAAAAAAAAAAAAAAAAAAAAATCTGGTCTGAGGGCTGTAACGGGGTACACTGAGCATCGTGAGGCAAAACTGAGATTTACATTTCAGTTAGAATTCCAAGTTCTACGCTCCCTAACTTACGAAGGCAATCACTGAAAATTGGAGCATCATATTTATGAAATTATACGATTTGAGTACTCATTCCTTTTATTTATTGTTTCTGAAACCCATGCAAAATGTTAAAACGACATGAAACAGGCGTCACAGCGGCCAAAATATGAAGTGGACAGCAATTATGGAGCGCATTTTCCTACAGCAACAGTATCTGAATCGCACACATCATACATTTTTAAGTATTCTTTTATTAATTATACATATTTATGAAATTAGAGTGCAATTCGTCACTGCTAATGTCTATTCTCTTTCATTTGAAGCCTCATTTGTCACGATCGGTCGCTTGTGAGTGCCGGAGGAGGGATCTATACTACTGAAATAATATATACTAGCGGACCCGTGCGAGAAATCTCGCCTGTTCATAAGTCATACTTTTCCCAATAGGTTTATAATGAGTGACTTAAGGAGAAAGGTTGTTATGATATTATTTCAACCAAATGATTATAGAACACCAGTTTTATTTCAGTTAGAATTTCAAGCTGTACGTTCTCTAACTTAAGAAGGCAAACACTGATAATCCTATCATCATAACACTCACCAGTTATTCGATATTTATGAAAGCATCTTGATCAAGATTTCCTGCTTTATCTTGTTGGCTGAGGAGCCTCCTTCTCCCTTATTACCACGGCCCTCGTTGGAAAAGTTCTTCACGCCCCACTTACAGTGAGGCTTCCTTGTTCCTAATTGCAACGATCAGCGCTAAACTCCTTTGCACGTTACCTACAGGGGTGCTTTCCTTGTCCTGTGTGTAGCACTCAACGCTAAACTCCTTTGCACGTTACCTACAGGGGTGCTTTCGCTTTCCCGAGTGGAGCGTCAGCATGAGAGCGTGATGTGGTTGGTTTCTTTCTTTGATATTTATGAAATTAAAAAGCAATTCGTCACTGTTGATTCCATTTCTGTGCTGAGTCCATTGATTGAGAGCTTAGCCGTAACACTCACCGGTTATTCGATACATTTCAGTCAGAATTGCAAGTTCCCTAACTTAGAAGGCAATCACTGAAAATTGGATCATCATAACACTCATCGGTTATTCGATATTTATGAAATTATTCGATTTGAGTACCCAATCCATTGATTTAGTAATTCTGAAAACCATGAGAAATGATAGATATTTATGAAATTAGAATGCAGAAGAAAAACCTGTAAAATAATGAACGTTTAATAGTTTCAAGGGTTTAAACGACAACTCATAATTGCAGCATGTTAGAGCATAAGTATTTGCAAATCGCACACTTCTTACAAAAATTTATATTTATGCAATTCGAATGCAATTCGTCACCGCTAATTTATGAAATTGTACGATTTGAGTACACATTCCTTTGATTTACTGTTTCTGAAATCCATGCAGAATGATAAAGGAAAGATCGCAGAATGTTAAAATGACGCTAAACAGGTGTCACAGCGGCTAAGATGTGAAGTGGACAGCAACTATGGAACGTATTTCCCTACAGCAACAGTATCTGAAAATCACACAGTTCATATAAATTATAGACATTTGTGAAATTAGAAAATCTCGCTTGTTCATAAACCACACTTTTCCCAGAGAGACTTAAGGAGAAAGGTTGTTATGTTTTCATTTCATCCAAATCATTATAGAACACTGTTTACATTTCAGTTAGAATTCCAAGTTCTAGGTTCTCTAACTTAAAGGGAATCACTGATAATCCTATCATCATAACACACACCAGTTATTCGGTATTTATGAAAGCATCTTTGGTCAAGATTAGCTACTTTATCTTGTTGGCTGAGAAGCGTCCTTCTCTCTTATCAGGACAGCCCTCGTTGGAAAACTTCTTCACGCCCCGCTTACAGTGAGGCTTCCTTGTTCCTAAGTGCAACGAACAGCGCTAAACTCCTTTGCACGTTGCCTACAGGGGTGCTTTCCTTGTCCTGTGTGTAGCACTCAACGCTAAACTCCTTTGCACGTTACCTACAGGGGTGTTTTGCTTTCCCGAGTGGAGCGTCAGCATGAGAGCGTGATGTGGCTGGTTTCTTTCTTTGATATTTATGAAATTAAAATGCAATTCGTCACTGTTGATTTCATTTCTGTGCTGAGTCCATTGATTGAGAGCTTAGCCGTAACACTCACCGGTTAGCCTATTCGATACATTTCAGTCAGAATTGCAAGTTCCCTAACTTAAGAAGGCAATCACTGAAAATTGGATCATCATAACACTCATCGGTTATTCGATATTTATGAAATTACACGATTTGAGTACCCAATCCATTGATTTATTAATTCTGAAAATCATGGGAAATGATAGAAGAAAAACCTGTAAAAGAATTAATGTTTAATAGTTCTAAGGTTTTAGACGCCGTAACACACGCCGGTTATACGATTTAGAGTACTCAATCCATTGATTTACTGTTTCTGAAAACCATGCGAAATGATCGATATTTATGACATTAGAATGCAGAAGAAAAACCTGTAAAATAATTAACCTTTAATAGTTTTAAGGGTTTAGAGGACAACTCATAATTGCAGCATGTTAGAGCATCAGTATTTGCAAATCGCACACTTTTTACAAAAAAAAATATATATACTTATGAAATTAGAATGCAATTCCTCACTGCTAATTTATGAGGCCAATATGAGATGATGATCATGATGATGATGATAGTTTCAAGGTTGCAGACGACAACTCTAGCATGATACAGCAACAGTATTTGCAAAAAGCACACTTCTTACAAAAATCGATAATTATGGAATTAGAATGCAAAAGAAAAACCTGCACCCAATCCATTGATTTACCGGTACTGATTCTGAAAATCAGATATAAGAAAAACTGTTAGAGAATTAACGTTCAATGTTTTAAGGTTTTAGACGACAACTCAGAATTGCAGCATGTTAGAGCAACAGTATTTACAAAAAGGCACAATTCTTACAAAATTCGATATTTATGGAATTAGAATGCAATTCGTCACTGCTAATTTATGAAATTATACGATTTGTGTACACATTCCTTTGATTTACTGTTTCTGAAATCCATGCAAAATGATATAGGAAAGACCTCAGAATGTTAAAATGACTTAGAAAAAGGCGTCACAGCGGCCAAAATGTGAAGTGAACACCAATTATAGAGCGTATCTTCCTGCAGCAACAGTAACTGCAAATCGCACACTTCGTACAGTTTTTTAAAAGTCATTTTTAAAGAAATTATAGATATTTATGAAATAGAGTGCAATGCGTCACTGGTAATGTATATTCTCTTTCATTTCAATGCTCATTTTTCACGATCGGTCTCTTGTGAGCGCCGCAGGAGGGATGCATACTACAGAAATATTAATATGACCAGCGGACCTGTGCGAGAAATCTCCCATGTTCATAAGCCACACTTACCCCAATAGGTTTATAATATGAGACTTAAGAAGAAAGGTTGTTATGTTTTTATTTGAACCAAATGATTATAGAATACTATTTACGTTTTAGGCGTCCCTACGGCCAAAATGCGAACTGAACAGCAATGATGTCGCGTATTTTCCTACAGTAACAGTATTTGCAAATCGCACACTTCTTACGAAAATTGATATTTATAAATTAGACTGCAATTCGTCACTGCTAATGTCATTTGTGTGCTGAGTCCATTGATTGATAGCTTAGCCGTAACACTCACCGGTTATTCGATATTTATGAAATTATAGGCTACGATTTGAGTACTCATTCCTTTATATTACTGTTTCTGAAATCCTTGCAAAATGATAAAGGAAAGACCTCAGAATGTTAAAATAACAGGCGTCAGAGCGGCCAAAATGTGAAGTGGACAGCAATTATGGAGCGTATCTTCCTGCAGCAACAGTATCTGCAAATCGTACACTTCGTACAGTTTTTTAAGTAATTTTTTAAAGAAATTATAGATATTTATTAAATTAGAGTGCAATGCGTCACTGCTAATGTGTATTCTCTTTCATTTGAATCCTCATTTGTCACGATCGATCGCTTGTGAGTGCCGCAGGAGGGATCTATACTACTGAAATACCGATAATATGTATGATTATGAGAATACATTCTTTATTTATTACTAAAAAATACAATCCTTTTCTTAATCATCGAATGTGCAGGCCTCTTTAGGCATTTTATTTTCTCCACTTTTCCAAACCTAAAGGACACACTAAACGTGCCGGCTTGATGTCACAAGGTAGCCTGTTGATTGTTCGCCGGAAACTCAACCATATCCGGTCGATTAGATTAGCAGTTTGCCACTAAGAGCGCAAGTGGGAGTCATTGAAACTCGATCATATCCAGTCGATTAGATTAGCAGCTTACCTTTTCTACCACTACGAGCAGTAGTGTGAGTTCCACTTAAGCCCTTATAACTACTTTGGGTGTGGAGATTTTTCAAAAAATAAAAATAAAACACCAGAGTATATTTAACCAAGTAACACATTAAAGAAAGAATTACGTAAATAATTTAATTTGGCTAAGATTGAACTCAAAAAGAAAACGAGTATAGAAACAAGCGATTTTAGGCTGTTTTTCCGTACTGCAATTAGGCCGGAAGTGATTTTCAAAATTTGGTTACTTTGTCTGCTAAGAAATGTTTTCAACTTACAGGCGTTGTTTTTGATGTGTAACATATTTCCACTCGGTTGCTGTATATTTTTTGTGGGGGTGATTTTGAAGAAATGAAACCGAAATGGGACAGCAATGAAACGGAAACAATGAACGCGCGCAGTGGCGGAGATTGGTGCTGCTGTATATTTTTGGTGGGGGTGATTTTGAAGAAATGAAACGGAAATGGGACGGAAATGCAACGGAAACAATGAGCACGCGTGGTGGCGGCAATTGGTACCACGACGTACTGTTGGCCATGTGGCTATGTGGAATGTGTATCGCTTACGGTTTACCTCCAGGTTTGGAGGCCCCATTAAAGATATTCCTACAATAAATCATCTTCAAATTGTCGTTCTTTGGTGAGAAAGTATTCAATAGCCTATATCATATTTGCTGAAAGGATTTGGCACTGGAGTTTTACAAGTAGTTATTTCAATGGCCAACAGAGTTCACTGTTAACAAGGGATTTGTGCTCCCGGCAGAGCCCTATGTGGAATGTATATCGCATACGGTTTACCTCAAAGTTTGGAGGCCCCATTAAAAATATTCCTTATATCATATTTGATGAAAACAATTATCTACAAGTTGTCGTTCTTTAGTGTGAAAATATTCATTATATCATATTTGCTGAAAGGATTTGGCACTGGAGTTTTACAAGTAGTTATTTCAATGACCAACAGAGTTCACTGTTAACAAGGGATTTGCGCTCCCGGCAGACACATAGTAGGATAACATGTCACATGTTACACATCATATGCGACTGCTGTAAGGCTCGTGATTTTTTTTAAACCCACGTTTAAACGGGTGGTGTTTTAGAACGCCATACAGCAACAGAGTGGAAAATCATATTAATCTTCTCAAACTGACGATGATGGCTGCTGACAGTAACTCACGAGCTAAAATGAAAAAAAAAGACAACGCTAAGCATGTCGACAGCGAAGAGTGAGAGACGAAGAAAGGTTCTGACATCACGTCACGCCAAGCCACATAGGTCAGGAACACAATTTGCTAAGTCTCAGGATAAAATGCTACTGCTGAAACCCGAAAAGAAATCCCGAAGCACGTATGTTCCCTAGGTCAACATCATGATATAACAAAGCCATGTTAGAGTTACGTAGAGCCAGAGACGTGCGGTAACTCGTGTACCGTGACAACAAAAGGTGGAGATAGGATCAAACCTCAGTTCTACCCTTTCCAAGAAGAACAACAAAATTAAATTAAAACTAAAAATTAAACTTAAAAATAACAAATTGAACATAAACATGTAAAACACATAGTTAATATAAAAATAAACAAAAAATACAAATTAATACAAAAAATATATATAAAAAATAAAAATACGCGAAATTTAAGTATTGAATGGGACGTTTCTCGCGATTTAACCATCCGAGCGCAGTGAAACTTGGTACGGTAAATGCTTATACAAATTTTAATCTACTACCATTTAATTTATTTCAATTGTTTTCATAACCTCAAGATGGCGGCTGTGCGAAATTTTAAAATCTCGTTCTTTTTATTTCTCGTGTCCTAATCATGCGATTTAAGTTTGAATAATAAACCTACACATTAATCTTCATCTAATAGTACATTACACTACAGCCTACAAAACTCCAACATGGCGACCATACGAAATATTTAGACGGTTAGCAATCAAACTAAAATTTCGTATGTTCGTAGAGGCAATTAGCGTAAGTAGGATATATGAACATAGGCAATTTAGTTCTTCACGGAACTTCTTGTCAGTGTTGCCTTAGTAATCGAATTGTAATGTTTTTCAGTCAGTCAGTACCGGTACCCAATTGTGATGGGTGTTACCCTAATTCTGATTTTTTTTTACATGAGATTAATAAATACACTTGGATGACCTGTTTCAATCGTCAATATATTAACTTAATTAGTTGCAATAGTTATTATTATTAAACTAGCACAACTAGTCAAGATTTGTTATATGTAATTTCTTTTGTAAATACCATCACACATACTTGTAGACATGAATTTATAGCCTACTGTCGACCAAAGTTGTGTGCACTCAAGTTTGAAGGTTGTTAGTGAAGTAACCAATAGACCTACATAAAATCCAATAACATCATCATTTTCGTCGTTCTATTTTACGTTAGGTCATGTAGGTTTGGAATTTTTAATTTATATTTTAATATTTTTATCGCAGTTGGAACACAAAAAGCGCACGTTTTCAAGCGTGTTTCAACCATGCGTCACATTTACGAATTATTATCTCAAAAACCCATCATCAGATCAAATCCAAATTTTAACACAATATACATTGGAATGTTGTATAACTGGTTTATTAATTTCAAAATTGTGTGTCTCCAAGAAACAAAGTTGTTATCATTTTTGTAAGGTAACCTTTTCTCGGCTCGGGGTGGTTGGAAAATGTAGTTCTTGGTTGCATTGTAATCATTATACATCAAAAAGTTGTGCTGTATGACTGTGAAATACGTAAATTAATTCACTTATTTTATATCGGTTTGTATTTGTACGGGGAAATAACACATGTTTCACCTGCTAGCCGCTCCGGCAAAAGCTGTACAGAGTTGCCGAAATGGTGCCCACACGCATCATGGCGTGTCTCGCTCGGAAGTAATGGGCTCCATCTCAGCAACGCTCTACAGCTTTTGCCGGAGCGGCTAGCAGGTGAAACATGTGTTATTTCCTCGTACAAATACAAACCGATATAAAATAAGTGAATTAATTTACGTATTTCACAGTCATGCAGCATAACTTTTTGATGTATAATGATTACAATGCAACCAAGAACTACATTTTCCAACCACCCCGAGCAGAGAAAAAGTTACCTTACAAAAATGATAACAACTTTGTTTCTTGGACACACAAAATTGTGAAATTAATAAACCAGTTATACAACATTCCAATGCATATTGTGTTAAAATTTGGATTCGATCTGATGACGGGCTTTTGAGATAATAATTCTTAAATGTGACGCATGGTTGAAACACGCTTAAAAACGTGCACTTTTTGTGTTCCAACTGCGATAAAAAAATATTAACATATAAATTTAAAAATCCAAACCTACATAAACTAACGTAGAATAGAACGACGAAAATGTTGATGGTATTGGATTTTATGTAGGTCTATTGGTTACTTAACAAACAACCTTCAAACTCGAGTACACATAATACTTTGGTCGACAGTAAGTGTAATGGATCTGATGATGATCGCTTGACGATCGATAATTTCATCTAAATTTGTTTCAGGGGTATGGAAACACCCAATACAATCTGGTACAATCGTGTTGACCGATTGAAAAACGTTAAATTTCGACTAGTACAAACACTACAACACCTATGCCACACTAATAAGGGTTCGGGTCTATGGGGTAAATTTATGCAGCACACAAGTACACAAGGTGACGGCCTCGATGTCCAACCCTAAATGAAAAACAAAACGTGGTTGGGACAACTAGACCATCAGATACGTGTATTTATGTTCGACCATGGCGAAATGTAGCCTACATATTAAGTCAGAAAACTGTACCCTACTATAACAAGGCTCATTATAGTACAAGTTTTCATTACGATACAGTTTCTCCCGCCAATCAGAGCTCAAGAAACGGTTTTGTGACCAATTAGGTAAGGATAGCATCGCACCTGCCCTGACTTCCATGGCTCCTATTTGAAATTTCACTGGATGGCTAGTGTCATAGTAGGGTATTCGAGGAGGCCATGGTCGAATACTATGCGTCCCATGCGCTATGTTCGGTACATAAGACTGGCGAAATCTCGACAGATATTTATGAATATTTTCGTTCAAACATAAAATATAGTAGTTATAATAAAAACAGTTGTATGCAACAAGCCCATAATGACAATAATTTAGACACGAGTATGTTATAAAACAAGCAAAGCGAGTTTTTTAATTCCCATACGAGTAGGCCTATATGTTGAATTCTTCTGATAAGTTGTGTTTCTGTGGTGACTGTTATAGTTTGTGTAACAGTGATTTGAATATTGTGCCAGGTGTCCCGAGACTTTGCTCGAAGGGAGCGTAGAAAATCCCGGGAGAAAACCACAGTATAGGACCATGGTTTACCAGCTTCGGGAACGAAATCAATCTCCTTCTTAAGTGGAGAAATTTCCCACAGTCCATGATGTCAAACTCGGTGTTTATGGTGATAAATTGTGTAGCGATGCATAGTTTTGACTCTCCCCTCCCTTAGGCCTATGGGAATAATCTCTACGGGGGGTATCTGCAAGCAAGAACGAAATACATTTCCGAATTGGAATAACAAATTCTACACGATGCAGAAGAAATCCGGTTGAATGTTATCTCAAGTGGGTTCTAAATCGCTCCCATTCCCACTGTAATCCGCCCATTTCCATAAAGATGGGGGACAACATATTCCACGTTTGGCAACAGAGACTGATTCGTATCTTCCGCCCACAGAATGGATCAGCTAATTTCACTTCCTGAAGAATGAACGCCCTGTTTGGGACAATGCAATGGTTGGGTGGAGTTCGACCTCCGGTTCCGGAAAATGACAAGTTTGCACACAAAACGATTCACTGATTCGCTCATTGAATTAGGTCACGTCACTACTCCGGAGTGAACGAGCGCCGTCACAGCCGCAGCGTCACTTAAGGGGGTCATGATCCGAACTCTTGCTCAACTCACCCGTGCGTTTCTTACGCTAAGGACGAAAGTATGCTTTGTGTATGAATATTTTAAGACAGCTCCAACGATCAAAGAAAAACGACTTACATGACAGAAAACAGCAAGTTGTGTAACTTTTTATCAATTCTCTTTGAAGCAATCAACAACAAATTATGCAATAGACGTAACGAGTTATAACAGTAAATAAGGAATGATAACCCTTTTATGTTATTATCAATTGAGCTCAGCGATCATTTATAACGTTTCTACAGATATTACACTCAAGACTCCTTAAAACCACCTCATCGTTCTTATTTAGCATTGGCCTGTCTAGACAGACGACATACACTTTATTAATTTAGATTTACTGGGCGCCAGTTATCGTAAAGATAACACATTAAAATTTTATTTAGCCACGGCCGCTCCCTTCCTTGAGCCAAGATCTATCATCGGAGCGTAGGGCAATAAACTTGCTCTATGAGATACTCTTTGCATTCCAACTATCCTATATATTCAACTCCCAATGAACAAGACATTTTAACTAATACTGGTTTATTTACAACAAAATTATTAACATTTGATCTGAGGTTTCGAGCTGTGTACAATATGTGCATTAATATTCCCTAATTGCGGGGCAATATTGACTGTCTTCTCGCTAGCGCTGATCTTCTGTGTTGATAATAACTCGGTCCACATACCTGGTGCCTTGTGGTTCAAAGTCCATCTCGTTGGTCTGCTTGCAGTCTAATTTGAGATCTTACGCCAACACACGTTTATTGACCTTTGAAAACATATGTTTTCTTGTTGTTGTTGTTGTTGCTGCTTGTTTCTGAGTTTGATCACCATGGTAAGCAAATTTGAACAAACCAGGCTAATTGAATTCACTAAGTCCCATCTTACTGAGCGACTGACGGAGTCTACGACTCACAAAGTCAATGAGTGAGTGCGTGATCGAATAAGTGAATGACAGAATAGAATCTATAGAATAGCCAGTGCTGAAGTCGCGCTGGGCTTTTATACACTCTGAATGGTCCCGATGTTTCGCGGCATAAATTTGCCCGCGACCCATCAGACCAATTATAGCAAAGCATTTCTCAGTCCTCAAGCGACGCTAAAACTTCTCCGAGCTGGAATACAGGCCCGCGTACTTCAAATATTCCACTCAGAACCCGCTATTCCTCTCGTTGCGCATATATATATTCCGCCGAAATCTTTCTCCAAGCCCTTGTCTCCAGTCAGCGTGGCTTCGTTCCAGAAATACATTTTCTTGCAATATGTTGCTTCACCGTCCGTAACTTCTTCCAACCATGCCCGTCCTGTCGTTACAATTTAACTAATAAAACAGCCCTAGACCTCTATAAAAACCCTGTTTCTTAATCTAAGCACTTGACAATATTATATATGACTATGGTAATGACGTGAATATGGTATGGCCCCTCCCTTGATATTAATGGGTGAATAAAACGATATAACTTTGATATTTCAATAATAATAATAATAATAATAATTACACAATGATATTAAAAATAATAATAATAATAATAATAATTTGTACCGTAATCAAGATTACGTTACAAAACGTCCCCATGGTTTCATAAAGAATGTAATGAATGATGAAATCACAAATCTTCCCTTTAAAACTTAACAGGAAATACACTGAATATACATATATGACCCTTCAAATTACATACATAATGATTATACCCTTTTCATTTTCCTTGATTGATCTGCACTCTTCTTGCAATGTTACATAAACATTCTGATTGTCCTGTGCAGTCATACAGGATTTACATGCTACATTTGTTCTTGTAGTCACTTACAATAACAGAACACAATATATATTGCTTCTTGTTTCACGCAACACAAGTGATTTATCTCACTTCCACCAATTCCTTAGAGCCACGACACGACTCTAATTATAAACACACGGCAGTCTGCCCTTCTTGCAGCACTTGCTCTTTTCTATGATATTTCCTCAGATTGAAAATGTTATATGTACCAATGACACAATTTTCCTGATCTTTCAATAAGTAGGCATTCTTTCCTATCCTCTTCGAAACGACATAAGGTCCAGTAAACAATAAAAACAGCTTTGACATTTTCCCTTCCAATGCACAAGATGGCAACGGCTTACGTAACAAAACTTCGCTACCTACTTCCAATTCGTCGTAGATCCCCTTCTGTCGGCGTTTCCTTTGGTTTCCTGACTTTACTAAGTTGTCCCTGGCCAACAGAAGATAATACTCCGTGGAGTGTCCCTCACCCGGATCTAAACCTATCATTCGTGCTATTTCGTTGGAGGGCTTCCTTCCATAACGAATTTCATATGGTGAACATCCCGTACTCTCGTGTAACACTGAGTTTAACCAGCGTTCGGCATCACCCAACCGTGAGAACCACGCGTTGTGTTTGTCGTGCACGTATGTACGGAATATTCTTCCAATGGATTGCATAGACCGTTCAACCATGTTGCCTTGTGGATATCTAATTGAAGAGTAGATAATCCGGGTACCTAGTTCCGTCAGCTTGGTAGTCCATATTTTAGACGTGAACTGGCTTCCATGATCGCTAAGTATACTGAGTGGGCATCCAAACTCAGGAATATACTTTTCTGCTATCTGCTTGACACAACACCTTCCCGTAGCTTGTCTCAAGGGATATAATTTGACAAATTTACTGAATGCGTCAATTATTACCATTATAAATTGGTATCCGTATCGAGACTTCACCAGTGGCCCATACAGATCAACACACACAAGCTCTCCCGGCTTCTTGGCTATTACCGCTTGATACTCTCCAATCAAGTGCCGATTTGAGTGCTTTGCGCGTTGGCAGAGATCGCAAGTAGCAAGAATCTTCCTAATCTTCCTTCCCATAGCTTTAAAAAAGAAATGCCCTTTAATGGCATACAGAACTTTCCTGGCTCCGAAATGACCCAATTGAGCATGAAAGAACCAGATTAAATCTTCCTGTAAAGATTCTGGTACACACACTTTCCACTCACCATCTCTATCTTTCCTAGATAGCATACCTTGATATAGCCCGTACTTGAGCCTCCCTACTGATAACTCACCATCATTGCTGCTTCTCACCAAGCGGACAATGTCGCCCAATACTCTGTCTCTCTCCTGTTCAACAGACATATTTCGTAAACGTACTCTCTCATCCTCCTGCACTATACGTTTACCAACACACACTAAGATTCCTTCTTTCACTCCTATATTGATATCACACTCTTCACTATGAATGTGTCTGCTCAGGTAGTCTGCTAAATTATTATTCGTTCCACTGATATGTTTGATACTGAAATCATATTCACTCATGGCTAACGTCCAACGTGTCATCCTATTACTAGTTAACCTGCTAGATTTAATGAACGTTAGCGCCTGATGATCGGTCCAGATTTGAAAGTGCGTGCCTAGCACGTAAACCCTAAATTTACTCATTGAGTAAATAATTGCCAAGAATTCCATCTCAGTAATTGTATAGCGTTTTTCAGCCATTGACAAACCTCTACTTGCCAACGATACAATGCCTAACTGACCCTGATCATCGTATTGGCATAGGCAGCCTGCAATACCAACCTCTGATGCATCCGTGATTACTATAAACTCTCTATCATACCTAGGGTGTTTCAGCATCACTGTTCTACTGAATCCTTCTTTCAGCGTTCTGAAGGCTTCCTCGTGGACCTGTGTCCATTTCCACACACTCTTACTCTTCAACAATTCTCTAAATGGTTCTAATAACCCTGCATACTGGACAACAAAACGCCTGAAATAATTGAGAACACCAATAAATGACCTTAATTGCTTACTATTACGTGGAGACGGCATACTACTAATTTTCTCTAGCCTAGATGACTCTGGTGTAACACCATCTGCAGAAACAGTGTGTCCTAGAAAAGTTATGTGGTGTACACAAAATTCAGATTTTTCCAGTTTCAAAGTGAAACCCCCTTCCCATAATTTACGAAAAACTATACTCAAGTGATCTATATGTTCCTCGAATGTATGTGACGCAATAACTATGTCATCCACATAATTCGTAACAAACTCACTAGTCTCTGGACCTAGAGCCATAGATAAAGCTCGAATTAAGGCGGAACTGCTAGTTTTAGTCCCAAATGGTACTTTTTTGAACTGTAGGAGTCTATTCTTAAAAGCAAAGGCAGTTAAATACCTATCTGAAGCACGGAGTGGAACTTGCCAAAATGAGCTACTTAAATCTACTGTTGAGAACCACTTCCGCCCCTGAAAACGTTGAACTAATTCCTCCACTGTTTCAGTTCTCAGCTGGTCGCTTTCGATTCTGGTATTTAACATTCTGGCGTCTATGCACAGTCTCACTGAATTGTCTTTCTTGGCTACTACAACTAATGGATTTAAACAATGGCTAGCTGAAGGCTCAATTATGTCGTTTTCCAACATTAATTCTATCTGTTCTTCGACGGCTTTCATATATTTAGTTGCGACAGGATACCTAGGCCCTACGAAACTACTTGTGTCTTTAACGACAAAACTATGCTCATATAAGTGTGTTGCTCCGGGTTTTGTGCTGAAAATTTCCTTATATTTTATTAATACCTCATGTAACTGATGACTTTGCTCATCATCCAGCTTACACTGTGACAATGCATCATGGATCCTACTCTCAAGTTCAGACTCCATTGCAACCTGACACACCTTAAAAACTTTGCTCTCACTAGCATCTCCGCGGTCTACCTCATTTACTTCAGGAATCTCATCACTCACAACCACGTTGCTTTCTTCCTCAAACATACACACTTTCATTTGTTTGTCCGTCTTAGACACCTTATACGTAACCTGAACTTCTCTATCCTGCCAAAATAAACATATCCTGCCAAAATGAAAATCTAATTTAACTTGATATAATGATAACCATTCCGCACCGAGAATCACCGGATATACTAAATTTGGAACTGCCAAACAGGGCTGAAATTTAACTAACTCACTAATGTTAATTGGAACTGCGACTTGCTTACATATTTTCTGAGACCTACTACCTACAGCTGTGACAATGAAAGTGGACTTAACTGGAATTATATCAACATGAATACCTTCTCTCATTACATCTTCCAAAAATCTTAAATTTATACAAGAGTTTTCGCTTCCACTGTCCAATAAAACATCAACTTCTTTACCCCACACATTAAGTTTAATTACTGGTGACATAATCTCATTCTCAACATTATCTAAATTTCCACCATTTAGGTCATAAAGCAGTTCTTCTCTAACATCTATATTAAAATCTCCTAAATACTCAATATTCCTAGGACATTGAACTGCAATCACTTCGGGCTGTCTGTTGACCTCACTGCAACCCGTTATTCGTTTAAATTAGGCCTACCTGCCCCTGATGTAGATTGTTGTTGTTGACCTGTACGTCTGTCTGGCCTAGTACCTTCCCCTACTCTGTTCAAATTCTCGTTCCTCGTATTTGCTGTGCGTCCCCCATTGTCAAGTCGTCTTTCGTAATTCGCATTCCTGCCTTGTTCTCTTCCCCTCTCTCTCTCACCCTGCCCGAAATTATCTCCTCTGCTTATTGGCTTGCGTTCGGTCCTACTATTTTCAAGAGAGTCAAAGTTTTCCAATAGCTTCTCGAACCCGTCAATAGTAGTAATATTCTGCATGAAGAATGCTTCTTTAATTATATCAGGAAAATGCCTTAATAATGTTTTAATTACCTGTGATTCAGTCTCTAAACCTTCTAAATTCTGGCATATAAGTACATGCGCTAAGAAATACTCTGTGTACGAAACACCATCTCTCCTTTGGTACTTTCCAAAAATAATGTTACATCTTTCTCTTTCTTGCACATTTTCATTCCAGTACTTGGCTATGAACTTCTCTTTAAATTTTCTAAAACTAGTCATCTGGTATTTATACACACTGAACCATGACCTTGAATCCCTAACAAAAGATTTATCTAGCATCTCAAGTACTTGTTCCCATTGAACGATCCCCTCTTCTAAATCTTTAGCGAACTTCTTTTCTACTGTTTTTAAGAATTCCATTGGGTTATATGCCTTGCCTGTGAATACTGGCAAATCTGCCTCTTTAGTTAGAAATCTACTTAAATTTCCTATTTGTACATTACCGCTATTTGTTGCTATTTGCTTCTGACATCTCTGCAATTTCTCCTCTATTTTATCTGTTTTACTCGCTACTTCTTCACTGAAACTGTTAAATTTACTGTTAACCTCTTCCCTAATTTCTTGATTATCGCTCTCTACTTTATTTTCTAAATGACCTATTTTAGCAATATTATTATCACACTTGACCTTCATGCTGTTGACTTCACCTTCTAAGTCAACCCTAACCTTACTACATTCAATTTTCACTTCCTCGTCAATTTTGTCAACTCGCTCCGACACTTGTTGCATTCTGGCGTCAACCTTAAGTGACCATGATTCCTCCACCTCACTAATCCTGTTTTCTAACTTATTGTGAAATTCTCGGCCTACTTCTTTAATTTGTCTATTGAAGTTTTCTGTGGCTTCATCAAACCTCTTACCTTGTTCATCTAGCTTCTTACTCTGCTCAGTGAACTTAAGATCTATTGCTTTTTCTAATTGATCACTACGCACGTCAAATTTCTTACTTTGTTCCTCTTGCTTCTTACTCTGCTCAGCTAACTTATGATCTATTGCTTTTTCTAATTGATCACTACGCACGTCAAATTTCTTACTTTGTTCCTCTTGCTTCTTACTCTGTTCAGCTAACTTTGCACTTTGCTCGCCTAACTTAATATCTATGTTTCTGTTCTGTTCTGTTATCAGCATCGTCAGGTTTCGAAGCCAGGAAGGATTCTCCCCCTCATTAATCTGGATGTTTGTAGCCCCGTCTTGTTTATTTTCCTCAGTTTCCTGATTTTCGCTTACTTTTGACATCTCCTCATTGGTACCCTGCACATCTAATTTCGACATTTTAACTGATCTTATAATACTACGGTTTCTCAAATTTATGTTCCCCAAATTATCCCTGTTACTCATTACCCAAAAAACAACTCATCAAAGGAACACTCCTAATTTATAACCGTAGTTCCCTAACTTGATATATGCCTCTTTATTGAAAAACTCGGAATGAATGCAAAGAGTACTCGTTTATATCGTACATGAAAACAACTTTAAACTTTAACATACTTGAAATAAACTGAATTTATACATAATATCCATTCACTTCAGTACGCTATTTCGTAGCCCCACATTGGTTGTGCCATTTGTAACGGCTACCTTTGTCGTTGGATATCGCTCTACAAGTTGGGCGATCATTTATAACGTTTCTACAGATATTACACTCAAGACTCCTTAAAACCACCTCATCGTTCTTATTTAGCATTGGCCTGTCTAGACAGACGACATACACTTTATTAATTTAGATTTACTGGGCGCCAGTTATCGTAAAGATAACACATTAAAATTTTATTTAGCCACGGCCGCTCCCTTCCTTGAGCCAAGATCTATCATCGGAGCGTAGGGCAATAAACTTGCTCTATGAGATACTCTTTGCATTCCAACTATCCTATATATTCAACTCCCAATGAACAAGACATTTTAACTAATACTGGTTTATTTACAACAAAATTATTAACATTTGATCTGAGGTTTCGAGCTGTGTACAATATGTGCATTAATATTCCCTAATTGCGGGGCAATATTGACTGTCTTCTCGCTAGCGCTGATCTTCTGTGTTGATAATAACTCGGTCCACATAGGGTAAGGTCACTAGTTCTGGATCTACCTAAGCAAATATGCTGACATCGGAGATGGAAATTAAGTTGACAACCGAGTTTCACTTAAAATTCATTTATTGACCCCTCTGCAATAATTTAAGGCCACTTACATTTACAACAACGTCTATTCAGTAAATAGGTTGTTAGAAAATTAAAAAGTGACATTTGATCCACAATTAGACCACAGGAACTGGTTGAGGATCAGTAAACGAAAAACATTGTATATCCTATATTTTAATAGAAAATAACACAAGAATCATATAAATGCATTGCGGATGAGATTATAACACCCCATAGAAAAGATAAGCAATGTGATCCACAAATAGTGACAGGGACTAATTTT
This sequence comes from Meconema thalassinum, assembly GCA_946902985.2. NCBI lineage: Eukaryota > Metazoa > Arthropoda > Insecta > Orthoptera > Tettigoniidae > Meconema > Meconema thalassinum. The sequence continues at coordinate 286,697,600 of OX336393.1, read as the reverse complement.
GGATCAAAATTGACGATTTTTTAAAATATGATTTTCCATGTTCAAATGATTAATGAAAACTTTAATTTTCACTTGTAAGAATCAAAAGTACATGTTATAAACAAGAAGCTCTTTAATTTGAGTCACTTTAAACACTGCAGTGCATTGTTCAATAGCCTACTATTTACATTTGGCACATAGAAACTTTCTTGGCTGAGCATCATTTGCCAAATTTTGTTTAATGGTACCACAATTTGCACTTACTACATTGTATCCAACTTTCTCCTCTAAAATCATCTTGAAATGTCCCACCACATTCACCACAGGTAGTGGCATCATTCTCATCGTCATCGCTTTCACTACTGCCTTCGACTTTTCTTCTTTTTGCTGATTCGTTCTTTTCTTTTTCCTCCATTTCTCTCAGGAACTCTTGAAAACTTTCACCTCTCTTTTGCCATCTATTGCACCTGCAAGTTTTAATAATTCCTTCCTGCTCAAATAGTGGCCCATTTTTTGCAACTGTACAACTGCTTCATAAATGTCTTTCTCACATTATGTACTCAAGAAAGGTTGTGGTCCTGGTCTCTTGCAATGCACATCAACAGAACCATTCACTCGCCTCCGAATCGTGTTGAATGGCACCGAATACGTCCTTTGAGCCTCCCTTATAGAAAGACCTCCTTCCCGAACAGCGCTAACTGCCCTTGCTAAGTCTTCGTCAGTGCAGCTTCTCAGCATCTAAATTCAAAAAGTGAGAAACTATTGGGATATCTAGTTTTTTAATATTTTTTGGGTCTGACAATATTTGGTAGGTTATCTACCATACTGAGCAGTTAGGCATACTCAAATTGCATTATTGTTATTGTCATTATTATCTATATATTTAAAACACTAAGGTGATTTTTGTTACCGCGAGATTGAGAGAATGACAGAACCGATTTACTTCGTAATGCATTCTAACGAGAGCTCTTGGCATGTAGATTTGCAGAGTGTCTTTAAAAGGAAAATATATGTTAGGGTATATTTTTAAATTATTAAAGAAAACATTAATATTTGCCGCTCCCGCGCTTGCGCACAAAGACTCTTTTCAACGAGGAAAATGGCGCTTGGTTCCCGCCGCGTCTAACTGAGATCTTTGTGTATGAGAATTAAACAGGGTCTCCAATATTGTTAATTATGTATTTAGAATATACATTGAAATAGAATTATAAAATAAGCGAAGTATTGAGGGAGTTAAACTGCAGGATGAGTGTGTATGGTGGTTATGTACCTTGATATTGTTAACATGAACAGTTGTCTGGATGGCCACGTGGCTAGAGTTCCAGTCCAGTATTATTCGAATTTCGCATGGTCGAGGGGGTTCGAATCCCATCTTGGTCATTTTTTTCCGTTTTCTTCCTTCTTACGATTGATATTACATTGTCGAGCAGAGTGTCTTTAAAAGGAAAATATGTTAGGGTATATTTACAAATTATTAAAGAAAAACATAATATTTGCCGCTCCCGCGCTTGCGCACAAAGACTCTTTTCAACGAGGGAAATTGGGCTTGCTTCCCGCCGCGTCTAACTGAGATCTTTGTTTATGAGAATTAAACAGGGTTTCCAATATTGTTAATTATGTTCTTAGAATATACATTGGAATAGAATTATAAAATAAGCAAAGTATTGAGGGAGTTAAACTGCAGGTTGAGTGTGTATGGTGGTTAGGTATCTTGATATTGCATTAAAGAGACAGTTGTCTGGATAGCCGCGTGGCTATAGTTCCAGTTCAGTAATTTGTATTATGCATGGTCGAGTGGGTTCGAATCCCACTTCGGATATGTTTTTTTATTTCCGTTTTCTTCCTTCTTACGATTGCTATTACATTGTCGAAACATATTTTACTTTTATAATTCGCGTTAAGTATCGGATTCTCCTTTGCCATCTATATATTTAAAACACAAGGCGTTTTCTTTTGTAAATCGCCAACAACTCCCCACTGGACCGATTTTCATGCCGCCCCGGAGGTCCTGGGTTCGATTCCCGGCTCTGTCACGAAATTTGAAAAGAGGTATGAGGACTGGAACGAGGTCTACTCTTCCTCGGGTGGCCCAAATGAGTAGAGGGGGGGTTCGAATCCCATCTCAGCCATCCTGGAAGTGGTTTTCCGTGGTTTCACACTTCATCTTCGGGCAAATGCCGGGATGGTTCCCACTGTAAGGCCACGGTCGCCTCCTTCCCACTTCCTTGCCTAACCGTCCCACTCTTCCCATCCCTTCATCATGCCCCCTGATCGCTTTGCAGGTGAGGCCGCCTGGGCGTAGTGCTGGTCACACATCCCAGTTGTATCCCTGACTCAGAGTCTCAAGCTCCAGGACACTGCCCTCAGAGGCGGTAGAGGTGCGATCTCTCCCTTAGTCCGTAGGAAAAGCCAACCCTGGAGGGTAAAACGATAGCGAAAATAGCCTTATTTTAATTTGCTATCACTATTGTTTTCTTTAATTCAACAATTATTAGTATTTAATTTCATGAAATTAACTTGCACATAATGTTATTCGCCCATATACAACAATTAGCTTATGCATTCTATCTACAATCCGCCAGCGATTTCATGCTGTTTGCTTTAAGTTATAGATACATATTTCTACATTCCACATCAATACATTTTATTTCCGTTTTACCATTGCATTACAGCATGTGATCGAAAGAGCTACCTGTTGTCCCCAATATCTGCAATCAGTTCCAGTAACTGACAACAGATGGCAGTACCTCGCCCATATAGTTCCAATAACCGACAACAGACTGCAGCACCATTGCATCGATATATTTAATACATCAGACATGGCGTGTTTTCACGTGATATGGGAAACATAATTCGTTTGAAGGGCTCCGACATCGTGGTCACTCAGCCCCGTGTATTTTGGTGTGTATGTTTAAAATTTTCTCTGTTGACCTGTGTTATTGCGATGGCTGCATTAAAGTGTGTATTTGTAATTAAGGAGGGGAATGGCAAGGAGACGGCCGAGGCCTAGGAACCGTCCCGGTATTTGCCTTGAGTGGAAGTGGGAAACTACGGAAAACCACATTCAAAATTGTTGAGGTGAGAATCGAACCTCCCTCTTCTTAGTTATACTTCAAGAGACTGAGTGTGCCCCGTTTTTGCCCTTAGACCAGAATTACAATTCTTGGCAGGGAAGGAAATGTAACCCGGGTCTCCGGGGCGATAGCCAAGAATAGGTGGGCTTCCATGTGTTAATACGATTTTGGACATGCACGGGTGATAGAATTCTAAAACTGCCTCCATTAGGGTGACTGCCGAAGTGAGTATTGAGTATAGGCCTATGCTCATTCCAGTAGTTGGCGAAGTGATTCTATGTTTCCCAGCAAAATGTACTGCCATAACCTATAACAGGTGATGGAAATTGCTTATTTAGAGCAGTTTCGTACTGTTTGTATCAAAATGAAGAGTTTATTCTGAGCTGCGTTTTCAAGCTATTACAAAAAAAATCGCTGGCAGGAACAACTATAAGAATTTTATTATAGGTGATCAGTCTCATCGCATTCTCCTCAGCAACCAACTTGAGTATGAAAGTGTCTGGACGGGTCATGTTGAACTTCATTGAATAAGACAATGATTATTTGTTTAGAGTACTGAGTCTAACTACGCTGTTGATTTCGGCAATGGAAGTATTATTTGACATTTAATATTTAGCGGCTCCGTGGATGCAGGACACTATTGTGTTATCGAATAATACGAAGCCACATTTAAAATTCAATATAAATAGGCCATTTCAGGAACAATTCCAGATATTATGCAGTACAGTGTAAGGACCGTGACGATCAAATATAAACATTGTTCTACATTGCATTTCTCTTGCGTAATATCTACGCGTGGTTACTTTGGTCTTTACTGTTGTGAGGGTAAAATTGATCTGCTGGAAAATAAAATATTTGACAGGCTGCAAGAATGTAATGATATTAATTTAAAAGTCATTGAACTTATATACAGTAGTTCTAACACATACATCAGCGTTAACAGATTAGATACTGAAGATGAAAGCCAGCTACTTTATATCCCTACTATAGAATTCTTCAATTCCTTGGAATTAAGGGATTCGCCTCCACATACTCCGAACGTTTGAGCCATAGTTATGCTCCTTAAAAATCTGAACGTTTCCCAAGGACTCCTATATGGAAACATATTAATTGTAAGAAATATGTAAGAAATTGCTTGGATTCGGATATAATAGGTGCAGTAATATTGGGCAGAGAGCTCAAATCTTACGACTTGATTTAAAACCTTCCGATAATACACTTGCAGGTACAGTACATTGCATTTTAATAGGCAACAATTTCCTATTCGCTCGGCATACCTTATCACAATCAATAAAGCTCAAGGAAAAACTCTAGAACGTATTGGGCTATTTACCTCATCACGTTTTCAGTCATGACTAGCATTATGTTGCAATGTTGAGAGTGCTAACTTTTGACGCCCTTAAAGTTGCAATAGTGCTAAGAAGTAATCGTACAAAGAATGTAACTTATATAAGAAGCTTCTTCAGTAAATATTTTTGTCATTGTCCGTCATGTTTTGACGGGTTTCAACTAGTTATCATTTAAATACCGTATTATAGATGTAGTCTTTTAATAATGTCATTTAAAATCATTTTACAATCTAAGTACCAATGGCCAAAATGGTTCATCAGTTGGGTAATATTGTCAGTTATGTTGTTTTATACATCATTTAAATAATCAAAACACATTTTCACATGGAATTTAAAACAAATTGTAATATTTGTGAACACTTGAATTACCAAGATTTTAGTTTAAAATGTATTTAAACTTGAAGTGCATTTGAATTTAGCGCGCACCCCGGCATGCTTCCGGTTCCACTGCAAGGTAATCAACAACATGCCCGCAAGGCAAGACTAAATGCTTCATGTGAAGTCGTATATTTATCTCTACAAACTATATACCTATGACTTTATTTTAAGTAAATTTGAGAGCTCTGAAGTATCTACAGAAGTCATTACACATTTTTTAAATCACTTACCTTATTTTTTTCTTAAATTTTCTGCCAATAATTGGAACAAACCCTCATACGTCTTGACAATAGGCTTTACTCACTCACAACCGACAGAGAGCCGAGCTGCTGTGGCCACCGAACATACAACAAGAGACACCTGTCGGTAACTTTGGAAACTAACTGTGCAGACGAACTGATCCTAAACTAGTGACCGATCCGCAACTAGTGACTATGCCCTACCTGGTGCCTTGTGGTTCAAAGTCCATCTCGTTGGTCTGCTTGCAGTCTAATTTGAGATCTTACGCCAACACACGTTTATTGACCTTTGAAAACATATGTTTTCTTGTTGTTGTTGTTGTTGTTGCTGCTTGTTTCTGAGTTTGATCACCATGGTAAGCAAATTTGAACAAACCAGGCTAATTGAATTCACTAAGTCCCATCTTACTGAGCGACTGACGGAGTCTACGACTCACAAAGTCAATGAGTGAGTGCGTGATCGAATAAGTGAATGACAGAATAGAATCTATAGAATAGCCAGTGCTGAAGTCGCGCTGGGCTTTTATACACTCTGAATGGTCCCGATGTTTCGCGGCATAAATTTGCCCGCGACCCATCAGACCAATTATAGCAAAGCATTTCTCAGTCCTCAAGCGACGCTAAAACTTCTCCGAGCGGGAATACAGGCCCGCGTACTTCAAATATTCCACTCAGAACCCGCTATTCCTCTCGTTGCGCATATATATATTCCGCCGAAATCTTTCTCCAAGCCCTTGTCTCCAGTCAGCGTGGCTTCGTTCCAGAAATACATTTTCTTGCAATATGTTGCTTCACCGTCCGTAACTTCTTCCAACCATGCCCGTCCTGTCGTTACAATTTAACTAATAAAACAGCCCTAGACCTCTATAAAAACCCTGTTTCTTAATCTAAGCACTTGACAATATTATATATGACTATGGTAATGACGTGAATATGGTATGGCCCCTCCCTTGATATTAATGGGTGAATAAAACGATATAACTTTGATATTTCAATAATAATAATAATAATTACACAATGATATTAAAAATAATAATAATAATAATAATAATTTGTACCGTAATCAAGATTACGTTACAAAACGTCCCCATGGTTTCATAAAGAATGTAATGAATGATGAAATCACAAATCTTCCCTTTAAAACTTAACAGGAAATACACTGAATATACATATATGACCCTTCAAATTACATACATAATGATTATACCCTTTTCATTTTCCTTGATTGATCTGCACTCTTCTTGCAATGTTACATAAACATTCTGATTGTCCTGTGCAGTCATACAGGATTTACATGCTACATTTGTTCTTGTAGTCACTTACAATAACAGAACACAATATATATTGCTTCTTGTTTCACGCAACACAAGTGATTTATCTCACTTCCACCAATTCCTTAGAGCCACGACACGACTCTAATTATAAACACACGGCAGTCTGCCCTTCTTGCAGCACTTGCTCTTTGTGATTTTTAGCATCATGAGTCAGACTCTACCACTGATCTACAGGGCAGCTATATCATATTTAGTTCAGTCAATTTGTACTCTAAAGGGCCGCTAGTGGGAAAGTTTTGGGGTAGTTCTGATTTCTGTCATTCTATATGTATTTTGGGGTGTTGAATCCGAATCTGAGGTTTGCGGACAAAATTTCGTGACGCAACATTGAAAAAAAAAAACACGAAAAAAAGCAAAAAAAATGCTTTTTCCGTTTTTTGCCTAAAACTCGAAAACTATAAATTTTTAGTAAAAGGTTTGTTTACAGAAATTAAAGTACTTAAAATTCTCTACAAATATCATTACTTAGTTTTGTTTTTTTCAGACCAACCGTTCGGTCTCAAATGCCAGTTGAAAATTGGCAATTTTCAGCGGTCTCTGCAAAACCCACTTTTTAGTGTTTTATTGATAGGCTTTCAGTTAATTTCACCTAGTTTTTAAGTTGATTTCAATAAAGACTGAGTCACACGGAGAATTCACGTTCGGATTATTCTTTTTATTGTTGAACAGCTACTATAGCTATATTGCAAAAAAAAAATCTTTGTTTTAAAGGCTATTCACATTCCAATCGGCAGCAATGTGCTAACTTTCTGTAGTATGTATGTAGCCAGTAGCACCAGCACACACTAGCGCACTATAAACTGGTTACTGGATGGCACCTCGCACACACACACACACGTTAACAGACACGGTACTTCTCCCGAGACGAGTCAGTTTGTGAGCGTGGGTGGCTCGGAGCGGCGGCGCCTGCGAATGTGTACCTACTTGCGCGGCCCCGTTTCCAGTTTCTTTCCATTGTTTATAAACAATAATATGATTTCTACAAGTTATGTTTACGTGTGGTGATAAAAATGGCTTCCGACGTGTGTTTTATTTGTAATAAAGTACTGGATAATGATGTTGAAAAGGTGACGACGGTGCGGGAAAAAGGTTTGAAGACATTTATTGAGTCGAGCAAGAAGAGGAAGGACGATCATCATGTTCAGCTAAGTAAAAAATCTACAGTTGAGGTTCATGAAAAATGTCGTAAAAACTACAATGATGTAAAAATAATTACCGCTTATTTGAAGAAAGTTAAGCTGCGAGAATTTTTACGTTACGAACTTAGCCCCTATCGTCTTGCTATTTTTGACGAGCATGGGATGAGTAAAGGAACAACATCCAGCTTGTACAACGCTTTTACACCGACTGAACAGACTGACTTGAATGATACAAAATATGTCATACTTTTTTTTTGTTTGTTACACCGGGTCAAATGGCGCCACGGTCAGACATATGCAGAAATTTGCAGCAGTTATGTATCATATGTCAAATCAAACTACAAATCAAGTGCCATTGTCATTTACGACGGCTATCCTGACGAGGCTTGTGATAGCACCAAGCGCATAGAACGATTGAGAAGAGCACAAAGAAAACAATCTGCTGCAATATCATTTACAGAAATGATGGTGCCCACTGTCTCGCAGGATAGTTTTCTTGCAAACTCAAAAAACAAGAGCCGGTTAATATGTATGTTAATGGAGAAACTTCATGATGCAAAAATTGATTCAAAGCAAGCTGTGGAGGATGCTGATATCCTAATTATCACAACAGCTCTTGAGATGGCCCCGTCAAACGAACATGTGACAGTGGTGGGGGAAGATATCGACCTTCTGGTCATTTTGATTGGCCTGTGTAGCCGTGATATAAATAACGTATTTTTTCTGAAACCAGAAAAAGGAAAGATTTCGCAAAGCCTCTACAACCCTCGTCTGGCTGCTGAGAAAATCCTATTAGACCATATATTATTCCTGCATGCGATGAATGGTTGTGATACTACTTCTGCATTGTTTAATCAGGGGAAACTGAAATTTCTTAGTCCTGCAGAATAACAAAGACTTACAACCAGTCATTAAAGCTTTCAAAGACCCTAACGCACATCAAGATGAGATTGTCACAGCAGGAAACATGTTTCTCATGGCTCTATATGAAAGAAAAAAAAAGAGACCAGTCTGAACGATTTGAGATACAGACCATACGTAACCTCATCATACAAAAATAAGACCAACATTGCCTCATTACCCCCTACCGAAGCTGCTGCACGAGAACATTCACTGAGAGTTTACTATCAGGTGCAGCAGTGGTTATCCGGTCAAGCCACACCTGACGAGCAACAAAAAGACCCAAGTCAGTGGGGGTGGAAAAGAACTAGTAGAAGTCTCGTGCCAGTGCCAACCACTTTCGACCCTGCACCAAACTCAATACTACGGTACATTTCATGTAAATGTAAAAAGGGCTGCCAACGCAATTGTGGATGCAGGAAGGCGAGCCTTCATTGTTCCCCAATCTGCACATCATGCGAAAGTCTGTGCGACAACGTTGAGCCCCCGGAAGACAGCTCTGACATAGACATAGAAGAGACTGAAGAAAGAGACAGAGGTATGTCGAATCTCAAAAGTTATTTTGTATTCATTCATCTCTCCTTGATAAATAATCACAAGTCAGTGTCTCACCACCTCTTTTATTTTCCAGGAGAACGACCCCTAACGCTGGCGATGGAGCGATCAGACCCTGAGCCAGGACCCGATGCCATCGAAGAACCTCAGCACGATGCGGAAGGTATGTTTATTCTCACAATCTAATTTGCAATCCTCATCTCTCCTTGAGAAATGACACCACCTCTTTCAATTTCCAGAACAAGCAGAATATGTACCGGGACCCATCGCCACCGAAGAACCTCAGTCAGGACCTTCTACAAGACAACGGCTCATATAATTTTTGCATGTTATAATTTGTAATATTATTAATAATTATATGATCATAAGTAACGATATCTTAAGTTTTATTTTGTTAGAGTCCTACCTTTTTTGATACTGAATTTTAATAATTTCGATCCTTTTTTTAAATTTTGATTACATGTGCAGTAAACTAGGAGAAATTTATCAAATAACAGCATTCTAATTAAAAAAAAAAGTTTTGGAATGTAAAAATTGGGTTTTGCAGAGACCGCTGAAAATTGCCAATTTTCAACTCGCATTTGAGACCGAACCGTTAGTCTGAAAAAAAAAACAAAGTAGTGATATTTGTAGAGAATTTTAATTACTTTAATTTCTGTAAACAAACCATTTACTAAAATTTAATAGTTTTCGAGTTTTAGGCAAAAAAAAAAAAAAAAAAACGAAAAAAAGCAGATTTTTTTTGCTTTTTTTTTTGCGATTTTTTCAATGTTGCGTCACGAAATTTTGTCCGCAAACCTCATATTCGGATTCAGCATCCCAAAATACATATAAAATGAAAGAAATCAGAACTACCCCAAAACTTTCCTAGTAAAAACACAATTATACTGAACTAATTGAATATTGTTTATAAAAGAGTCGGACTGCGTGGATCTGTTATATCAGAAAGGTTAGGCATTTAATAGCAGATTACAAAAAAAAAAAACGTGTTGAACCTACTGTAGGCTACAGCTGCGGGATAGAATCCCTGTAGAGTCAGAACATTTCCTGGCTCGTTAATGATCCCCTTCTGGACAAAATTACGGCACTCGCCATTAAAAGGAATGTTAAACTCGCAGTCTTCTTCTTCTTCTTCTTCTTCTTCTTCTCCTTTTTTCCAATAAGGCCTGCTATGGATCACGAGCCAATTTCAATTCTTCACTCTTTGTTGTTTTCCCTTCCGTTCTTCCAAATATTTCTTCATTCTTAGATTATGCTGCTTATTTCTGTCCTCAGACCACTTCGCCCCAGGTTTCCTTTCCACTCTTCCCTGGAATCCTTCAATACTTAACACCTTCCTTCGAAAAAACTATCTGTCCACTGTGTCTTCTTCTTCTCTTATATTATTTCTTTCTAAGCCCACATTATTATTATCCTTGACACGGTGGGTGAGTGGTTATCGTGTCCAACTACCAACCCCCCCCCCCAAGCTTGCAGGTTCGCTCCTGGCCATGGTAAGTGATTTTTGAAAGGCGGCAAAAATCATGGCTCGCATGTCATACGTTGTTGGCATGTTAAAGAACCCATTTGAATTCAGTAGGCCGTGATCATATTGGAAATTAATCTCGGGATTTTCCGCCAACACAAAGTTCCTCTTTTCTCTACTAGAAAGCGCTATAGAGCCAAGGAGCTTAGATACCTAACCTCCTTGAATTTTATAGCGCGCCAAGGAACAACAAAATTCGACATGCAAGCTGCCCTCTAGTGTCAAATAACAAAGCATGCACCTGGTACCCGAGGCCATACGATATTATTATTATTATTATTAGTAACTTATTAATAAGTTATTATAAAATGATTAAGGTTATTGTTTCTTTGACCACTACACTACAGTACACCTTCAGGATCTGCAGATTGACAGCACTACACCAATCATGCAGACATCTCTCTTAACAATTAATAATAATAATAATAATAATAATAATAATAATAATAATGTATGTCCGCCCCTTATTATAGCCTACCCGTTTTCCAATGGGGTCGGAGATGAGTTGCGATGAAAGTCTTCGTAGCAGATGGTTTTTACGGCCAGATGCCCTTCCTGACGCCAACCTCATGTGAGGAGTTAATGAGAGATAAAATAAATGATGGTGAATTAAACTGGACAAGGATGTGCGAGGCCTGTCAGAAGGAAGGAACCGTCCCAGCATTTGCCTGGAGTTGAAAATGGGGAAAACCACGGGAAACCATTTCAAGGATGGCCGACAGTGGGGCTCGAACCCACGTCTACCGAATCCGCGGAGAGCTTGGCCCATGGCCTAGAGATGCGCGTTAGCGAGCGTAGCTACCGCTGCCGGTAATAATAATAATTTTGGCCCTGTTTGTACTGATGGAATTTGCATTAAAAGAAAATCCCAGGAGCTTTATCAGCATTCGGAGAAAATCTCGGACACATTCAGGAAAAGACGTTCGAAATTCTACGGGCATATTCTCAGAATGAGTGATCACAGGCTGACTAAAAGAATTCTAAATCTTACTCTCTCAATGAAAGCTAAGAACAACTGGCTGCTTGAAGTTGAAAAAGACCTCTCTGATATGGTAGGCCTACTAAATTCAGAGACCTAGTTGACAATCATCAATCTTCAGACCACCCAAACATTGCATCCAAAAGAACCTGGACGGAGAAGCGCAAAAAGAACCATAAAAAGAAGATGAAGAGATTTTGGGAAGACAAGAAAGCAAGATCAGCTAGGTAGGTTCAATCACGCTCCTTAGACTGGCATAACGATGTAAAATAATAATAATAATAATAATAATAATAATGAAGAGATTTTGGGAGGAGTGGAGGAGACAAACCTCCAAATGACATGTTATCAAGTTTAATCGCCCTCCTGTAGGGGAATTTTCGCTTAAATAAAAATAAAAATAATAATAATAATAATTATTATTATTATTACTATTATTAGTCTATTATTATTATTATTATTGATTTAGGCCCACTAAGGAACGCTTATGACTAGTTCTTCTTCCATGCTCTCTTTCGTTCCCAATATCTCTTGAGCCCGGCTGTTAATTTTTTCTTTCTCTCCTGCAAGAGGGGTTTCCCACACTTAAGACAATTTGGGAGGCGGAGACCAATTGTTAACCATATCAGCAAATTTGGAACATCAAGGTCAGAAATCCCAGCGGAATCCAAGTCTTTTTGGACTTCAAAATAATAATAATAATAATAATAATAATAATAATAATAGTCTCATAATAATGAATCGCAAGACATTTGGAACTCTAGTTACAAATCACTCTTTCACCGGAAAGGCTAAAAAAGACCACTGGAAAAACAAGTAGTTCCGTGAAGAACTATACAGCCTATTTTCATATATCCTACTTATGTTAACTGCCACAATCAACATACAAAATTTCAGTTTAATTGCTGTAACAGATTCGTAGATATTGAGAACCGTCTAAATATTTCAGATGGTCGCCAGGTTGGATTTTTATTTTTGTACTATTACATTAAGATTATTGTGTACGTGTGGTATTCAAACTTCAATCGCATGATTAGACAACAAGAAGTAAAAACGAGATTTTAAAATTACGCACAGCAGCCATCTTGTGATAATGCAAACCATTGAAATAAATTAGATGCCAGTGGATCAACATTTGTATAAGCATTTAACGTGCAACGTTTCACGGCACTCGGATTGTTAATTCGCGGGAAACGTCCATTTAAATATTTATACTTCGAGTCGCCGCCATGTTGGATTTGTGCTCACCAGGTTCCTGAAAGTCCTATAGGTGAACATATGTTCATAGTCTCTATTAACATTAAAAAATTCAGTTTGGTTGCTGTAAAAGATTCATAGATATTGAGAACCGTCTAAATATTTCGGGAGCTCACCATTTAGGAGTGTTATGTGTATAGGCCATAGAGTTATGTACCATTCAAGGACAATTATTGCCTAGGTTCATTATTCAAACTTTCACTTCGATCGCATGATTACGACACAAGAAATTAAAACTTAATTTTAAAATTTCGCACAGCCGCCATCTTGAGGTTATGTAAGCAATTGAATTAAATTAGATGGCAGTGCATTACAATCTGCAAAATCAATTACTGTACCACATTTCACTGCGCTCAGAGAGTTAAATCACGAGAAAAGTCTATTAAAATATTTTAAATTCGCTTGGTCGCCATGTTCGTTTCGTAGTTTACAGGTTTATGAAATATACATAGGTATACCTGTATCAGTACCCTTTATCACCGTACAAAATTGCAGGGTGATATCTGTAATAGTTTCGGAGATATAGAATGTCAGTGAAATATTTCGCACAGCCGCCATTTTGAGTTTATGTACACAATTGAACTAAATTAGACTCCAGTGCATTACAATGTGTATAAACATTTGGTGTACCAAGTTTCATTACATTTAGATAGTTACATCGCGAGAAAAGTCTATTTAAATATCTCAACTTCGCTTGGCCGACATGTTGGTTTTATAGTCACCAGGTTTTTGAAAGTCTCATAGGTGAACTTCTAGTAGTGCCCTTTATCACCGTACATAATTTCAGGGCGATATCGATAATAGTTTCGGAGATATTGAATGCTAGTGAAATATTTCGCACAGCCGCCATGTTGGATTGGAGAGACGTAACAAAATTTGAAGGGCACGGTCGAGGTCGCCGGGAATAGTGCTATGAACTTCCCGAGTTTCATTGAAATCGCTCCAGCCGTTTCGATTTTATTAGGGGGGGACACACACACGAATCACACACACACACACACACACACACACACACACACGGACAAAAGGTGATCTCATAAGCCTATTTTTTCAAAATTGAAAATAGGCTAAAAATGGACGGAGGAACGTAAGAAGGGGCGTAGTGAGTTCACGAGGAGATTTTGGGAGGAGAAGAAGAGGAAAACACCATCAACCCGAGTCAACAAGTTCAAAAAGGCTTCCTAAGTGGGCAAAACGAAGAAAGAAAGAAAGAAAGAAAGAAAGAAAGAATAGTCTCCAAATAAATAAAATAAATAAATAAATAAATAATAAATAGTAATAATAATACTGTAATATAGAATTAAGGAAATAAAAATAGATTACCAAAAATTATAGCATACGTGCTATATCGAAAAGTTGTCCGGATTATGCTTCAAGTTATTTTTAGCCTATTTTCAATTTTGAAAAAATAGGCTTATGAGATCACCTTTTGTCCGTGTGTGTGTGTGTGTGTGTGAGGTGTGTGCCCCCCCCCCCCTAATAAAATCTAAACGGCTGGAGCGACTTCAATGAAACTCGGTAAGTTCATAGCACTATTTCCGGCGACCTCGACCGTGCCCTTAAAATTTTGTTACGTCTCACCAATCCATCATGGCGGATGTGCGAAATATTTCACTAGCATTCAATATCTCCGAAACTATTACCGATATCGCCATGAAATTGTGTACGGTGATAAAGGGCACTACTAGAAGTTCACCTATGAGACTTTCAAAAACCTGGTGACTACAAAACCAACATGGCGGTCAGGCGAAGTTGAGACTTTTAAATAGACTTTTCTCGCGATTTATCTATCCAAACGTAATGAAACTTGGTAAAGCGAATGTTTATACACATTGTAATGCACTGGAGTTTTAGTTCAATTGTTTGCATAACTTCAAAATGGCGGCTGTGCGAAATATTTCACTGACATTCTATATCTCCGAAACTATTACAGATATCACCCTGCAATTTTGTACGGTGATAAAGGGTACTGATACAAGTTTACCTGTGTATATTTCAAAAACCTGTATAGTACAAAACGAACATGGCGACCAAGCGAATTTGAAATATGTTAATAGACTTTTCTCGTGATTTCACACTCTGAGCGCAGTGAAATGTGGTACAGTAAATGATTTTGCAGATTGTAATGCACTGCCATCTAATTTAATTCAATTGTTTACATAACCTCAAGATGGCGGCTGTGCGAAGTTTTAAAATTAAGTTTTTATTTCTTGTGTCGTAATCATGCGACCGACGTGAAAGTTTGAATAATGAACCTAGGCAATAATTGTCCTTGAATGGTACATAACTCTATGGCCTATACATATAACAATCCTAAATGGCGAGCTTCCGAAATATTTACACGGTTCTCAATATCTATGAATCTTTTACAGCAACCAAACTGATTTTTTTTTAATGTTCATAGAGACTATGAACATAAGTTCACCTATAGGACTTCAGTAACCTGGTGAACACAAATCCAACATGGCGGCGACGCGAAGTATAACTATTTAAATGGACGTTTCTCGCGAATTAACTATCCGAGTGCCGTGAAACTTTGCACGTTAAATGCTTATACAAATGTTGATCCACTGGCATCTAATTTATTTCAATTGTTTGCATAATCACAAGATGGCTGCTGTGCGTAATTTTAAAATCTCGTTTTTACTTCTTGTGTTCTAATCATGCGATTGAAGTTTGAATACCACACGTACACAATAATATTAATGTAATAATACAAAAATAAAAATCCAACCTGGCGACAATCTGAAATATTTAGACGGTTCTCAATATCTACGAATCTGTTCCAGCAATTAAACTGAAATTTAGTATGTTGATAGTGGCAATTAACATGAGTAGGTTATATGAAAATAGGCTGTATAGTTCTTCACGGAACTACTTGTTAGCATGTAGCCTACTGTATTAGAATGTAACGTTTGTATGGTCATGCAGCGGACAGACACGTAAAGTATCAAGTGAAGGACAAAAATCGATAAAAAGCTCCTCATGTGTGCTTTAAATCAGGTCGACTTTTATCGTACTACACGATGATAATACATAGACCTACACGCCATAGTAAATTGGTATAAAGATCGGGCCTAACTTTGTGAGGTTCACAGATAGCAAATTACAGGTTCGAACAGCGGTCGCCAATGTTGGCTCATCAATAATGTATTAGAGTCCCGCGGGAGAGGTGAAGGGTTCCGCAGGGATTCCGGTTGGTTCCCGAGGCTTCTGAACGAGTGCTCGAGACCTCCAAATTAGGTTAGGGAGTGAGAAGTGACCGGGATGTACACTGTCCTGCAAGTGACATGTCCAATAAAACAAGAATTGAACGAGTGCAACAGAGTTTCACAGCAAACACGTTTGTCACTTACCGCACCGTAAGAGTATTGTCAACTTTCCTATATTTTTGAAACGGTAAGCCTTTCATGTATTTATATCGACTATTTCTGTCCAGAAAGCGCCACTGTCGCTAAGCAATAGATTATTCCTATTCCACGGTGGTCTTCGAAACCCATGAATGAGGGTTCAGGCCCACCTCAATTCCTTGTTACTCAACTCTCTTTGAGGTGAGATCAGACCCGACAGTTTCCAACATGTTTTTAAATATAAATATTTATGTCTTTCTGAACATATTGGTAGGCTATATCACTATTGTAATTCTGTAAATCCCTTCAGGTTTATATTTAATAATAACATTTTAAATTCTTCTCGTCTGAACATTTTTTACGATTTATATTCACTTCTCAGGAACTATGATCTAGAAGGCTGTGGTATTGCTTGTTAGGCCTAGCTTCTCTTTGAAATTATCTCACACACTAACTGCACTGATTGTGATTGTCGTTTGTTTATATGCTGGTAAACAAGGCAAACCAGGCAAATAGTTGGTAGCTTATTGTAAATAGATGTATGTTTCCACGTATACTCTGTGAGCTGCCAGAATAGGATTGACAGTTCTCGTCTCGCCATGTGGTCTGATAACGAGATTGCCAAACTGTACAAGCCAGATATACGGCTGACCAGGCACTGAAGCACGTGGGCTATAATATTGCAACGCAGAGTATTATGACATCAACTATGCGAACATGGATTGGTCAAGACACTGAGGGGTGATGACTGACGTGGAATTTCCGGCGAAATGTCAATCCTATTCAGGCAGCTCACAGAGTATAAGGCCTCTATGTTTTAAATTGAATTTACAAAACCTTGAAATTTTCTTACTAATACCTTATTTTCCCAGGAACTAAGAGATAGAAATATAAGAATTGTGGAATTTATTCATATTGTGTTGTATAAAACAATTCCCCCATTTTAAAAAAACGTAAGGTAGCTTCCAAAATTAGTGTACTTTATAAAACATCAGTGAACTAAAGGCAGGTGTGTTATTGGATAAAATATGCTGATGCTATGATCAGTAGTTTCAAAGATGAAGGGTCACAAAATGTCATAATTTAACAATGTCGGTAGGGTGTCTTATAGCACCTTAAAATCAACAGCCTCGAGTCCGGAGATAAATAAGCAAGTTTAAAGAACCCTCTCTAAGGCAAACTCTGACGCCCTGGAGTCAACAAAGGGTCAGCAGGTTAAAGGGGCGTTAAGCTTATTCAGTGAGAGCCCTATAGAACGGAGCTTTGCCGACCCGTGCGGTGGGCGGAGAGTGATTAGTCAGCGCCAGATGACTAGCATTTGCCGATAACACAAGAGAAGGACGCGAAGCCCCAAATGCTGGCATTGGATTTGTTACATACGGAACTGGCAAGATACCTTAGTTAAGATAATTGCGACTTGTGGTGAAGTACAGTAGGCTATCTTGTATCCCGGGAACATGGTTAGGTATGGAACAAAACATCGAATTTTCCTATTCGAAACTTATCATTGAGCAGTTTCGGTGGCGTAGTTGGTAGGATGCTGAGCTTCTATTCCCAAGATTGCGGGTTCAACCCCAGCTGAAGTCGTCGGATTTTTAAGAGCGTTAAAAATCCCTCAGTATGCCTTCCTTCGGAGGAGAAGTAAAGCCGGCGGGCTAATGGCATGTAAAAGAACCTTCCACTAACTACAATTGCGTGAAACTAAATTTCTACGTTAGATTTGATCAACGCTCTATTAGTTTCAACGTTCGTCGCCAGGTGCAAGTTACGGTGGCATCTAGTAGCCAAGTTCACAGCTACGTATCGTTGACGGTAGCATTTGGTAGGAAAAGTAGAAACTACTTGAAATTGATCGTCTGCAGTCCTTACCTGAAATACAGATAACACCCACTAATACAGGCATCACAATTAACACCGGTTATCAGACAGATTCTACACACACCCAAAGTACACGAGGCTACATGACCGCGTTGTCACAGCCCCTAAACTGAAGAACCAACCAACCATACTTATCTTTTTCAAGATGAAGTATTTTTGTAAATGTGTTCGTAAGTTTCAGCGCCGTGCGATTTTTACTTGTGGGGTAATCTCAAACAAAACGTATACATAAACAATCCGCGTACTCTGGAGGCTCTCGAGAACGAAATAACTGCACTGATACGAAATATTAGTGAGGATGAATTACAGCGAGTGTACCAAAACTTGTTAGAAAATGAAGGACAGCATTTTCAGCAACTGCTGTGATATTCATGTAAGTAATTATGATTATTAAATACGTTAAGAAGTGTAAATGTGTTAAACTAGTTGGGCACTACGTTACTGCTAGTGCCAGTACCTTGCTCTACACGCTGCGATACAGTGGCCCGGCCGTCACGCGGCGACAGCGAGGCCCCGTTCTATAGGGAACGCTCACACTGTATAATTATATATTGATAATGAATCACGTAATTTTATTGGATGAAACTGTCACCGGCGTAAATGGTTTTCACACACAATATCCTCTTTCCACTTGCCTTTCAGACTGTCATTTGAAGGTGACGAGCCTCGTTACTCTACTTCAGATAAATACAGGCAACAGAATGCCTGCACTTGCTTTGAAAAGAGCAATTCCGTGAGTTTCCAAGTCAACATGTTTTCGCACAAGGGAATGGCAGTGCTATACAAGCTCTTAGCGAAGGGACGCAGAGGTGATGAAGGCGTGGACGAGTTCATTGTGGGTGTCTGAGGGGGCGCAGTGCCGACGTCCAGCATCCTGTTAAGACGATGTTTACAAGTTATCTAGCTACAGGCGCGGCTTCAGACTCGGGACCCAGGGGATAAAGTCAACGCTCGATAACTCGTACTAAAGAGTTACGGAAAGTTCAACTTATCAGAGGGAAATAAAGTTAAGCCTAAGGAATGTAAACAAACACTGCACAAACTGCGTCGATGTATGTCCACCCCTTGAATATTTTGCATGATTTTCACGTAAAAGAGCGGATTATATTCACCAAATGTATTTTATAAATAACCTAAATAAAAAGGGACTATCAATCAATCAATTAATCAATCTTTGGAATTAAGCTTTCGGTGAATTTGAAGGAGTGCATTCTTAGGATCATTCGGCAGTAAAAGGTTTTAGCCCGGGCTGCATGCGACCCACTGACTCTTTTTTGTAGTTTGCGGGTGTATTTTCAAATAATATGATTCGTAATGATATTTCAAATTGAGTAAATTATAAGTTTATACAACGCATGGTACAATGATTAGAAATCAGTCCTTCAAAATACCATGAATGAAAATATTTCCGCAATTCATTCCAATGGCAAATAGGCCTATAATATGTTGCTCTCTCGATGTTCACTACATTGGAAGAATAATTTAAAATACATTACCATTGAGAGAATAAACTTGAAGTTCAACATAGTTTTTGGATGATCTCTTGACTATTTAACTTCCAAAATAATAAAATCTGACTCAACAATTTCCAGCTGACTGGTGTCGACGTGCCAATCTATTCTCGAGTCCTCGTGAGGAAACGTTAAAGGTAGCCTATGGAGGCGAATATTTTCACTTGTCGCCAATTATTGTTTCAGACACTGATACGGTGAGACAATGAAATAGGAAATTATAACAATAAAAGCCAAACAACAACAAAAATCGAAACGATTTGAACAGAAGTTATAAAATCAATTCTCTCAAATCACCAATTAATTTTAAGCTTAGGCCTATTACGTTGTTAGGAAAATGTCAATATTTTAAACTCAAACTTCATAAAATAAAATAAACCAACGCCAGTTTAAAAAGAAAATCTGATTTAACAATACCAAACGGGTGTGACGAGACCAAATATGGCGAACGTACAGCCTGCGAATGTAATTTAGTTACAGTAAGAATAAATACCGCAGGTAGCCTACTGTAAATGTTCGAGTTTCACAGTGTGTTCCTATTTTCTTTAAAAAAATATTTGCAATGTGAAGGACAAATAGTCTAGTTAAGAGTTTAATTCTCATAATTGCATGATTTAAATCTGTAAAAAACTGATTTGCTTCGGAAACACAGCATATAAGAAACTAGCAACAATGTCTTGAATTTGAAAAACAATGGCTTGAAACGTTCTACTCCAGAGCTTCACGTGACTACCACATAGTGTAGTGGCTAGCGCTCTTGGCTGTCTCCCCGGAGGTCCGGATTCAATTCTCGGCTCTGCCAAGAAATGTTAATTCTTGTCTGAGGGCTGGAACGGGGTACACTCAGCCTCTTGAGGCAAAACTGAGAATAGGAGGGTTCGTTTCCCACCTCAGCCATCCTGGAAGTGGTTTTCCGAGGTTTCCCCACTTTTACTCCAGGCAAATGCTGGGATGGTTCCTAACTAAATGCCACGGCCGCCTCCTTCCCAACCCTATCCATGATTTGCAAATACATACACTAGTACAGCCCTCACAATAAGACATATTATCCCACAATTCCACACACCCAAATACACGGAGCTAGCCTATACGGCCACTATGTCGCAGCCCCTAAAATAAGCAATAACTGAGTTATGCGTGGTAGCCTACATTACTCTCATTACCGTTTGTATGTTTTTGTTTTTTGACGTGTAACATCTTTCCACTCGGTGCTGGATATTTTTGTGGGAGTGATTTTGAAATATGGGACGGAAGTGGATCGGACGGAAGTGTGTAAGACGCATGTGGAATGTTTATCACATAGCCTACGGATTACTTTGTAACAGCAGTCTCTGTTAACGTAACTTAGTTACTGGCAGGAGAGTGATGTAACAGCAGAGTATCAAGAAGGCAGTGCGAGAATAAAAAAATCAAGTAGGCAGTGAAGAGTAGAAATACAAAGTAGAAAGTGAAGAAAAAAAAAAGGGAGTCCTGGAATTGTTATGTATTATGAGAGTGTAAAAATAAATATTTTTTGTGTGTTGATGAATGTCAAGGATAATAAAAACGGTAACAACTTCAAGGTAGGATAACATGTCAGATTTTACACATCTTGTGCGACTACTGTAAGGCTCGTATCTTTTTTTTTTCTATATTATTTACAGTTTTTAATAGCTTTACCAACATACTGTGCATACTAAAATCAAAAATTCTCTTCAGCCTAAGCACTGATTCACAGAGTTTGAACAGTGCCCATATTTTGTATGTGTAGTGTACGGTGAATCTATTCATAAGCAACGTTTTTCTGAGCCGCAATCAGAACAAACTTGTCTTATAACAACACTCATTCATTCATCTCAATGCCTTTTTACATATTCAGAAGCCGCATACGCTACATCTTACTTTGTATAATGTGGTTTGGTTTGTAAGAGCAGCGTAAGAGGGGGGAGGCTGAATGCACAATGTGGTCGGGCGGGAGCCTGGTTGCTTAGCAACCACTGCGTCACGGCCCGCCCACTACACCTAAACATGGCCACCTCACCTGCGCAGCGTGGCGGGCCGAACAGACTCGCGCCGACACGCGCTTTCTCTACTTTGCTTGCCAATACTCTGTTTCAGATCAGACGGAATTATTGGAATGCGCTATCAAAGCATATCGAGCATCTACAAACAATGGTCTGTTGTTCAATTCTCATAATTGGTGGTCACGCCTCCCAGCCATGTCTTCGTTTCCCTATGCGCATGCGTAAAGGAAAATACATTTTACGAGTTTAAATTCTCTTTTTAACTACTCTAGGTTTAGAAACACCGGGGTGGTGGAATTTTGCTCGGAGAAGAAGTGAGTTCCATTCCCACCTCAGCCATCCTGGAAGTGGTTTTCCGTGGTTTCCCACTTCTACACCAGGAAAATGCCAGGACGGTTCCTGACTCAGCCACGTGGGGCAAAACTGAAAAGAGGAGGGTTCAATTCCCATTTCAACCATCCTGGAAGTGGTTTCCCGTGGTTTTCCAACTTCTAATCCAAAGAAATGCTGGGATGTTTCCACGGTCGCCTTCTTCCCAATCCTATCCCTAGTAATAGGCCTACTAGTACCAAACCAAACCAAAACCCGTGGCACCATAGCCCATGAAGGGCCTAGGCCTACCAAACGACCGCTGCACAGCCCCTCGGCCTGCAGATTATGAGGAAACGCGTGGTCAGCGAGTCGGGTCCCCTCGGCCGGTAAGCTTAGTCTCCGTGACCGGGGCGATACCTCACTGTCAGACAGCTACTCAATATTGTCCTCATGAGGCTGAGTGCACCCCGTTGCAGCCCACACGTTAGTTTCTAAAATACATGTCTGAGCCGGGAATTGAACCCGGGGCTCCAGGTGCGAAACATGCGCGCTACCCCAACACTACGGGGTCAGCACACACACTAGTTCAGCCATCACAATAACACAGGTTATCACACAAATTTCACACAGATATTCACGGGGCTATACGACCATGGCCACCTCGTGGTGTCATGGCTAGTGATCTTGGCTAGATCCAGGTTCGATTCCCGGCTCTGCCAAGAAATTTCATTCTGGTCTGATGGCTGGAACAGTGTAGGCCTCGTTAGGCAAACCTGAGAAGTGATGGGTTAGATTCCCTCCTCATCCATGCAGGAAGTGGTTTTCTGTGGTTTCCCCACTCCTACTTCAGGCGAATGCCGGGATGGTTCCTAACTTAGGGCCATGGCCGCCTCCTTCCCAATCCTCATCTGAATTACATAATTAATGTTATTTGTTTTACGTCCTTTTTAACTAATGCGCCATTTAGAGACGCCAGGGTGCAGGAATGTTGCCCCGAAGGGGATCTTTAACGTGCCAGTAAATCTACTGACACGGCTCCCTCGCATTTGCGTACCCTCAAATGCCAACTGACTGCGCCAGGATTCGATCCTGAAATCTGAGGCACAGCAAGCGAGAACGTTACCACTGAACCACGCAGCCAGACACCATCTGAATTACAAAGACACACACTAATGTAGCCATCACAACACAAGTTATCAGACAAAATCCCACACTCACCCAAGTACACGGGGCTAAATGACTGCGATGTTGAAGCTCCGCAAATGAAACAAAAACAACAAACTATATGACCACGTTGTCGCAGAGGTGTCCGGACAGTTCCCTACACTGACATTTCCACACACTGCAAAAAATACTGACACTTCCCCACAGCCCTTGGACGTGGCTACCTGTTTAATGACTAAGAAATAATCTCGACTGACATTTCCATACACATCTCCCCTTCCCCAAAGGCTACTATGAAAACGATCAAGTTGAAATTTGGCCTACCGTTGTTTAGCACTTCTAATATCTCTGTATATTCACAGAAAATGGAGTAGGTTAATATTATTGTTGAACAAATATGAGGGGAAATAAATAAATACAAAACATCTGACGAAGCCTAGAAAGAGATTTTAAACCCGCCAAAATGATCGGTTTTGTTATTATGTTGCCAGTCCACAGCCTGGATAAAGTGTGATGGAAATCAGACTCTGCATTTATTTTAATTTGATGGAAATTACACTACATCACAATGATATTTTCGAGACCGTGTTAGTAATGAAGTACATAGACCGAGCGCTTTTCTTCACTCCAAAGGAGTATTATATTAAGGTGCATTGTCACTAGTGCGGCTGTAACGATGATCGCTGAAGCCTGTAGCCTAAGGGGGGGATGTTTGTGGAACTGTCAGTCGAGATTATTTCTGAGTCATTAAACAGATAGCCGCGTCCAAGGGCTGTGGGGAAGTGTCAGTATTTTGGGCAGTGTGTGGAAGTGTCAGTGTGGGGAACTGCCATGTAATCGTCGCAGACCTTAAAATAAACAACAAGAACTGAAACGCTTCTTGTGTAAGAACTCAGGGGATAAAAATAGCGGCTAAATTGCATTTAATTCTTATCACTGTAATATACTGCTAATTAAAATAAAAGAAGCTACTGTATTCATGTCCATAGGGATGAGCTTAAATTACAGTAGCCTACAAGTTCATTTATTCCCGTGTTATTACCGTCAGACAGGGAAGGAAACGGAATGTACATCACTAGGAAGGGCGCACTATTGTACAGCATTTCCTTCCTTCTGCGATCATAATGAATCAACTCGGCGATGCGTGAAAAATGGCTGACAGAAGAATAGCTAACAGCACAGGCGTTTTGCCACGTGCGGCATGAACAGAAACCACCTGGTCTTTTAACACGTGACCTAGTTGTTCACCTCCACCTCTGTTGCACAAAATAATAGCCTATAAGGCCTACAGTATTTACTTGTTTATGGATTTCTTACACGAGAATTTCACATTCAACAAATGGAATTGCCGGAATAATTATTTTGCTCCACTTGCTCACAATACTTCGTGACTTAAATTGCTATGTTGAGACCAGAGAATTGTTTCACAGCTGTATATCATTGTAACTCAGACCAGCCCATTTCTCATATACTAATTTATACAACTCTGAACTACTGATAATAAACTGAGTTATTTTGCATTCAAGAGTCATCAAGAAAGGAATTCGCCTGAAGGTTGGAATAACTCGGAACGAATCATCTAGTTGGATAATTATTACCCAGGGCTTTCTGTTGGTTTGAAGAGCAGGTAGAATCCCTTCATTTAGCTTCCTCCTTCTTTGCTTTGGATTGTTTTAATTCAGGTCATGCAATTAAATCTATTTCCATCATTTTAATATCCTTTCCATTCTGGACATCTTTATTTGATCTGATATTACTCACTTGGGGGGCGTGCCTTATCGTATATACGGGCACAGTTATCAAGGAGAGGGAGGTGACAGGGGGAACGCTCCTCCCCCTTTATTTACGAAAATGTGGCCGCAGTCAGAATTCGAACCGGAATCTCAAATACTGGCGCACTAGTAGGTCTTTAAATTATGTCGCCTGGGACATCACGAAATGACTACGCCATTTCAATAGCCACCACGCGTTCCTCCATCGAAGACTTGAAAACTTGTCGTCGGAGCGTGGAAACATTGGAGTAAGTGTCGAAACGCACTTCCTTGGAGAGCAGGAGGTTCAGGTTCAAATCCTGATTCTGGTCACAGTTTTAAGTCTCATTCAACAGATAAGTTATGACCAATCCAAGGGGGGCCATTTCTTAACGTCATTAAGCCCTACTAAGATATGTTGTTTCATTTGAGGGGCTTGTAGATCATGGTCATTTAGTCCCGTGTACTTGGGTGTGTGTATAATTTTGACTGAAAACCTGTGTTATCGTGATGGCTGTATTCGTGTGTGTATTTGCAATTCAGGTAGGGATTGGGAAGGACGCGGCTGTGGCCATCAGTTAGGAACTATCCCAGCATTTGCCTGGAGTAGATGTGGGAAGCCACGGAAAACCACTTCCAGGATGGCTGAGGTGGGAATCGAACCCGAGGCCTCCACACTACCCCAACAGCACAGCTGAATTATATTTTGAGAATTTTTAGGAGTTTATGGATGTTTTCACAATTTTAATGATTTGTTTAAATAATAGACAAAATATTATATTGCCATAAACGTATATAACCCATGAAGGTGAATCGTAACTTAAAGGGACCACGTCACCTCGATCTCGATCATGTTAATTTAACCATATTCAGGGTCACTTGACTCCCAATCCATGATAGAAGGTGATCTGAGACTGTTGCATGCGTTATAAAGGGATCTTCAGATTAAACTGACTCTTTACATGTGTTGGTTTGGACTATTAAGAGTTTTTTCTTAGGAGAAGCTAAATTTTGAAGATTCTTTTAAGATTTCGAAATTTTAGAGTTCAGTGTAAGAAAGTGTTACTGAATTACTTTAAAATTTTCATAATCTTTGATCTTATAGTTCCAGAGGTAAAGGGCTCTCTGTATCGAAAAATACAATTTTTCAGCAAAGCAGGTTAAACTTGGAAGGTGTTAAAGTTATCTATTAAATGTTCGTTCTTTCAAAAGGCCAAGGACGCTGCAAATTATAGAAATATTTCCAGTCGGTCAACACAAATTGTGCCCAATTAAATTAGGCGGGAAAACAAGTATTTAAACACCCAAAACTGAAAGAAATATTACATAGCCTAAGATATTTAAAACAAAATTACACGCTTTATGTACAAAAAAAATCACGATATATCGAGTTTCGTTCACGATGTCACGATTTAACGAACAAAACTCGATTGGTCATGATAGGCCATATCGATTTGAATGACTGCCTGAGATTGGCTGATTAAAGTGATTTCACTTCTGACCGCTAGGTATCTAGAGTAGCACTGAAACTTCAAGTCCGAAGTAGCCTAAGGGTGGTTCCACTTTCTTTTTATAAGTGCTGTACGCGCCATCTGTTGTTGTTCTTGAAACCTTGCTTGGTTTAGTTAGTTTAATTACCTCAGCAAACACCACAATAACACAAGTTATCAATCACATTTGTTTTGAAGTGTAGGCCTAATATGTCAAAATGCTATAATTCTTCTTGAATGCAGATACACTTGAAATGAAAATCCACAGCCTGCTTCCAGTCTCCGACCGGGTCAGGAATGGAATGAATGAAGCCCCCATCTAGCGGCGAGGATATGAACTGTGCCGGCTGTCGAGGCCTGACGCACTCCTCTGGGGCAATGATTAAATGAATGACAGATGAAATGAAATGATAGTGGAGAGTGTTGCTGGAATGAAATTTTGACAGGGAAAACCGGAGTACCCGGAGAAAAACCTGTCTGCCTCCGTTTTGTCCAGCACAGATCTCACATGGAGTGACCGGGATTTGAACCACGGACCCAGCGGTGAGAGGCCGGCGTGCTGCCGCCTAAGCCACGGACGCTTAATGCAGATTCACTTAAAAATTAAAATTAAAAATTTGACTCTCTTCATGTATTATATGTTATTTCGATCAGATATGTCCAAATAACTTAGTGTGCTGCTTTCCAGAATATGTCATACGTTACACATTTCTGCCGGGAACGGTCCCCTGAAAAGGATAAAGCTATGGACTCGCAGAAACAAAACATCGAATCATGAGTGTATTTTATTCGTCTATTCATATTTTAAGTATCGCGCATCCCTCAACGAGTGGGAAATCAGTGCACTTGTACTTGTTGCTATGGTAACTACAGTAGGTGTCGGAAGCATGTCCACGCTAATTCCAAATAGACTCCCTCCGTAAAGCCCAAAACCATACTTGACCACGCGTTAACGACACTCCTGGTAACCTACACCGCTACAGACTGTCGGCATTAAATGCGAGAGGCCCGTATCGGTAGAATAGCAATTAAAGAGGCATTAGATACACAGTATCAAACAAATTATAACCAACTACCCAGAGAAACGTAATTTCCCATATAACACAGAATAATCCACTATGTGTAGTAGCAGTTATCACAACAGCACGTCAATGTCATCCGTAATTCTATTACCATTACAATTAGAGCTTAATATTCAAACATTTGCTCGTTTACGACAAACTGATGGCAGCAGCCATGGATCGAGTCAGTTATTCTATTGATAAAACTGGAAACGGGGCCAGACTGTCATGTGCACACTGACACTCCACCACGACACCCTCTTGCTCATTTCCCTGGCAGATAAGCAGTGCGTGCTGTTGTTGTTGTTGTTGCTTTGCATCTCTAAAAGCCGCAGTAGTTATAACCAATAAATTAATATTATTATTCAATTTCTGGCAATGTCATGGTCAAGTTTCTATTCGTTCAAATATGCAAGTTCCTCACAATGTCGACGCCAGCGGTTGGGTCCATAGATCAAAGCCCTGCGCGGAAGCGGATATCCGCAAAAGTTTTCGCAATGCGGTTATAGTTTGCATGGCTGTGTGGATAGTGGATAAGCTGCGGATAATGTTTAGAATAAATTTGAGGATAGTTTGTTGAACTGGATTCTTTATATATAGTCTATATATAATTTTAGTTTTGCTAAGATCTGCGTCTTTCACATATCTTGTTATTTCTCTATTTGCTTTCACTTGGAGTGTATGAGAATAATAGACAAGTGAGAGAAGCCAATCATGGAAATACTCTACTTAGTGTTGACTTATGCCAAGAAAATAGTCCTTTATACCTGCGCTTGCCTGCGGTGGTATATCCGACGACTAAGTGCAATAATTAGCCACCCGCTGTTATACTTGCAGTTTCTCAGAGGGACACAACTCATTCAACATTGCCTTGTGATTCACACATAGCCCAGGGGAACGAATTTCTTCTAAAATGGCTAGAAGTGTTGCTTTAATTCTTTACGCTTTATCTAATAAATTAACAAGTAGTTCCGTAACCAACTAAAGAACCTACTTTTCTTAAAATTTAAGATCCATGCCAACCTATATAGATATATCTAGAATAATGACGAAATAAAGTTGGTAATACTAACATTTCTAAGTACAGCAGTGTGAAATACACCGGCAATAGAGTAGCCTAATAGAGTAACTTACTACAGTTGGCAGCCCTGGTGCCTCTGAATATATTCCTAGTTCCAACTCGTAAGGTAGGAGAATGCACATAGCCTACAAAATTTGGCTGAAGTCTAATGGATAGTATGGACGTTACATGCTGTTTGATATTCGATTTATCATTGCGCGTAAAATCATGTTGGGAGCAATGGCATGTATGTGATGCTCAGAATTCATCCGAAATATTACGGTCTATTATAGTGCCAATTTTGGATAAAATCCATTTGATAGTATAGAAGTTATATGTAATTAAAAATTGAAACTATCAGAAAGCTTAGAATCATGTTGGCAGCACTGAGGTATATTAGTTACTCCAAATTAATCTAGAATATCAGGTACTATACGTGTGCAAAGTTTAGAGCTGATAGCTTGCATACTTTCTAGTATATTGATATTGGGATTAAACAAATAGAGAGAGCATTTATTAACAGTTGGCAGCCCTGCTGGTTCTTACGAATACGCATATTGAACTGTTATGGTACACAAAGTACATACGAAATTTGGTTGTAATCCACTTGTTAGTATAGAAGTCATATGCATTAAAATCTGGACCTATCAGCAGCTTAGAATCGTGTTGGCAGCACTGATCTTTATAAGTTACACCAAGATAAGGTAGAATGTCAGGTACTATACATGTGCAAAGTTTAGAGCTGTTTGCTTGCATACTTTCTCATAGGTCTATATTGATATTAGGGTTAAAACATAGAGAGAGCATTTATTAACAGTTGGCAGCCCTGGTGGCTATTCAGAATACGCACAGTCACATCTGTTGTAATACACATAGTCCATACGAAATTTGGTTGAAATACGATCAATAGTATAGAAGTTACATTCATTTAGAAATTGGACCTATCGGCAGGCATAGAATTATGTTGGCAACACTGGCATGTATGGACTTCTGCAAATTAATCTGGAATGTCATTACCTATACGTGTGCCAATTTTGGATTCTGAGATATCCAACATAGAGCTCAAATTTAAATTGCGATTTTTCAGCAGTTGGTAGCACTGACGTCAATTTCAAATATGGCCGTGAGATATTCAGGTCCAGATCTTTACTCTTACAAAATTTGGTTCCGATATCTGCAGCCGTTTAGGAGTTGATAGGGGGGCACACACACACAGACACAGACACATTTTCCCGGATCGATCTCGTAAG
Source organism: Meconema thalassinum (assembly GCA_946902985.2). Taxonomy (NCBI): domain Eukaryota; kingdom Metazoa; phylum Arthropoda; class Insecta; order Orthoptera; family Tettigoniidae; genus Meconema; species Meconema thalassinum. The sequence goes on along the minus strand of OX336393.1, from coordinate 286,668,062 downwards.
ACTACTTTTCCCTCATTTTTGCAAAATGAGAAAAGTGGGCTAAAAATGTTATTGTAATGTCAGGGGATTCGGATGCAAACGTGCAGATGCGAGGCGGATGCGGATAACGGTCATGAGGAAGCAGGGCAGATGCAAATAACAGTCGTGCGGATGCAGATAACGTTGTGTTTATCCGCGGAGGGCTCTATCCATAATCTCCGCATACCATCCCTAAAAGGGAACGTGAGGAAGCACACTCGTTGGCTACGAACGCTATCATTTGCAGGGTGGCCCAACCGTTAGCTACCCGAGGGCCAATCAAACTTTAGTATAGGAATGTGAGGGCCAGAGACATTCCAGAAAGAAAACGTATTACATATTTTACTCAAAGACAATTATTAAAATTTATAATAAAAGAAGTTTAATATTACTAGTTTAATATACCACTTCATTTTACAGTTGAGAATTCAATGTGATGATTGGCACTGCTTTCCTGATACAAGTGTATCAATGTCCACTGTCATTTCAGTAAGGCAAAGTCTCAGGCTCGATTCCAGTGAATCACTTTCAATTCGATTTCTCGTTTTTGATTTAATTTGTTTGAGAGCAGAAAAAGCACTTTCGCACGCAGACGTACTGCCAAACAGCGAAAACACTTGCAGAGAGAATTTAAGCAGTCTAGGAAAACGTTCTTTAGAAATCAGTTCCCAGAAATTTTCAGGGACATCACACTTTTTAGTCTGGTAGAATGGGTCTGCCTGAAGATCACAAATTTCCATTTGAAGGTCGCAGGGCACCTCACTCACTTCAATATCCATGGGGTTGTTGAGCAGTGCAAGTTTTGGTTTTAGAGAGTCAAAATCCTGGAATCTGTTCTGGAACTCTTTCTTGATATCTATTATTATTTCATGAAACATACTAAAATTTGTCACTTCTTTCTTCTTTCAACTGCTGACAAGATGGGAAGTGTGCCATGGTCCATTATTTGCCTTCAATTGCAATTTGCATTACATCAAGTTTTTTGCGGAAGCCCTCAATATGTCCATAAAGCTGGGAGGTATTTTGTTTTCTGCCTTGTAGTTTCAGGTTAGGATGTTAAATCTGTCAGAAAATCAGGATTACTTAAAAACTGGATTTCTTCCAGTTTTTTCTGATACTCATGCCCAATGTTTTCATTTTTGAGAAGTAAGAAGTAGGAAGGACAAGGGGCAACACAAATGAACAGGCGGGCCTCATGCGGCCCGAGGGCCGCGGGTAGGATCACACTGATTTAGAGATTTCTATTCAGAACACGGTCCGCCAACTTGGGAGTCACTGAATTCCCTGCTTAAAAAGAAATAGCAAATAATATGCCCCCCCCCCCCCCCCCCCAGCACACACACAACCTACACACATCAAAAAAAGTTTTGCATCACCTCGGTTCCAAGAGTTCCGGAACCTTTAAATACAAAGGGAATAGAGATCAACACAAACAACATTTCAGCTCGTTTTATTGCTCATGAGACCCACACATTGCATGTTGTACCATCATACAGCTAGACTTTCAGCATTTGTGGTCCAGATTGCAGTACACACCACTACCTCTAATACCCAGTAGCACGTCCTCTTGCATTGATGCATGCCTGTATTCGTCGTGGCATACTATCCACAAGTTCATCAAGACACTGTTGGTCCAAATTGTCCCACTCCTCAACGACAATTCGGCGTAAATCTCTCAGAGTGGTTGGTGGGTCAAGACGTCCATAAACAGCCCTTTTCAACATATCCCAGGCATGTTCGATAGGGTTCATGTCTGGCGAACATGCTGGCCACTGTAGTCGAGCGATGTCGTTATCTTGAAGGAACGCATTCACAAGATGTGCACGATGAGGTCGAGAATTGTCGTCCATGAAGACAAATGCCTCTCCAATATTCTGCCGATATGGGTGCACTATGGGTCGGAGGATGTCATTCAGGTATCGTAAAGCCGTTTCGGAGCCTTCCATGACCACCAGTGGCGTACATCGGCCCCACATAATGCCACCCCAAAACATCAGGGAACCACCACCTTGCTGCACTCGCTGGACAGTGTGTCTAAGACGTTCAGCCTGACCAGGGTGCCTCCAAACACGTCTCCGACGATTGTCTGGTTGAAGGCATATGCGACACTCATCGGTGAAGAGAACGTGATGCCAATTCTGTGGGGTCCATTCAGCATGTTGTTGGGCCCATCTGTACCGCGCTGCATGGTGTAGGGGTTGCAAAGCTGGACCTCGCCATGGACGTCGGGAGTGAAGTTGCGCATCATGCAGCCTATTGCGCACAGTTTGAGTTGAAACACGACGTCCTGTGGCTGAACGAAACGCATTATTCAACATGGTGGCATTGCTGTCAGGGTTCCTCCGAGCGGCAATCCGTAAGTAGCGGTCATCCACTACAGTAGTAGCCCTTGGGCGGCCTGAGCGAGGCCTGTCATCGACAGTTCCTGTATCTCTGTACCTCCTCCATGTCCGAACAACATCGCTTTGGTTCACTCTGAGACGCCTGGAAACTTCCCTTGTTGAGAGCCCTTCTTGACACAAAGTAACAATGCGGACGCGATCGAACTGCGGTATTGACCTTCTAGGCATGGTAGAACTACAGACAACATGAGCAGCGTACCTTCGTCCTGGTGGAATGACTGGAACTGATCGGCTGTCGTACCCCCTCCGTCTAATAGGCCCTGCTCATGCATGGTTGTTTACATCTTTGAGCAGTTTTAGTGACATCTATGAACAGTCAAAGGGACTGTATCTTTGATACAATATACACAGTCAACGTCTATATGCCGGAGATCTGGGAACCGAGGTGATGCAAAACTTTTTTTGATGTGTGTATTTCAGCTTGAAAATACCTTCACGATTTCTTTTTTCGAAATCCGGCGTCCGACTTGGTACGACTTGGTACTCCCTTATTAGTAACTTAAAGTTACAGCGGTTGGCAGCCCTACTGCCGGCATGAGGGTCTTGTCAAGGGATCAAATGAATGAAGAAGGGTATGAGATACAACAATGAAGATGTTTCTCTCACCTGCCCAGAGGATGGAGGCTCGCTTTGGAGCCCAATATCATTTGAAAACTCGAACAACGTTTAAGCACCCAAACACGTTGACAACAAAGGCCTGTTTTTACACCCAGTGGTTCAAATTTAATACGTCGAGGAGGGGTGCCATTTGAAGTGACAGCCGCCTCAAAACATCCTGCTTTGCTTGACAAGATCGTCACCTTTAAAAGGTCCATAATACCTGCAATGTACTGTAGTACGAGGTTCAGGCCCTATCTCAATCGTGTTTCCTGTAATGGAGAGGCGGCTATGAAGTTACAGCCACACCTGGGAGTCATCTTATCCCCTAAGATCAGTCATACAGATATTCTCTTGCGAAATCGCACCAAAAGCTGATTCATAGGCCTACCTACCAACGTTACAAAACCAAAAACCAGGAGATTTTGAGATGCAAATATTGCATTTCAGCTCAATTTAGTGGCAAACTATGCTTCAAAATGAATTATGTAAATTAGCATTCGGCATTTATTATCCCATCAGACCGACATGGGTGGCTACGCTCGCTAAAGGGCAGCGTCTCTGCTGACTTGGTAGACGCGTGGGTTCGAGCCCCATCATCGGCCGTCCTTGAAATGGTTTTCCGTGGTTTCCCATTTTCAACTCCAGGCAATTGCTGGGACGGTGCCTTCTGACAGGCCACGACCGCTTCCTTTCACATCCTTGCCCAGTTTCATTCACCATCATTAATGTAATCTCTCATTAACTCCTCTCATGAGGTTGGCGTCAGGAAGGGAATCCAGCTGTAAAACCCATCCGCCACAAAGACTTCCATCGCATCTCATCCCCGACCCCGTTGGAAAACGGGAATAATAAGGGGTAGACATACATAAATTTACTACCCCATCACTTTCAAATTTTAACACCAAAATGTTTTTATTATTATTATTATTATTTTACTACACTTAACATTTTCTTTGTGCTGGTTTGTTCCCACGTGTTTCGAAATATCACTTTTTCCACCACGTGATACAACAAATATTACATCGACAAACACTACAAAATGCAAAATAATTGTCCTTTGCTGGATTCAATAATGCACGGCGATTGTTCCGAAAACTGTTTCAAAAAAGAGAATTGTATTTTTTGGTAAAGAGTCAAACACCGTGCAAAACCACTACTGTAGAATGTGACGAAAATGTTGACGTAAAGTCATTAAACAACCGCTAACACTGAAACAGAAACCATTTACGAATAATTCAAGTATTCAAATAACATTCATACCTGCCCACTATAATTATTTCAAAAAATACTGGAAAATGCTTCAAGTTTGCCAATAATTTACCACATAAAAAATTGGGAGGATAACTTGAGTACCGTAATCGTGAGACGGGAAAAACTTTGGAAAATCGGGAGTCTCCCGCCTAAATCCGGAAAGTTGGCAGGTATGCTGACTGTACGCTGAGTAACCCCCGAAGAAAACAATCAAGTTCGTATTTTTACGAGGGTCTAAGCCTCGTGACGCCTTTTTTATTTACATCGAATCCGAACCAATAGGCGTGAATTTTACACTCGAAAACCTCAAATCTAAGAACAATTGAAGACTAATAAGCCCGAAATTAGTCGCCACAACAAGCTTCAACGAGTAGGGAACTAAGTGCGGTTTCACTTGTTGCCATGGTAACTAGATGTCGGAAAACTGCCGCTACAACAAGCTTCAACGAGTTGGGAACTAAGTGCACTTGCACTTGTTGCCATGGTAGCTAGGTGTCCATGCTAATTCCAGATACTGTAGATCCCCAGACAAAAATAATAATCTCTACTTAGTAAGTCCCCGATTCTAGAATGTCACGGGTAATCTCGAGAACCACTGGATGGATTTTGATGCGGGTTTCACCATTCTATAAAGGATATCTCGAGGAAGGTTTCTGTAGAAAATAATTTATTTATGATCAAAGGAAGCCAAGCAGTAACTATTTCAGTGAAAAAGTCGAAAAAATAACCTGGCGTCTGTGCGCTTTTTAAGCTAATGCTGGGCAAACTGTTAAAAATATCAATATAGCCTACTATTACTGTAAGAATTGTTCAGCATGAAAAGTTCTACAAAAAAGTCCCCGAGAGCATATCTCTATCTTCCTTACATCGCCCACTGTAAGTGTCTTTAGATTGGACGGAAGGGATTTGTGTTTCATGCACCTCGCCTTTCTTAAATTACGTCTGACAAGAATCCGTTGCACATGCATCTCTATGATAATATAATTAATAGTCCAGCCAGTGATTTCAACCCATCATGCCGAGACGTAAAACGGATATAGGTCGTAGTTCATTGACATCGAAAAAAAAAGCGCTTATCTCATAATGCATTCATAACTGTTCCCGGGCGAAGCCGGGGCGGGTTGCTAGTAGGCTATATAAATAAAACCCGCGTGGCACTACAGCCCATGAAGGGTCTACCAATTTGGAACGCAGGTCCCTTGGTCGTTAATCTCGACTTTCTTGACCGTGACGCTGCCTCTCTGATCATATAGCTACTCAATTGTCCTCATGAGGCTGAATGCACCTCCATCCAGTTTCTAAAATCCCTGACAGAGCCAGGACTCGAATCCGGGGCCTGTAAGGCGACAGGAAAGTGCTACCCCTTCACAGGAGGACCGGCTCACCTATCTACTACAGAGCTGCCAACACAATAGTCACTGATTTCATGTCTGGAACGGTCAAGTTAAAGTGCCTTCAATAGATGGTTCCTGCCTTTCTATTATAGTCTCAGTGAAAACAGCTGAGATGTTGAACGGATTATCTTACAAGGTGAGTGGTTCTTTGTCCTGTCAGGAGTTAAAAACCGACACGTTAGGAATGACAAGCATGAAGCATCTCCTAAATCCTGACAGAAAGTGAAAAGACGCTTCTTCTCCCTCCACCGCAGGGTGGCATGTGACGGACGTGCGATGTATTTTGAACTTTCCTGCGTTGTCTGCTTTCAGTCCCTAGTTGGGGAAAATATGTGTCGTACGCGTTAAATCGGATTGCCCAACAACCCGTTGAACAAACGCCAATGCAATATACCTGCATACGTTCTTATTCAGCCAAACAAACATATGGAAATAACGCCAAGATTTTAATATATGTTAGCGTCCACTTGCATATTGTAAAAGTGTGTCTAGACATTACACAGCTGGACAAAATCGGTGTAGTCAAGTATAACCACTGCTTACCCTAGCAAATACTGCACTTTCTGTTTAGTTTGGTATTCCTGAGCACTAATTTAAACAGTCATGCCACTCGAGGAGCATGGGATTTAAGGATACTGTGTAATCTTGAGCATGTACAGGGTCTTTATCTATATGCGCGTGAGTAAACAGGGCAAGCTAAGCCGGCTGTGACTGGAGCAGATCGCGGCCGCGCGTACACGGTCCAGCCGGTGGTAGGCGCGCACTTTCACACTTTTACCAAACATGTTCAATAATGTGTACTTACAGTGCTCATAAACTATGCTGAAAATGTCATCCCTCTCTTGTAACACACACCTGACATCTTCTGATGAAAGAATGTCTGTCAACTCTTTTATTATTTACGGAGCCTGTTTTCTTGAATCGTTTAGCGAGCCTCCTAATTGTACTGGCATTAGGCACAGGTCTTCCCGGAAACTTGATTCGAAATTTTCGTCTCGTTTCAGAACAAGATTTCCTGCTTTTCATATAGACCACGAATTATGGATATACATACGTTCGCGCAATGTGAATTGGTGTCTAGGCATGACCAACAATCACAGCAATCACAATACTCACTAAACATGCAACACTTACGTCTACGCTTTGCAGATACATGTCCATATGAATGACAAAACACGTTTGAACTAACGATATGATTCAGCATAGCGCGCCATGACCATGTGCATTATCAGGCATCATTATACTAAGCTTTTTCTTGTTTTGTGGAAAGGCCATGGCTAAGATTCTTGTGACATGCAAAATGTAACTTGGTATTCAAAACTGGATGATAACTATGTGATGATATTTTGATGTTAGAAAATCTAGAAAATTGACCAAAAAAAGTGTAACAAATTCAGAAAAAATGTAACATTGGTTTATTCAGGAACTCCTATCTCAATTGAATGGTTTATTCCAATAACGAGACAAGCCCAAATATTGACTTTTTCCTACCTATTGGTGTCTCCAAAAAGCAGACGGGTCGGGTTTATATATGAGTGTGAAATATTGGGGACTCTACAAAAAATAACACAAGTCCAATGCTTTTCCGATGCATCTGCTTCTCAACGGCCCTGCAGGTACATACACTACTACAGTTATCACATGATATCAGACAAACAGAACATATACCCAAGTGCAAGCGGCTGATGACCAAGATGCCACTAATCATCAAAATAAATTAATAACAATTAACAAAACGTTCTACTTGAAACTTTGTTCGGTTTTGGACAGCACTGACTTTCTTACATGGCAGCGGCGGTTCTCTCAATTGCGACTGTGGGTTTAACAACTGTGCGTATCAGTCTACTTTCGATTTTTGCAAAAAATGAAAGTAGACTTATGAGATCAACACAGGACGAAAAAAAAGTGTGTCTGTCTATGTGTGTGTGTGTGTGTGTGTGTGTGTGTGTGTGTGTGTGTGTGAATGTGTGTGTGTACTCTGAATGTCTGTCCCCCCCTATCAATTCGAACACGGTGAACGCGAATTGAATGAAATTTGGTACAAAGGTAGCACTAGCAAAGGACACCTCAGTGTCATGTTTTATATCGCCGCCATCTTGACGGAAACGTAATGGCGGCCACACAAATGTTCAAAGCTTAAATCAAATTACGACTAACATAATCATCCGATCACTACCAAATTTTGCAACAACATACCTTTATGAAGGAAGCATCCTTTGACCAATCTAATGGGTCATTAGCCTAATAGTTTGCGGATGGCGGCCATCTTTGTGTCAAAATCGATTCCCCCTATTAATTCGAACACGGTGAAACCGAATGGAACGAAATTTGGTACAGAGGTAGCACTAGCAAAGGGCACCTCAGTGTCATGTTTTATATCGCCGCCATCTTGACGGAAACGTAATGGCGGCCACACAAATGTTCAAAGCTTAAATCAAACTACGATTAACCTAATCATCCGATCTCTACCAAATTTTGCAACAACATACCTTTGTGGAGGGAGCATCCTTTGACCAAACTAATAGGTCATTAGTCTAATATTTTGCGGATGGCGGCCATCTTTGTGTGAAAATCGATTCCCCCTATTAATTCGAATACGGTGAAACCGAATGGAACGAAATTTTGTACAGAGGTAGCACTAGCAAAGGGCACCCCAGTGCCATGTTTTATATCACCGCCATCTTGACGGAAACGTAATCGCGGCCACCCAAATGTTAAAAGCTAAAATGTAATTACGACCAACCTAATAATCTGGTATCTACCAAATGTTGCAACAACATATCTTTATGTGGGAAGCATATTCTGACCAAACTGCAAGATCAGCAGCCCAATAGTTTGCAGATGGTGGTCAGTATGTGTGCAAATCGATTCCCCCTATCAATTCAAACACGGTGAAACCGAATTGAACGAAATTTGGTACAGAGGTAGCACTAGCAAAGGGCACGTCAGTGTCATGTTTTATATCGCCGCCATCTTGACGGAAACGGAATGACGGCCACCCAAGTGTTAAAAGCTTAAATCAAATTACGACCATCCTAATAATTTGATCTCTACCAGATTTTGCAACAACATGCCTTTTTGTGGAAAGCAGCTTATGACTGACTACAAGGTCATCAGCCCAATAGTTTGCAAATAGCGGCCATGTATGTGTGCAAATCCATTCCCCATATCAATTCAAACACGGTGAAACCGAATTGAATGAAATATTTTACAGAGGTAGCACTAGCAAAGGGCACCTCATATTCATGTTTAATATCCCTATAGCACGTTGTATTTCAACAAGCTACTATAACCAACATTCAATTATACTCCTTGAAAAGGACAAAGAGTTACAACAATACCCATGCATTTAAGAGAAAGTAGGCTATATGTTCTTTACTGAACATCTTGTTTTTGCCTGTGCAATAGCACTATAAACAAACGTACCTGTGCACCCCCAGCTACATGCTGAATACAAGCTCCCTCTACTCAAATCGAGTATTAGGAAGCAGGCAGCCTCTATAAACTAAGTGCTACCAATACCAAACCTCTAATTAAAAGGTTGGGTGATTATCGAGCCACAGGGTCAAATTAAAAAAAAACTGAAATTACCTGATTTAATAGTAGGGAGGATATTAGGAGAGGATTGAGAATTAGAGGTTCACTGCTCCGCTGTCATAGACCCATCATCCCGCCCAAATAGCAACACGACTTATATAGTTGAAATCGAAGTTCTGACCTCCATCTTTCTCACTGAGTCAGTAATGCCAACCCCACTCGTTTGGTACTATTTCGCACGTGATTAATGAAATCACTATACTCAGTGCAAAGTAAACTCAATTACAGTGTTTATTTATGTATTTATAATGTTTTAAATACAAAAACAGACCTAACCTGGGGCTTACGCCCCAGACCCCCTTGCTTGTGGTACTAGCATTAATTTTCGACCAGGCAGTACCTAACCTAGTAGCGGGCATAAATTCTATCTTATTAATGTTTTACATACATAGCAGTAATTTTCCGCAAGACAGTGCCTAACTTAGTAGCGAAGGCGTGTAGTGAATTTCTTTATTCAAGTTGGTAACGTAGTCACATGATCGTCTTTCGGGTGCCACATGACTGTCCAAGATGGTGTCCGTAAGTGAAGGAAAATTGCATTATTTCCGTGAAATAACAATTATTGCGGTGCAGCAGTGGCTATTGAGTATGAAGAGATTGTGAAACGACTCCCAACAACTCCCCGAAAGGTATGCATATCATAAATGATATATTTTCAATAAGCTAAGGTGTTAAAAGTGATGAAAAGGGAGGATGGTCTAAAGTGAACTATAAAGCATGTAGCTACTACAGCTCTTTGACTTACGAGTCCCTCTCTATTTTCAACCTGCTTCTCTTAGCAAATTAACAATTCACCCTCACCTTCTGTATTGCACTGTGCCTCGAGCACTAGGTCACTTTCCGGCCAATTATGAAATGAAAATCCACAGCCTGCTTCCAGTCTCCGACCGGGTCAGGAATGGAATGAATGAAGCCCCTATCTAGCGGCGAGGATATGGACTGTGCCGGCTGCCGAGGCCTGACGCACTCCTCCGGGGCTATGATTAAATGAATGACAGATGAAATGAAATGATAGTGGAGAGTGTTGCTGGAATGAAATTTTGACAGGGAAAACCGGAGTACCCGGAGAAAAACCTGTCTGCCTCCGTTTTGTCCAGCACAGATCTCACATGGAGTGACCGGGATTTGAACCACGGACCCAGCGGTGAGAGGCCGGCGTGCTGCCGCCTAAGCCACGGAGGCTCTCCGGCCAATTATGACACCTCAGTAATTACCCTCATTCCCTTAAACAAATGCAGTAAGATCACTACCACATTTGGCATAGCTATTAAGGCCCTCGGGCTGGCAGGCTAAAATTCACGCGCCGGCTTCGCTGGCTTTACGTCGCCGGGTTCGGATCGGATCGTACCCCCAGTCCCAATTCAATGAGCTGCCGCTGCTACGTAGTCAGAAAAATTGATTCCTTAGTTTCTTGTAAAATTACCTAAACCTGGGTTAAAGGCAGAACTGCGTTATTTTGGCAAACACAAAAATCGATTTGCATAATAATAAATAATAATTTTGTCCGGATATAATAATAATAATAATAACAATACCACTACGTTTCATGCGGAGGATAATAGCCAACAAGGAGAGATTAATGCTAAAGAAAATACCGAATATAGGCCTATCGAATACATGGATATAAAACTAATAATTCTTTCAGGATATGAAACACCAGTTCCAACACCAGTTGTTTCAATTACGTATAGAATATGTCGAATGAAAACAGATCGCTTTAAAAATCAGTACTTGAGGCTGAACAGCTGTTCTCTATGAAGAGAAAGAATGTAAACACACGGCCATCTATACCATGAGAAACTACGTCAATACAGTTTCCTTTTACATCAACGTTGCTAAATAAACATACCTTGATTGTCTGGATGTCACACCATTTTTAATTCCACTACATTTTGTCACTCACACGTGAAAATCACCCCCTGAATTCATAATCAAACACGAGAGACTGCGAACGCGCACATCCCACAGCCCAGTGGAATAACACTAAAAACAAACTGAGCGATACTTCACAAGGGAGGCGGCAACAATGCATTAGGAAGCTCTACTGTGTGCGGAGGTTAGCGCCGCCGGCGCTTTGCTACTTGCCGCGCATTGTTGTAATTAAATATCACTTTATTGGATTGAGAAGAAACAAATCATTTGATTCCAGTGTTGCCAGACTGCAATAACGTCATTCATTCACTGATTGTGAATCTGTGAGGACACTCGTCAGTTGTTTGTGTACGCGTAATGGTGTAGTGGTTTGCGTTGTTGGCTGTTATCCACAGAGGTCTGCTCTATCAATATTGTAATTCTCGTTTGAGGTAGGTCTACTGAAACGCATCGTTGAAATGCAATTCACCCAAGTGGTATCAATATCTAAGGTCAGTGGACTACATGGCTTTACTTACACACTTAAGTAATATTCTTGTTTTTGTTGTTAATTCATTTAAGGGGATTGACACGTTTTATTCTTCACCCCGTGTAGTTGGCTGTGTGTTGATCATGTCTGAGAACCTGTATTCCTGTGATGACTGTAATAGTGTGTGTCACTGTATTGGAGACAGTGATGAGCTATGCGCCCCGGGACTTGAAGTAAGATACTATCCCGGCATTTTCCTGGAGGGAGTGTGGGAAAAACAAGGGGGGGTAAACCACACTCAGGATAGTCGTTGTGGGCGCCGGGATACGAACCTGCGATCTTTGGACTTTCTGCTGCCCGCGCGGACGTGGTGCACGATTTAACGAACTCGGTTATGCTGTGGGGTTTGGAATGTCTTAGTTACTGTTTCATCCATTATGGTCATCAGCCTCGTCTAGTTTAATGCATGTCTGAGAACCATGTTACTGTTCTAGTGTCTGAACGCGTAATAAAGAAGGAGGCGACAGTGGCCGTAAGTTTGGATTCTATTGTGGAGGTTTCGTCCTCCCCACCTCTGAGACTATCTTTGGCAGAGACGAGGAACGAACCGTAAACTTAGATTGGTTATTGGCCAAATAGAAATCTATAGTATCAGCTATTACTTGAAATGCTTGCTACGGTGGGTGAGTGGTAAGTGATGTTTGAAAGGCGGCAAAAATTGCGGCACCATGTCATACGATGTTGGCATGTCAAAGAACCCATTTGAATTCAGTAGGCCGTGTTCATAGTGGCAAAATTAATCTTGGGATTTACCACCAACACAAAGTTCCTCATTTCTCTTCTAGAAAGCGCTATAGTGTTCAAGGAGCTTAGATATCTAACCTCCTTGACTTTCGTAGTGCTTTTGGGTGTCAAATAACGAAGCTTGCACCCGGCACCCGAGGCCATACGATATTATTATTATTATTATTACTTGAAATAACTATCAAGGAGTTACTTCCGAGCAGGAACCATTCTGGTGCAATTAGTTAACAAATTAATACACACACCCCTAAGGGAAGTCTTCCTATAGGTGTTGTCCACAACTCGTTTTTGTTGCTGTTGTTGATTCTTTAGGGGCTTTGTGACATCGTGGCCATGCAGCCTCGTGTACTTAGGTGTGTGTAGAATTTGTCTGACTGTGATGGCTGTACTAGTGTGAGTAGTCTAGTTGTAATTGAGGTAGGAAGCGGCCGTGGTCTTTAAGTTAGTTGTACCATGCAGCCTCGTCTACTTGGGTATGTGTAGAATTGTCTGACTGCGATGTCTGTACTAGTGTGAGTATTTGTAGTTGAGGTAGGACGCGGCCGTAGTCTTTAAGTTAGATGTTGTAGTTGTTTTCATTTAGAGGCTTTGCGACAACTTGTTCATATAGCCCGGTGTACTAGTGTGTGTGTGTGTGTGTGTGTGTAAAATTCGTCTGATAACCTGTGGTATTGTGATGACCGTATTATGGTGTGTGGTTGTAATTAAGATGAAGGTTGGCAAGGAGGCGGCCGTGACCTTAATTTATAAACCATCCCACAATTCGCCTGGAGTAGAAGTGGGAAACCATGGAAACCCCATTCCAGGGTAGCTGAAGTGAGAATCGAATCCGCCTCTTCTCAGTTTCACCACACGAGACTGAGTGTATCCCGTTGCAGCCCTCAGACCAGAATTACATTTCTTGGCAGAGCCGGGAATCGAATCCGGACCTCCGCGGTGGCAGGGTTCGATTCCCGACTCTGCCATGAAATTTGATTTTGGTCTGAGGGGTGACATTAATGTCAGTCAGTCAAGGAAACTTTCGGACCAAGTATCTAGTACAATTTTTATTTTTAAGCTTTGTTTTAGATGTCATTGTAAATGTCAAGTGTTCCTGTATTAGTTGTTACATTTTAAAACCACCACAAGGTTTATATAGTCATTTTCCTGTTGAGGTGTATTGTAAATGCCTGTCAGTCACATAATGGAATGGACGTAAATAATCGTGACAAAGGAGCGACTTTTGCTTTTCAGAAATTGCACCAGCATACAATCTGCAAAGAACTACTACTGTCGGATATTTTATTATGGATACTCGAGTTTAGGGCTTAATTCCAAACAAACCAACAGACTTATTGAAAACGAAGTTATAACAAAATCGTCCTTATTTAATTATGCGTTAGGCTATAAAAGCCAAGTATTCTCAAGTTCAATAATTATTTTTTGGGATTTTGGCGTCTTTTCTAAGAACCGCTCACTTAAAGATATACAGGTGCTTCTAAATTCCCATTACAGACTTTGAGGGCTTGTAGTGGGGACCATGACGGTCCAAGAACTTGTGTCCGAAAACGTACCGTTTTCGCGCTTCCCGCAAAAAGCCACCACAGCACACGTTCACAGCTCTCACATCTTCGGCGCTCTGTCCGACTCCTACTGCTTGTTTGTCGTCTGGGTCCAATTACAGGTGGGGCTCGATGTGATGACCATCGACGTCAACACAGACACGGTACCTCCGTACCATGTTCTGGTACACAGGATCACCAATCCCTGGTCCTCCAACATCCACCGCAGCCATAACCCGCGCCAGTAGGTCTTCCTCGGATTCCACAGGGGTCTCGTAAATCAAGGTTTGCATAAGACCCCACAGCTAGTATCCAGCGGTGTCAAGTCGGGTGAACGTGCAAGTCAAGCAATCGGGCCACCACCTGTGGTGCAGATGATCTCGGATCGCAAGTGAAAAATGAGGAGGTGTGACGTGCTGAAACCACGTGTTTTGACGCACATGTAGTGGCACATCGTGTAAGAACTCATGCAGTTCAAAGAATATCAAGTACGTGGCACCGTGATGTTTCGTGGCAGAAGGTATGGAATGGAATGTCAGCAAACCTGTAGGAGATATGGGACATTAGGTGATCGTTCAATGACGCACGTACTCTTGTCAGTGGAGTCCAAAATGCGGGAGATTTGAACGTGTGCTGTGGTGGTTTTTTGCGGGTAGCGGGAAGGCGGTAAGTTTCCGGGCACAAGTTTCTATGCTAGACTTAATCATCATCGTCCGCTCACTTGACACATGGAAAACTACTTGTCTGAGGGCAATGGTATTTGTACAGGAAAAAGTATTGATAAATTCGGTATCACACTGTACGTTTGCAGTGGTTGTAGTTTCTGATAATCACGAATGAGAGCTCCAAGATGAGGCCAGGTTTCCTGCAGTACGTTTATCTTGGGCTGAGAAAAATTTACTTTAGAAAAAGTATAAGAAATTCATATTGGGTAGTTGAAAAACATTGAAACTTGAGATTTACACTACCAATCCGAGTACTGTACATGTGCCTATAACATAATTATATAAATCGTCATTGCCCTCAGACAAGTAGTTTTCCATGTGTCAAATGAGCGGTTCCTAGAATAGACGCCAAAATTCCGGACATTTCTTCACACAACCACAAATAAAAAAATAATTATTATTAATAGCCTAACGCAGAATTCAACAAGGAAAATTTTGGTATAACTCAGTTTTCAATATGTTTGTAATGAAGACCAAAACTCGGGTATCCATAGTAAAAAGTCCGTCAGTAATCAATCCATTTGATGACGCCCCTGGTCGCCGGAGTTGTAAACACGTCAACAGAAGGAACTGAACGAGTACCAGCTGTGCGCGCTGCCGGGTCACGCAGTGCAAGGACATGCGTGCACCACGCCGACAGAATGCTGAGCCTAGGCCTGTGATGAATTACAACATTAGAAGATGAGCTCAACTTTATAGCTGGTACTCACGCTGAATAAAACAGGCACTAACTCTGTTTACATTTCCTTGCAATAAGACACGGAACACGTGCGGGTTCCTCATCCATCTTCCGTACGGCACAAGATGCTTTTAAGTTGCAGCAAAGTGGATACATCAATATACATAATGTGCAAAGAGCTCCGGTGGTCTAATGGTATCAACGTCCTCAGTGGAAAACACGTCTTGATACTCAGTAATGACGAGTTTTCATCTTACCTTTGGCAGGCATGGTGGCACAGCGGTCAAGCTGTTTGCCTCTCACCACGGCGGATCGGGTTTGATTCCCGGACATTGAATGTGTGAAATGCAATGCCCTGTGGTTCGGATTCCACATTAAAGGAGGTCCCGTGGCTCTTGATCGCGAGATTAACGGTCATTTAAAACTACAAACTTACTTTATTTTTCATACTTCTCGTACAACTCCACGTGTTGCTTAAGGAGTTACAGGTATCACTATTGCAGAGAATCATAAATTTGCTTATATTAAGGGGGAACATACGACTTCAGGAGCCAAACAATAACGATTTAAATATTATAACTGTGCCTGAGCTTCTATGCCCAAGATCACGGTCAAGATCGCGGGTTCAAATCCGGTCGAAGTTATCGGTTCTTTAAGTGTGTCAAAAATCCCTCAGTATGTATGCCTTTCTGTGGAGAGAAGTAAAGCCGGCGGGCCCATGTCAGAGATTTATAAAAGAACCTTCCACTAACTACAATTGTGCGGAGCAAAATCTGTAAATTAGATTTGATTAACGCTCTAGGTGTCGTTGACGGTAGCATTTGGTAGCAAAAGTAGGAACTACTTTAAATTGATCGTCTGCAATCCTTACCTGAATTACAGATAACACACACTAACACAGTCATCACAATTAACACCGGTTATCATACAGATTCTACACACACCCAAAGTACACGGGGATACAAGATCGCGTTGTCGCAGCCCCTAAACTGAGGAACCAACCAATTAACAATGTGGAAATGAGATAGATTCGTTTTGGAGCTGAAGGTTTATCACCCACTTTATGAAAAGAAAAATCCCAAAATTCCAATAACCATGGGAGATATGAGGGAAACGGTGAAGGTCAAGAACCAAACTTTGAGAAATTGATAATAATTTTAGTTTAAAATTTTGCTTCTAATAGCAAGATGTGTGTGTTTCCTTGGAAATGTATCTCATTGTTGTACAAGATTTATGACAGGCACAGTTATAATATTAAAATCGTTGCCAAGAGCCGACTGCGGTGGCGTCTAGTAGCTAAGTTCAGAACTTGGCCTAGTAGTCGTTGATGGTGGCGCTTGGCGGCAAAAGTGGGAACTATTTGAAAAATTCTAAGTTACAGTACTTAAATTAAAAAAAAAAAAAAGATAGATAACACACACTAATACAGTCATCACAATTAACACCGGTTATCAGACAGATTCTACACACACCCAAAGTACACGGGGCTACATGACCGCGTTGTCGCAGCCCCGAAACTTAAGAACCAACCAACCAAAATCGTTATTGTTTTGGCTCTTTAAGGTGTATGTTCCCCCTTATAAGAACATCAACCTATTTTTAATTAAATTTGGTTGCATATTTGCTTTCACGCCAAGTAATTAAAACTCAACAATTCTTCTAGGTTTTGCCGCATATTTTTCGGGGTATCACTTAGGTGCACCAAGCCAGACTCATCAGTGGGCTCTTGGTGACCGTGCCTGGACCGTTAGTGAGTCAAATTCGAAATCCAGGGGGACAATATTATTATTACGTTCTAATCTTGAATTTAGAGTGAAAGCAACATATTAGTTAAGACCTTTTTTAAGCTACATCTACACATGCAAGAAATTGTCTATGACTAGGAGTTCATTGTGGTGTTTGAAGCCATATTTTCAGTGTTGCCTTAGTAAACAAGAGTTTAGTGCTTTTCAGTCGGTCAACACGAATGTACCCAAAAGAGATGGGTTATGCCCTAATCCTGAAATAAATTACATGAGATTAATAAAACACTAGGATGACCAGTTTCGATCGTCAAGCGATCATCATCAGATCCAATACACTTAGGCTATAAAATCTATGTTTGAAATACAGGTGAAAATATTTACAATATGTACAATTATTTAGTTGCAGTATTGGTACTGCAACTGTCAGTGTATGCTAAATGCAGTATATATGTTAGGTGAAATGCTAAATGGTGATGGCTATCCGGAGATTGTACTTTAGAGAGATTATATGGTTGTAAACTATGGTTAAACTATAAAATTTTAGGCTAACTACTTATCTGATTGTCTTCCGTACTACAGCTATTCGCAGTTTCCGTGCTCACTTGAACTCGCTGTGCGGTCGACTGCGGTGGTTATCTTAACGACTGGTTTTTCCCTGCCTTCCCCCCTGTCCCTACGTGCTGTGGGGAGTGATCGCGATGTGTTTATGTGAGGTGTTGCCAACCTAGATAAGATGTATGTTATTGAATGAGGTGGATCTACAACTATTAAAGACCGTGGATTAGTCCTCGCCACGCGTGGAGCATAACCCATTCGAACTAAGCGTTGACGGTCTTATGAGGACGTCCCGGCACCTTTAATACTGCCTCTAATATGGGCCTTGGTTTATTGCAGAAGAAAAGTACATCGTACACCTGATCCAGATAACATTTACCTATTAAAAACCCCCTAATTTCCCCCCTTTTTTTTTATCTAGCTTGGCTGTGTCGCTAAATTGTGTTTTGTTTCCGACAGGGTGTGTTTTTTAGTAGCGTGAAGAGGGGTGAGCTCTCCATGAACGTGTGTTCATTTAGATTGTTGGGATTGTTTCGTTTCGTTTCTAAATGAACACACGTTCATGGAGAGCTCACCCCTCTTCACGCTACTAAAAAACACACCCTGTCGGAAACAAAACACAATTTATCTGCCAATTACACTACCTAAGCGAGTCCCATCAGTTTCGAACACTACCTGAGCGAGTTCCTGCTTAGTTTTCTACAACAAAATTTTATTAATTTGTTTATTACTGAAACAAATCAAGTCCATTGTTAGCGCCAGCTGGGAGTGCGTGCCCTCGAATTGGCTCGAACAGAAGGGGGGAGGGGGGGGGGGGGGTCGCCATGGACCGGTAGCTCCCATAAGCAGCTTTCGCCTCGTCAGTATCTGTATCAGCTGTATCAGCATGTGCCTTCGTCAAATTGATCTATTAACTGAATTATTCTTCTCTTTATACTCTAATCAATATGTACAGCAAAAGATACATTTCTTAAACATACTGTTAAATATCTCCAAACTGTTGAGTTGCTCTTTGGATTATGTCATCCATTGCAACATATTTTCTTTTCCTTTTCGTGGCTTGCAAATTAAACTCTGCTCGCATAATCAAATTTTCCTGGCCATGGAAGCTGCTTTCAACAACGCTGGCCACATCAGGAACACAATCATGGTCCACTTTTTTAATCAATTCCCGATTATTTTAAATCACTTTTCCGACACATGGTTTTGCAGCACAAATCCACACTTCACTTGATTTGTTGTCGCGTTTCTCATAAAAACTTTAACCGTTAAATATCAAAATTTGGTTTCCTTTAATGCTAGTTGTGAACTCAATGTTTATCTGCTCCACTAAAAGACACGAAAACAAATGGCATACCTGGTGATAAGGCCATTAGGGCCTAACTCTTCTAGGTCGCGTCGTACTATTATTAGTCGGTCCACCTCAGAACTGACAGCTGGGTTTTCCAGGGATATTCGGAACTAGTGCGACTCATTAGCTTATTTACTCAGGCGTGAATATGCGTTCAGAACTCATGGAACGTTTTTCCCAAGAAATTTGTTTTCGGAACTCATGGGAATGGAACTCGTGGGACGGAACCGAAAGGAAATGCCCCCAATCCTCGAATAATGAGAATTGAGGGACTTGGAAGGAAGGAGAGCCATGAAAGGAAGCAAGGGAAGGGAAAGAGGAGAGCGTCCGCCCCAAAGGCAATGGAAAAAGGGTGAAATTTTGACCAGCTCAGGAATCCCTCAGGGTTGCCAAATGCCGAACTCACCAGTCGTGAGGGTGTAGCACTATCCAGGGTGCACCAGAAGTGGTGGGGCTACATACACCCTCCCTCCTTGAGGGCTTTGTGCAGAAGGCAGGATATATCATGAAAAGAAAAAGAAGGCTGAGCCCTCGAAAAATGAGGGCATCAAAAAAGGTGAGAAAAGGGCCAATTAAGGCGAGGAAGTGAAATACACCCTAGGCCTTGGATACTCTAATACCGTCGGGGTCGGAAAAGAACAAGAGTTGACCAATGGAGGTCGATAGGATTGATGACAGAGAGTAGCCCGGCATAAGTAAGTGGAAGTAATGCCGAACTCAGCTGGGGCCCCGTGGTCGCCAACCCACGTCTCACTAGTCGTGAGCCCCAGGGGGGACTGTGCTAAATAACCACGTTCGCAACCCGTAAATTGGTCAACAATAACAAGAAGTAATAAGTATTGAGTAAATTCATTTGAGGGGTTTGGACATCGTAGTCTAGTCATTTAGCCCCGTGAATCACCACGATGTCCCAAGCCACAAATTGAATCAACAACAACGAATAGGCGGCAAGTCGAGACGGCCTAATGAGACGTAAAGACGCTCTCTCCCGCCTGCCAGTGCACTGCAGTGTCTGGAGCTCCATAATAAGCCTGGTTTCTTTCCTCCTCGAGTGGAATTATCCTAAGTGAGTGGGACACACCCACTTTCCATTAACACTTCATTTCCTCTGAAAATTGTTGTACAGATCAAGCGATAACACCCACATTGTTCTGACTTAAAATAACATTTCGTTGAAGACCGAGAACATATCCAGTACTTAAAATTAGAAAGTCTAACGATGAATTTATGATTCATTCATACGAGGGCAGAAGGATTCATTTATTTCTTATAGTGGTCAGTGTGCTGTTGCGTTGAAAATAACTTTGCCGCGGGGTTTTGGGGAAGAGGATACTCTGTTTCATTATTCTGTTGCTCAAGAAAGGGGGCTAACTACAGTGGAATAACGGGCGATAATATTAGGCAATTTATTTAGTTTAAGTATCCCTGTAAAAGTTACTAACAATGTAAGAAATGGGCACTCAAAAATACATTTATGTATCACATTCCGGAACAGGTGTCTAGTCTTATTTTCCTTACTGTCTTCTTCTAATAGTCTTAGGTTTGGAGTGCGGTTCACATAATCCCTTATCTTTCTACTGTACCTCCACTTCAGTCATAGGAGCATAACTTACATAAATAAATTTCAATAAGAGAGGTCAATGAATGAATTTAAGTCCACCTCCTTTTGTAGCGGCTAGCAATCTTGGCTTTCACTCCGGAGGCTCTGCCAAGAAATTTAATTCTGGTCTGAGGGCTGGAACGGGATCCACTCAGCCTCGTGAGGCAAAATTGTGAAGAGGTGGGATCTCGAATCCCACCTCAGCTATCCTGGAAGGGGTTTTCCGGGGATAATAACCCCTGGCACTACAGCCCATGAAGGGCCTGGGCCTACCAAGCAACCGCGCCCAGCCATTTGGCCTGCAGATATTGGGGTAACGTGGTCATCGCATCGGGTCCCCCCGGCCATTAATCTTGGTTTTCGTGACCGGGGCGCTGCCTCACAGTCAGACAGCTACTCAATTGTCCTCACGAGGCTGAGTGCACCCCGTTCCAACCCTCACGTCAGTTTCTAAAATCCCTGAAGGATACGGGAATCGAACCCGGGGCCTCTAGGTGAAAGGCAGGCACGCTACCCCATCACCACGGGGCCGGCTTAAGTTTCCCACTTCTACTCCAGGCAAATGCCGGGATGGTTCCTAACTTATGGCCACGGCTGCTTCCTTCCCAATCCTCGCCTGAATTACACATGAATGCAAACGCCACAATAACGAAGGTTATCGGACAATTCTCCACACACCCACGTATACATTGCAAGTGTCAACTTAACCGTCTGCAAAAATAGAGACTTTGAAGTACGAGTGTTGGCAGAGAATGCAACCTAACAGCAAGAAATTTACAAAAACATCATGTTTAAAGTGATGGGAGGACAAGTGGTAAGGTTCCATCCTGAGGAACTTATTTAAGGAGACGCGGAATACAGCAGGGGAACTTGCCAGACTACACGACATTGTTTAGTCGCCATCGCATCCGTTAACTTCCTGGAAATTAAATTAAAATGTGTAACAAAATGTAAGGCGAGTTTATAACGGCTGATTCGGGGAAGCCATTCATCATGCCGGCAAACACAACAGTGTGCAATGAGCATTCTTGGAAGCATCTTCTCGAACAGCGGCGGTGACACGTTCTAATGGGGATTCGGGGTTTAGCCGAGACAGCTATTTACAGTGCAACTGAACAGGCAAGGTACTGCTCGAGTCCAAGCTCCGTGAACCTGAGAGGGATGTGGATCACGGACGATGAGGAGTAATGTGTGGGGTCCCGGTCCGTGCGTAGTAACTGATTCAAATACATTGGTCGGTGACTCACTCACTCATTCGTAACACCACAGTGGTTTAGGCAACGACCGTATGTTAGCAGCATTGGAACAGACAGGTATTCCAGATAACACGGCTGGCTGTTGACAGGCCCTTCTCTTCCTGCCTCCCGCGTCACCTCATCGCCCAAGCTTGGGACCGAGCAGCCTTGCCTAACTCAAGCATATCATTACGAAACCTCGACCAATAAATAGACCGCGTCACATGTTAGGTTAGGGACCGGATATTTGTGCACTGAAAACGATTAAAATATGCATGCAATTATGCACCCGAAATGTAGAAAATATGCATTATAATTGAAAAATATGCACTTAATAAGCCAATCTTATTCACTCACTTGTATCATTCACTGCAGAAAGAAGCATCACAATAGATAATTGGAAATTTATCAATGTTTTCAGGAGACAAATTACGTCTATTTTAATAGTTTTCAGTGCATAAATGTCCGGTATCTAGCCGTCAGTTGAATAATCCCCATTACCTTCCACCCACTGCTTTAATAAATACTTTCTGCTGCTCTTCTCTTTAGGCAATATGAGTTAAGGATATGCAGACTATGAATAAAGTAAAACATTAACTGAAGAAACTCCTCACGGAACTAATCCCGGGATACTGGCTGTCAAGATGGTGAAAGGAATGTAGGCACCCTATTCCCTTTTTCAAATAGCCAGGCAGTAGTGTGTAAAGTACGAGTACTGTCATCTCGTTATCTGTTTCTCAGAAAGTTGCTTACAAGGGATATTGCCCAGATGGTGAAAGGAATGTCCCACCCCATTCCCTTTTTCAAATAGCCAGGCAGTAGTGTGTAAAGTACGAGTACTGTCATCTCGTTATCTGTTTCTCAGAAAGTTGCTTACAAGGGATATTGCCCAGATGGTGAAAGGAATGTCCCACCCCATTCCCTTTTTCAAATAGCCAGGCAGTAGTGTGTAAAGTACGAGTACTGTCATCTCGTTATCTGTTTCTCAGAAAGTTGCTTACAAGGGCTACTGCCCAGCTGGCGAAAGGAATGTCCCACCCCATTCCCTTCTTGAAATAACCAGGCAGCTTGCTTGCGTAAAATATTAGTTATTAATCAGTTGCTCAGAAAGTTGCTTACAAGGGATGTCCAACACGCAGGGGAGCCTATTTTGTTCAGGATGTTTTAAATTATACTTAATTTCAACTGAATATGCTAAAATATGCTGTTATGTTCAGAATATGCAAAATATTCCAATGCACCCTCAAATTATGCATTTTCAGAAAATCCGGTCCCTACATATAGCCTAAGTTACTATCTATGTACAATAGTCTTACCACTTGTTCCATATCGCTGTTTGCAGACCACTTGCTAAACTGGATCTTATAACGCAGGCGTTCTCAATCTGGTACTCGCAAGCACCAAGGTGCTCTTTAAATGAAATTTGGGGCTCTCGTCATACGAGTCAAAAGGTGCTCGGGAGCACAAGCTCCCCTGAGATGCTTTCTTCAATTAAAATTCTGGTGCACGAACTGATATAATAGTGCTTTCATTACAAGTTTTGACAGACATTTTATCATGTAAAATATAAATATAATTAATATCCTCTATCTATATATTATTCTGCTAAGGTCCCATTCCAGTTTTGTACCGAAAATAAGGTCCTATTAACACCAACCTACACATATGGGGTACCTACAGGTTCCGCATAACCCAATGTGTACGCGAAACGCACTCACTTACTCTTTAAAAGCCTCACAATTAAATAAATTCCTTAAATCAGGTATATTTACAATGAAATAATGAAAGAATGCAACCCGGTAACCATGGTAACAGAATCTCACAGGTCCATCTATTTCTGTAAGACGCAATGCAATTCCAATTATTGCACTACTCTGAAAGTTTGCAGATAGTTATAAGGTTATCACGGAACCAAATTAAGCTGTAAAATTCATCAATACATACAATATAATGCGCTTAAGGGGGTCGGTGGCATTCAAAAGAAAATGGGAAATAATAAAATATATAATGAGACATAACTCTATTATGACGCGAGCGAAGCCGCGGGTACCTGCTAGTAAATACATATTTGGACATCCCTATTTTATAAGTAACACGAAAAATGCTGATTCGATTCGACTGCCCACACATAAATGTAGCTTACCTACTCGAGTCATGAAAGGAGTTGCAGCATGCCTTGTGTGCGGTGAATCGCTAGCAATTTTAGCACTTCTGAGGGAAAGATAGAAATGGAAAGAGAGGTGCATTACGTAATAATAATAATAATTATTATAATCATAATAATAATATGTTTTTCTATGATCCTTGTAATTACCGGGACTTCAGACACGCAGAGGTGACAGAATGACCTAAAAGGGGTCTTTAACGTAACAGTAAATCTAATGATGCAGTTATTTCACATTTAAGCAACCTTAAATGCCACTGACTGTGCCAGGAGTCGATCCCACAACTTTGACACAGCAGGCGAGAACTTGTTCCCTGCGTCATGCAGCCAATCAATATTGGCGATTCACAAGTAATTTTAGACTTGATGGCCGTAATGGAGCATGGACTTGACTGTACAGGTGGATCTTGTGAGACCTTAGATAGAGTTACGGTAGTTACGTTCCGTGCTTCGTTTAAACTAATCGTATAACATTGTTAGTTTCAATTCGACATAACTCAAGCACTTGCGACGGTTTATGCTAATGAGACATATCCACTGCCATTGCGAAATTACTGCAAGTCCCGCAGTAATATATCTCACCTCAGCATGTGTGTCTGCTCAGTCATATTAATATCAGCATGATAAAGCTGTTCCTAACTTCTCTTAGATTACACAAACTTCTAAGAGACTACGAACGTCGCGGTCTCAGCTCTAATCCCAATTTCCTTGCATGCAAAACGTCTTGGATAGATAGCGTGCAGTAAGCCCCGGTTGAATGACAATGCAGGCAAGCTTTGCGATCGCGAAATCAAGAACCAGGCCGAGGAAAGGGAACGGTTGCTTTGGACTTTCAGGACCCGAAATGTAAAAAGCTCAAATCCCAAGCGTCTTTTAACTACAGTAGTTAAAAGCAGAGCTGCCTATTAAACGCTTAATTGTTTAAACGTTTTCTTACCAACCGTG
Source organism: Meconema thalassinum (assembly GCA_946902985.2). Lineage (NCBI taxonomy): Eukaryota > Metazoa > Arthropoda > Insecta > Orthoptera > Tettigoniidae > Meconema > Meconema thalassinum. The sequence continues at coordinate 286,643,115 of OX336393.1, read as the reverse complement.
TTTCGTAATAATAATAATAATAATAATAATAATAATAATAATAATAACGTTATTTGTTTTACGATTCGTTTAACTACTCCGGCTCCTAGAGACGCCGGGGTGCTGGAATTTTGTCCCGAAGGGAATCCTTAACGGTCCAGTACATCATTGACACGGCTGCCCCACATTTGCGCACCCTCAAATGCCAACTGACGTCGCCATGATTCGACCCTCCAACCTTGGGGAACAGCCGGCAAGAGCGTTGCCGCTGCGCCACGCAGCCAGTCCGTAAGACGTTTAATTAAATAAACGTTTTCTCAAACGTTATTTAATAAATAAACAACAAAACTTTTTTAAATCAAATTGTTTCCTAACTAAACGTTTTCTGACAACCGTTTTATGATTTTACTCATTAATCATTTTTATACCAGTTTTAACTTAAATTTGTTTCTTTAGCTTTAATGTGTTCCATTTTTGTTTCCTTACCAACCCACCATAACGATATTTCGTGTTTGACGGATGTTATTGTCGGTAAGATAAACAACTTTCCTTTCATGAGCTTATAAGTTTTTATGATTTACGTGAGTAATGGTGTGTATGCACGTGTATACAATCATAAAAGGCTGAGCGATATTTCTCATACAGGATGGCGGTATTATGAATTTTCACTGCCTGCTTCCTCTCGACCGACCGGGTCAGGGAATGGAATGAATGAAGTCCCCATCTAGCGGCGAGGATATGAACTGTGCCGGCTGCCGAAGCCTGTCGCACTCCTCTGGGGTAATGATAAAATGAATGACAGATAAAATATGAAAGTGAAGCTTGTTGCTGGAATGAAATTTGTGACAGAAAAAAAACCGAAGTACCCAGAGAAAAACCTGTCTGCCTCCGCTTTGTCCAGCACAAATCTCACATGGAGTGACCGGGATTTGAACCATGGACCCAGTGGTGAGAGGCCGGCGTACTGCCACCGAAGCCACAGAGGCTCAGGATGGCAGTATTAAATACTCCAAAATACCAGTATACCGTTCTACTGAGCATTTATTCCTCGCATTTGTCCACCGCTTGTGAACTGAAACCCCTGTGGTGAGCAGGGCGACAAGTCAACACTGCTGTTGGTCACGATCGAAACTGGCCATCCAAGTGTATTTATTATTATTTATTAATCTCAAGAAAGGCGGCTTCGGTGGCGTAGTTGGTAGCATGCTGAGCTTCTATGCCCAAGACCGTGGGTACAAACCCGGCCGAAGACGACGGATTTTTAAGAGCGTTAAAAATCCCTCAGTATGCCATCCTTCGGCATGTAAAAGAACCTTCCACTAACCACAATTAGATGAAGCTAAATTTGTAGGTTAGATTTGATTAACGCTCTCTAAGTTCCAACGTTCGCCTCCAAGTGCCGGGTGCGGTGGCATCTAGCAGCCAAGTTCACAGCTAGGTGTCGTTGACGGTAGCATTTGGTAGCAAAAGTTGGTACTACTTGAAATTGATCGTCTGCAGTCCTTACCTGAATTACAGATAACACACACTAATACAGCCATCACAATTGACACCAGTTAGCCTATCAGACAGATTCTACACACACCCAAAGTACACGGGGCTACATGACCGCGTTGTCGCAGCCCCTAAACTAAGGAACCAACCATTACAAATGAGTACAATCGTGTTGACCGACTGAAAAAAAATCATCTACGTAGTACTATTTTTGTGCCTGTGGGAGTTGTAGATCGTTGGTTGGTTCCTTAGTTTAGGGGCTGCGACAACGCGGTCATGTAGCCCCGTGTACTTTGGGTGTGTGTAGAATCTGTCTGATAACCGGTGTTAATTATGATGACTGTATTAGTGTATGTTTCAATTCAAGTAAGGACTGCAGACATTGAATTTCTTCAAGTAGTTTCTACGCTTGCCGCCAAATCCCACCGTCAACGACTACTAGTTCAGAACTTGGTTACCAGATGCACTGCAGTCGGCTCCTGGCGACGAACGTAGGAACCTACGAGCGTTTGTCAGATGTTTAACCTAATTTAGCTTCACACAGGTGTAATTAGTGGAAGGTTCTTTAACATGCCATAAATCTATGACATGGGACCGCCGGCTTTACTTCCCCTCCGAAAAAAGGCATACTGAGGGATTTTTAACGCTCTTAAAAAATCCTACGACTTCGGCCGGGATTGAACCCGCGATCTTGGGCATAGAAGCTCAGCATGCTACCAACTACGCCACCGAAGCCGCTTTTGTAGATCGTAAGCCCACACAATTGGAACATCAATATCTGATTTCCATTGCATTGTGAAGTGACAAGCGCTTTCATTATCCGTACATTACCTTCCGGGCAGGTCTTTTACTGGTACAGAATCTATAATGAAGTAGTGCGACAGATGATACATGGAGAGAAACAGTTATTATGCGCATGACACACTGCGACCACCCCGGGTTAAGCAAGTAGCAACGAAGCTCATTGTTCATTCAGGAGCTGTGGCAGTCGTACACTCAAATCAAGACTTATTCGCATTCAAATTGCGCACCTTTTTATTCCTTCAGCTCCCCGTTACAACTGTCGTCCAGACAGACACAAATTGATGGCACAATATAAATATAATTTACTGTCGTCTGGCTTCTTAAACAGACTCGGATTTGTAGAATTATAATAGTACATTATACAACGAGCCTATAATGGCTAAACAGTCGTATGGCAATTATAAAACTCGCGTACGCTCGTTTTATAAATATACTCGTTTCTTAATTACCATTATAGGCGAGTTGCATACGTCTGTTTATGTTCGACTATAATTATTATAGGCCTAACTATTTTATGTTCGAACATAAATATTCATAAATATCTGTCGAGATTTCGCCAGTTTTATGTACTGAACATAGCGCATGAGACGCAGAGAATGCCTTGTATTTGACCATGGCCTTCTCGATTACCCCACTATGACACTAGGCAACGCAGTTCAGAAGGCCTTGGAACTCCACGCAGGTGCGATGCTAACCTTATCTAATTGGTCAAACAACTGTTTCTTGAGCTCTGATTGGTGGGAGAAATTGTTTCATAATGAAAAATAGTGTTATAATGACCATCATTATAATACCGTTTTCTGACACATAATAGTCAGGGTCGAACATAAATAGTATTTTATACGAATCGATTTGTTCCTGCTAAGGAATATGTGGCACGATCTCTGTTACCCGGTAAGTAAGGGCCTTAATTTTGGTGAAATAAAACTGTTGATTTGGGAGTTAAAACTGACACTATTCCGGTGGGTATTTCGCGAAATAAATTGTTTTAAAGAGCACTCCTTTAATGTACTGTAGGTCTATCCTTGTTATTAAATCTTATAACAACCAAATACGGCATACAAAATGTTATCAGTCTGTATCTACGACCACAACGTCATTTGATGTTATCGATAGTAGATATCGATTTGCTTCGATAGCCTTAGAGATCGCGGAACTGAATACACATACTTCCGGCTTTGTGAGCATTTGTTTAGAGAATATGCAGCACTATCAATCAATAATGAGAAGGGAACCACAACGGGCAATTCCTCAGAAGCATTGCAACGTTTATTGGAGAATTTTTTCGATAATATTTCGCACTTTTCGTACAAAGTGGAGTATATATCGTGATAATTATCGAAAATCGCGAAATAAATCAGATTTCGTGATATTTCGCGAGTTCAGTTTGTTACAAGACGGCACTTTAAATACCCTACAAGGTCATATAGAGGCAAGAAAGAAGATATGAAAAATGTTCGCACGTATCGCTATTACCAAACAAGTAGTTCCGTGAAGAACTATACAGCCTATTTTCATATATCCTGCTCATGTTAATTGTCTCTATCAACATACAAAATTTCAGTTTAATTGCTGTAACAGATTCGTAGATATTGAGAACCGTCTAAATATTTCAGATGGTCGCCAGGTTGGATTTTTATTTTTGTACTATTACATTAAGATTATTGTGTACGTGTGGTATTCAAACTTGAATCGCATGATTAGAACACAAGAAGTAAAAAGTAGATTTTAAAATTACGCACAGCAGCCATCTTGTGATTATGCAAACAATCGAAATAAATTAGATGCCAGTGGATCAACATTTGTATAAGCATTTAACGTGCAACGTTTCACGGCACTCGGATAGTTAATTCGCGAGAAACGTCGATTTAAATATTTATACTTCGCGTCGCCGCCATGTTGGATTTGTGCTCACCAGGTTACTGAAAGTCCTATAGGTGAACATATGCTCATAGTCTCTATGAACATAAACAATTTCAGTTTGGTTGCTGTAAAACATTCATAGATATTGAGAACCGTCTAAATATTTCGGAAGCTCGCCAATTAGGATTGTTTTATGTATAGGCCATAGAGTTATGTACCATTCAAGGACAATTTATGCCTAGGTTCATTATTCAAACTTTCACTTCGATCGCATGATTACGACACAAGAAATAAAAACTTAATTTTAAAATTTCGCACAGCCGCCATCTTGAGGTTATGTAAACAATTGAATTAAATTAGATGGCAGTGCATTACAATCTGCAAAATCATTTACTGTACCACATTTCACTGCGCTCAGAGAGTTAACTCACGAGAAAAATCTATTAAAATATTTCAAATTCGCTTGGTCGCCATGTTCGTTTCGTACTTGACCGGTTTATGAAATATACATAGGTAAACTTGTATCAGTACCCTTTATCACCGTACAAAATTTCAGGGTGATATCTGTAATAGTTTCGGAGATATAGAATGTCAGTGAAATATTTCGCACAGCCGCCATTTTGAGGTTATGCAAACAATTGAACTAAATTAGACTCCAGTGCATTGAAATGTGTATAAATATTTGCTGTACCAAGTTTCATTACGTTTGGATAGTTAAATCGCGAGAAAAGTCTATTTAAAAGTCTCAACTTCGCTTTGCCGCCATGTTGGTTTTGTAGTCACCAGGTTTTTGAAAGTCTCATAGGTGAACTTCTAGTAGGCTATTGCTCTTTATCACCGTACACAATTTCAGAGCGATATCGGTAATAATTTCGGAGATATTGAATGCTAGTGAAATATTTCGCACAGCCGCCATGTTGGATTGGTGAGACGTAACAAGATTTGAAGGGCACGGTCGAGGTCGCCGGGAATAGTGCTATGAACTTACTGAGTTTCACTGAAATCGCTCCAGTCGTTTAGATTTTATTAGGGACACACACACACACACACACACACACACACCTCACACACACACACACACACACGGACAAAAGGTGATCTCATAAGCCTTTTTTTTTTTTTTTTTCAAAATTGAAAATAGGCTAAAAATACGGTCCCTACCGGTAAGCAAAGGACCATCAAATAACTGTTACAGGGTGTAAGGATAATAGCGCCCGATTTAATCAAAGTGCGTGATAAAGGAGATCAAGACAAGACCCTCCATCTTGCAATTATCATCCCGAGGCGAATGGGACGTCTGTGTTACTTTGTGAGTAAATGGAACAAAGACGTCTGTTCCCACATACGTTTCAATTACAAGGGAACAGTTTCCATTTTCACTCCCCAGTAATTTCTATTTTATACAGTCAGAATATTTTACAATTTCATACATATTTACATACAATATAGTGTGTTTTGTCGGAGGGTATTGGGATTGTATCTTACCCACCACAGTTTGGAATGTAATGTGCATTTTAGACGCAGTCTGCGGCCTGAATATCACTTTGCAGTGGTTCGAAATGAACCCCATGACTTTCATTATACCTTCTGGGATGGTATTTTACTGGTACAGAACATATAATCAAGTAGTGCGACAGATTTTTTTTTATTGTAGGCTCCTGAGAGGCCGAGTGCAGGTTTTTCTAGTCGACGCCTGTGGGCGACCTGCGCGTCGGGATGAGAGATGGAATGGATGAAGATGAATGAAACTGGGAAAGGATTTGGAAGGAAGCGGCCGTGGCTTGTCAGAAGGTACCGTCCGAGCATTTGCCTGGTTTTAGAAAATGGGGAAAACCACGGAAAACCATTTCATGGAAGGCCGACGGTGGGGCTCAAACCCACAAGTCTACCGAGTCAGCAGAGAGTTAGTTAGTTATTGAGGTTTTATGGTGCGGAAGTACGAGGTCATCTGCCCCAAAGTCAGCAGAGGCCTTGGCTCCATGACCTAACGCTGCGCTTTAGCGAGAGTAGCCACCACTGTCGGTAGTGCGGCAGATGATACATGGAAAGTTTTAGGCGAGGTCTGCGGTCTGAATAATACCATTGCCCGTCCAGAGTTAAGAGTTGATACATGCCTCATATGTTTAAGGTGAATAGTAGACTACCAGTATACAGTGTGATTCAGAATAAACACGCTAACATCTAAGATATTGCAAATGAATACCCCCCCCCGAATGTTCGGGTCGCATGTCTGGCATAGATACGCAGGAGTAATGAACCCCCTCCCTCATAGATCACAGTGTGCCCGTCTTCATATAGGCCTACATTGCTTGTAGTATTCGGAAATGAATGGCCAGGCCAAACAGTATTCAACAGGCGACCAGATGACCTGACCTCAACCCTCTGTATGCAGTATGGGATATGAGGTGTATGGTGTATGAGGAGCCAGTTTATCGATAGGAAGATCTTCTATCTAGAGTATCATTACACTGCGATGATAGTAATGTGGGACAATCACTGCCTATTTTTTTTACCATAAGCATCGTCACGAAGTCCTCAACGAAGATAATAAACTATCTGAACAAGGGAAAAAATGCATATGTTTAAGTGTCATAAATGATAAATTAGCATATCCTAGCAATATTTACAATATTATGTCACAAGTGCTGAAGATGAGTTCAAAAATATAACTAGAAACAATTAAACACTGTTTAAAAAAAAAGAACTAGTAGTTCCGTGAAGAACTAAATAGCCTATTTTCATATATCCTACTAATATTAATTACCTCTATCAACATACAAATTGTCAGTTTGATTGCTGTAATAGATTCGTAGATATTGAGAACCGTCTAAATATTTTGGATGGTCACCATGTTGGATTTTTATATTATAGGCCATAGATTTATGTACTGTTACATGAAGATTATTGTGTAGGTATTTTATTCAAACTTCAATCGCATGATTAGGACACAAGAAATAAAAGCGGGATTTTAAAATTTCGCTCAGCCGCCATCTTGAGGTTATGAAAATAATTTAAATGAATTAGATGCCAGTCGATTAAAATTTGTATAAGCATATACCGTATCAAGTTTCACTGCGCTCGGATGGTTAATACGCATGAAACGTCCATTTGAATATTTAAATTTCGCGTCGCCGACATGTAGGATTTGTGCTCGCCAGGTTATTGAACGTCACATAGGTGAACTTATGCTTATAGCCTCTATACAGTTACAAAATTTCAGTTTGATTGCTGTAGTAGATTAATATATATTGAGAACCGTCTAAATATTTCAGATGGTCGCCATGATGGATTTTAATATATGTAGGCCATAGAGTTATGTACTATTAGATGATGATTATTGTGTACGATCATTATGCAAATGTTGATTTCGATCGCATGATTAGAACACAAGAAATAAAAACTTAATTTTCTAAATTCGCGCAGCCGCCATCTTGAGGTTACGTAAACAATTGAACTAAATTAGATACCAGTGCATTACAATGTGTATAAACATTTTCTGTACGAAGTTTCATTGCGTTTGGATCATTAAATCGCGATAAAAGTCTATTTAATACTTTCAACTTCGCTTGGCCGCCACGTTCGTTTTGTAGTTAACCGGTTTTTGAAAGTCTCATAGATGAACTTCTAGTAGTGCCCTTTATCTCCGTACAAAATTTCATGGTGATACCTGTAATAGTTGCAGAGATATAGAATGCCGGTGAAATATTTCGCACAGCCGCCATCTTGAGGTTATGTAAACAATTGAACGAAGTTGGATGTCGGTGCACTACAAAGTATATAAACATAATACTGTACCGAGTTTCATTGCGTTTGGTTGGTTAAATCGCGAGAAACGTCTATTTAAAAGTCGCAACTTCGCTTGGCCGCCATGTTGGTTTTGTAGTTACCAGGTTTTCAAAAGTCACATAGGTGAACTTCTAGTAATTCGCTTTATCACCGTACAATATTCCAGGGTGATATTGGTAATAGTTTCGGAGATATTGAATGCCGGTGAAATATTTCGCACAGCTGCCATGTTGGATTGGTGAGCCGTAACAAAATTTGAAGGGCACGGTCGGGGTCGCCCGGAATAGTGCTATGAACTTACCGAGTTTCATTGAAATCGCTTCTGCCGTTTAAAAGTTATTACCGGGGAGGAGGCACACAAAAATCCTTCACACACACACACGCGCGCGCGCACACACAGACAGACACACGAACAAAAGGTGATCTCGTAAGCCTATTTTTTTTTTCATAAATGAAAATAGGCTAAAAATTATTGACTAGGTAGATTTATATATAGCCTATCAATTTTAAACAAGTGAGAGGTGACAGTACGTGTGATTATTCAAGTTTGTAATCGATATTACGCACACATTGTGCGCTGTATCTTCAATAATAAAATCAAACAAAGAAATCGGTTTGGTGCAAGCAGTGATTTGAGGCTAGCTCGGAGAATTCCTCAGCTCATCAAAGAAATTCGTGCACAAAAGTCAAACTGAAGAAAACATTGACTAAAAAAAAATTGCAACGTCCTTTTTAAACAAAATTGTTGTTACATAGAAATTTGTAATTGAGACCTTTTATATGATGTAGGCTATACATTGTAAATAAACTAAGTAATTTGCAATTAAGTTGTACTGTGCACCAAGAGTGTGTTCTAAAAACTGTTTTTCTTAGTCACCTTTGAATTCTGTTCTTGGGAAGGCGCTAATAGGGGGTAAGGTGGGGGTGGTCCGTGCATGATTCAATTTCAGGCTGAGTGGTCCGCAGACTTCTACGGGTTGAGAACCACTGCTCTACAGCAACATGATTAAACAGCAATACGTACAATGATTTGAACTTAGCTTATAGGCCTCTAAACTCGAAGTATGGTGGGCAACATATTGTGGGCCATGTGTTGCAGATTCCTGCTGTAGTGTAAATAAGTGACATGCTATCTAAAACGTTGCTAGGATGCTGGTGCACCCTGTACTGTGTCATCCACTTGTCGGTCGGTCGGCCGGCCTGCGCGCTCCGCATATTAACATTGGGCTGCAGCTCATTGCTGGCAATTGCGAGGTCAAGATGAGTCGGCCACATGATTCCCTGACTTTCCCCATCCCACAGCGGTCTGTTCCACAATATTATGATTTCCTTCCTTCCCTTCATTTGCGAGTTCCGCTTCACGTACTAGTAGGTTACTCATACACAGTGCTAGTCACTTAAGATGTTCTCCTTAAATCCGTTACAGATATCTGTTGTTTGAGTCTTCAGTCTTTTGACTGGTTTGATTCATCCCTCCAAGCTTCCCTATCCTGAGCTAATCGTTTCATCTCTACATAGCTACCAAACCATACATCCGAGGCAATCTGTTTAACATATTCTAAACTTGGTCTGCCCCTACAGTTCTTAACCTCGACCCTTCCTTCTATAACTAAGATTTCTATTCCTGGGTGCCTAAGTATGTGTCCTACCAACCTATCTCTTCTCTTCATTAGCATTCGTCAGAAACATCTCTCCTCTCCCACTCGTCTTAATACCTCTTCATTTGTAACCCTATCTACCCATCTGATCTTCATCATTCTCCTGTAACACCACATTACAGACGCGTCAATTCTTCTCTTTTCTGCTGCTCAACAGTCCAATTTTCACTTCCATAGAGCTCCACGCTTCAGACAAAGGCCTTCAAAAATGTCTTCGTAATACCTAAATCTATATTATATGTCAACAGATTCCTTTTCTGTAGAAATGCTTTCTCTGCCTGTGCTAACCTACTTTTTATATCTTCTACATTCCGTTTTCACTTTGAAGAAAGAGAATAATGGCATCCAGAGAACAACGTGCAGACAAATATGTTGGCATATTTAATCACAAAATCAACTTAAAAAAACACACAGAACTGAATTGATTTCTGAAGCCTGAATAGCAAACCTAACTACAGAAATCCAGTGATGCGATCATCATAATATCACTCATTTGCTGCAGCAGACACACAACACAAAAAGTGATGTTTGTGGGAAACTGCTTTCAAAGATTTAAAGGCATTTACTAAACTGTGGATTAATTAAATAATTCAACGTTTTGGCCCCATATTGAATTGGAGATTTATTACTTTGCTACCGGCCGCGGTGGCCGAGAGCGCTTACGCGCTACCTCGTGTCTCGCTGATATCGGAAGAGCGTGCGTTCGAATCCCACCTCGGCCGTAATGAAAATAGTTTTCGTAGTTTCCCATTTGTACTGCCAGGCAAATGCCGGGACGGTTCCTTTCAATAGGACCACGGACGATTTCCTTCCAATATCCCTTCCCTGACCCGTCCTGAAAGGAAAAATACATGGCCATTGGCTGCATTAATATAATTACAGATGAGTGTAACACACACTGACGCAAGTAAAAAGTATCAGTGTTCTTAATGTAATTGCAATATTTTTGGACACTGGCACAACGAATTATGTAGTCACACGTTACGAAATATAATATTAAAAAAACGAAAGAGTAGTATCTGTTAATAATAATGTTATTGGTCCTACGCCCGTTTTAACATTGGATTTTAGAAACGCCGGGATGACGGAATTTTGCCCCGAAGGGAATCTCTAACGTGCCAGTAATTCTACTGACACGGCTTCCTCGCATTTGCATACCCTTAAATGCCAGCTGACTGCGCCAGGATTCGATCCTGCAATCTTGGAGACAGGTGGAAACGTTACCGCTGAGCCACGCAGACAGTCTAGAGTAGTAGACAATAGATTTAATCAATAACGAATATTATCCAGCACTACATTGAGGTAAAAACTGAAAAAACAAAACAGATTTCTGTTGATGATAATTGATGTTTTAAGGGGCCTAACATCTAGGTTATTGAGCCCTAAACAGATGTCTAGTTCTGCCACTGTTGCAGGTAATGAGCGATATTTTTGTATTCAATATACTGAATCTTTTCCTCAACAGATTCAAAGCCATGACGGCTAGAAATCTTAGCTGTTACCGCGGAGGCCCGGGTTCGATTTCCTACTGTGCCAAGAAATTTAATTCTTCTCAGATGTCTGGAACATTCAGCCTCTCAAGGCAGAACTGAGAATAGGCGGATTCAATTCCCTCCTCAGCCATCCTAGAAGTGACTTTCCGTACCCAGGCAACACAATTACATTATTTTAAAATATCAGAAAAATGTTTTTAAGCCTCGATAGGGATATTGGTTGGTTGGTTCCTTATTTCAGGGGCTGCGACAATGCGGTCATGTAGCCCCGTGTACTTTGGGTGTGTGTAGAATCTGTCTGATAACCGGTGTTAATTGTGATGACTGGGTGTGTTATCTGTTTTTTAATTCAAGTAAGGACTGCAGACGATAATTTCAAATAGTTCCTACTTTCGCTACCAAATGCCACGACACCTAGCAGTGAACTTTACTACAAGATGCCATCGCAACCAGCGCCCGGTGACGAACGTTGGAACTTAAGAGCATTAATCAAACCTAACCTACTAATTTTGCTTCACAAAAGATTCGTTAGTGGAAGGTTCTTTTACATGCCAAACATCTTTGACAAGGGCGCCGGCTTTACTTCCCCTCCGAAGGAAGGCATACTGAGGGATTTTAACGCTCTTAAAAATCCGATGACTTCGGCCGGGTTTGAACCCTTGACCTTGGGCATAGAAGTTCAGCATGCTACTAGAGATATGGGACCCAAGTTTATCATTGCATAAGAAGTGCTTGGTCAAGGATAGGTGACGTATCATGCTGAGAAGTATGCCATTTTTTTGCGTTAATAAATCGTTCTGGACCGCTCATGATAAAATGAAGAAAGAAAGAAAGAAAGAAAGAAAGAAGTAGCATATTTTCATATATCCTACTGGTCTTACTTAGGACACGAGAAACGAATTTTTTTTAATGCAGAGCCACGATTTTTAAGTTCTTATAAAATAACTAATTAAATTCGTTTGAATACCTGTTAATACTGATATGTTTCCTTCTTTATTGAAACATGTTTTCGGCCCTTCAGTATTGAATATTGAAGACAATCACGAGGTATACTTCAACGAGCGACAATACTAATCAATATAAACTGAAGGACGAAATAAAATTACTTCACCAATCTAAAAATAATATTTACGAAAGACAAACTACAAAACACAGATTCCACAACAAGACTTAACTAAATTTAACTTCGTGAATCAAGAACTATGAGATATATTAAGTAACAATGAACAGCTTCAAACAAAATACGCATATGTGACTTCAATATGGCGGCTTCGATGGCGTAGTTGGTAGCATGCTGAGCTTCTCTGCCCAAGGTCGAGGGTTCAAACCCGGCCGAAGTCGTCGGATTTTTAAGAGTGTTAAAAATCCCTCAGTATGCCTTCCTTCAGATGGGAAGTAAAGCCGGTGGTCCCATATCATAGATTTATGGGATGAAAAAGAAGCGTCCACTAACTACACTTGTGTGAAACCCAAATTTTCAGGTTATTATTGATAACGCTCTATTAGTTCCAACGTTCGCCGCCAGGTGCTGACTGCGATGCCATCTAGTAGCCAAGCCGGAAGCTAGGTGTCGTGGACGGTAGCATTTGGTAGCAAAAGTAGGAACTACTTGAAATTACTGTCTGCAGGCCTTACTTGAATAAAACAGATAACACACACTAATACAGCCAACCGGTTATCAGACAGATTCTACACACACCCAAAATACACGGGGCTACATGACCGCGGTCGCAGCCCCTAAACTAAGGATCCAACCAACCAAGACTTTAATATAAACCATTCCAAAAGACTATAGGCCTAACAGGACCACTACAAGGCACAGTTCAATTCAAGATTACTAGGATATTGAGATACAATTTTTTTTATATTGAACAATAGTTCTATTTTTGCTTTTTGGATTTGAGTACTTGAATATATTTCTTAATTTAAGTTGTAAGGACGTCCATTTCTAAATGTATGTTAAATTATACAGTATTGCAATTCTGCTTACATACACCTAATGTCTGAAAAAGGCCCCTCTGAAGGGACGAAATCATGTTTCTATATTAGTACTAACAAGTGTTCAAATGAATTTAATTAGTTATTGAAGTTAATACGTATTATTAGGCATTTTCCAATATGGTTAATGTTTTTGTTCTCAAAAATTCCATTAAATTACACGACAATATATTAAGGCTTGTATGAAGATAGGCCGTGCCAAGTTTCACAGCACTCGGGTGAACAGTCGCGAGAAAAATCCAATGTAATATTTAAATCTTGCGTCGCCGCCATGTTGTTTTTGTGCTCACCAGGTTATTGAATAATCCATAGGTGAACTTACATTAATTACCTCTATCAACATACACAATTTCAGTTTGATTGCTGTAATAGTCTCTTATATATTGAGAACCGTCTAAATCTATCTATCTATTGTATGGCCTTTAGTGCCGGGAGTGTCCGAGGACATGTTCGGCTCGCCTGAGTCTGTAACTGCTTCCAGCAGACACCCATAGGGTAAGCTACAAGTTCCGTTCAATTTCCAGTACAGTAGTTCCAACTTTCGCTACCAGATATCAATGATACCTAGAGGTGAACGTTGGAACTTTGATAGAGAGTTCTGACGAAATCCAACCTAACAATTTAGCTTCACACAAGTTTAGTCTGTTGAAGGATCTTTTACATGCCATAAATCTCTGACATGGAACCACCGGCTTTACTTCCCCTCCGAAGGAAGGCATACTGAAGGATTTTTAACGCTCTTAAAAAAATCCGACGACTTCGGCCGGGTTTGAACCCGCTATCTTTAGCACAGCAGTTCAACATGCTACCAACTACGCCACCGAAGCCGCTGCCGTCTAAATATTTCGGATGGTTGACATGTTGGATTGTTATATGTGTAGGCCATAGAGTTATGTAGGCCTACCATTAGATGAAGATTATTGCGTAGGTTCATTATTCAAACGTTCACTTTGATCGCATGATTAGGACACAAGAAATACAAACCTAATTTTAATTGATGCCAGTGAATTACAATGTGTATAAATATTTGCTGTGTCAAGTTTCATTGTGCTCGGATGGTTAAATCGCGAGAAAAGTCTAGGTTATTTAAATGTTTCAACTTCGCGTGGCCACCATGTTCGTTTCGTAATTAACAGATATATGCAAGTTACGTCGATGCACGTCTAGTAGTATCCTTTATCACCGTACACAATTTAAGGGTGATATCTGTTACTGTTGCGGAGATATAGAATGCCACTGAAATGCCGGCATGTTGGATTGGTGAAACGTATTAAAATTTGAAAGGCATGGACGAGATTGGACGGTACTTACCGAGTTTCATTGAAATTGCCTCAGCCGTTTAGATTTTATTACGGGGACACAAACGCGCACACACACACACACGCCTACATACTATACCCGGATCGTTCACACGTCCGTGACATTGTTGACATTATTATTTTGGAAAGAAGAGTTATTAATTGAAGAGATTGAGGGAATGGATGGTTTGAATAGCGCGCGGAGGAGACTCATGAGTGCTGAGGGAAGCATGCATCGCAGGAGCGAGTGACGTGAGTTTGTGACGTGGAGCCCGCATACGTCACGAGTTTTTTTTTCTGGAATTACCTTTAGGAGAAGAGATGGACGCTAGGAGATTAGCACACTTTACTGGCAATTACAAGAGAAGGAATTTGAGCTATCGAGCGTTAACATCGGTCCAGTAGAAGCCGAGATACGAGATGGAAGTTTCTGGAACAATTTCTCGCTTGACTATATAAAGGGCACGATTCTCAAGATAGTTACATCATTACAACGGAGCATGTGCTCATGTGCGGAACTACGTAACGTGGGGTGACAGTATGCCAGATTAGACCCAAGTATTCACCTAGATAGACCCTGAGATATATTTTCTCGTGCTAATCTGATGTCGGTATTTTACAAAATGTGGTCGTTGGATCTCGGTCCAACCGGGCACAATACACACACGTGGACAAAAGGTGATCTCATAAGCCTATTTATTTATTCATAAATGAAAATAAGCTAAAAATTGTAGCACGTGGAGCTATGTCCATCCTTGTATTTTCCTTCTAGAACAGTGGTTCTTAACCGGTGGTCCGCGAGTGCCTCGGGAGTGGTCCGCGGGAGAAAAGGGTCCACCAGCAAGTATAAAACAAGAAGTTCCATGACGAACTAAAGAGCCTACTTTTCTTAAAATTTAAGATTCATGCCAATGATTAATCTATATGGATCTATCTAGCATAATGACGAAATGAAGTTGGTAATATCGAAATTTCTAATTACATCGAAATACTGTATACCTGGCATAATATAGCCTAATAGAGAACTACAGTTGGCAGCCCTGCTGACTGAATATATTCTTAGTTCCATCTCTTAAGGTACAGAATACAAAATTTGGTTGAACTCCAATGGATAGCATGGCCGTTACATGCAGTTAAACATTGGATCTAACAGCGCGCGTAAAATCGTGTTGGCAACAATGTCGTGCATGTATTGGTCAGAAATAATCTTAAATAATATGATCTATTGTTGTGTCAATTTTGAATAAAATCCATTAGTTAGTATAGAAGTTACATGCATTTTAAAATTGGACCTATCAGCAGGCTTAGAATCATGTAGGTAGCACTGACGTATATAAGTTACTCCAAATCAATATAGAATGTCAGGTACTATACGTGTGCATAGTTTAAAGCTGACGGCTTGCACACTTTCTGATATATGGGTAATTGGATTAAAACAAATTGAGAGCATTTATTAACAGTTGGCAGCCCTGGTGGCTCTTAAGAATGCGCTTTGTCATATCTGTTTATGTACACATAGCACATACGAAATTTGGTTGAAATCCAGTTGATAGTGTAGAAGTTATATGCATTTAAAATTTGGAACTATCAGCAGGCTTATAATCATTTTGGCAACACTGCCATGTATGGTCTCCTGGAAATTAAACTGCAATACGTGTGCCAATTTTGAAATAGCTCCCATTCATACCTTCCAAGATATCCAACATGGAGCTCAAATTTCAATTACGATTATTCAGCAGTTGGTAGCACTGACATAATTTTCAAATATGGACGTGATATATTCAGGGATAGATCTTTGTATGTATTGTATGACTACCCCTTATTATTCCCGTTTTTCCAACGGGGTCGGGGATGAGATGCGATGGAAGTCTTTGTGGCGATGGTTTTTTACGGCCGGATGCCCTTCCTGACGCCAACCTCATGAGAGGAGTTAATGAGAGATGAAATGAATGATGGTGAATGAAACTGGGCAAGGATGTGGAAGGAAGCGGCCGTGGCCTGTCTGAAGCTACGTCCCAGAATTTGCCTGGTGTTGAAAATGGGAAACCACGGATAGCCATTTCAAGGACGGCCGACGGTGGGGCTCGAACCCACGCGTCTACCGAGTCAGCAGAGAGCTTGTTCCCATGACCTAATGCTGCTCTTTAGCCAGCGTAGCCACTACTGTCGGTTCAGGGATAGATCTTTACTCCTACCAAATTTTGTTTCGATTGCTGCAGCCGTTTAGGAGTTGATAGGGGGACACACACACACAGCCAGACAGACAGACACACATTTGCCCGATCTCATAAGTCTACTTTTTCCTCATTTTTACAAAATGTGAAAAGTAGGCTAAAAAGTGGCCAATAAATGGGAATTTCGAAAACGATGTGCGATGAACAAGAATCGTTCGAATGTATTCGCGGCGATGACTATCAGGTTTTGAATTGAAATATCTTTAAAATAAGTGTTATTGAGGAAGGGTACAACTGATACGGTGTATTGTTGGGGGAGGGGGGGGGGGGGGAGGGTGGTGGTCCGTACATGAATCAATTTCACGCTGAGTGGTCCGCAGACTTCTACGGGTTCAGAACCACTGTTCTAGAAGCATGTTCTTCCAGACATATATAAGGTAGGTGATTCTCTGACAGTCACTGGAAGGCCCAGCCAGTGTTTCGATCTATCCAGTAGAATTTTAGTCAAAGACAGTCAGGCGGCTTGCGTTATAATAGAAGTGGCTATCGCGCATTGGTCCCAGGAAATCAATAAACACAAAAACACAATACCAGTCGAGAAATAATAGACGGTCATTTCGGATATTTACAACGTTTGTCACCAAACACGGTCTAGGAAAGGTCTGATTTATAAATTCTCACTGGAAACAAGGTAGTGATTGTGACTTGTGATGTTATTTATGATCGACCGCCATACTACAGTACCTACCTACCAGCAGGTGTTAGAAACCTAGTTAATGCTTTTTGGTTGATGTAAAGAAGATATTAGAAAAGTCCTTAATTGTTACTACACACTGCTAGAGTGGAGAGTTGCGTGCGCTGGCTTATCCTCCGATCAACGCGGTCTTGCGAGCTCTTGTTCCATAATGACACTGGTCACAATTACATGATAATGAACTAACAGTAAAAATATTGGCGCCCTCAACTTTTTACGGCATCAGCAACTTCCAGGTCGCCATAAAAATAACAGGCCCGATAAGCTGGTACACAACAGCTTTGAGAAACCACCGCCAGGCTGACTCTTTGAATGAGGTCCAGGCAACCTCGACAAAGAAACGCTAACTATTTCAATTTGTACTTTTCACGAGCAAGGAATTTAATTCTGGTCTGAAAGCTGGAACGGGGTACACTCAGCCTCGTGAGGCAAAACCGAGAAGAGGTGGGTTTATCCCCACCTCAATCATCTTGAAAGTGGTTTTCCGTGATTTCCCACTTCTATTCCAGGCAAATGCCGGGATGGTTCCTAACTTAAGGCCATGGCCGTCTCCTTCCCGATTCTCATTTGACTTACAAATACACACACTAATACAGCCGTCACAATAAGACAGGTTATCAGCCAAAAAATTTCACACACACACACACAAGCAAACGGGACTTCATGACCACGACGTCACGGTTCACGTAGACTATAGACTGTGATAAGTAGGACTACGTGTCTAGGGGAAAAAATTATTGTAACCAATGACGTCATGGATGACGTGGGGTCGTTCATGTTTGTTTGATGTTGCGGCATGAAGTGTCGCCTTATTGGTCAGCAGTACGAGGTTCAAATAGTGCGTCGTTATATGCCGATGTAGTCACATGTGTACAAGAGAAAGGCGTGGAGGTGAGTTACGAATGTTGATAAATTACTTTTAGTTGTTCAATTCAATTGAAAAGGTGGACTGTACTCTTCTAAAGCCATGATGAGACAAGCCATTGGTCGCTACTTGGTTAGACGGCTGTCCGGACGAAAATTGCTGCTCATAACACAAACGAGAACTGAGGCGTAAGTCCCAGGTGAGGTTTGTGTTTGTATGCTTAGCCTTAAGGACACATCGAATTTAACTTGTTTGCATCGTTTGAAGCTTTAGTGTCGTCGATGACGCCATGGATTTTGTGTGTAGGGATTCTTCTTCCTCTTCCTGGCACCTGTGCTTCTATATCTGCCGGTCTTAGGCGTCCCTAGGTAGAACATTCACTGTGCGCATGTCTCCCGTAAGGTGTCAAGCCAGCACTTCCTTGGTCGTCTTCACGATCTACTGTCTCCAGGACACAAATCTAGTGCAGTTTTCGCAACTGATTAATTGTTGCTGCGTAACACATGGGCATACCATCTGAAAAGACTCTCTCTCCTCCAGGGGCTCACACCTAGTGGGACGTGGGTTGACCCCCACGGGACCTCAGTCGAGTCCGGCATTGCTTCCACTTACTTGTGCCGGGGTCCTCTCTGTCTTCTTTCCTGTCGACCACCCTTGGTCAACCGGGTGAGTTAGCCGTGGTCGTTACGGCATGACTGCTGGCAGTCGCTCACATCCGGGAGGCGAGGAGGTTCGAATCCCCCCGCCGGCAACCTTGAAGATGGTCTTCTGTGGTTTCCCATCTTCCTTCTAGGCAAATGCCGGGGTTGGTCCCTAACTATAGGCCACAGCCGCTACCTTCCAACTCCTCGACCTTCCCTTTCAACTTTCCTCCCCAACGGTACTTGTAGCTCACCCATTAGGTGTCCGTCTCGAAGCAGCTACAAAACTGGCGAGCCGAACATGTCCTCGGACACTCCCGACACTAAAAGCCATACGCTAAAAAAAACCTTGGTCAACTCTTGTTCTTTTCCAACCCCGACAGTATTAGGGTATCCGAGGCCTAGGGAGTCTTTCACTTTCCCGTCTTAATTGGCCCTTGTCTCATCTTTCCTGATACCCTCCTTCTGTGATTGGTCAGCCTTCTTTTTCTTTTCACGTTATCTCCTGCCTTCTGCTCAAGGCACTCAAGGAGGCAGGGTGTAGAGGATGTAGCCCCACCACTTCGGGTGCACTCTGGATATTGATACACCCTCAGGGCGTCACGGCTGGTGAGTTCGGGAATTAGCGATCACGAGGGATTCCTGAGCTGGTTTCGTTTTGTCCCCTTTTCCCTCTGACCTTGGGGCGGGCCATCTCTTCTTTCCCTTTCCTGTCTGCCCTCCTTCCTTCTAAGTCCCTCAATCCTCATTCTTCGAGGGCTGAGGGCAGTTCTTTTCTTCCTGTCCTTTATTTGCCTTATCCTTTCTTTGTTTACTCTTCCTTCTTCTAGTATGTAAGTTTGTAGTTGGTATTAGTTTTCATTGTCATCTCATCTTTCGTTATCATCCACACCATTAGGGGCCGATAACCTAGATGTTAGGCCCCTTAAAACAACATTTTCATCATCATCATCATCAGCATCAAAAGACTCTCGCGCATTTTATCAGTTATTAGAGCTACACCAAATATTGGCCGAAACATCCTCATTCCTGATGCGGTGTAGTCTAGTTAGTCATGCGGCCACCGAATCATGTGCATTTCTATGACTTGCAGCTGTCGTTTATGTTTCTTCGTGACTGACCAACATTCAGTGCCACCGGTCGAACGATGGTTTTGTATATCGTCGATTTCAAATACAATAACACCTACCGATCGAATAGGACTCCAGTGACTTGACGCCACCTCATGCAAGCAGCGTTGATTCTATTTCGGGCGTCTGGGAGACGTTTCATTGAGTCTAGGGAATGTTGTAGTGTATTGTATCGCGACCTATACTACTCCCGATATCGCTAAGTCCCTAAATGAATCAACAACAACTTTCACTTAGAAATACAACAATTCTTTTTTATTTTATTTTAATATTGTTTTCTTTTTAATGCCGACTTGGCTGAAATGCCACGTCACGTGTGATCTTCAAAGTTAAGCAACATTTGACGTATTCAGAATTTGCATGCATGACCAGTTCTGGGAGACAACGTGCTGCTGGCTGGTCCTACAACGATGTGAGACTATAAGCATATAGGCTATAAGATGACGATCATGATAATTGTTGCTTTAAGGGGCCTAACATCTAGGTTATCGGCCCCTAATGGTTTGGGTGATCGTGAAGATGATAATGAAATGTAAACTATAACTAAAACTAACTACCATCTTACATAGGCTACTAGAAGAAGAAACGGAAAACAAAAGGAGAATAAGGCAAATAAAGGACAGGAGGAAAATAAATGCCCTCAACCCTCGAAGAATGTGGATTGAGGGACTTGGAAGGAAGGAGAGCCATGAAAGGCAGATAGGAAAGTGAAAGAGGAGAGGTTCGCCCCTGAGGTATTGGATACAAGGGGGAAAACCCGACCCAGCTCAGGTATCCCTCGAGGTCGCCAACTTCCGAACTCACCAGCCGTGATCCCCTGAGGGTGTATAAATATCTAGGGTGCACCAGGAGTGGTGGGGCTACATACACCCTGCCTCCTTGAGGGCCTTGAGCAGAAGGCAGGAGATAACATGAAAAGAAAAAGAAGGCTGACCCCTCACAGAAGGAAAAGGTAAGACAAGGGCCAATTAAGGCGGGAAAGGAAGAGATTCCCTAGAACTCGGATACCCTAATACTGTCGGGGTCGGAAGAGAACAAGAGTTGACCAAGTGAGGTCAACAGGAAAGAAGACGGAGAGGAGCCCGGCACAAGTAAGTGGAAGCAATGCCGGACTCAACTGGGGCCCCGTGGTCGCCAACCCACGTCCCACTAGATGTGAGATCCTGGGGGGTAGGCTATATGAGAAAAATACTTTAACGATCTCACTAGCCACTATCAATCTAGAAATTGTTATTCGAACCGTCAAGCCTTGATGTACATCCCCGATAAACAAGCTGAACTTTTTTCTGCAGACTCTGAATAGCAGTGAAGTGCACTTCCACAGAGCGCAACCATCAGAGCCTGACGTCACAGTCACGGACGAGCTGCACACGCAGGCTGCACGAGGCTCGGGACAGGGACGGGAAGCAGTATGAATGACGTGCCGGCTCGACCATCAGCAGGAGGAGCATCCTCACGTTCTTTAACATATAGCTCTTCGTTTGCGTTGGAAGGGCGACAAATGATAGCGTTCGGGAGACCGAAATCTCTAAAATTATCACCGTTCGTTCGAACTTTAAAGACTGCTAATTTGAAAAAGGGTGTCATATATAATACAGTACATTTCGCTCTCGAGTCGCCTCCGTTGCGTAGTGGTCAGCGTCATTAGCTGCCACCCCGGAGGTCTTGGGTTCGATTCCCGGCTCTGCCACGAAATTTGAAAAGTGGTATGAGGACTGGAACGGGGTCTACTCAGCCTCGGGTGGTCCAAATGAGTAGAGGGGGTTCGATTCCCACCTCAGCTATCCTGGCTGGTGGTTTCCCACTTCGTCTTCGGGCAAATGCCGGGGTACCTACTGTAAGGCCACGGCCGCCTCCTTCCCTCTTCCTTGCCTATCCCTCCCAATCTTCCTCTCCCTTCCCTCATGAGGCCCCTGTTCGCTTTGCAGGTGAGGCCGCCTGGACGAGGTGCTGATGACACCTCCACAGTTGTATCCCCCCCGACCAGATGTTTCAAGCTCCAGGACACTGCCCGTAGAGGTGGCAATGGTGGGATTCCCCGCGGAATCCGTGGGAAGAAACCAACCTGGAGGGTAAAATCTACTAAAAAAGACAAAACATCACTCTCTCGATCTCTCATCCGGCCAAGCTAGAAAACGACTCACAATACAGCCCGTGCCACACGACACTCAGTGGCATGGAAGCTTCTACTAGTACGGGTATGATATCTGGTATAGACGCGTCTATTTCAGTGTGATTTCAACCTTATATGCTAGGTTTTGCCTTGCATAACATCTTCTACACAACTCACGAAATTATACAGGTGCCATTTTTGTCGGCAGTTTGCATGGAAGATTGAGTAAAAGAACCAATAGGATTTGTTACAATAACTTATTGTAGGCGGTACACTCAGCCCCGTGGGAGAAAATTGACAAGAGGTGGATTTGATGCCCACCTTAGCCATCCTAGAAATGGTTTTCCGTAGCTACACCAGGTGAAGTCCGGATTGGCTACCCCAGCCCCCTACCTAATCCTTACCACAGTTACAAATAGGCTACACCCAAAGCCTTCATAATGACAGAGGTCGTCAGACAGATTCTATACACATTCAAGTACACGGTGCTATGTGACAAAGTTCCTACATGAATCGTCACGGCAACAGCATACTCGGGTCATATTAGCGTACTCCCCTTAGCACTAAAACCAATACTGTACTTTGGATACAGTACTGCAAATCTACGCTAAGCCCCTGAAGTCGTCGGATGTTTTAAGAGCGTTAAATATACCTCAGTATGCAGAGCAGTAAATCCGGCGGGCCCAAGTCATAGATTTATGGCATGTAAAAGAACCTTCCACTAACTACAATAATTGTGTAAGCTATTAATTTTTTTAGGTTAGATTTGATTAACGCTCTATTAAGTTCCAACTTTCGCTACCAGGTGCAGGTTGCGGTGGCGTCAAGTAGCCAAGTTCACAGCTAGGTGTCGTTGCCGGTAACATTTTGTAACAAAAGTAGGAACTACTTGATATTGATCGTCTGCAGTCCTTACCTGCATTACAGATAACACATACTAATTCAGCCATCACAATTAACACCGGTTATCAGACAGAGTCTACACACATCCAAAGTACACGGGTGTGTGTGTATAGAATTTGTCTGATTACCAGTTTTCTTTTGTGGTGTCTGTAGTAGGAGTGTGCGTATTTGTAATTCAGGTGAGGATTGAGGAGGAGGCAGCCGAGGTCTTAACTTAGTAACTATCCCACCATTTTCCAGGAGTAGAAGTGGGAAACCACGGAAACCCACTTCCAGGATTGCTGAGATAGGAATCGAACCCACCTCATCTCAGTTTGGGCTCTCGAGGCTTCCTCAAACCACAATTAAATATTTTGGCAGACCCGGGAATCGAACCCGGATGACAACCGAAGAATAGTATTGGTGTGGCCACTGCTAAAATAACGCTGCAGAAACAAAACAGTCGCTGTTAGTTCTAATAACTTTTAATGTATTCAGAAAGCTGTGTAAGCTCACGTGACGATTGAATAGCAGCCAGCCTCCAACCCTCTGAATAGGTCGCCACCAACGTGGATCCTCCATTATGTCACGAGGACTGAATAAGCTGTCCACTGAATACTGCCGGCCAGATCAACACAGTTAATGTACACCACTCGAGAAGTGCGCGCGCTTTCTTTTCTTTATTCTCAAGTTCCTGTTTGCAAAGGTGAAGAGGAACTGCTGCCATATGGTCATTTGTATGAAGAGGTAGACAGATACACAATTCTAAGAAGACAGGAACGACGTTTGTTACACAAAAGGTGTCACCTGTAATTCAGAGTCCTTACGAGAATTCTCACGCTCAATATCACGATGAAGTTGATTAGTTCCTCTGTTTAGGGGCTGCGACAACGCGGTCATGTAGCCCCGTGTACTTTGGGTGTGTGTAGAATCTGTCTGATAACCGGTGTTAATTGTGATGAGTGTATTAGTGTGTGTTAACTGTTTTCAATTCAAGTGAGGACTGCAGACATGGATTTTTTTCAAGAAGTTCCTACTTTTGCCGCCAAACGCCTCCGTCAACGACTACTAGTTCAGAACTTGATTACCAGATGCCACCGCAGTCGGTTCCTGGTGACGAACGTCGGAACCTAAGAGCGTTTGTCGAATGTTTAACCTATATATAATTTAGTTTCACACAGGTGTAATTAGTGGAAGGTTCTTTAACATGCCATAAATCTATGACATGGGACCGCCGGCTTTACTTCCCCTCCGAAGGAAAGCATACTGAGGGATTTTAACGCTCTTAACAAATCCGACGACTTCGGCCGGGTTTGAACCCGTGATCATGGGCATAGAAGCTCAGCATGCTACCAACTACGCCACCTTCCATGAAGGAGCCCAGGATTGAAGTTGTTGTTGATTGATTTAGGGGCTTTCCGACATCGTGGTCATGTACCCCGTGTGATTGTGTAATTTGTCTGATAACCTGTATTATTGTGACGGCTGTGTTAGTGTGTGTATTTGTAATTCAGATGAGTATTGGGAAGGAGGCGGCCCTGACCTTCTGTTAGGAACCAGCCCGGCATTCGCCCAGAGTCTGAGTGGGGAAACAACTTCCAGGATGGCTGAGGTGGGAGGTGGGAATCGAACCTACTACTTCTCAGTTTTGCCTCACGATGCTGAGTGTACTCCGTTCCAGCCCTCAGACCAGAATTATGATGATGATAATTGTTGTTTTAAGGGGCCTAACAACTAGGTTATCGGCCCCTAATGGTTTGGGTAATAGTGAAAGATGAGATGAGAATGAAAACTATAACTAATACTAACTACAGACTTATATACTAGAAGATGAAATGGGAAACAAATAAAGGATAGGAAGAAAAGAAATGCCCTCAACCCTCGAAGAATGTGGATTGAGGGACTTGGAAGGAAGTAGAGCCATGAAAGTCAGATAGGAAAGTGAATGAGGAGAGGGTCCTCCCCAGAGATAATGGATAAAAGGTGGAAAACCGGACCCAGCTCAGGAATCCCTGTGGGTCGCCAACTTCCGAACTCACCAGCCATGAGCCCCTGAGGGTGTAGCAATATCCAGGGTGCACCAGAAGTGGTGGGGCTACATTCACCCTGTCTCCTTGAGGGCTTTGGGCAGAAGGCAGGAGACAACATGAAAAGAAAAAGATGGCTGACCCCTCGCATAATGAGGGGTACAGGAAAGATGAGACAAGGGCCTATTAAGGCAGGATAGGAAGAGACTCCCTAGGCCTCGGATACCCTAATACCGTCGGGGTCGGAAGAGAACAAGAGCTGACCAAGAGAGGTCAACAGGAAAGAAGACGGAGAGGAGTCCGGCACAAGTAAGTGGAAGCAATTCCGGACTCAGCTGGGGTCCCGTGGTCGCCAAACCACGTCCCACTAGATGTCAGCCCCTGGGGGGAGACCAGAATTAAATTCACCTACTGTTAATTATTTGAAGAATCTGATATTCGGTCGTTGGTGATTGGAAGACTTTTGTGTGATCCTTCGGAGGTCACCCAGTACGTATGAAGGAAGATGTACTTTATATGCGGGCACATGCACGCGTGGCCACTGGATAGTGCACGCTGGAATTGTTTTGTTGAATCATGAGGCACGAACATGCCCGGACGTGCGTGTATTTTACCAGCTTGGAATGGTAAATGTGCACATTGAGTGATGTAGTAGGCATTGATGAGTACTGAAATGAACTAATCCAACTCTCCAATCTATTATCGCAGGTAATAAACGCACAACAGAGATGTTCCATACAAATAGCGATGGTGCCGCCAGAGTGGCCGAGCGGTCTAAGGCCGGTATTAGGTAGAGTTCATTAAAAAGCCAGCGGCTTCGGTGTTGCAGTTGATAGCATGCTGAACTGCTGTGCCCACGATAGCGGATTCAAACCCGGCCGAAGTCATCGGATTTTTAATAGCGTTAAAAATCCGTCAGTATGCCTTCCTTTGGTGGGGACGTATGTTAAAGATCCTTCCACAGACTAAACTTGTGTGAAGCTAAATTGTTAGGTTAGATTTCTATCAAAGTTCCAACGTTCACCGCTAGGTATCATTGATATCTGGTAGCGAAAGGTGGAACTACTTGAAATTGAACTGAACTTGTAGCTCACCCTAAGGGTGTCCGCTGGCTGTAGTTACACTCCGGCACTAAAAGCCATACGATAAATAAATAAATTAGAAAGCTACCTATTGCATGGGTAGACTACCATGTTTCGACTTCCAGAAAATTTCGAAATATATTCGCGTTTCACATCCCCCACACCCCAAAACTACCATCAGTTCAAAAGTTTATTTATAATTTATATACTGTAGTCAATCTATCTATATATAAACTATATCTAAAGCCCTGCGCGGATGCGGATATCCGCAAATATTTTCGCCTTGTGGAAATTGTTTGCATGGCTGTGCGGACAGCGGACAAACTGCGGATAATGTTTGGAGTAAATTTGGGGATAGTGTTAAGAATACAATCCGAACTTGTTGAATATCATTACTAGGACCCGAATGTTTATGACATATCATATTCTTCCCGTTATGTTTTTTTTTTCATGACAAATGTAAGATGATGATTTGAGCTAATCTCATTCATATTATGTCAGTAAGCATAATTAACACTCCGAACAGGAAAGGGTTGCAATTCTGGCTGTGTAACATTCATTTTAAACAGCACATGCATACATAGCCTAAGAGAACGACTTTTAACCCAAATGTCTAAATATGCTTAGCTAATTAAAATATTATTGTAATGCCAGTAGATTCCGATAACAAACGTGCGGATGCAGATAACAGTCGTGCGGATGAGGGCGGATGCAGCCAGAAGCCGTGCGGTTGCAGATAGCAGTCGAGCGGATGTGGGGCGGATAACAGTCACGCGGATGCGGGGCGGATGTGGATAGCAGTCGTGCGGATGCGGGGCGGATGTGGATAGCAGTCGTGCGGATGCGGGACGGAATGCGGATAACGTTTTGTTTTTCCGCACACGGCTCTAATTATATCACTGTTTTGTGGACATGATTACTGCCATTTTTCACCAATCATTTTCAAATGTATACATGGAATATTTCCCTATAAAATCTCGGTCGAGTTCGTTAACGGGCAAAATCGGACAAAAAGGTTGGGAATGGGGAGTCTTTTTCGAAAAAGTGACATACCGCTATAACTTCCTTAATGTAGGAAAAATCGATTCCATTCAAAGTGCATACTGTTCTCCGGGTAAGGGCCAGAAATGTATGTTAGGGAAGTTTCTTGATAGTACGAACCATTGACCAAAGCGGTGGCTTGACATTTATGCGGGCTGGACGCGACACAGTTCTGGCAGAGACTATCGTCTTGTGTATGTGTTTAAACGCACTTCATAAACAGATACAACTTTCCGTTGACTTTTTAAGAAATGAAGGATTTTTCCTGTACTATTAAGACGATTTAGAAGAGTTTGGTACAAATCACACCTTCTAACTCCTTAAGTTTTGTGAAGCATACATACACCTTAGTCTTTTATACGAGGGTCATACTATATAGTATTACACTTTTTTTTACCGAAATGAAGTACATTACACATCAGTTGTTACTCCCACCTTCTCAAACTAATATCCTTGTAACTTTATGCACATTTGCCATCGATGTGTCAGTCTCTCCAGACCTTCCTGAAACCATTCTTTCGGACTCCTGCGTACCCATGCCTTCGCCGGGTATCTTTAACGGTGAGTTAGTGTCGGTCTACTAACCCCCAATCTTGCATGTTCGCTCGTGGCCGTGGTGTTTTTTTTTTGAAATGCGGCAAAAATTACGACACACTTGCCATACGATGTTGGCATGTCAAAGAACCCATTTGAATTCGGCAGGCCGGGTTCATAATGGCAAAATTAATCTCGGGAGTTTCCGCCAACACAAAGTTCCTCATTTCTCTACTAGAAAGCGCTATAGTGTTCAAGGAGCTTAGACATTTAATCTCCTTGACTTTCATAGTGCTTCAATGAACAACGAAATTGGATATGCACCAGGCACCCGAGGCCATACGATATTATTATTATTACGTTTATACCCAGCGTAAGCGTAAAAGGAATTTTCATTTCAATAAACTACGACCTATATAATTTTTTCGTCTCGGCATGATGAGTTAAAGTCACTGACTGAACTATTAATTTTATTATCATGGAGATAGCATGTGCAACGAATTCTTGTCAGACGCAATTTAAGAATGGCGAGGTGCATGAAACACAAATCCCCCCTTCCATCCAATCTAAACTTGACTGTGTATTCTGCGAAACGAAGGCTTAAACTGGGGTGATAGGCTCCCTCGCTAGCTAGCTCATAAGCTGTCCCCTAAGGTAGTAATTGAATGGAGAACGTTGGAAGAAATGCAAACGTAAGAACACTTATAATAGTGGGAGATGTATTGAAGATAGAGATATGCTGTCGCGGACCTTTTTGTGGAATTTTTCATGTCGAACAATTCTTACACTCATAGCATATAGATATTTTTAACGGTTTACCCAGCGTAAGCTTAAAAGGTGCACGGATGGTAGGTCTTCTTCGACTCGATTCACTGAAATCGTTACTGCTCCCCCTTTGGTGAAAAATAAATTATTTTCTACAGAAACGTTCCTCCAGAAATCCTTTACAGAATAGTGTAAACCGCATCCAAATCCATCCAGTGGTTCTCGTGGTTACCCGCAACATCCAAGAATCGGGGGCTTTTGTTTTATACCAAATGGAGATGTATGAATGATTGACCAGGTTCTGTAATGAACGGTGTTCTAAATCAGCAGACTATATTCTCCCTTCAAACCTAAGCTTCTCAGCCGAACAAAGCATACCTCACCACAAATTGGGATCTTGTGAAATTGAATACGAGGGAATACACAACGGAGGCACAAAACAACCATTTCCCGAGCAAATTGGATCGGAAACCAAACAGCAAACCATCTCTGCTCGTTGTTGACAATCGACGTAATCCGGCGATGAAGAACAACACTGAGCAAGAGAAGTCCACATCCTGCCTTACGCACGAAGGGGTGCAAAAGAAAAATGGAGGGATACAGGATACAGCGTATCGAGAAACTCCGGGGTGACACAGGAATCGAATTAAGATTTGCTTCTAATACATAGGCTAGTTGATGGTGGAAATTGTTGGTGTTTCAAGGTAAGGGAGACCCAGTTTTGGGTAAGAAAAACGTCATTGAGAATTATATGTACGTCCTTAAAATTTCAATTGGCGAGCCCAAATAGAATTTGAGAAATTTGGTAGCATGCTGAGCTTCTATGCAGCTACCTGCGGGTTCAAACCCAGCTGAAGTCGTCGGAGTTTTTAAGAGCGTTAAAAATCCATCAGTGTGCCTTCCTTTGCAGGGGAAGTAAAGCCGGCGGTCCATGTCATAGATTTATGACATGTAATAGAACCTTCTACTAACTACAATTATGTGAAGCTAATTTGTACGTTAGAGTGGATTCGCTCTATTAAGTTCAACGTTCGCCACTAGGTGGCATCTAGTAGCCAAGTTCACACCTAAGTGTAGTTGACGGTACCATTTGGTAGCAAAAGTAGGAACGACTTGAAATTGATTGTCTGCAGTCCTTACCTGAATTACAGATAACACACCCTAAGTACACGGGGCTACATGACCGCGTTGTCGCTGTCCCCAAACTGAGGAACCAACCAACCAGAATTTGAGAAAGGTGTACAAGAAATTTGAAGAGTTAGCATGGGCGAAATGGGCAGGTGTTTCTTACCATAAGAGGCGGAATATCCGAAGTCATTTAACCCTATAAAATGTAGACTAATTGCTACTACTTATTTCAGGAGCTATCGAAATCTTCGTCATACAGTCCCGTGTGCTTGGGAGTATACTAAACTTGTCTGGTAAGCTGTGTTATAACGGTGACTATAGTAGAATGGAAACTTTAATCATACTGTAGTATCAGTCTCTTGGAGCGAGGTAAATGGCCCGGAACTTGAAATAAGGTATCATCCTGGAATTAGCTTGATATTGCGGAAACATTCGGGGAAAACCACACAAAGGATAGCCGCTGTGAATACCGGGATTCGAATCTCCGACCTCGGGAGCTCCCTACCGCGGTCGTAGTGTCCGATTTGAAACTTCTTACGGCCGTGCACAAACCATTCTATTGAATTTTACGTGTATTAAAATGATAAAACTATTATTGAATTGCAGAAATTGTTGACTTAAGGGTTTGCCTACCTCAATTAGAATGTGCAATGGTACACCCCCTCCCCATAGTTTCACGTCTGGATCTCGAAGTACACCAAACAGACTGAATAAAATGCTGACCTACTGTCAACTGAATTACGTAGTTACACTAAATTAGGGCAGTGGGAAGTTGGCACAACAATGTACATAATCAACCCAGGAGTAAGTGCACTGGAGCACGACGTCTGCACAGTGGGCCTACGGTCGTTGTGCAGCTACCTGCCCCGCCTACCGCCACGGGAATCAGACTCGCTTAGGCAGAGAATTGTCGGCCAGCGTAACTCGGGCAACGCAAGGCGTTGTTCGGATTGTTATTCACTTGCCAGTTCGGGGCCAGCACCCATAACATTTTCAAATTCCGTATCATTATCTTTAATTAAAACTAGATTAATTTATATAGGAGAGACTCTGCTCAATCCGCAATATTAAGGGAAACATGAGAAATTAAGGGAAAGGATTTCAATAGAAATTACATTACTACAAATTTGTGTCATAAATTCCGTTTTTTAAATTTCGTCCGCCATGGGTTGTCTAAATCATCTAAAATAATACTTAAATGAACACTTTCAAAGAAATTTGAATCTAGTAAATTTTTAGGGATTTTTGGTTGATGCTGTTGGTACTAGGGCTAAATCTGTGGTAACTTACCTTGTCTAAATCCGCATTATGATAAGTCTAATAATTACCACTACGACATAAATGCATCGCCAAAATATGAGATTAGGCATATATTAATAACACTTCACTAACTAATAACACGCGATTTCATGATTTTTCCACCATTTGACGTTTGGAATCCATAACCAAGGGAAATTAAATAGTTGACTCCACACAACTGGTGAGATGAACTTGTCTCTGGCACTGGGGCATCTCTGCAGAAAAAGTTTATTTCAAGTACTGAGGAGTTAGCAAAGTCTCCCCCAACTTCCCTCCCGATAAGAAAAAAAAAGAAGAGATAATTGTCCAGTCAGGCGGGATTTAAAATTATCTAGGGTTAGGCTCAGGTTTTATATAAGAAGCTATAATTAACGCGGAAAGAGGGGCAGATGACCTCATAGTTCCGCCTCTTAAAACAACAATAACTAACTAACTAACGCGGTAAGAGCCAAATTGGCAGACCTGGAAAGACGGAGTAATGCTTTGTCATGAAGACGTGAGTAACCTCAACGGGGAACCGGACCAAAAAGCGACCACAATACATCACCAAGCAGCCGGCTGACACTAATTACAACCAAACCGATTTCCCACAAAGCATCAGTTATAGAATCATATGAAATTGTCATTATTTAACTTAAGAAATGTTTACTTAGCTTATCAATTACACAGGCCTGCGAAATTTAAGTTTTTGAAAAATACAACCGAAGTATTCGCTAATTTTTATAATAATTGGTGTGCATATTTCGAAAATGACCCCCAATTATTTTCATCTCGTAAGTTGTTTTGGAAAATCAATATCGATATTTTTCTAAAATTGAGAGCAAAAAGAAAATTCCCTTGAGTTTAAACTTTTATATCAAATTATGTTGCAGTTTCTAAAGAAACTAACATAAAATACACGATTGACCAAGAGGAACAAATACAGTGGACGCCGCTTACTATGATTACTCTGGGACGCAGATAATTTGATAACTTTAACTGATTGATAACAGTAGCCGAAAAATAAAAATTGATAGGTAGCCTACTATATTTAAGCATAACCTACATGCACTGATTCATAACTTACACGCACTACAATGAAATGAAACAGATACCGGTTCACAGCACTGCAATACAGTTAACAGCTATGCAAAACAGCCTGTAATTGTTGTTTGCTTAGGCCCTCAAGGAGGCAGGGTGTATGTAGCCCCACCACTTCTGGTGCAACCTGGATATTGCTACACCCTCAGGGGCTCACGGCTGGTGAGTTCGGAAGTTGGCCACCCCGAGGGATTCCTGAGCTGGGTCCGGTTTTCCCCCTTTTATCCATTCCCTCTGGGGCGGATCCTCTCCTCTTTCACTTTCCTTCCTATCTGCCTTTCATGGCTCTCCTTCCGAGTCCCTCAATCCGCAATCTTTGAGGGTTGAGGGCATTTCTTTTCCTCCTGTCCTTAATTTGCCTTATTCTCCTTTTGTTTTCCATTTCTTCTTCTAGTAGATAAGTTAGTAGTAGTTTCAGTTATAGTGTACATTTCTTTTTCATCGTCACGATCACCCAAACCATTAGGGGCCGATAACCTAGATGTTAGGCCCCTTAAAACAACAATTATCATCATCATTGTTGTTTTCTTCTGGTGGTGTCTCATAAGTCCATTAATGAATCTTACAGATTCATAATGTTTTTATAAAGGTTGAGAGCGTTTTCTTTGTATGCTCTCGACTTCCATACTTGAGAACGAAATCCTTGAAAACAAATGTGATAGCATAAACCGAATTGATGATCACAATAAACGGAAGATTTTCAATGTTTTGGTATTTGTCCGTATGGGACTTCATAAAAGTGATTATATAATACGATTGATAACATTATCCGTTATTACAATAAACGGCGTCCACTGTATTATGCATGTTTACATGAACGTTCGAAACAAATTTTAAACTGAGCAAAAAATAAAGCAAAACAAAACAAACAAAGTGTCTATTTAAGTACTACCGGTAGTCTTTTTCCTTGCAAACTTGTTCTTGACGTTCTTCTATTATGTTCAATCTCAGGTAAGTTAAATGTTCTTAAAAATCCAAGTACAATTGAATTTTTCAATGAAACGTGACGTGATAGAACTCTTTAAGTAGTATTTTCGAAATCAGCCCCGAAAATTACATAAAGTTCAGATATCACTTCCCTTTTAATTTTTCATCGCAGGCTTGTGTCACTATCAGTGCCTGTTTTATTTTTATTTTGTTTGACTGTAAACATTCCAAAAAGGTGGGAGGTTCGAACCCCCCCAGTAGTGGGCTGACAGCTTAGCAGCTAGCAGATGGGGGCAAGCGTGTCTTTAAACATACACTGTCACTTGTGTGAATACATCACCTATACCCTCTTTCCACTCAATGGCACTGGATGTAGGATAAACGAACTTGATCGTTTAAATACTGTACTGAGACTAGCACCTCAAGGGCGTCGTCGATTTTTTCTTTCCGAGTGGTTGACTGGATAAAAACAGTCCCCACTTCAGACAGTAATAACGGCGACTACATCCACAGAGTTCGAGACCCTGCACCGCCAATTTTAGTTGCCTTGTCTCGGAAACAGGAGGAGGGGTAAGATACTTTACGAGTGAACACCTGCGCTTTTGTAGCACAGCAGGCAAAAGCTTATGTGTGTCCAGCACTCTAGAGCTGAATAGCTGTGAGCGCGCCACCTATTGCAAGGAAACCCTCGAACAGAAATTGTGCGCAGACGGGGACTGCAAAGGGACCATCCACATATTACGTAATGACTTTCTGGTTGACTTTTCACCCCCCCCCCCCAAATGTAATCAAGCGTAATCATAGCATCGACCCTCTCACCCCCCCCCCCGGTATTACGTAATCACTAAGCAATACCTAATATTTCTGATATTGTCACGATTTATCTGTATAAATACTGTAACTAAAACAAGGAGCACAATGTCAGACACTCAGAGAAATGCATTTCTACACCTTATTACTCCCGTTTTCAACGGGGTTGTGGAAGAGATGCGATCAAAAATTATGTGTCGGGCTGTTTTACGGCCGGATGCCCTTCCTGACGTCAACCTCATCAGAGGAGTTAATGAGAGATGAATGAAACTGCGCAAGGATGTGGAAGGAAGCGGCCATGGCCTGTCAGTAGGTGCCGTCCCAGCATTTGCCTGGAGTTGAAAATGGGGGCTCCACGGAAAATCATTTCAAGGACAGCCGACGCGTGAGCAAGCGCAGCTACTCTATCGGTAGAATCTCAGGGACATCAATTACTGTTTTAGTGGCTTCGGTGGCGTAGTTAGTTGCATGCTGAGCTTCAATGCCCAAGGTCGCGGGTTCAAACCCGGCCGAAGTCGTCAGATTTTTTAACAGCGTTAAATATCCCTCAGTATGCCTTCCTTCGGAGGGGAAGTAAAGCCGGCGGTACCATGTCATAGATTTATGGCACGATAAAGAATCTTCTACTAATTACACTTGTGTGAAGCTAAATTATAGGTTATCTTTGAGTAATGCTCTTAGGTTCCAACGTTCGTCGCCAGGAGCCAACTGCGGTGGCATCTATTAACAAAGTGCAGTACTAGTTGGTCGTTGACGGTGGCGTTTGGTAGCAAAGATTGGAACTACTTGAAAATCCAATGTATGCAGTTCTTACTTGATTTAAAAACTGATAACACACACTAATACAGTCATCACAATTAACACCGGTTATCAGACAGATTCTACACACACCCAATGTACACGGGGCTACATGACCGCGTTGTCGCAGCCCCTAAACTGAGGAACCAACCAACCTTAAATTAACATTTGTTACAGATTTATTAACAACACAGTAAAGCCCACATTCGTTACAGATCTGTTTTTAACCATTTTTATAAAATCTTTCATAGAAAACCCAGGTAAACGCTTTGTTCGAAATTACAGTACATTAGTTTCTTCTCTTTTTAACAACAACGATGAAGAAAGCCATAATACGGCCGAAACTGGTAGACCTACATTTAATTAATTATAGTCTATTAATTTACTTTTATTGACTAAAGTGTAATAAACATGTTAAATACACATTAGTATTTCATTTAGAATAAATTAAAAAATGAAAATCCACAGCCTGGTTCCAGTCTCCGACCGGTCAGGAATGGAATGAATGAAGCCCCCATCTAGCGGCGAGGATATGAACTGTGCCGGCTGCAGAGGCCTGACGCACTCCTCTGGGGCAATGATTAAATGAATGACAGATGAAATGAAATGATAGTGTTGCTGGAATGAAATTTTGACAGGGAAAACCGGAGTACCCGGAGGAATACCTGTCTGCCTCCGTTTTGTCCAGCACAGATCTCGCATGGAGTGACGGGGATTTGAACCACGGACCCAGCGGTGAGAGGCCGGCGTGCTGCCGCCTAAGCCACGGAGGCTAACAAAACTGTCGCTTCAGTGACATATCAATTACAGTTGATACTCTTTAGAATAAATAATAGACGAAAAAGCCTACAGCAATCATATAGGGTTGCTCGACGATCCCGTTTTACCCGGAAAAAATCCGTTTTTTCTTGTTTTGTTCCGCGTTCCGTTTTTGGTTAATTTGATAATATATTCAATTCCCACCAATTTTCAAATGTCCCGCTTCAGAATTGATTATAATATCTAGCTTGTTTTCTGGCGATACAGGGGCAAGTTTGAAAGAGAAAATGATTTCTATGTCTGTGTCAGATAGATGGGCACAGGTTATAGATTTATTAGGGGCAACAAAATTAAGGAATATCTTAGTCCTTGTGAAGTTAATACTCAGCATTTTCCCCTCCAATGCTTTTACGAAGAGTGGTTTTTCTGTCATGAATATCAAATGGAGAGTTGATACAAACAGAAGCTCCATTAGTTTGATAAAACAAGAATTGTTCACATATTACAATCATGACCAAAATTTAGTACTTAGGTACTTACAAATAAAAAATCCTTGCAAAGGGTGGTTCAAATGAAAAGCATTTGTAAGTTGCTGGTGTCATAGGCCTATATGATATGTCAGCAATATCTAGTTTTAATTTTGTGTATTTGAATATGTAATGCTTATTTAATACATATGTGTATTATTCATTACAACATTTAACAACCTTGATTAAAAAGAAGCAATGTTTTGGGACGTGTGTTCCGTTTTTCCATTCTTGAAATCTGGCAACCCTAAACAACATCTTTCACTCAAAGTGCGGCCGACACCGCGGCGCGTAGAGGCAGCTCACTGAGCTTAGGGTCGAGAGTCCGAGGCATCAATCCAATAGCACTTCCTTCCTTATCTTAATTATGACATATGCTGTGACAGCAGCGCGCTGCGATATGCTCGTCTGACCTTTATAGCTGCACGTTCTACCTGGATCGCTGGGTCAGCCGCACTTTGAGTGCAAGACCCTGTATTACTCTGCAACCCTAAGCAAGAGTGACAAATGTAGCACCAAAATGAACAAAGAAATATGCTTGATCTACCCATGCATCCTAATTAAGACATTGATGCCCCCACGGCAGTATGAGCTCTAGCAAGTCGAATCTCGGCGTTGACAGCGGCTATCCTGAGGATATTCTTTTCTCGATTTTTTCATACTATCTCATGCCACCTAGGGCCTACCCTAGTAATAACAGATACAGTCACCACACAAACGCAGGGTATCAGAAAAAATGGCCACAAACACACAAGTATACGGGACTGATGGCCAAGATGTCCCAAACTCCTAAAACGGACCAACGATAAAGCATTAATGTTGCTAAACCGTGAGCTGTTAAAAGTGACGTTTAATGCACGCCTCGTTGCGAACGGTCTAGCATTCTTGGCTGTCACCGCAGAGGCGCGGATTCGATTCCCAGCTCTACCAAGAAATTTAATTCGGTCTGAGGGCTGGAACGGGGAACACTCAGCATCGCGAGGCAAAAACTGAAAGGTGGTGTATTCGATTCCTATCTCAACCATCCTGGAGGTGGTTTTCCGTGGTTATCGAACCCGGGCGGTGACAGCCAAGAAACTCAGCATTCACGCGATAAGGCGAGAAGCAAATCCTTCTGACATGTGTGTGTCCCAATCAAGTAGCACGGACCGTGGAGTGTGTCCATATGCGGGTTGCTTAACTCTGTCTCCTCAGTGTGCATGGAAAAGACCAGGGGTATGTATCAGTTAACGCGGCCGCGCTACCTAGCAATTAGTGGTCTAGGCAAAAACCATTGGTCTGGATAAAGATTACTGATGCGTTTTGGCTAATGTCAGGCTTGGTAGACGGAAGGATACAGATCAGATGTTGTTATAAAAAAAACTTTGTTTTACAATAGCGGATATACAGTAGTACCATGTGCGTGGTGGGGCTGGCAATACTGTATTTATCCATAATTCACGCGGGGTTGGCTGGACTTTTGTGTATATAAGTAGTGATCTAAAAATGGATGGGGGAGCGGGATAAAGACAGCGGAGGAGTAAACATCTATTTCAGATTATTTTCCTATCTTTATAAAAGGTATTTTGGCTAATTTCAATAGTTAAATAAATTTCTCGCCATGAATTGGTCTCCTCCGGTGTTACTAAGTAAGGCTGTCATATATAACTACAATATAGGCCTACAATGTATATACCACCGCATGTTGCTGACACATTAATTCATGATCTTCTCCAGCAACCGTAAAGTCTTCAAAAAGGATTTTTCTCGGAAGTATCATAATGATGTCTAGACCAAGGGAGGAGAGACCGGCCGTTTCAGAACGCCTACGTCTCGTTCTTTATTTAACCTAACCTCGACATTGGTGAGTCGCGCTGCTTGACAGCAATACAAAGAGCGTTCGCAGTCCGAAGGGTTAGCGTGAGGCCCAGAACAGACACACTTGTATTGTATCAGTAGGCCTACAGCACCTCCCGATTGCTTGCCACGGTGGGTGAGTGGTTAACGTGTCGGACTACCAACCCCAAGCTTGCAGGTTCGCCCCTGGCCGTGGTAAGTGATTTTTGGAAGGCGACATGGATTTCATACGTTGTTGGCATGTTAAAGAACCCATTTGAATTCAGTAGGCCGTGTTCAATGGCAAAATTAATCTCGGGATTTTCCGCCAACACAAAGTTCCTCCATTCTCTACTAGAAAGCGCTGTAGTGTCAAGGAGCTTAGATATCTAACCTCCTTGACTTTCATAGGGTTCAGAGGAACGACGAAATTCGACGTGCAAGCTGCCCTCTGGGTGTCAATTAACAAAGCTTGCACCCGGCACCCGAGGCCATACGATATTATTATTATTATTATTATTATTACCTCCAGATTATTGTGCTCTACTAATACTGTAATAGATTTTAATCCCCGGAAAAATAACAGAGCATTTACCACCCTAACAAAAAAATATTAGGTAAAGCGTTGTTTAACACTATTATTCCCATTATTAGAGGCTTTTCAGTCGGTCAACACGAGTGTGTCCAAATTAAATTGTTGATTCGACTCTCCATGAAATTACTGACGCAATGAAGTCGTGCACGAAGTTTTCCTTGTCATACACGAGGTATCCCAGGAAATAAATTAATGCTTGTTTAGTACGATGTTCGAAATTATTGGCATAAATGTAAACACCGCAGTGTTCTACGGCCAACCCACATTTTCACTATCCCCAAGTAACAGCAGACGTAATATTTCGTCTGAACGTTACGGGATCATCTTCGGACTTGTGATATTCGCGTAAGCAACCACCAATCCTCTGTTGAGCTATCACCAGTATCTTGTAATATAATCTTATTATATAATACGCTAAGGTGTATGTTTCACAAAACTCAAGCTCCTAAACCAGAGGGAGTTAGAATGTCTGGTCTGCACCAAAATCTTCCAAATCGTGTCAATAGCCTATTACAGGAAAAATCTTACATTTCTTCATATGTCAACGTAAATATATTTATTTGTTTATAAAGTGCTCTTAAACAAATAAACAAGACGATAACCCCTGGCAAAACTGTGTCGCGTACAACCCACATAGCACTAGAGCCGGGTGGGTAGTCTGTACACATGGGGTGCACACAACCCATTATGCGAGAGTTCTCGCACGGGTCCGTTAGTAATAATAATAATCACTGGCACTACAGCCCAAGAAGAACCTAGACCTACCAAGTGACCTCTACCCAGCCATTTGTCCTGCAGATATTGTAGTGACGCATGGACAGCGCATCGTGTCCCCTCGACCGTTCATCTTGGTTTTTGTAACCGGGGCGCTTCCTCACTGTCAGACAGCTACCCAATTGCCCTAACGTCAGTTACTAAAATCCCTGACGGAGCCGGGAATCGAACCCAGGGCCTCAAGGTGCGAGGCAGGCACATTACTCAAACACCACGGGGCCGGCCACCAGTATCATGTCCATCCGATTAATTCTTCGAAAGCACACTTATCTCACAACGAATGATA
Source organism: Meconema thalassinum (assembly GCA_946902985.2). Classification (NCBI taxonomy): domain Eukaryota; kingdom Metazoa; phylum Arthropoda; class Insecta; order Orthoptera; family Tettigoniidae; genus Meconema; species Meconema thalassinum. Next base: position 286,603,936 of record OX336393.1, on the reverse strand, counting down.
CCGCTATCCCTACTTCACAAAGAGTGTGACGGGCTACACTTCCCGTCAGATGATGTACAAAATGTACTATTACACAACGTGACGCTCATTTAGCCATTTCATGAAACCACGCGTCAGATAATTCCAACTATTCTTCTTTACATCATATGCCGGCTTTTCATTAAGTGCCTAGCATTTTCATGAAACGACGAAGAATTTCACTATTCGACTACGACATATACACTTCTCACAAAATAGGGGAGGGGGCCCTCACGTTTTGTGAAAAGTGTTTCATTAAGTATGGGCCTATAAATAAATCATGTAATTTATCTCAGGAAATCAATTGTAACTAGCTGGCCCGTACGAGAACTCTCGCATAATAGGTTGTGTGCGCCCCATGTGTACAGACTACCCACTCAGTCCTTGTGCTATACAGGATGGCCACGAAACAGTTCTGTCAGGGGCTATCGTCTTGTGTATTTGTTTAAAGGCAGTTTATAAACAAATAATTATATTTCCGTTGACTTTTCAAGAATTGCAATATTTTTCCTGCACTATTGAGACGATTTTGGTACAAATCACACCTCCTAATTCCCTGTTTTGTGAAACATACACCTTAGCGTATTATATAATAAGATTCCCCACCCAATTTAATTGGGCACAGTCGTGTTGACCGACTGAAAAGCTACTAATGACAATTGTGTATAGGCAACACTGAAAGAATGACTTCTAATCTCTACACTTCTACTCCAGGAAAATGTCGGGATGGTTCCTAACTTACGGCCACGGCCGCCACCTTTTCAATCCTCACCTGCATTACAAATACACACACTGCTTAAGACACCACAATAACACTGGTTATCAGATGAGTTCTACACAAGTACACGATGATAAATGTCGCTAAGCTCCTAAATAAATCAACAACAACAAACTACATCTGATACGGTAACTTGAACATGCTCAACATCTTTTTGTAAACCATCCAATGGAAGAAATTGTTTTTTTTTTTTTTGTGTATGGTAAACATCCCTCCATCTCACGAGTCTTTATCATATTTTATGATCGACGATGTCAAAAGGCAAACATTATGTGTCAAAAAACTGTTTCAGAATGAGGCTCATTATAACACTATTTTTCATTATGAAACAGTTTCTCCCACCAATCAGAGCTCAAGAAACAGTTGTGTGACCAATTAGATAAGGATACCTACGCGCATGCGCTCAAAATCCAACATGTCAATATAAATTACCGAAAGTGCACCGTCCATATGATCGCGTAAATAAACTGGTGAATATGAGACAAGAAATAGCACTGTACCTTAATATCCCCAAATCCTATTTCTACACAGCGCGTTGTTTTCAAAGGACTTCGGTGACAGTTTTACTGAATACTGGTGCACAATCTGAACATATGGCATTGAAGCACACAGCGCATGCGTCGGTCGACCAGAGAGCTTGGAGAACAGAGATATACTACCCAGCGCAGCACCCGATCACCAAATTCTAGTGACTGAACAGATATTTATGAATATTTATGTTAAAACATATAATAAAGTTATAATTATCGTCGAACATAAACAGTCGTATGCAACTCGCCTATAATGGTAATTAAGACACTCGTATGGAAATTATAAAACTCGCTTACGCTCGTTTTATAAACATAATCGTGTCTTAATTATTGCCATTATAGGCTCGTTGCATAATGTACTATTGTGGAGGTCCGCCTCGTAGCGCGGTGGCTAGCATTGTTGGCTGTCACCGCGAAGGCCCGGGTGCGATACCCGTCTGGAACGGGTTACACTCAACCTCGTGAGTATAAAAAACTGAGAAGTGGCGGGTTCCATTCCTACCTCAGCTATCCTGGAAGTAGTTTTCCCACTTCCACTCCATGTAAATGTCGGGATGGTACCTAACGTAAGGTCACGGCCGCTTTCTATCCAAATCCTGATTCAATTACAAATACACACACTAACTTAGTACATACATCACAGTGACAAAGGTTATCAGAAAAAAACTACACACACCCAAGTGCACGGGGATACATGATCAGGATGTCACAAAGCCCCTAAAATAATCAACAACATCATATTTTGTTGTTTCTTACAAGGGCGGGGGATGCAGTGTATAATTTAGTCCATCATTAGATGCCGCCAATCCCCGTGCGGACAAGTTACAGTAAATGGAATTGCACTAAGAAGTAACCATCCCAGCATTTGCCTGGAGTAGAAGAGGAAAAACATTTGCAGGATGACTGAGATGGGAATCGAACCCACCTCTTCTCAGTTTTGCCTCACTGGGATGAGTGGTCCCCGTTCCTAAGAGACAGAGGAACTATAAATCCACCTCTTGAAGTAACGGCTAGCGTACTTGGCTGTCGCTCTGTCTCTGCCAAGAAATGTAATTCTGGTCTGAGCGCTGGAATGCGGTATACTTCGCCTCGTGAGGCAATATTGAAAAGAGAAGGCTTCAGTCCCCAACTTAGCCATCCCGGAAGTGTTTTCCCGTGGTTTCCTCACTTCTACCTAACTAAAAGCCGGAGTTGTTAATAGGGAGGCAAAACCAATAACATTCATTATCTAGTTAACTTAACGCCATCGCCGCCACCTTCTATTACAATAGCACAGGTTATCAGACAAATTCTATTCCTCCATATTATATACACCTTTTCTATACGGGGTTAAATGACCACGATGTCCAAGCCCCACAAATGAAACTGATAATGTTATAGGTGTTACGTCCCTCGTAACAACTGTGGCGATTAGAGACGCCGGGGTGCCGGAATTTTGCCCCAAAGGGGGTGTTTAACGTGCCAGTAAATCTAATGACACGGCTCCCTCGCATTTGCGCACCCTCAAATGACAATTGGCTGCGCCAGGATTCGACCCTGCAACCTTGGGCACAGGAAGCGAGAACGTTACCGCTGAGCCACGCAGCCAGCCTCTCAAATGAAAATCCACTGCCTGCGTCCAGTCGACCGACCGGGTCAGGGAATGGAATGAATGAAGCCCCCGTCCAGCGGCGAGGATATGAACTGTGCCGGCTGCCGAAGCCTGTCGCACTCTCTTGGGGCAATGATTAAATGAATGACAGATGAAATGACATTATAGTGTGTTGCTGGAATGAAATTTTGAGACAGGGAAAACCGGAGTATCCGGAGAAAAACCTGTCTGCCTCCGCTTTGTCCAGCACAAATCTCACATGGAGTGACCGGGATTTGAACCACGGACCCAGCGGTGAGAGGCCGGCATGCTGCCGCCTAAGCCACGGAGGCTTCAAAAAAATTAAACAATGGTATCATTAAATAAATGTACGACTTGCATCACTGACACAGCGAACAAAATACACCACACAGATCATGCTAAATACATAATATTGTAATGTGAAAAAAAAAAAAAAGTATTGGATCATAATTATTGATGCGTGAGTACTCCCACTGTGCATGACAAAACCCAGGGGAGCTGATATGCGCTAACCAGTAATTATTGGTCTAGGCAAACCTCACGTTTTCTTGTTGCAAGACGACTATTTGTGCATAAATTACGCCTATAATGGCGATAACCGCCGCACTGTGTCCCAAAGCTACATTTTGAGCCGTAGTGAGCTAGGTAGCCGACTAATATTCTGGATGTGACGTCACATAACAATCGAGTCTGTAGTACAGTAGCTAGTGAACGAAAGTGCTTGCTTCTTGGTCGATTTGTACAATGAATTTATAGATGTAGCTAGTATTTTGTCTTTGAATATTACTCGAAGCAGTTGCGGAGCAGCGGCGTAACTAGGATTTGATCATTGAGGAGGATGAGCTGAGTCAAATCTTAACTAATACGCTATGGTGAACGTTTTCCTAGGTCTATTCACATGCCTGATATAGTACATTATGCAACAAGCATATAATGGCAATAATTAAGACACGAGTATTTCCATACGAGTGTCTTAATTACCATTATAGGAGAGTTGCATACGATTGTTTATATTCGACGATAATTATTATAACTATTTTATGGTCGAACATAAATATTCATAAATATCTGTCGAGATTCCGCCAGTTTTATTTACTGAACAGAGCGCATGGGACGCAGAGAATACCTTGTATTGGACCATGGCCTGCTCGACTACCCCACTATGACACTAGGCCACGCAGTGAAATTTAAATTAGTAGGCCTTGGAACTCAGCGCAGGTGCGATGCTATCATTACCTAATTGGTCAAACAACTGTTTTTGAGCTCCGATTGGTGGGAGAAACTGTCCCATAATGTAAACTTGTACGATAATGAGCCTCATTATAGTGCAGTTTTCTCACATATAATATTTACATTTCGCCATCGTCGAACATAAAACCCCCTATAGGACAAAAGTATTTATTTTTACACGAGTAAAGAGAAATGCCTTCTTGTGCTTCGGTTTGGCACCGGCATGTAAACCTTGTGCGATTCTGTCGATGAAGGAGGCCATGCTTCAAGCACACATATCCATAAGCTCCGTAGTGCATAGCACATAGTGAGTAGCCTAGTTGCTAGCAGCTAGTTACTAGTTATCAACTTGCGCTTGGGGACACAGACTCTTTTTTAGGGGATAGATGTGCTCATATTACTTTATGATGAAATAGTGATATTTCTTCGAATGCCGCAAAATGTTTACGTGATCTTTGCCTTAAATACACGTGTTTTTTTTTTTGCATTCGGTGTAAAAAAAGCTCCATTATCGTTGGCGTGTTTGCTAGGATGTCGCCCAAATTCCATGCACACACACCCTTGTGTACGGGGCTAAATGACCACGATGTCAAGCCCATCAAATGAAACAAAGCAACAACAACAAAAACAATAGAAGTACACATGCTCAAGACGGGGTACCAACCGGCAACCCACGCCACGCTCAGAGCCTAACACGCTGCCGACCTTCCACACCTTCGTATATTGGGACTATTTACCTAGAACTTATAGCCGGCCCCCCGTGGTGTTGGGGTAGCGCGCCTGCCTCTCACCCGGAGGCCTCAGGTTCTATTCCCGGCTCAGGCAGGGATTTTAGAAACTGACATGGGGCTGAAACGGGGTGCACTCAGCCTCGTGAGGACAATTGAGTAGCTGACAGTAAGGCAACGCCCCAGTCACGAAAACCAAGATTAACGGCCGAAGGGACCCGACGCGCTGACCACGCGTCACCCCAATATCTGCAGGCCAAATGGCTGGGCAGCGGTCGCTTGGTAGGCCTAGGCCATCATGGGCTGTAGTGCCAGAGGTTAGTTTTAACCTAATAAATAGGCATACTACTACAACACCACACAATAACACAGGTAATCAGACAAATCCCCTACAAACCCTTGTGCCTTGTCCAAGTCCAACCCAGAAAGGTCAAGGGACAAACACGAGGCAGCATACACACAGTTTCAAATTCAAAATGTAAATTCAAGCATGACTGGAGAGTTATTCAACGCAAACAAATTTTTACTCACTAACTATTCCATACCCCTCAGACCGCCGGTGTGTTTGCCGCCACCCCCCCCCCCCCCCACCCCTCTAATAATCTTGGCTTAAATCCGCCCCCGACGATGACACGTACTAATAGGAAGAGTGCTCCTTATTCATTAAACTAATCAAGGCAAGAAATGAAAAGATCAAAAATCGTGCATGAACATTCCTTCCTCATTGCGTCTCACAAGCCTTCGAATTTAATAAACAACCCTAACGCCTATTTATGAATAGGGTGAGGGGTGTAAGGTGATGGCACATGTTCTACAGTGCCTTGCCACAATCCCGAGTTCGAAGCATTACAGGAATGAGAAACAACACCTAAATGACAAGACAAGACCCATGCTGGAGATGATGCTCAAGCTGCATCCCACGCCACGCTTATTCAGCGCCCCACACGCTAGCCCTGGACTACTGTGCACCTGCCTCCTTCGAGCCGGGGCTGTAACTTGGATAGCCAAACTACAAATACAATTACCTACCACACATCCTCAACATAATAATGTATAATTAATTACCATTAAGAGGACGATGAAGTAGGGTAAAATTCGGTTCTCATTGGAGCCCGTAACCTAAAAAAAAGTCCCGAGGCAAATCCTAGACAGCATTACGAATCAATCAATTTTTAGATTTATAAAAATCAAAATAAAACAATAGGCACACACATGTAAGCCTAATGAGGCATAGCATGTCACGAATGTTTCAACAGAAGCATAGCTGCATCCTCTGACATGCCAAGTATGTTGCTTACGAATCCTCACACATCTCACTGCAAACTGAGCAAACAAATCTGTATGTTTGATTGCGGGCATAAGAGGTATGAACAAAAATGGTTGTAGACTTGTGAGTAGATGGATCGATAGATGTGGGTCCATTCTCAACGTGGCGGCGCGCGCTAGCCGAGCCAGCTAGAGGCAAGGCCACAAATATAAACCGGCTCCTCGTATTTTCTGGCCATCACAATCACTCAGTTATTGATCTACCCTATCCCGCCTAAAACCCAACCAACGAGCGTCCCTGGCTCACCAATTTGCGTAGGACGAAGTAGCAGCAGGGTGGGGCTGAATACAGCACCACTTCCGTAAATACAAACTCACAAAATGTGAAGTCCTTCGCCGAGCACGTGTTCCCTATCACTAGCACACACACTCTTCCTGTCAATATGTAGCTGTCAAACTGTTCTACTCACCTTTGTGTAAGAATGATTAGCAATAAATAGAAGTGACAGCACTTATGCCACGCTTTATGAAGGTATGAATGAAACACTGGTGTTCATTTCTTCCAGAAATCAATACAGTTCAGAAATATCTCAAACAAAAAACACTGTGCACGCTTGCTGCAAAGCCAAGTTGCACCACACGCTAGAACGCAAGAACTTCTTTCTCTTCCTGCCACCAAGAGGGGCGAACACTCGACAAAATATTGTGGTATAACACGCAATTAGGCTACTTGATTACAAGAAGCCGGTAATGAATAGTTGTATTAATATTAAAAACAGAAATAACAGAGCATCCTTCCCTTGTGGCGGACAGCGACACTAGTGGTGTTTCCGCGAATCTACTGGGGTCAATACATCCATTTGAGAGCTACACACACATCAACAAGATAGATCCAAACCACAACATAAATGACAAGTGATAATTTTGCTACTTACTGAACGGAATAAGTTTATATTTTCTAAAGCGTTATGTTAACTGAACCGGTATGGACTGAAGCACACACACAAGCAAGCCTGGCACTCCGCACCGGCCACTTACAACCAGAGTACTGGAGCTCGCGAGCTAACGACCAGCCCAGGCTGTTCCGTCAAGCGTGCCTTCCCCCCTCCACCGGCCCCACGCTGTCACAGTGCCGTACAGCCGGCTTGGGCGCTAGGCAAGATCTAGCCCCCGGCCTAGCATGTGTGACCCCTGCCAAGGCCAGTCAGCACACCTTCGCGGCCAATAGAGTCAAGGAAACCCTAACGACACTCCCTCATCTCCGTCAAAACAGCGTTGACGGATCACTGGCGGGAACAGCGCCTTTACGCTCGTGTAATGCCGCCGAAATCTAGCCAAAATTCCTGCGGCGCCTACAATTCTTTCTTACACGTACCCGCAGAAAAGCAACAGGAATTCTGTGTGCATGTCATAAAATGAGCTGATGGCATGAGTCATTAGGCTATATTTCTTGCTAGTATACGATAGTAATATGACAGTTCCGCATTCACACTTGTTTCTCCAGACTGTCTACTCAAGTCGGCCTTGAGGGACTCCCGTGAACGTAGGCCATCATTACATCACCGTGAGTCAAGGTGAGAGTTACTATTATCGGCGGGTCAGAGGGGAAGGTTCCTCCCGCTTCGCCACCTTAAAATACAAACCGCCCGCCCGTACTGCCCTCTGCCGCAGGGGTTATTGACCGTAAATTCATCAGCTGATGCACACCCCGTCGGTCATGAGTTCAAACTCTGCACGGAATGATTTCGTTTCTTCTTGACACGCCATATGGCACATCACGCAGGCACGAATGGTGAACTATTTCGTTATTTACGTCCAAAGGCGTGATAGGCCTATGGTATAATTCACTTCTGAATAATAATAATAATAATAAACTAATTGTAAAATAGTAATGATAAAATAGCAAAGAAGGCTGTAAAATTAAATGAAAATACCCATCATCTCATAAAAAGTCACCTCAGAGATGATTTCATTAATGAATGGCAGAGAAAATGGGAAGGAACTTCAAAAGACACAATTACAAAGAAATTCTAACAGTTGTTGGCAGACTAAAAACCATAATAAACCTAACACCAAACATGACAGCAATAGTAACCAGACATGGAAATATTGTCTCGTACTTGCACAGGCTTAGGATTAAGTTATAGCCTACACAGCCCCGAGTTTTGCTGTAATGGAAGTCCCCAAACAGTAGATCGTTTAATATTCGAGTACAGTGAAGTGGAAAGTGAGAGAGGAATGTCAATAAACAGTGTTGTTATAGGAGGCAAATGTCCAATGCACAAGTTTGTCCTAACCAAAAAGTATTCAAAATAATTTGCAAAATTTGTGAACTCTCTAAACTTTCAAGTATTGAAAAAGCATCAAGATCAATAGCCATTAACAAATCTGTCATAAGTAGTTCATGCTTTACACACAACTATACAACTATGTACGACTAGTTAAGAGCGTGTAGTAAGCTACTACACTTGTAGTGGAGCATGCAGAGAGTAAGCCTATACATAACAAAGAAAATAAAATAAGTTAGCAGACTAATTACTTGGACCAAAACAAAACGACGTTTGGATGAAAAACATGCATAAAGATTGTTAAATATCTACGCCAATCAATGGTCTACATAATTAAAACATAGCTATTTATATATTTATTTATTTATTTATTTGGCGTGTCGCCTCCGTGGTGTAGTGGTCAACGTGCTTAGCTGCCACCCCGGAGGTCCGAGGTTCGATTCCCACTCTGCCACGAAATTTGAAAAGTGGTATGAGGACTCGAACGGGGTCTACTCAGCCTCGCTTGGTCCAAATGAGTAGAGGGAGTTCTATTCCCACCTCAGTAGTTTTCCGTGATTTGCCACTTCGTTTCCGGGCAAATGCCGGGATGGTACCTAACGTAAGGCCACGGCCGCCTTCTTCCATCTTCCTTGCCTACCCCTCCCAATCTTCCCATCCGTTCCCATCCCTCATAAGGCTCCGGTTCGCTTTGCAGGTGAGGCCGCCTGGGCGAGGTGCTCGTTCCCCAGTTGTAGGCTATCCCCCGACCCAATGTTACAAGCTCCCAGCTCAGACAGTGGCTATCCTGAGTGTGGATTTTTCCACACTGCCTCCATGAAAATGAAAAAAGGAAGCTTGTAGTTTGACGTGGCCGTTAATCTACCTAAAATGAGCCACGGGATCTCCTTTTTACGTGGAATCCGAACCGCAAGACAAGGCATTTCACTTTGAAAATCCCACATGCATTGGCCTTGAATCGAACCCGGTTCACCTTGGTGAGGGAAAGAGCTTGACCGTTGCACAACCACGCCCACGCTGGGTTAGTTTCTTATTTCCTGGGGCACCTACCCCATCCCTCTCCCTGCTAAAGCTGCACACACTCCTAGAGTCATTACATAAATACAGGATGCCAAACAAATTCAACACACATAACCAACTACATGGGGCTGATGACCAAGATGTCCCAAGTTCCTAAACTGAATTATTAACAACAACTACAACAACTAACTTCTTTCTTTAGCAATATAGACTACTGTAATGCTAGCATCTACAAGTTTTTCGTAGCCTGAAGAAAATGGCGTTTAGAGAGTTGGAAGATCTCAGGGATTTTAGAACACACCTCTTGGCGGTCGCCCCGGAGGTCCGGGTTGATTCCCGGCTCTACCAATACTCTTAATTCTGGGTGGTGGGCTGAAATGGCCCTCATGAGACAAACCTGAGAAGAGGTGAGTTCGATTCCCACCTCAGCCATCTCGGAAGTAGTTTTCCGTGGTTTCCCACTTCTCCTCCAGGGAAATGCCGGGATGGTTACTAACTGAAGGCCACGGCTGCCTCCTTCCCTATCCTCATCTAAATTACAAATACACACACTAATACAGAATCCACAATAACACAGGATGTCAAACAAAATCCCCCATTGACCCAAGTACACTGAGACGAATGACCACGATGTCCAAGCACCTAAACAGAAACAACAACAACAACAACAACATCAACAAGTAGTCCGTGAAGAACTATACAGCCTATTTTCATATATCCTACTTATGTTAACTGCCACTATGAACATATAAAATTTCAGTTTGATTGCTGTGATAGATTCGTAGATAAATATTTCGGATGGTCGCCATGTTAGATTTTATATATGTAGGTCCTAGAGTTATGTACTGTTACATGGAGATTATAGTGTACGTGCAGCATTCAAATTTCAATCGCATGATTAGGACACAAGAAGTAACAAGGAGATTTTAAAATTTCGCACAGCTGCCATCTTGTGGTTATGGAATCAATTGAAATAAATTAGATGCCAGTGGATTAACATTCGTATAAGGATTTACTGTACCAAGTTTCACTGCACTAGGATGGTTAAATTGCGAGAATCGTCCATGTGAATATTTATACTTCGCGTCGCCGCCATGTTGGATTTGTGATCAACAGGTTATTTAAAGTCCTATAGGTGAACTTATGTTCATAGCTCCTATGAACATAAAGAAATTCAGTTTGATTGCTATAATAGATTCGTAGATATTCAGAGCCGTCTAAATATTTCGGATGGTCGCCATGTAGGATTGTTAAATGTATAGGCCATAGAGTCATGTACCATTAAAGGAAAATTATTGCGTAGGTTCATTATTCAAACTTTCACTTCGATCGCATGATTACGACACAAGAAATAAAAACTTAATTTTAAAATTCGCACAGACGCCATTTTGAGGTTATGTAAAAATTGAACAAAAATGGATACCAGTGCATTACAATGTGTATAAATCTTCCTGTGCCAGATTTCATTGCGTTTGGAACATTAAATCGCGAGAAAGGTCTATTAAAATTTTTAATTCGCTTGGCCGCCATGTTCGTTTTGTAGTGAACCGGTTTTTGAAAGTCTTACAGATGAACTTCCAGTAGTGCCCTTTATCTCCGTACAAAATTTTAGGGTGATACCGCTAATAGTTTCGGAGATATAGAATGCCGGTGAAATATTTCGCACAGCCGCCACCTTGTGGTTATGTAAACAATTGAACGATGTTTGATGTCGGTGCATTACAATGTGTATAAACATATACTGTACCATGTTTATTGTGTTTGGTTGGTTAAATCGTGAGAAACGTCTATTTAAAAGTCGAAAATTCGCGTGGCTGCCATGTTGGTTTTGTAGTTACCAGATTTTCAATAGTCACATAGGTGAACTTCTAGTAGTTCCCTTTATCACCGTAAAACAATCCAGGGTGATATCGGGAATACTTTCGGAGATATTGAATGCTGGTGAAATATTTCGCACAGCCGCCATGTTGGATTGGTGAGACAACAAAATTTGAAGGTCACGGTCGGGGTAGCCCGGAGTAGTGCTATGAACTTACCGAGTTTCATTGAAATCGCTCCAGCAGTATATACGTTATTTAGGGGGGGGGGGACACACACGCGCGCACACACTGACACACGGACAAAAGGTGATCTCATAAGCCTATTTTATCAAAATTGAAAATAGGCTAAAAACAACAACAACAAAGCGATCTAAAATGTTGCGCTAGAACGCATATAATGGAGTTTTGAAACGCAGGGTATTCTGGCTTATTTATATCACAAAAAGAAAATTGAGATTTTTAGCCGATTTTCAATTTTGAAAAAATAGGATTATGATATCACCTTTTGTCCGTGTGTGTGTGAGCGTATGTGTGTGTGTGATTCGTGTGTGTGCCCCCCCCCCCCCCTAATAAAATCTAAACGGCTAGAGAGATTTTAATGAAACTCGGTAAGTTCATAGCTCTATTCCGGACAACCCCGACCGTGCCCTTCAAATTTTGTTACGTCTCACCAATCCAACATGGCGGCTGTGCGAAATATTTCACCAACATTCAATATCTCCGAAACTATTACCGATATCACCCTGAAATTTTGTACGGTGATAAAGGGAACTACTAGAAATTCACTTATGTGACCTTTGAAAACCTGGTAACTACAAAACCAACATGGCGGCCAAGCGAATTTGCGACTTTTAAATGGACGTTTCTCGCGATTTAACCAACCAAACGCAATGAAACTTGGCACAGTATATGTTTATATACATTGTAATGCACCGACATCTAACTTCGTTCAATTGTTTACATAACCTCAAAATGGCGTCTGTGCGAAATATTTCACAGGCATTCAATATCTCCGAAACTATTTATGATATCAACCTGAAATTTTTGTACGGTGATAAAGAGCACTGCTACAAGTTTATCTATGTAACTTTCAAAAACCTGTAAACTACGAAACGAACATGGCGGCCAAGGGAATTTGACACATTCTAATACATTTTTCTCGTGATTTAATCATATGAGCGCATTGAAATGCGGTACAGTAAATGATTATACATAATGTCATTCACTGGCATCTAATTTAGTTCAATTGTTTACATAAACTGAAGATGGCGGTAGTGCGAAATTTTAAAATTAAGTTTTAATTCTTGTGTCGTAATCATGCGATCGAAGTAAAATTTTGAATAATGAAGCTACGCAATAATTTTCCTTTAATGGTACATAACTCTATGACCTATAGTCTACATATAACAATCCAAAATGGCGAGCATCCCAAATATTTTGACGGTTCTCAATATCTAAGAATCTTTTCCAGCAATCAAACTGATTTTTTTAAATGTTCATAGAGGCTATGAACATAAGTTCACCTATATGACTTTCAGTAACCTGGTGAGCACAAATCCAACATGGCGGTGACGCGAAGTATAAATATTTAAATGGACGTTTCTCGCGATTTTACCATCTGAGTGCAGTGAAACTTTGCACGTTAATGCTTATACAAATGTTAATCCACTGATATCTAATTTATTTCAATTGTTTTTATAACCACAAGATGACAGCTGTGCGAAATTTTAAAATCTCGTTTTTACTTCTTGTGTCCTAATCATGCGATTGCAGTCTGAAAACCACACGTACACAATAATCTTCATGTAATAGTACATAAATAAAAATCCAACTTGGCTACCATCTGCAATATTTAGTCGGTTCTCAGTATCTACGAATCTAACTTAGCAATCAACCTGAAATTCTGTATGTTGACAGAGGCAATTAATATGAGTAGGATATATGAAAATAGGCTGTATAGTTCTTCACCGAACTACTTGTTCATTATATTTCTGAAAATTAAGTCATGGGCACCCTTAAGATATCAAAATATATTTAAAACAGACGGAGCAATTTAAACTATAAGAATCAAATTCCAGTAATTTTTCTAGATTTTCGTCGACTTTGCTGCGGGGTTCCACCAAGATGTAGACTGCAGGCGGAAGCAGGCGATGGCTTCTTCTCACAGCGGAGGTGACGTCACGGTGTCTCTCCATAGCGCCATCGGGTGGTCGTGGTTTGATCCCAGTGGAGGAGGATGACAGGTTGGCAAAGGTTGTCACTGGAATCGATTAACGATCAGCAGACAGGGCTGTGAAGAGACCGGGTGACCTCAACTACACTGCGAGAAAATGCCACCGCATTGCGGAGCGCAGTCGTAATCGTTCACCTGACGAAGCTGCCATGTGGTAGCGAAACTGGTAGTTAAGACGGAATACTTTACTGTAGGCCTACACGAACCTCAATTAGGGCTGTTGTTAATTCATTTTAAGGGCTAGGGACATATTGTGCAATAATTCCGTGTACAGTACTTGGGTGTGTTGGATTTGTATGATTTATTTATTTATTTCGAGTCATAAGCACAGCAAAAAGAAACATAGGAAACAAACCAAAGATTGATAGAATAAATTTTAAATGACAAACTAAAGAATATTAGCCCAAAATTGTGCAACAGTAACAGCGTTGTCTGACGCATCAACAAGCCCTTGTGTGGAACATGATGTAGGGCAACTAGGACGTGTTTAGTTGTCTGTTCCTCCCCGCAGTCACACAAGGTGGAAGATTCCTTCAAAAAGCCCCATTTGAACAGGTTGTCCTTAGTTCGTCCAACGCCACTCCTGAGCCGATTTAAGGACTTCCACACTCTCCAGACTTGATTTCCACCAGGAGGAAGGTTCTCAGAAGGAGCCATCCAATCATTACAATCAGATATTGCTGTCCACCGAGATAATCTGGCTGCTCCAGGCCGACCGGTGAGGGGAGTAGTAGTTCTCATGAAGCTCTTCCTAGATTTGAGCCTACTAAGTGGTGGCTGGTAACCATGTAACAGATGATCAGTGTTATGTTCTGCTTTATGTCTCTCAAGATTGGCTGCAACTTCACGCCTTACATCTGGAGGAGCAATCCCCGCTAGCTTGTGGAGTTTATCAATAGGTGTAGCTTTGAGACATCCCGTTACTATCCTGCAGGTTTCATTTAGAGCCACATCAACTTGATTTGCATGAGATGATTTGCGCCACACAGGGCATGCATATTCAGCTGCAGAATAACACAAAGTCAAGGCTGATGTTCTTGGTAAATTGGGATCTGCACCCCATATACTGCCAGTAAGCTTCCGCAAGATGTTGTTACGAGCAGCAACTTTCTGCCTGGTGTTAGTGCAGTGTTTACTGTAGATCAACGTTCGATCTAAGGTGACACCCAGATATTTGGGCTAGAAACAATGTTCAAGCTCTTTATCTTCCCATAACACTGTAAGCTTTCTATAGGCTTCTCGAGTGCGTAGGTGGAAAGCACAAATTTGAGTTTTAGCAGGGTTCGGTCTCAAATTATTGACTCTATAGTACTCAGAGAGGTCCTTCAAAGCAACAGTCAACTGGTTTTCTACTGGCTAAAAATCTCTGGCCTGTGTGACTAAAGCAAGATCATCTGCGTAGATGAAGCTCTTTGTAAGAGAAGGTTGAGGCTGATCATTTGTAAATATGTTGAACAATATGGGGGAAAGGACACTACCCTGAGGCAAGCCATTCCTTTGACTTCTCCATCTACTCCTTCTACCTACTTGTATGATAACGTGAGTTCACGCCCACTGGATGTAATTTTATAAAATTTTGTTGTAGGCCTATATTGTCTCCACTACAAAATTAGAGTGATGGTTGGTTCCTTATTTCGGGGGCTACGACAACGCGGTAGCCCCGTGTACTTTGGGTGTGTGTAGAATCTGTCTGATAACCGGTGTTAATTGTGATGACTATATTAATGTGTGTTATCTGTTTTAATTCAAGTAAGGAGTGCAGACAATAATTACAAGTAGTTCCTACTTTTGCTACCAAATCCTACCGTCCACAACACCTAGCTTGCGGACTTGGCTACTAGATGGCATCGCAGTCAGCACCTGGCGACGAACGTTGAAACTAATAGGGCGTTATCAATTCAAACCAACAAATTTTGGCTTCACACAAGTGTAGTTGGTGGAAGGCTCCTTATAATGCCATAAATCTATGACTTGGGACCGCCGCCGGCTTTACTTCCCCCCGAAGGAAGGCATACTGAGAGATTTTTAACGCTCTTAAACTGGAGTGATTTTTAGAGTAAACGTTGTCAAAAGTTATAAAATAATAGTACATTGTGCAACGAGCCTATAATGGCAATAATTAAGACACGAGTATGTTTATAAAACGAACGTAAGCGATTTTTATAATTTCCATACGACTGTTTATGTTCGACGATAATTATAACTTTATTATATGTTTTAACATAAATATTCATACTTATCTGTTGAGATTCAGTCACTAGAATTTTGTGATCAGAGTGCAAGCGCTGGGTAGGATATCTCTGTTTTCCAAGTGCTCTGATCGACCGACGCATGCGCTGTGTGTGCTTGGCAATGTTTACAGCCTGCCGATGTGCATCTGCATTTAGTCAAACTGTCACTGAAGTCGTTTGAAAGCAATGCACTGTGTTGAAATTGGAGTTGGGGATATTAAGGTATATACAGTGCTATTTCTAGTCTCATATTCGCCACTTTATTTACGCGAACATATGCACGGTGCACTTTCGGTAATTTATATAGACATGTTGGATTTTGAGCGCATGCGCGAAGGTACCCTTACCTAATTGGTCAAACAACTGTTTCTTGAGCTCTGATTGGTGGGAGAAACTGTTTCATAACGAAAAATAGTGTTATGAAGAGCCTCTTTTTTTAGCATATGGCTTTTAGTGCCGGGAGTGTCCGAGGACATGTTCGGCTCGCCAGTTTTGTAGCTGCTTCGAGACGCACACCCGATGGGTGAGCTACAAGTACCGTTGGGGAGGGAAGTTGGAATGTAAGGACGAGGAGTTGAAAGGTAGCGGCTGTGGCCTATAGTTAGGGACCAACCCCGGCATGTACCTGGAAGGAAGATGGGAAACCACAGAATACCATCTTTAAGGTTGCCGGCGGGAGGATTCGAACCTCCTCGCCTCCTGGATGTGAGCGACTGCCAGCAATCACGCCGTAACGACCACGGCTAACTCACCCGGTAGCCTCATTATGATACAGTTTTCTGACACATGTCGCCTCCGTAGCGTAGCGGTCAGCATGGTTAGCTGCCGCCCTGGAGGTCCTGGGTTCGATTCCCGGCTCTGCCACGAAATTTGAAAAGTGGTATGAGGACTGGAACGGGGGCTACTCAGCCTCGGGTGGTCCAAATGAGTAGAGGGGGTTCGATTCCCACCTCAGCCATCCTCGAAGTGGTTTTCCGTGGTTTCCCACTTCGTCTTCGGGAAAATGCCGGGATGGTCCCTACTGCAAGGCCACGGCCACCTCCTTACCTCTTCCTCGCCTATACATCCCAATCTTCCATCCCTTCCCATCCATCGTGAGGCCCCTGTTCGCTTTGCAGGTGAGGCCGCCTGGGCGAAGTGCTGATCACACCTCCCCAGTTGTATCCATCCCGTCCAGATGTTCCAGGCTCCAGGACACTGCCCATAGAGGCGGTAGTGGTGAGTTCCCTCGCTGAGTCCGTGGGAACCACCAACCTAGAGGGTAAATTGACTAAATAAATAAATAAATAAAATAATTTCTGACACACAATGTTTACATTACAGTAATTACCCTCCAGAAGACTAAGTAACTTGTCTCTTTGACAGCAACTGATTGAAACAACTGATCTTCAGAGTTAGACTATAGAACAACCTCTATGTTGAAGCACCAGTATGGGGCGTGGTGGTTCAGTGGTCAAGCTGCTTACCTCAGATCGTGTTTGATTCCCGGTCAATGCATGTGAGATTCTTAAAAGTGTGATATCACGTCTTGAGGTTCGGATTCCACATACAAATGGAGGTTGCGTGGCTAATGATCGCGAGATTTAATTTCCTTTCTTTTTGACACACTAGCAAAAAAACAAATTGAGGAAGAACTTTTAATCATATGCAATCTTTTTCAGATTGTGTCACACTTCCCAACGATTGGTTGTTGTTGCTTATTTTAGGTGCTTTGCGACTTTGTAGCCCCATGTACTTGGGTGTGTGTGGGGAGGAGAATTTTTGTGATAACTTCTGTTATTGTAATGGCTGCACTATTGTGCGTATTTGTAAATTGGGGAAATGATTGGGAAGGAGGCGGCCGTGGCATTAAGTTAGGTACCATCCGGGTATTGTCGTGAAGTAGAAGTGGGGAAATCACGGAAATACACTTCCAAGATGGCTGAGGTGGGAATCGATTCCACCTGTTCTCAGTTTTGCCCTTACGAGGCTGAGTATACAAAGTTCCAGGCTTCACACCAGAATTACAATTTCTTGGCAGAGCCAGGAATCGAACGTGGACCTTCTAGGCAACAGCCAACAATGATAGCCACTACAGCATGTGGTGGTCTCCAATAATTGGCCTTCGTGTTGACCGACTGAAAGTTACAATTCAATTGTTAATAAGGCAACAAACAAAGACTCGCTTGATCTTCGAGTTGCTGCAGCATTCCATCGTAGTCGTGGTCCCCGAATTGGTTTAAAATTCTGGCCACTTCCTATATGCAGTAACTCTCAGGTTCATTTGTCTCCTACTGTTGTTACCGTCCTAGAAAGGTTTGCGAGGAAGAAAGGCTGTCAACGAATCTTTCTAAATGGTGTAAAGTTGAACTAGAGGTGGAAGAATTTATAGCGCACTGGCAGCTTCAAAGTCGTTAAATCTTTTGTTGTACGAGTGAGTCGCGTCTGTCTGCGTTGAGCCTCATTACGATGCAAGGATTCGGTTGGCAACATACTACCAGACTGGCTGCGTGGCTCAGCGGTAAGATTCTCGCCTGCTCATCCCATGATAGCGGGATTGAATCCCGGCGCATTCAGTTGGCATTTGAGGGTCAAATGTGAGAGAGCCGTGTTAAAGATCCCCTTTTGGGCGAAATTCAATCAACCTGGCGTCTCTAAAAGCCGCAGTAGTTGAAAGAGACCTGAAACCCATATGTAAGTTATATGTGCAATGTTTCAAACTAGGAACTATGAAGTTTTTTGTTGTATGGGGCAATGACTGTCACTGCACAGTTGCACTTAGTAGGCTATATTTCAGGCGCTCACATACTGTGTCGACGGGTGTACTGTACATAACTAAAGCCCTGCGCGAATGCGGATATCCGCAACATGTTTCGCCATGCGGATATAATTTGTATGGCTGTGCGGATATCGGTTGAGCTGCGGATAATGTTTGGAGTAAATTTGCGGATAAATTTTAGAAAACAACCCGAACTTGCTGAATATCATTACTAGGACCCAGATATTTATGGCATATCATATTTTTCCGTTATGTTTCTTTTATCATTTCAAATGATCTTGTCGACTTCATCGTTATGCTTTGGTCTACCGTTATGCGTTACGGTCACGGCGTGTATGACGTCATCATGTTGTTCAGTGCATATGCACCGAGTCTGAGTTTACTCCTGGGGTCTGGCGTTATTCGATACGGACACGGCGTGTATGACGTCATCATGTTGTTCACTGCATATGCACTGAGTCTGAGTTTACTCCTGGGGTCTGGCGTTATTCGATACGGACACGACGTGTATGACGTCATCATGTTGTTCACTGCATATGCACTGAGTCTGAGTGTACAGGCCGGACGATTGTTTTAGACGAGTGAAAAATCATAATGGAAGCCTGGAGGCGAGTTACTGCAGTACCTGTGTTGTTATCACCTGCCTCAAGCGGTCCGATGATTGACAACGCTCTTTCACACCACTCCTGAAGTACAGTCATTGGCAAATATAATGGTGTTCTGTTCGTAACTATGTAACTTGTACTTCCGCGTCACACAATACTTCGGCGTGGACTGTACTGTCTGCTAAGTCTGGAATTCCATTACATCAGATCGGTGGTGACAAGTGTGAAGCGATAGGGTGAGAGAGTGAGTGTGTGTAGGCTCACCCGCAGGCTTCAAGGTCAAGGGCAATCGTCTAAAACAAACGTCCGGCCTGTACTTCGTTCGCGCTAGCTGCGTGATACTGAATGACCTGCAACTTGTTGATCATGAATCGTTCACGTGATTCTTGCTATTTCTGTACTTGCGGCTTCGTTCGTTAAACTTGCTTACTTACAGTTTACGTAAAGTGTGTTAATAACGGAGTCTGTGGATCGTTCGTTAAACTTGCTTACTTACAGTTTACGTAAAGTGTGTTAATAACGGAGTCTGTGGATCGTTCGTTAAACTTGCTTACTTACAGTTTACGTTAAGTGTGTTAATAACGGAGTCTGTGGATCGTTCGTTAAACTTGTTTACTTACAGTTTACGTAAAGTGTGTTAATAATGGAGTCTGTGGATCGTTCGTTAAACTTGCTTACTTACAGTTTACGTAAAGTGTGTTAATAACGGAGTCTGTTCCCTCCCGCGCGGGAAGCCTAAGTTAATGGGCAATGGAGTCTGAGCCTTTCAATCACGTGTAGCATTTGTAGCATGCGTCATTTGAAATGATATTTATTTATTTATTTATTTATTTATTTATTTATTTATTTATTTATCGTATGGCTTTTAGTGCCGGGAGTGTCCGAGGACATGTTCGGCTCGCCTGAGTCTGTAGCTGCTTCCAGCGGACACCCTAAAGGGTGAGCTACAAGTTCCGTTCAATTTCAAGTAGTTCCAACTTTCGCCACCAGATATCAATGATAAATAGTGGTGAACGTTGGAACTTTGATAGAGCGTTCTGACGAAATCTAACCTAACAATTTTGCTTTACACAAGTTTTGCCTGTGAAAGGATCTTTTACATGCCATAAATCTATGACATGGGACCGCCGGCTTTACTTCCCCTCCGAAGGAAGGCATAATGAAGGATTTTTAACGCTCTTAAAAAATCCGACGACTTCGGCCGGGTTTGAACCCGCTATCTTCGGCACAGCAGTTCAGCATGATATAAAGACTAGTCTCTCAGACTGACTGTAACTTTTTTTTCCATGACAAATGTAAGATGATGATTTACGCTAATCTCATTCAAATTGTGTCATTAAGCATAATTAACACTCCGAACCGAACAGGGTTGCAATTCTGGCTGCATAACATTAATTTTAAACATAGAACTTGACATAGGCTACATAGCCTAAGGAAACGATTTACTCCTCAGAACTGAATATGTTGCTTTAATATTTTATTCAATTGAAAATATTATTGTAGTCTAATGTCAGTAGATTCGGATAACAGCCGTGTGGTTGTGGGGGGATGCGGATAACGGCCGTGCGGTTGTGGGGCGGATGAGGATAACAGTCGTGCGGTTGCGGGGCGGATGAGGATAACAGCCGCGCGGTTGTGGGGGGATGCGGATAACAGCCGTGTGGTTGCGGTGCGGATGCGGATAAAAGCCGTGTGGTTGCGGTGCGGATGCGGATATCAGCCGTGTGGTTGCGGGTGGATGCGAATAACAGTCGTGCGGTTGTGGGGCCGATGCGGATAAAAGCCGTGTGGTTGCGATGCGGATGCGGATAACAGCCGTGTGGTTGCGGGGCGGATGTGAATAACAGCCGTGTGGTTGCGATGTGGATGCGGATAAGGTTTTTTTTTATCCGCGCAGGGCTCTATTTATAACATATCTTCTGGGCATACTAGGTTTATTTCTCCTAAATGGGAAGATTTGAAATTGCGGAGCAAGGATCATGAGACAGATTTCGTTTGTGTTTCTACCTGCTACTGACAATGAGGTTCGGGTTGCAACTGATCACTGCATGCTATAACAAAGAACAAAGTAATTCGCTAAAGGAGTTGTGTAGAAATATAGTTACTGATTAAAGTGCTTCCAAGAGGAGTTCCTTTGTGAATATTCATCCTGCGAGATCGTTTATCCTTTAATATCATTTCTAAATAAAGCCCCGGAGACCGGCGTCTATTGCGTATGCTGTATGATGTCAGAAGTACAGCATAGCAAGGTACTTCAGGCGCGTTGACTTGTTCTCATGTAATGCCCAGGAGAAATCATTCTGCGTTACCTACCAAGCTAAGTCCACTGAGAGGCCTACACTGACGATGTTATAACAAAACAAAAATTCACTTGTAATCAATAACCTCTCTGGGGGACCGAACATGAAGCCATGTTTGAAAGCCAGCAAACAGTTTCGCAGAACTGGCTGATGGGTGGCATATCCTCCAGGCGTTAACCATTGAAAATCTGAACAATGCTCACTACTCGTAGGTCAACGTATGTGAATTCGGGAGAATAAGACCATCCTGCCGGGCAACCTCAATTAAGGTCAACGTATGTGAATTCAGGAGAATAAAACCATTGGTGTGCCTGGTATTCTCACTTAAGGTCAACGCATGTGAATTCAGGAGAATGAAACCATTGATATGTTTGGCATTTTCATTTAAGGTCATTTGCATGTGAATTCAGGATAATAAAACCATTGATATGTCTGGCAACCTCACTTAAGGTCAACGCATGTGAATTCAGGAGAATAAAACCATTGATGTGCCTGGACATCCTCACTCTCTCTGTGATGGGGCTGTTCGCGTAAACATTCAGTGCACAGATGAGAAAGAAGCATTTCCTCATAATCATTGTTGTTTGAAGGGACGGAGCATCCAGGTCATCTGTCTTGAGCTCCATACCTCCAATTTACATTAAAATGAAATCTCCAATGTGAAGTTACCTGAATTATACCACGACCTTCCAGAATAAAAGATCAGTAGATCATTCATGGATTACCATTTCGCAAAATAATTCATAGGAATCATACTGAATTTTATTGTGGAAATACATATGCAATATTTCACATTTATTGGTGAATAGAGAAATCGTAATAATCTCACGTTAAATCCCGGTATTTTCTTGACTGTGCTATAAATGCACTGCAACTGGCCCACAGAAAATATTCCAATAGTTAAACATTACAGTGTAGCCTAAGTGATTTTCGTATACAGTAAAATATCGAAGCGGAGTATTTTTATCTTTATCTCTATCTCCATTTCTATATCTATATCTCTATCTCAATCTGTATTTTAGGTAGTGTACCCAATCATCATCATATGGAACATGTGTTCGTATCCCAGCTAACTCACGGTCTTTCGAGGTATGGGGCGTTCAACCCACTATACGATCACATATTCAGGATTTGAGTCTGTCAGGTGACTACTCTACTTGAAAGAAACAACATATTCCTAAGTATAACATTTAATGATAGTAAATCATGGCAATACAACATAAAACACAAAAAAATACTTTACATTTATTTCCCACAACAAAAATCAAAATTATCTGTGAGTCTCTTCTCCTCAAAATTAGTGCTTCACCGCACTGAAGTCTATCCAAAACATCCTATTATTGATACTCTCTGACATTTGCGAGTGTCCATAGTGTTCTTCACGCGGCACAATTTAACACAAACTGGAATATCACAACACAATAAACACAAATTATACTTAAATGACATTAAATCTGCAATTATTAAACATTTATCCGTTTTACACGGGACATTTATTTACGTAACATTATTTCATTAGCTTATGCCTCGTTTAATAAGTGTTGTGTCGTGCGAATCGTATTATTTTCCCATCAATTTCAAACGCTGAAGTGGTCCCTTCCAAAATACACATAGACATAGATATTTTTATAGCTTCACCATACAACGATTTTCTGGGTCTGGTCAAAATATTATCGTTACAAACGTGTCATGTCATTCAAATTACGCAACCCGTATGAATAAATTAGTGTGAACTGGGCAAATACACCTTACAACAAGATGTTCGGGAAAGAACATATAGCCTACTTTCTCCTAAATGTATGGGTATAGTTATAACTCTCTGTCCTTATCATCTCCTAATTTCTTCCTATTTGAAGTGCAAATTGGCACACAGGATTTGAACAGGGGCGTTCAAACCATAGTTTATAATTTACCCCAGCATTTTGCAATTTCATCAGCAAACACTCCAAACACCGACTACTTACAATAATTGAAACTTCGTTGCTCTAATAAGGCCCATCTACAAAGCGCAGTCGGCAGTCCGTAGTTGGTAGTCCTCGGTCGGCAGTCGCGATCGACTCCGTGTATACTATAGGCACCATACACAACATGAAGTTACAGTTGGTAACTGGCAGTTGGCAGTCGCGAATTTTATCCTTGACTGCCAACTACCCGACTGCAGCAATGTAATAGCCAATCAGAGCAGATCAGAAACTGACGTCACGTTGTTGTTCTGAGTCGTGTACGAATGATATAGGACTAAGTGAAGTAACTTCGCAACCCGTTAATTTATAGGCTAATCTTAAATACACGGTATAACAAAATAATCCATCTCCAAATCATCCATATTGCAAGTTTTGAGGTTATCAACAACGCCTCTGTGCACAAGGAATAAACGAATGTTACTGTATTATTACTCCTAGCAGTCGTTAAGACTGGGTTCACTAACTGGCCGGTATAGAGCGCTGCTCGAATCTATAGTTTCTGCATAGTGCAACTGAAGGCTTGTAGATGTCACTCCGGTGGAGAATGTCGTTTTTTTTTAAATATATAATTTCCATTGCAAAAAGCACCATATAACGCTTTATTTTATAACGTCTCAATACTCAAGAAACAATAAATATAAAAAAATCAAGCAAAAAAGTTCTACTTTGATAGGATTTGAACACCGGCCAGCCACATGAGAGACGGGAGCTCTAACCACACAGCCAATCGTACACTCATAACTAACGCGTTATCGATCAAATACATATAACGTACTGTATTAGCAAATAATCACTTGGACTGAAGATTTCTTCACTGGAGTATATTTCAAACCGAGTTCATTTCATATTAAGTTCATATAATTTTTATCAGTAGGTTATATTGCATGCAACATACTGAAATTAGTAAAATATAGGTCAGAACGAGAGATCAGCTGCCATCTTGTCAAATAGCCGAGACAATTCAGATTTTTTAAGTCACTTCTAGATTATAATATTACAATATAAACTTTTAATTTCGAACGAACCACGTCGCTTAGAACAGATTAAACGATTCTTGGTTCGATGTGCACAAGGAATATACGAATCTTACTGTATTATTACTCCTAGCAGTCGTTAAGACTGGGTTCACTAACTGGCCGGTATAGAGCGCTGCTCGAATCTATAGTTTCTGCATAGTACAACTGAAGGCTTGTAGATGTCACTCCGGTGGAGAATGTCGTTTTTTTTAATATATAATTTCCATTGCAAAAAGCACCATATAGGCCTAACGCTTTATTTTATAACGTCTCAGTACTCAAGAAACAATACATATAAAAAAAAAATCAAGCAAAAAAGTTCTACTTTGATAGGATTTGAACCCAGGCCAGCCACATGAGAGACGGGAGCTCTAACCACACAGCCAATCGTACACTCATAATTAACGCGTTATCGATCAAATACATATAACGTACTGTATTAGCAAATAATCACTCGGACTGAAGATTTCTTCACTGGAGTATATTTCAAACCGAGTTCATTTCATATTAAGTTCATATAATTTTTATCAGTAGGTTATATTGCATGCAACATACTGAAATTAGTAAAATATAGGTCAGAACGAGAGATCAGCTGCCATCTTGTCAAATAGCCGAGACGATTCAGATTTTTAAAGTCACTTCTAGATTATAATATTACAATATCAACTTTTAATTTCGAACGAACCACGTCGCTTAGAACAGATTAAACGATTCTTGGTTCGATAATCGGAACTGGTGGGTCCCATGTTATGGATTATAAATTTTGCATAATTCACACGGCCGCCATCCTGAAATGGTACGTTTGATGACCTTGTAGTTTGGGCACAAGACGCGTCCCTTATGAAGGTAGGTTGTTACCAAATTTGGTAAAGATCTGATGATTAGTTTGGTCGTAATGCATTATTAAGTTTTGACCATTCGATTGGCCGCCATTACCTTTTGGTAAAGATGGTGGCAATATAAAACATGACACTGAGGTGCCCTTTGCCAGTGCTACCTCTGTACCAAATTTCGTTCAATTCGGTTTAACCGTGTTCGAATTGATAGGGGGGGGGGGCACAGACATTCAGAGTACACACACTCACTCACACACACACACACACACACACACACAGACTCACCCACACACATACACACACACAGACAGACATGCAATTTTTGGCCCTGTGTTGATCTCATAAGTCTACTTTCATTTTTTGCAAAAATCGAAAGTAGGCTAAAAATGCCTCTATTTATCTGGTGTAGTTCATTCTTCCTCTGGGAATAACTGAGCCAAATGTTATCCGATTACAACATTCCAACATTGCATGTGTATGGAAATAGTGCATTTAATTCAATTGATATCATCACATCAAGCATATCTTAATTACTTTTCGAAATATCGAGATTCTTCAGTGTCCCACTACACTTTTAAAATAAAAGGATCAGCTCTATTCACTTCCTTTCCGTGCGAACAATGAATTAGTCATGGCTGGCCTCGGCAAGATGGCCGCCGGTTTAGTGGACTACCTGCCACCCCATCCGACTTCCCGCAGGGTCAAGTTCATTTACTGGTGCAGCCATGCTAGAGGTACCCTGAATGGGTCGTGTCCTTACGAATTGAGTCAATCTACTTATTTAATACCTAAATTTAGAGTATAATGGGCTCATCTCGGCTCCTAATTAATATTCATGGCAAGGGATGGATCACGAAATAGCTTTGCCGTTCTGTGGTCGACATCAGTGGCTTCTGCGCGCATCTCAAGTGAGTTTCAAAGTTCTCTCACTGGTGCAGCATGCATATAACAAGAGGAAATCGACGTTTCCTATACGAAAAACCATTAGTATTACCTCTAAGGGCAGATCAATTAATATATGGGCTAACCTAGGGTCTCTAACAGTTATCCCTGGTGGCAAAAACTCTGCGAACAGTGGGTACAGACAGACGCTGTCCCAACTCTGTTGCGAATAACACATGTATGCTCTAAGGCAATACTATATCGTAGATTCGAAGATTAGCCGACCAGATTCGCCAACGCGCAAGCTATTTTCGGATGATCCCCGCAACGTATTGACGTAAATCTCTTGATTCTACGTTACATGCTCGCTGAACGCGGCTCAAACAATATCTCTTACAGATGACTCAATTCTTAAAGCACTCACGTCCTCTATGTACTTACTCATAAGCCAAAGTTCTATGTAGCTCCAAAACAAGTATAAATTTACTGGCTTACATTAACTATCTTAATGGCTCTCAAATACAACCCTGTAGAATATACGTAATAAACATTTATTCAACATTTCAATGACACTGAAAAGCTCTCTTTACCTCGATATTTACGTTTCTTTCTTACTGTTTACAATAACACAGTATTCTTACGCTAGACATGACACACTTTGCACGTACTATAGGCCTGACATGCCGATTATTTATTCATTATTGTTACCGACCCCAGATTATTATTATTATTATTATTTAACGTTACCGTTACTTTCATCAGTGTCTTACGCCTAAATGACAGTAAAAAATCATCCTCCAAGCCATATTTTACCAAAATACGAGGGAGGTGATCTCGTACATAAATGACTGTTGATTCTTAATCTTAGAGTGATGCTTCGTTGTATGGTGAGCTATTAAATCATATCAACATATTAAATTTGTACTCACTTTCATTTTTGCTGGGTTGGTCCAGCATGCCAGCGACTCACCCGCCATGATGCTTATTTTAAGCCATCATGATATTATTCACACGACACATTGTATAAACTTTACACATGGTAATTATATTTTTCACTACTGGCATTTTTACTTTGACACAATACACATTCTTTTACCATATAAACATAAACACTTTTTAAAAATCACTGTAATATAACTTTATACACAATTCTCGCACTATTTTCACACATGGATCCTGGATTGGATTCCCACTATCGCCTGACCTCAGAGATGCGATGCAGCTAACTCCAGACCACCGCTGGTCTCCTTGAAAGTCTATCTTGCGTGTGAGTGTTCGACTCCCGTCACCTACAGTTTATATTTCCTCTACTGCGAATTTGTTCAATCCTAGGTCGCGACTACTTGTGACGCCTCCCAGGCTTCCGTAACTGTAGTGATCATTACCATAATATGTTATTTTACCCATGATAACACTTCCTGGTTATGTTCATTGTCTGTAGCATCATCCTAACTTATCTCTACGCTGTACTGAATCTATACTCACGTATGCTATTACTTATACGTCTGCTGTAGACTAAATCTTACATGATGCATAATTACTGCTATTAAGCTGCCTGATGCGCTTTTCATTGTTCACCGCTAGTACATTTGAGCGTCAATACTTTATAAATTCGCGCACTTTCTTGCGTGATCCGGCAGCGTGTTAGCTCAGGGGTTGAGTCAAGACGAACTGACTTCCCTGCTAAGCTTCTCCTATATAAAGCTTCCTTATGAAAAGTAGTTCACTGGACTTCCAGGACCGACTCTCTTCTTGATATAATACATTTCCAGACAAAGTGAAGTATGATCCTTGTTTGTCTATGCGTGGAGGTCCCAAAATCACTCGCGTGCAAGCAATCGCTTCGGCCAATTAATTATAATTAATAGCTTTCTTCCACGGCGTCATGACGCTAATCCGGTAATTCCCCTCGGTTCCTTCACAAATCCTTACTCCGTAGCCGATGATGTCTGTGCAGAGGTTCATTTATAGATGCAGGCTTTAATTTAGGCGTGAGAACACTCCTAAATTATCTTTCCTAGAATACATGCATCTGGGTGTAAGTTTCATCTCAATTCATTGCTCCATTTGGCTGTAATTAATTAATTAATTTATGTGGGCGACCGCCCCAACTCTCCTGTTTCGCCTTGTCGAAGGGGGATTTTCTCGGTCGTTAATCACGCCCTTCAGCTTCCAGCCACGCCGAAAGTAGGACGTTGGCGCCATGTCTACTCCTCCCACATTCAACTCCGCTTTGTCAAAATGTCAAGCTAGCTCGCTTTCTTGCGTTCTGGCCTCTAAAACGTACATAGGCTGGTATTTTCTGCACTAATCCACCTTAAAAGCTATGATATTCCCGTTCTGGCCGTGAAATCCTGCTATTATAATTATATGCAGATATAACTTGTTGTTCTTCGGGTTCACTGTGGCTGTTCCCCCTCAGAGATCAATGATTCGATTCTGTGAAGAATCATGGGCCTGGTCTTCTTTGATAAAGACCCCAGTTCGATGCCAGTCTGCCGTGTCTAATTGGGCACAGTAGATTTCTTTAGAAAGCTAACTATTGCAATGGGTACCATGTTTCGACTTCCGGAAAATTTTGACATATCTTCGCGTTTCACATCCCCTAGACCCCAAAAACACCGTCAGTTCAAAAGTTTATATATAATTTATGTATATATGTATATATGTATCTATATATATATATATATATATATATATATCACTTTCTTGTGGACACGATAAATACCGCAATTTTGCACCAATCACTTTGAAATTTTTACATAATATGTATCCCTATAAAATATCGGTCGAGTTCGTTAATGGACACAATCGGTCGAAGGGGGTGAAAATGGGGGGCTTTTTTCGAAAAAGTGAAATATCGCTATAACTCTCTTAATATTTGAAATATCGAATCCATTCAAAGTTCATACTATGTGTCCGATAAGTCTCAAACATTTATGATTGAAAAGTTTTTTGATAGCACCAACCATTGACCATAGGGGTGGGAAAAAGTGGGTTTTTCAGGAAACATTAATCATATCTCTCATAATAGCCACAATATCAAAACCGTACAAAATGGACAATATTCCCCTAATAATTACCTAAAACTTTTGTCTGAAAGAATGTTTGATATGACCCACCATTACGCCAAGGGATGAGAAAAATGATTTCGGAATTGTAAGAAAATTCCAAGAGCCGTCAGAGGTGGCCATGACAACACTACTAAATTGATGAGGGATGAGCCATCGGACTTTGCCATGACAACGCACTTGCACGAGATCACATTTAGTTTTCTATCTAAGTGTGAAGCGGCTTCGGTGACTTAACTGGTAGCATGCTGAACTTCTATGCCCAAGGTCGCGGGTTCAAAGCCGGCCGAAGTCGTCGGATTTTCTAAGAGCGCTAAAAATCCCTCAGTGTGATTTCCTTTGCAGGGGAAGTTCCAACGTTCGTTGCGAGTTGTTGGTTGCGGTGGCATCTAGTAGCCAAGTTCACAGCTAGGTGTCGTTGACGGTAGTATTTTTAGTAACATTAGGAACTACTGCTTGAAATTGACCGTCTGCAGTCCTTACCTCAATTACAGACTAATACAGCCATCGCAATTCACACCGTTCATCAGACAGATTCTACACTCACCCTACGTACACGGAGTTACATGACCGCGTTTTCGCAGCCCCTAAACTGAGGAACCAAACAAAATCTCTGCGGGAGATAAAATTTTGCGTGAACAAGTAACAGACCGTTAGATAGTTACACATCAGTGTCGAAACCTTGTATAAGGACAGTGTGACCACAAGTATAACAAGTAGTTCCGTGAAGAACTATACAGCCTATTTTCATATATCCTACTTATGTTAATTGCCACTATCAACATACACAATTTCAGTTTGATTGCTGTAATAGATTCGTAGATATTGAGAACCGACTAAATATTTCGGATGGTCGCCATGATGGATTTTATATATGTAGGTCCTAGAGTTATGTACTGTTATATGAAGATTATTGTGTACGTGTAGCATTCAAACTTCAATCGCATGATTAGAAGACAAGAAGTAACAAGGAGATTTTAAAATTTCCCACAGCTGCCATCTTGTGGTTATGGAAACAAATGAAATAAATTAGATGCCAGTGGATTACCATTCATATAAGGATTTACTGTACTGCACTGGGATAGTTAAATTGCGAGAAACGTCCATGTGAATATATATATTTCGCCTCCAGGTTATTTAAAGTCCTATAGGTGAACTTAAGTTCATAACTCCTATTGTGCCCAATCGGACACAGCAGACTGGCATCGAACTCGGGTCTTATCAGAGAAGACCAGGCCCATGATTCTGCCTAGAGTCGAACCATTGATCTCTGAGGGGGAACAGTTACAGGGAACCCGAAGAGCAATGAGATGTATAATGACATATAATAATATAGCATGATTTCACGGCTAGAATGTGAATATCATAGCTGTTTAAGGGATTAATTGTTAGAAAATGCAGTCATATGTACGTTTTCGAAGCATAGTAGCATGAAGGCAAGCCAGCTTGACATTTGACTAATCGCAGCCAGCGGATGGGAGGAGATTCGTGGCGCCGAAGGAACTCATTTCGTCTGGACCGCTGGGACAGCTCGAAATTAATGACCCTGGGATTCCCCAATGGACAACACTTGAGACCGGAGTGGGGATGATTGTCCACGGAAATTAATTGATTGCAGCCAATTGGAGCATCGAAATGGAATAAAATGTACACCCAGGTGAATATATTCTAGGAGAGATAATTTAGGAGTTGTCTCACACCTAAATTAAAGCCTATATCTCTAAATAAGCCTGTTAACACCGAGCTTACGCTCGAGAGGAATGATTTGGTGACCAGCAAGAGGGGATTCACCATGGTGGCGTCATGTCGCTAAGGAATAAGGCAATTAATTGTAATTAATAGGCCGAAGCGATCGCTTGCACGCGAGTGATTATGGGACTTCCACATGTAGATAAACAATGTGTATACGTCATTTTGAATGGTTATGCTTTATTTCAAGACAGGAGTCGCTCTCGTGTGTCCTGTGGACTACATTTTACGAGAAACCTTTATATAGGGGAAGCAGCACAGACCAAGCCAGTTCGTCTTCAGTTGCTCTTCAGTTCATCTGCAGTCTACACGTAAACTAAAACGCTGCCAGTAATGCGCGAAATGTTAGAGTATCGACGCTCGAATGTATATGAAGAACAATGGAAGCGCATCATATAGCTTCTTAATGGAAATCAAGAATCGCGTAAGATTTAATCTACAGCAGATATTTATCCATTATTATCCGCAAATGTAGTTCGCTACAGCGTAGCAATAATTTAGGATGGTTTTGGACACTGAATACCAGGAGGTATTGTCATACTTATAAATGACGCAGTATCGTCAGGATCATTACAGTTATGGGAGCCCGAGAGGCATCACAAGTAATCATGACGGTGAAATGAACAGTATTGAAGGTGACGAGGATCGAACGCACGTACACGCAGATAGACTTTCACGGAGACCAGCGGTTGTCGTAGCTTCATCGCATCTCTGAGGTCAGGCGTTAGGAGGAGTCCGATTAAGGATCAACCTGTGAAATAGTGCAAAAGTGTATATAAGTTTTATTATAGTGATTTCAAAAGTGTTTATGTGTATTGTGAAATAATATGTATCGTGTTAAAGTGAGAAAAGCCACTGATAAAAGTATGATTATCGTGTGTGAAAATTGAGATACCATGTGGTGTGTGAGATATAGTATGATGGCTTAAATCAAGCGTCATGGTAGGTCCGTGGCTGGTGAGCTGGAATAATCCAGCGAAAATGAAAAGTGAGTAAAAATTTACAGTGTTATTCTAACTAAATAGTTCACCATACAACGAAACATCACTTTAAGACTAAGATGTAACAGTCACTTATGTACGAGCTATCACCACTCGTATTTGGTAGAATATGGCTTGGAAGGTGATTTGTTTAGGGCCATTCAGGCCTAAGATAGTGATGAATGTAACGGTAACGTTAAATGATAATAATAATAATAGTAATCTGGGGTCGGTAACAGTAAAGTAAAGTAATAGGCATTTATGACCTAAATATCGTTCGAAGTGTGTCATGTCTAATATAAAGATACTGTATTTGGTAAACAAAAAGAAAGTAACGTGAAATATAGCGAGATACGAGAGTTTTTCAGTGTCAGTGAAGTGTTGAATGAATATTTGATATGGTCAATTCTTAGGATTGTATTTGAGAACCATTAAAGTAATGTAAGCCAGTAAATTTATACTTGTTTTTAGGAGCTATTTGAAGCTTTGGCTTAAGAGTAATCGCAGAGAGGACGTGAGTGCCTCAATAATTGAGTCATCTATGAGAAGTATTGTTTGAAGCCGCATAGAGCGAGCGAAGTAACGTAGAATCCAGTGATTTACGTCAATAAAGTTGCGGGGACCATTCTAACATAGCTTGCACGTTAGGTGAAATGTTGGCTAATCTACGAGATAGTATCGCCGTTGTGCATACTTTTATTATTCGCAGCGGATTGGAACGGACCTCGTCTGTATCCATCGCTTGCAGGAATAATTGCCACGAGGGATGTTCTTCGAGACCCCGTGAGCATATGTATTAAATGATCTGCCCAGAGAAGAGATTCATGTTCGTCGTATAGGAAACGCAGATTTCCTTATTATATTGTAGGCAGCTGCTGATGAAGAATCTTGTATTCTCATTATGATGCGCGCCCAAAGCCACTTGTATTCGCCACAGAACGGCAAGGCTATTACAGGATCCATCCCCAGCCATGAATGTTAATTAAGGTGCCGAGTTGAGCCCATTACACTATAAATATAGGTGGTAAATAATCAGAATGACTCAATTACTTGAGACAATACTCAACGTAACTCCATTGTACTGCAATTGTAAACAAAGATGACCTTGCTAGCAGCAAGAGGGGGGTGGTATGTATGCCACGAAGGGTGGCAGCCATCTTGCTCGGCCAGCTGGAACTAATTTTATTGCCTGCTTGGAAGGGGAGGTTTGGAGACCCAGTCCCTTTATTTTAGAAGCAGAGTGGGACACTGAAGAATCTCGATATTTCGAAATGTAATTAAGATATGATTGTTCTGATAATGCCAATTGAATTAAATGATGTGTTTCAACACACATACATTGTTTGATCGTTGTGATCGGATAATATTTGGCCCAGTTATTCTCTGAGGAGGAACGCTGAGCCAAATAAATGTAGGCATCTTTTTAAAGTGCATTTTTGCCCAGTTCACACTAATTTATGCAGACGGGTAGATGATTTCTAATAACATGACACGTTTGTAACGATAATAATTTCGACCAGACCCAGAAAATCGTTGTATGGTGAAACTATAAACATTTCTATCCATGTGTATTTTGGAAGGGAAAACGTACCACTTTTAGCGTTTCATATTGATGGGAAGGAGGAAGATGATTCACACGACACAACAACATTTGTTAATTGAGGCATAAAATAACGAGTTTATGTTAATGAAAGTAAATGCCCGTGAGAAACGGATTAATGTTTTATTAGTACAGAATTAATGTCATTTAAAGTGATATTGTGACTTTTGTGTTATGATACTCCAGTTTGTTGATGAACACTATGGAGACTCGTAGATGTCTGAAAGTATCAATGATAGGATGCTAGAAATAGATTTGAGAGCAGTGTAGCACTAATTAAGAAGAGACTCACAAAATAACCTTGATTTTCATTGTGGGAATTAAATGTAAATTATCCTTTGTTTGTATTTTGTTGTATAGCCATGACTTTATATCAGTAAATGTTTTATTTAGGAATATGTTGTTTCTTTCATGTAGAGTAGTTACCTGACTGACTCAAATCCTGAACATGTGGTCGTATGGTGGGCATGAACGTCCCATACCTCGAAAGACCGTGAGTTAGCTGGGATACGAACACATGTTCCACATGATGACAATTGGGTACACTATGAACATAAAAATATTCATTTTGATTGCTATAATAGGTTCGTAGATATTCAGAGCCGTCTTAGTATTTCGGATGGTCGCCATGTTGGATTGTTAAATGAATAGGCCATAGAGTCATGTACCATTAAAGGAAAATTATTGCGTAGGTTCATTATTCAAACTTTCACTTCGATCGCATGATTACGACACAAGAAATAAAAACTTAATTTTAAAATTCGCACAGCCGCCATTTTGAGGTTATGTAAACAATTGAACTAAATTAGATACCAGTGCATTACAATGTGTATAAACATTTCCTGTACCAAGTTGCATTGCGTTTGGATCATTAACTCGCGAGAAAGGTCTTTAAAATTTTCAAATTCGCTTTGTACCATTAAAGGAAAATTATTGAGTAGCTTCATTATTCAAACTTTCACTTCAATTGTATGATTATGACACAAGCAATAAAACTTAATCTTAAAATTTTGCACAGCCGCCATCTTGAGGTTATGTCAACAATTGAACTAAATTAGATGCCAGTGCATTACAATATGTATAATCTTTTACTGTACCACATTTCACTGCGCTCAGATGGTTAAATGACGAGAAAAGCCTATTCAAATGTTTCAAATTCGCTTGACCGCCATGTTCGTTTTGTACTTGAGGATTTGGAAAGTTACACAGATAAACTTGTAACAGTGCCCTTTATCACCGTACAAAATTTCAGGGTGATATCATAAAAAGTTTCGGAGATATTGTATGCCACTGAAATAGTTCGCACTACCACCATTTTGAGGTTATGTCAGCAATTGAACTAAATTAGACACCAGTGCATTGCGATGTGTATAAACATTTGCTGTACCATGTTTCATTACGTTGGGATGGATAAATCGCGAGAAAAGTCTATTTAAAAGTCTCAATTTCGCTTGGCCGCCATGTTGGTTTTGTAGTTACCAGGTTTTTGAAAGTCTCATAGGTGAGCTTCTAGTAGTTCCCTTTATCACCGTACAAAATTTCAGGGTGATATCGGTAATAGTTTCGGAGATACTGAATGCTGGTGAAATATTTCGTTTTGTAGTTAACTGGTTTTTGAAAGTCATATAGATTAACTTCCAGTAGTGCCCTTGATCTCCGCACAAAATTTCAGGGTGATACCCCTAACAGTTTCTGAAACAAAGAATGCCGGTGAAATATTTCGCACATCCGCCATCTTGTGGTTATGTAAACAATTGAACGAAGTTAGATGTCGGTGCATTACAATGTGTATAAACAACTACTGTACCAAGTATTATTGAGTTTGGTTTGTTAAATCGCGAGAAACGTCTATATAAAAGTCCAAATTTGCGTGGCCGCCATGTTGGTTTTGTAGTTAACAGTTTTTCAAAAGTCACATAGGTGAACTTATAGTAGTTCCGTTTATCACCGTAAAAAATCCAGGGTGATATCGGGAATAGTTTCGGAGATATTGAATGCTGGTGAAATATTTCGCACAGCCGCCATGTTGGATTGGTGAGACGTAACAAAATTTGAAGGGCACGGTCGGGGTTGTCCGGAATAGTGCTATGAATTTACCGAGTTTCATTGAAATCGCTCCAGCCGTTTAGAACTTATTAGGGGGACACACACACACCTCACCCACACACACACATACACACGCGCGCGCGCACACGCACACACACACGGACAAAAGGTGATCTCATAAGCCTATTTTTTCAAAATTGAAAATAGGCTAAAAATGGACCCCAAATGACAAGAATGTTACCTTCCCCTTAAGACAATAAAATGTTTAATATATGCATAAAATGACGAAAAACAACGGTAGCTACGCTCGCTAAACAAAGTGAATCGGCAATGTGTAAATCTTATGTGTGTTTAATGTTTATTGTGGCAGTCTCATCTCTGTAGATTTACGTCTCATAAATAAATTCCGTAGGGATAAAATTAAAAACATATTGCTCCCTGACTTTCCCGGTGACACACGAAAACTCCTTTCCTCAAATCCTTAACCACATGAGAGCCGGTCAGAGGTCACCTGGGCCTAGGAGTCTAGACATATCTCTGATCTAGAATCACATGTTCGCCCCAAGACACTGACAGTCAAAGGTGGTAAGCAGAGTCATTCTTTCTGTAGTCCGTGGTAAAAACCAGGTTTGGATGAATGGTAATTTTAATACGTACTTTAATACTTGTTCCGAGCACGGTGACGTCGGGAGAGCGTGGGTTTGAATCCGACCTGGACCGTTCTGAAATATTTTTTTCGTGGTTTTCCATTTTCACCCCCAGGCAAATACCAGGACGGTTTCTTTCAACATGCCCACGGCCGAGTTCCTTCCAAACTCCCTTCACTGACCCTACCTTCATCAGACTCAAGTCAGCGGTTGCCAGGGTGATCAGCCTGTCACCATCCCCAGTTGTATCTGCTGTCAACATGCATTCAGCTCCCAGACACCGTCCTTGTTGGTTGATTGGTCCTCAGCTTAGGGACTGCGACAACGCGGCCATTTAGCCCCGTGTACTTTGTGTGTGTGTAGAATCTGTCTGATACCGGTGTTAATTGTGATGGCTGTATTAGTGTGTGTTATCTGTAATTCAGGTGAGGACTGCAGACGATCAATTTCAAGTAGTTCCTACTTTTGCTACCAAACGCTACCGTCAACCACACTTAGCTGTGAACTTGGCTACTAGATGCCATCGCAATTGCCACCTGCCGGTGAACGATGGAACATAATAGAGCGTTAATCAAATCTAACCTACAAATTTAGCTTCACACAATTGTAGTTAGTGGAAGGCACTTTTGCATGTCATAAATCTATGACAAGGGCCCGCCGGCTTTACTTCTCCTCCGAAGGAAGGCATACTGAGGAATTCTTAACGCTCTTAATATATCCGACGGCTTCGGCCAGGTTTGTACCTGCGATCTGACACCGTCCTTACGACGGTAGAGGAACGATCCCTCGCAGAGTCCATGGGTGAAGCTGAGCTGACAGGATAAGCTTTTAAAAATCCACAGTTCTAGGCCTTCAAGCAAACAACTCAATGTTGACACATCATTTAATGTCATAGACCAGATCCCGGTTCATTACCGAATCTTATTGTTGGTGCACTTGTCATTAATTTTTGTTGTTTTCTTCACTGAGGAACACCAAACGTTTCTTACGAGGTGCCGGCCTGATGAAACTGGCTAGACTGATGACTGTTCACCGTAAACTAAACCATATCTGGTCGATTAGATTAGCAGTTTGCCTTTTCTACCATTACGAACGCCAGTGTGAGTCAATGCAGAGTTTCAGTAAATCCCTTATAAATACTTCCGGTGTGAATTATTTTCAAAAGATAAAACGCCTGAAGGTATTGAACTAAGGAACACATTAAAGAAAGAATTGCATAAATAAGTTAATTTGGCCAGGATTTCAATCAAAAAGAAAACGAGTAATGAAACAATCGATTTAGACAGTTTTTCCTGTAGTGCATTTAGGCCGGAAATGATTTTCGAAGTTTGGTCTTTTAGTTTGATAGAGCTCTTGAAGACTCACATTTTGAAACCTTTCCGGGCCCTTTAACCCTTCAACGTTTGGCACAATTTTGGAAATTGTTAATATTACGTTTTTGCTATTTATTTTGTCTGATAAGAAATATTTTCAACATTAAAAGACAGAACTATAAAATTCCTAATATTAACATCAAGGCAAATGCTATTAACATTCCCCCCAGGGGCTCACATCTAATGGGTCGTGGGTTGGCGACCACGGGACCCCAGCTGAGTTCGGCATTGCTTCCACTCTCTTGTGCCGGACTCCTCTCCGTCTTCTTTTCTGTCGACCTCTCTTGGTTAACTCTTGTTCTATTCCGACCCCGACAGTATTAGGGTATCCGAGGCCCAGGGAGTCTTTCACTTTCTCGCCTTAATTGCTCCTTGTCTCATCTTTCCGGATACCTTCATTCTTCGAGAGGTCAGCCTTCTTTTTCTTTTCAGGTTTTCTACTGCCTTCTGCACAAAGCCCTCAAGGAGGCTGGGTGTATGTAGCCCCACCACTTCTGGTGCACCCTGTATAGTGCTACACCCTCCTTGGCTCACGGCTTGGGAGATTGGGAGTTGGCAACCCCGAGGGATTCCTGAGCTGGGTTCGTTTTGTTCCCTCTGACCATGGGGCGGACCCTCTCCTCTTTCCCTTTCCAATGTGCCTTTCATGGCTGTCTTTCTTTCCAAGTCCCTCAATATTAATTCTTCGAGGGTTGAGGACATTTCTTTTCTTCCTGTCCTTTATTTGCCTTATCCTTTATTTGTTTACCATTTCTTCTTCTAATATGTAAGTTAGTAGTTAGTATTAGTTATAGTTTTTATTCTCATCTCATCTTTCACTATCATCCAAACCATTAGGGGCTGATAACCTAGATGTTAGGTCCCTTAAACAACAATCATCGTCATCGCTATTAACATTTCAATGAAAATGAAATTTTACTTCTAATTAAATAAGAAACATCAGTGACATTGATCCACCATCTTGAACACTTAACGGGCATTTTCGTTACCGGTATATCGTTAGCGTTAAGTAGCTGTTACTAGTAACGAGGTTACAATAACGCGTGACTCCCCACCCTGGTCTCAGGTATGTACAGTAACTCTTCCCCATGATTAAGAACTTCTCTTTCCTCACGGCTTTAAATGGGGCTGTGATGGATATCCTAGATCACTGGGGGATGAAATGAAGATATGCTGTACATTTTTCACAAGACATTATGAACGGCGCTACAAACTTCCGGTCACGGATTTTAAGGAAATGATAAATGGCCGTATCCGATCTCTTCTGTTGATAGTCCAAACGTGAGGCAAGTTTACAGGTCTATAAAGCTGTAGGGTATAAAGACCTTTGGTGTTGAGAGCCAGCAATAGACAGTTAGCATGTACGGTATCTCAGATGTTAACAATAGACATGTACTGGGTGTTCAGAAAATAATTGCCCAAGAAGAGGATGGGAGAGATGACCAAATCTACTGTACGTTATATGTGTCATATAAGACTCAGAATTTCATAATGTTTTTACTAACATGGAAGATCCGCAAAGAGAAGCTTGATAAGATAAAAAAAATCAAAATAATAAATAAATAAATAAATAAATAAATAAATAAATAAATAAATAAAATTAAAAAAAAATGAAAATCAAAATAAAGTAATAGAAATAAAAGTAAAAATGATAATAAATAAAACAAATACGAATAGAGCATAAAAATACATTTAAAAATAACAAGAAGTTCCGTGACGAACTAAATAGCCTACTTTTCTTGAAATTAAGTTTCATGCCAATGATTAATCTACAGTATATGAACCTATCTAGAATAATGACGAAATTAAGTTTGTAATATCGAAATGTCTAATTAGTTCGAAATATACCTGGTATAATGTAGCCTAATAGAGCATTACAGTTGGCCGCCCTGGTGACTGAATACATTCTTAGTTCCATCTCTTAAGGTACAGAATAAAA
Organism: Meconema thalassinum; assembly: GCA_946902985.2. Lineage (NCBI taxonomy): Eukaryota > Metazoa > Arthropoda > Insecta > Orthoptera > Tettigoniidae > Meconema > Meconema thalassinum. The sequence goes on along the minus strand of OX336393.1, from coordinate 286,564,416 downwards.
TAATTGGTTGACGTCCAATGGACGTTACATGCAGTTAGACATTCGATCTATCAGCACGCGTAAAAGCACGTTGGCAACAATGCCATGCGTGTGCTGGTCAGAAATAGCCTAATCAGAAATATTATAATATCATCTTGTGTCAATTTTGGACAAAATCCAATTGTTAGTATAGAAGTTACATGTATTTTAAAATTGGACCTATCAGCAGGCATACAATCATGTTGGCAGCACTGACTTATATTAATTATTCCAAATTAATCTAGAATGTATGGTGCTATACGTATGCAAAGTATAGGGCTGTTGGCTTGCATACTTTATGATATATTGATATTAGGTTAAAAAGATATTGACAGCATGAAATTGAATTAAAATCAAAATTGAAATTTAAATAAAACAAAAACGAAAGTGAAAGTTTTTTTTTGTCGTGTGGCCTCCTGAGAGGCCGAATGCAGGCCTTGCAAGTCGACGCCTATGGGCGACCTGCGCGTCGGGTTGAGAGATGGAATGGAGGAAGATGAATGAAACTGGGCAAGTATGTGGAAGGAAGCGGTGGTGACCTGTCAGTAGGTACCGTCCCAGCATTTGCCTCGTGTTGAAAATGGGAAGCCACAGCTGACGGTGGGGATCGAACCCACGCGTCTACCGAGTCAGCAGACAACTTGGCCCCATGACCTAAAGCTGCGCTTTAGCGAGCGTAGCCACTGCTGAAAAGTGAAAGTAAAAAATGAAAAAAGAATGATCAAATATCTAAATGAAATCTAAAATAGAATCAGAATCAAACCAAATCAAGTTTCTAGATTTACGTAGCTCTTAATCATGGGGTCATACACAGCAGGATCTCCTTTCTTTTACATAGATGTAACACGTGCAGAGTCAATACTCTCAACCATGCGCTGTTGTGATCAAAAAAACTAGAAAAGTATAAAGCACATATTTCGGAAGTAAGATTTTTGTTGTTGTCTTAGAGTGTTTCACTTGTAGACGACGAATAGTCCAAAGATTTAATAGTCCGAGTAGTGGCTGACAAAGCTGAGTAATAGTAGCCTATCTGGCATTGGACCAATATTCGTCGATTGTTGCAGTCAGATCTTACTCATTTTCAACTGGTGTTGCATAAACTGAGCTCTTCATATGACCATAAATGAAAATTATAGAACTGAACATCACAGATGTTTTCCACACAGTCTGAACTATACGTGGGTATTTTTTCTTCTTGATCGGGGAGTGCACTTTCGGGAGATTCTCTTAATAGCTCCCTTCCAACGCTCACTGGAATTTTACTCGGTTACGTCATTTGAGTATTAATTTGTTGAAGACAGCGACTGGAAATGTTAAATGTGGCGTTCGGTTGCTGTACAGAGAATAACAAACAACGAGATACGCGAGAGGTCATTTTTAAGTGATTGTTCAACTTAATTAATGTAATTTCTCTTCGCGAATGCATGCATGTTTTATTGGGCATGTAAAACTAAATTCGGTCATCATTTAGGCCATCCTCAGGGGCTCACATCTAGTGAGACATGGGTTGGCGACCACGGGATCCCACCTGAGTCCGCATTGCTTCCACTTACTTGTGCCGGCTCATCTCCGTCTCCTTTCCTGTCGACTTCTCTTGGTCAACCCTCGTTCTCTTCCGACCCTGACGGTATTAAGGTATCCGAGGCCTAGGGAGTCTCTTCCTTTCCCGCCTTAATTGCCCCTTGTCTCATCTTTCCTGATACCCTCCTTCTGCGAGGGGTCAGCCTTCTTTTTCTTTTCATGTTGTCTCCTGCCTTCTGCCCAAGGCCCTCAAGGAGGCTGGGTGTATGTAGCCCCACCATTTATGGTGCACCCTAGATATTGCTACACCCTCAGGGGCTCACGGCTGGTGAGTTCGGGAGTTGGCACCCCCGGGGGATTCCTGATCTGGGTCCGTTTATCCCCCTATTTCTACTGACTTCGGGACGCGCCCTCTCCTCTTTCCCTTTCCTATCTGCCTTGCATGGCTCTCCTTCCTTCCAAGTCCCTCAGTTCACATTCTTCGGGGGTTGACGTTCCTGTCCTTTATTTGCCTTATCCATTATTTGTTTACCATTTCATCTTCTAGTATGTAAGTTAGTAGTTAGTATTAGTCATAGTTGTCATTCTCATCTCATCTTTCACTATCATCTAAACCAGTGGTTCTGAACCCATAGAAGTCTGCGGACCATTCAGACTAAAATTGAATCATCTACGCCCCCCCCCCCCCCAAATACACCTTATCAGTTGTAACGATTCCTCAATAACACTTATTTTAAAGATATTTCAATTCTAAACCTGATAGTCATCGCCACGAATACATTCAGACGATTCTCGTTCAACGCACATCGTTTTCGAAATTCTCATTTATTGGCCACTTTTATATACGTGCTAGTGGACCCTTTTCTCCCGCGGATCACCTGTGGTCCGTGGACCACCGGTTAAGAACCACTGGTCTAAACCATTAGGGGCCGATAACCTAGATGTTAGGCCCCTTAAAAGAACAATTATTATCATCATCATTTAGGCCTATGTACAATACAATATCGATAGCTAATGCAATTGGCATTAATTAACATTATTAGGGCTCGCCTCAGTCCAGCCGAGGATTGTTTGTTGGGTGGCCTACAACCAGGGACGTGTTAAGGCCCATCAGCTATCACCAAGGTAATGTAAAAGGGAAATGGAGGCCATACAAGTTCTTTCTCCTCCATGTTGAAATGTACACCGGACTGATAGGGATATCACATTCCCCACTCACAGATGTAGTATTTTCATTTCACTACCAGTAAGTTAGCGACGGAACTAAATCGCACAGAAACAATTCATGACCAAGGAAGTTTTCAGCAATTAGGTTGTGTATTGTGCAAAGAGTACAAGCCAAATAGATGGAAAGTAGATAATTAAAATACATAGCTTATGTGGGAGTCGAAAACACAAATAGGCCTATAGGCTTTTGCCACGGTTTCTTTACCAACGCACAATAGAAAAGCTACAGGGCTTACGCATACTCATTAATAATTAAATTAACAATTTTATTGTGTTAGAACTCAGCAATTCTTCTAGGTTGGTACCGTGTCTTGTGTGGTGTTTTGCCAAGGACAACAAGCTGGCTCATCAGCGGGCTCTTGGTGTCCCCGTCTGGGCCCCCACAGGAGTAGCAAACTGCGCACTACCTCCATTTTATAAAGCTCACCTGCGCCTGTTTACTGCGAGAACTACAAGCTCAAGCAGCCATAACCTCCCAATGAAGGCTTCCAAAAAGATGGTATATTGGCATTCACGGCAGTGAATTAAAACTCAGCAATTTTTCTAGTTTTTTTGCCGTGTCTTATGTGGGGTTTGTGTTAGAATCAATTTTTCAGTGTTGCCTTAGTAATCGAAATTTAATGTTTTTCAGTCGATTGCGCCCAATTGTAATGGGTAGATTTAGGCATAGATTTAATAGCCTAAGTGTAAATGTTCTGATGGTGATCGCTTGACGATCGAAACAGGTAATCCAAGAGTATTTATTAATCTCATCTATTTTTTTCTCAGGATTAGGGAACCAACCATTAGTTGGGTACAATTGTGTTGACCGACAGAAAAATATTACATTTCGATTAATTTAACAAGTAATTCTCATGTAAGTATTTCTTCTTATAGCGAGTTATAATTTAAAAACATTTTAATTATTATTCAATAAAACTGTTTATTTTCTCCTCATTCAGGCAACGTGATTCTAGTTTCAAACGTGGCCAACTCCATTTTTAGCCTATATTCATTTATGAAATGAATAAATAGGCTTAAGAGATCACCTTTTGTCCGTGTGCGTGTGTGTGTGTCCCTATCAAAATCTAAACGACCGAAGCGATTTCAATGAAACCCGGTAAGTACTGTATATTTTGTCCAACCTCGACCGTGCCTTTCAAATTTTAATGCGTTTCACCATTCCAACATGGCGGCCGCGCGAAATATTTCACTGGTATTCTATATCTCCGCAACAGTAACATATATCACCCTGAAATTTTTACGGTGATAAAGGGTACTTTTAGTCGTTCATCTATGGGAATTTCATAAACCTGTTAAGTACCAAACGAACATTGTGGCCAAGCGAAGTTGAAACATTTGAATTGACGTTTCTCGCGATTTAACCACCCGAGCCCAGTGAAACTTGTCACAGCAAATGTTTATACACATTTTAATGCAATGACATGTAATTTAGTTCAATTGTTTACGTAACCTCAAGATGGCGGCTGTGTGAAATTTGAAAATTCACTTTTTATTTCTTGTGTCGTAGTCAGGCGATCGAAGTGAATGTTGGAATAATGAACCTATGCAATAATATTCATCTAATGGTACATAACCTTTTGGCCTACACATGTAACAATCCAGCATGTTGATCATCCGAAATATTTAAACGGTTCTCAATATCTACGAATCTATTACAGCAAACTGAAATTTTGTATGTTGATAGAGGCTATTAACTTAGGTTCACGTATGGATCATTCAATAACCTAGTGAGCACAAACCAACATTGCGGCGACGCGAAATTTAAATATTTGAATGGATTTTTCTCGCGACTTTTCATCTGAGCGCTGTAAGTCTTGCCACGGTATATCTTCATACAGGCCTTACTAAATATAGGCCTACTGACGTCCAATTTAATGGCATTTTATGATAACTTAAAATGGCGGCTGTGCAATTTTTTATTGAAAATCTCGTTTTCATTTCTCGTGTCCTAAGTAAAACCAGTAGGACATATGAAAATAGGATATGTAGTTCTTCACGGAACTACTTGTTTTCAAATCGGGTTGATCATTGGCTCTGATAGTAAGAAATGCAGGGAATCAGATTTTGAGGTTGGTTAGCGTCATAATCGGCCATAACAGTGTTAATTTAGCATTAGAAAATGGACCTAGGTTACAAAAACGACCATCTCTTCAACGCATTGGTAACAAAATCAGTCAATTCCAGCACCGTCCAATCATACGTTTCGATTTTATTACGTGACTGGCACAGCAAGCAATAGCTGTCGTTGGCATTGTGTGATATGAACAATTGCTGTACTACATGGAATGTCTCATAAGTAATGTCGTTTTCTTTAATAGCCCAGGCAAATTAGACCAAAAAGAGGCCGTGCTCCCCAAAAAATCGTCCAAAGCTGGAATGTGTTTTAATACCTTTTGGGCGTCCCAAATAAGAGTCCTGTGAGTTTGCAACTGATACTGACTTCTGCTTAATTTTTGGGAGTCAAAAAACCGCGAAATTTTCGCCCTTTTTTCAGATGTTTGCTTATAACGTCTACACGACGCATTCTACAGCAACGTTTATTCGTAACGTTTTTAAAGAACATTAAATTCTGCGTTGAATGGTATTTAGTTTGTCAAAATAGGCCCAGCCGTTTAGCCGCAATCGATTTTTAGCCTATTTTCAATTTTGAAAAAATAGGCTTATGAGATCACCTTTTGTCCGTGTGTGTGTGCGTGTGTGTGTGTGTGTAATTCGTGTGTGTGTCCCCCCTTAATAAAATCTAAACGGCAGGAGCGATTTCAATGAAACTCGGAAAGTTCATAGCACTATTCCCGGCGACCTCGACCGTGCCCTTCAAATTTTGTTACGACTCACCAATCGAACATGGCGGCTGTGCGAAATATTTCACCAGCATTCAATATCTCCGAAACTATTACCGATATTACCCTGACATTTTATATGGTGATAGAGGGAACTACTATAAGTTCACTTATGTGACTTTTGAAAACCTGGTAACTACAAAACGAACATGGCGGCCAAGCGAATTTGCGACTTTTAAATAGACGTTTCTCGCGATTTGACCAACCAAACGCAATGAAACTTGGTACAGTATATGTTTATATACATTGTAATGCACGGACATATAACTTCGTTCAATTGTTTACATAATCACAAGATGGCGGATGTGCGAAATATTTCACCGGCATTCTATATCTCTGAAACTATTAGCGGTATCTCCCTAAAATTTTGTACTGAGATAGAGGGCACTACTGGAAGTCCATCTATAAGATTTTCAAAAACCAGTTAACTACAAAACGAACATGGCGGCCAAGCGAATTTGAACATTTTAAATAGACCTTTCTCGCGATTTAATGTTCCAAGCGCACTGAAACCTGGTACAGGAAATATTTATACACATTGTAATCCACTGGTATCTAATTTAGTTCAATTGTTTACATAACCTCAAGATGGCGGCAGTGCGAATTTCAAAATTAAGTTTTTATTTCTTGTGATGTAGTCATGCGATCGAAGTGAAAGTTTGAATAATGAACCTACGCAATAATTTTCCTTTAATGGTACATGACTCTATGGCCTATACATTTAACAATCCAACATGGCGACCATCCGAAATATTTATACGATACTGAATATCTACGAATCTATTTTAGCAATCAAACTGCATTTTTTAATGTTCATAGGGGCTATGAACTTAAATTCACCTATAGGACTTTAAATAACCTGGTGATCACAAATCCAACATGGCGGCGACGCGAATTATAAATATTCACATGGACGTTTCTCGCAATTTAACCATCCGCGTGCAGTGAAACTTGGTACAGTAAATCTTTATCCGAATGTTAATCCACTGGCATCTAATTTATTTCAATTGTTTCCATAACCTCAAGATGGCAGCTGTGGAAAATTTTTAAATCTCCTCGTTTTTTCTTGTGTCCTAATTATGCGATTGAAGTTTGAATACTACACGTTCACAATAATCTGCATGTAACAGTACATAACTCTAGGACCTACATATATAAAATCCAACATGGCGACCATCCGAAATATTTAGTCGGTTCTCAATATCTACGAATCTATTACAGCAATCAAACTGAAATTGTGTATGTTAAATAGTGGCAATTAAGTAAGTAGAATATATGAAAATAGGCTGTTTAGTTCTTCACGGAACTACTTGTTTGATTTGGGAGATTTATACCATCTCTCATATCTCATGTAATTTTCTTTCCCAATCGTGCAGTTTTCGAAGTGGCAAAGGAGCAAATCCGGGTTGGCCCGGTTCCCACAGTACCCATCAGTCCGGACATGATTTTCCTCCGTATTCCATTTCACATGAATTACCAGCTTCAGCTTGAATTGTACTTTGAATTCGAATTGGCCCCGTACCCACTTTCACTGTTTGATGATGATGGCATGATGCGGAAGAGTAGAAAATCAGAACTGTACAAGCTATTCACTCCAATCAAAGTAGATATAACTGTGAATGCAGACTACGTAGTGGATGGTGGTTTCCTCCTGCACAGAGTTGTGTGCAACAGCGGAGAACAGTTTTCCAATATCATTCAGAAGTACGTAAATTACGTGAAATCCAACTTAGAGTCTGACAGTATCACCATAGTTTTCAATGGGTACCCAGAGGATGTGGCCGAGAAGAGTATAAAGTTAGCTGAAAGAGCGCGAAGAACCCGTGTTATGTCATCTTCGTCGGTTATATTCCAGGAAAATACCAGGCCACAATGCACAAAGATCATTTCTCGACAAGAAACGTCTCATATCGATGCTGACAAGCAAAATGATGGACGAGGGCATTCACGTGAAACAAGCCGTTATAGATGCAGATTCTCTGATTGTGTGCATAGCAATAGAGAGATCTATGGAAGGAGGCAATGTTTTCATAGTAGGCGAGGACACCAATCTTTTGGTCATGCTCACTTTTCATGCTGCTGTCTTTGAAGAGCCCATCTCCAACGTGTTCCTCATCAAACCCGGGAAACAGAACCAGGAAACTGTCGTTGACAGTCCGAGCAATTGCTAGCTGCCTAAAGACATGAGGAAGCATGCCCTGTTTCTCCATGCCTTCACGGGGTGTGACACCACATCCTCATTTTTCCGCGGGTGGGGCGTGGTGGCTCAGCGGTCTAGCTGTATGCCTCTCACCAAGGCGGTCCGGGTTCGATTCCCGGTCAATGCATGTGAGATTTTCGAAGTGAAATGCCATGTCCTGTGGTTCGGATTCCACGTAAAAAGGAGGTCCCGTGGCTCATAATCAGAAGATTCACGGTCACGTAAAATTACAATCTTCCTTCTTCTTCATTTTTCCGCCAGGGGGAAAAAAATAAGAAATTCATGGCAGACCAAAACCTCTTTCATCAGGCCTCTCTTTTTCTTGACCCGATCTCAACCCCTGACCAAGTCGCAAATGCAAGTGTTCACATCATTAAAAAAACTTGTACACGGGTGGCAGCAGTAAGTTCCTCAATCAAGTGAGGTTTGACCTCTCCCAGAGGTCGCTTTCATAACAGAATTTCAACCTGGCGCCCTTGCCTCTTACAGAAGCGGCTGCTCGCCAGCGCTCCTTCAGAGCTTATTTACAGGTGCAGGTATGTAGGAGTAATGTACTAGATCCAGAGAGATGGGGATGGAAAATAACCACCAATGGCTTAACTCCCATCACAACGACTCATCCACAGGCTCCACAAGAACTTCTCAACTCCATACAGTGCACATGGTAAAAAGGGTGCAAAGCAGCTTGTTCCTGTAGGAAGGCAGGGGTAAAATGCACCACCATCTGCATGACCTACCAATGGCAAACATGCCTCAATTCCATCTCTGAAGACAAGGATGTTATACTGGATCGCACCCAGTGTGACGAGGAGAGTGATATCATCTAAGAAGAGCAAGAAATGAATCCTCATTCTCTAGATTCCTAGGATGAGGAGCTAGATGACGTGATCGGCGAAGAGCCACCGTTATCTCCTAAATGGCGAAAGAAATCGTCAACATGAGTACCTAGTACATCTTTCACATTATGATGATTCATGTACACAACTAATATATCTTTCTGTGCATAATTTATATCGTTTACTTAAACATCGTATGTAAATGTATCTTATGTATACTGTACATCTTTTGTTACTTTCAATAAAACATTATTCATAATAATGCCTTCTTATATTTTGAAACCACGTAACATCATTTTGGAGTGTCCTGGTGAAGATCCAATAGGAGGGGGGAGGTATGAATCCTAGAATTTATGAAACCCCAGAATACTTAATATATAATATTTTATTACAAATAAGGATTATACTTGAAATTCCAAAGAGGGCCTTGCCCGCCCTCTCCCCCGCTTCCCCATTCTGCATCCGCCCAGATGATTTTCATTTAATAAAACATCAAGTGATTCACATAATATGATCCATTCAAAGGGCTGAATTAACTTTTTAGTCAAGTTGGTAAAACATGGCCCAAATTCAGAAATCGATTGTGGCTAAACTACTGGGCCGATTTAGACGGCCTACAAAACCTTCGACGCAGAATTTAATGTTCTTTTAAAAACGTTAAGAGGAAACTTTTTTGTAGGATGCGTCCTTTAGAAGTTATAAGCAAAAGACGGATAATAGTGCAACAATTTCGCTGTTTTTTGACTCCCAAAATTTAGCAGAAGTCAGAACCCATCGCAAACTCACAGGACTCTAATTTGGGATCCCCAAAAGGTATTAAAACACATTCCAGCTTTGGACGATTTTTGGGGAAGCATATGTCTAATTTGCCTGGGCTATAAGAACATTTTATTTGGAAAGAAATTGAACTATTCTTCAAAGTATCGACCATCAGATTCTATTGTCTTGAGCCATCTTTCTGCGAAGCTTCAAATCCCGCGAGGGTGCCATTCTCTGGGATTTGATGCGAAGAATCCGGCGATACCCACTTCCACAGCTTGAATGTTTTCGAAATTTCTTCCACGCAAGAAATGGGCCATGGATCGAAAAAGATGGTAATCTGAAGGCTCAATGTCAGAGCTGTATGCTGGCTGTGGTAGCAGTTCGTCTCCTCCCAATTCCTGAATATTTGCCATGGTTGTTCGTTCAGTATGGGGTCTCGCATTGTCCTGCTGCAAGATAACTCGATTTCGGTTAAATAATGCTGGGTATCTTCGTCTCAAAATTTCATGAACTAGTTCCAGTTGTTAAGAATAAAGATCCCCATTGCACGCCCGTTCGGAACAAACTCCCAGTGAATCACTTCTTCAAAATTCCACCAGACACACAACATCACTTTGGGGCCGAACCGATCCTTTTTAACGATGACTTTGGCAGGTTGACGGGTACCGAGCCACTGTGTCAAGGCCTCAGCATTGCGGTAATAGACCCACTTTTCATCACATGTGACAATTATCCTGATATATCTATAAGCTGACGACAGATGTCCACTCAACGTTGGGCCTGTTCATGAGGTACAGATCTACAGCTTCTGTTTGATTTTCCAAGTTTCTTAAACTGGCGACGTATGGTATCTTTTGATGATACATTCATGCAATATACGCAATCTATTCATGGCCTCCTGTAAGCATTGGCGAACCAACGAAACCCAATTCAGTCGTATAAAACACGAAACTAAAAAAAACGACTTATGCGACATACTAATATAGTTAATTATATTTGTATCACGAAAGGAATTGGACATGGATGAAAAATAGAAAACTTTTAAAAATACTGTACTTAGCTTATCAATACAAATTATGAAACATTTATTCAATATGTTTCGACCCTTCAATTGAGCCTTCTTCAGCTTAAATCTATTTTATAAACTATTTTAATTAAAATATTTTTAATTAGAATATAAACTTGTTTTGCTGGGGCGTGTTGGTGCAATGGTCAAGCTGTTTGCGTATTATCGAGGAGGACGGGGTTCGATTCCAGGTTAATGTATGTCAAATTTTCGAAGGTAAAATATCACGTCCTGTTGTTCGGATTCCACGTGAAAAAAGAGGTTTCGTGGCTTATGATCGTGAGGTTATGGTCACGCAAAACTAAAATTTTTGTTCCTTTGGAACGTGTTCCAGGTTTGTTCCCCAAAACTCCATCGTGTTATGGTTTCATTCTCATGAAACATGAATGTGTTCAGGGGTCATTCCCCCGTAACAGAAAAGTGTTCTAGATCACTAACCTGAAACAGGAATGCTTTTTGAATTAATTCCCCTGAAACAGGAACGTGTTCCAGATCACTTCCCTGAAACAGGAATTTGTCCGAATTCACTTCCCTGAAACTGGAATGTGTGCCAGATTCACTTCTCTGAAACAGGAATGTGTTCCGGATTCCCTTTCCTGAAACATAAATGTTCTCCGGATCCACTTCCCTGAATCAGGAATGTGTTCCGAATTCATTCCCCCTCGTAACAGAATCGTGTTCCCGATTCCCTTCCCTGAAACGTGAATGTGTCCCGGATTAAATCCCATGAAACATGAATGTCTTCTGAATTCATTCCTATGAAACAGAAACGTGTTCCTGATTCTCTTCCATGAAACATGAATGTGTTTTGGTTCACTCCCCTGAAACAGGAATGTCTTCTCAATTCATTCCCATGAAACAGAAACGTGTTCCTAATTCTCTTCCGTGAAGCAGGAATGTCTTCTTCCTATGAAACAGAAATGTGTTCTGGATTCACTCATCTGAAATGTGTTCTGGATTCACTCCCTGAAACATAATATTTTCTTTGGTTCGTGTGGATGGTTTCAATTTAATTTGCCATTGCGAACCATTGCATTGTGCGGCACGTTGAATGACTGAGTAATTGCTGCTCGGGGCAGGATAAACGTGTAAATGCACGGTCAATGGGAAACAAAATTAATTACAGCAATGACGACAATACGCCTCCGCAAGTACAAACAGCTTCATTGTCCACTTACAGTATATAAACAATACCACAACAATATAGTAAACTAGATCAACCAGAGATAGAACCATAATTAAGAGTAGGTCAACATGCCTGCAGGTTCTATTCAAATATGCTGAGTACATTTCTTTGGTTTTAATTTTCGGTAGATTTCATTAGAAAGCTACCAAGTACAATGGGAACCATGTTCAGACTTCCGGAAAATTTCGACATATCTTTACGTTTCAATTTGCCCAGACTCCAAAACCACTGTCAGTTTAAAACTTTAAATATCTAGACCTATATACAGGGTGTCTCAAAAATGTACTAACACTTTGAATGACTATAAAATGCTTATTTATGTACACAGAGACAAGTTTAAGGGCTTCAATTATAGAGGAGACATGTAATTAAAGACTCATGTTCGCAAATGTTCAAATTGATGACCGTCAGTGTCCAGACAAAGCTGATAACGCGAAGCAATGGATTCGCAAACGTTACGACAAAGTTAATTTGGAATTTCGTGACATTGTCTGTCAATTTACATTTTCGTGTTGGAATGTAGGATTTCCAGCGCAGACTATTCATGATGCGATGGACGCTATCTTTTGAGATCTGTGTCTCTCGAGCCGTTTGTCGTAGTGATATCGGTGGGGATCGAGTGAGGGTTTCCTGCACCTGTTCTTCTTTTGTAGGACTGGTGGATGTCCGTGGGCGTTTCTTGTTGACGTTGTGAACGGTTCCATCTGCTTCAAATTTATCTCCGATGCGAGCAATGGTCCGGTGCGTTGGTGGCGGTTTGTCGAACTCATGGACACTGACGGTGATCAATTTGAACATTAGTGAACACGAGTCTTTAATTACATGTCTCTTCTATAATGTGTGTTTGAGTCTTCAGTATTTTGACTGGTTTGATGCAGCTCTCCATGCCTCCCTGTCCTGAGCGAATCGTTTCATCTCTACATAGCTACCACACCCTACATCCGAGGCAATCTGTTTAACATATTCTAACCATGGTCTACCCCTACAGTTCTTGTCCTCGACCCTTCCTTCCATAACTAAGCTTGCTATTCCTGGGTGTCTTAGTATGTGTCCTACCAACCTATCTCTTCTCTTCATTAGCAGTCGCCAGAAACATCTCTCCTCTCCCACTCGCCTTAATACCTCTTCGTTTGTAACCCTATCTACCCATCTGATCTTCATCATTCTCCTGTAACACCACATTTCAAATGCTTCAATTCTCCTCTTTTCTGCTGCACCAATAGTCCAAGTTTCACTTCCATAGAGCGCCACGCTCCAGACAAAGGCTTTCAAAAATGACTTCCTAATACCTAAATCTATATTCGATGTCAACAGATTCTTTTTTTGTAGAAAGGCTTTCCTTGCCTGAGCCACCCTACTTTTTATATCCTCTTTGCTTCGTCCATCACTGGTTATTCTGCTTCCTAAGTAACAGAAGTCTCCTACTTCCTTCAGCTTTTCACCTGCCAATTTGATCTCCATAGAGGTTTCTGGTTTATTTCGGCTGCATTCCAGTATTTTTGTTTTATATTTATTAATTTTCATCATGAATTCCTTCCGTAAGACGGAATCCATACCATTCAAAAACTCATTCAAATCCTCAGGCTTGTCGGCCAAGATGACGATGTCATCAGCAAATCTCAGAGTTGAAATTATTTCTCCTTGAATCTTCACTCCCACTTTAAATTTTTCTCCAATTTCCTTCATTGCTTGTTCAATGTAAAGATTGAAAAGTATGGGTGATAAGTTGCAGCCTTGCCTTACACCTTTCTGAATACCAGCATCTCTCTCATGTCCTTCAGCTCGAATGACTGCTGTCTGGTTTCTGTATAGATTGTATATCACCCTCCTATCCCTGTACTTTATTCCAATAGATTTCAAAATGTCAAACAATTTAGTCCAATCAACGTTATCAAAAGTCTTTTCTAAGTCTATAAATGCCATGAACGTTCTCTTATCTTTCCTTATTCTACCTTCCAAAATCAGCCTAAGACTTAGTACAGCTTCCCTTGTTCCTACATTTCTCCTGAAACCAAACTGGTCTTCACCCAACTCAGTTTCTATCTGGCTTTCAATCCTCTTGTAAATTATTCTAGACAGGATCTTTGAAGCATGAGTAATCAAGCTGATTGTACGGTAATCTTCACATCTGTCAGCTCCCACTTTCTTTGGTATAGGGATGATAACATTCTTCTTGAAATCAGGGGGTACCTCACCTGTCTCATAAATCCTACACACCTAGTGAAATAACCTGATCAGACCTTCATCTCCTATGCAGCGTAGCAACTCAATCGGTATATCATCTATGCCTGGTGCTTTGTTCCGGCTTAAGTCTTCCAAAGCTCTATCAAATTCTGATCTCAATATTAAATCTCCTTTTGCATCCTCATCAATTTCCTCCTCCCTTTCCATTACATGATTCTCTATCTCCTTTCCCTTATACAAGCACTCTATGTAAGCTTTCCATCTCTCAACCTTTTCTTCCCTATCTGCCAGAGGCTTTCCATTTGTGTCCTTAATATTACAGCACTTAGTCTTCTTTGCCCCAAAAGTATTCTTAATCCTTCGATAAGCTGTGTCTACTTTTCCTAATTTCAGACAATTTTCTATACCTGCACATTTCTCTTTCAACCATTCTTCTTTCGCTTCCTTGCACTTCTTGATAACCTCATTTCTCAGACGTCTGTATTCTGCTTTCCCCTTTTCATCTCTTAGATTCTTGTGTTTCCGCCTTTCATCCATCAATTCTAGTATATCCTGAGCGATCCACGGTTTTCTACCTATTCTTTCTTTCCTACTAATGTTTTCTTCTGCGGATGTTGTTATTTCATTCTTCAAAAGTGCCCATTCGTCTGCAATTGAAGTTTGTTTAGGGGTTTTGATTAGTCCTTCCTTTATACTCTTCTTGAATCTTTCGTTTACATCATTTACTTTCAGTCTGTCTATTGCCCACCTTTTTGGCTTTTGACTTTTCTTCGATTTCTTCAACTTTAATCTGCATTTCATTACAACCAGATTGTGGTCAGAGTTTATAGCACCAGGATATGTTTTACAATCCAAAATCTGGTCTCGAAACCTCTGCTTGACCATAATGAAGTCGATTTGGTAACGCCCTGTATCTCCTGGTCTCATCCATGTGTATATTCTTCTATTGTGGTTATTGAATAAGGTGTTAGCTATGACCAACTCATGTTCGGTGTAGAATTCCATCAGCCTGCTTCCTCGATCATTCCTTTCACCTAATCCGAAATCTCCTACTATCTTCCCTTCTCTCCCTTTTCCTACCACAGCATTCCAATCTCCCATTACTATAACATTTTCATCACATTTGATATACCTCAGAATGCCATCTATTTCTTCGTAGACCTTTTCAACATCCTCATCATCAGCTTGACTGGTTGGCATATAGACGTGTACCACTGTGGTGCACGTAGGTTTAGTATTGATTTTTGCTACAATAATCCGTTCACTGTATTGCTCATAATATTCCACCCGCTGGCCAAGTTTCCTACTCAATATGAGACCAACCCCTGCTAGGCCATTGTTTGATTTAGTGCTAATGACCCTATAGTCTCCTGACCAAAAGTCCTGCTCTTCCTGCCAGCGCATTTCACTAATCCCAACCAAATCCAACCTCAACCTATCCATTTCCCTTTCTAAGTTTTCTAACTTTCCACTTCCTAGCAGACTTCTAACATTCCACGCTCCGATCCGTAGAATGTCAGATTTTCTCTTTGTCACTGCTGTGATGTTAACCCCCTCTCGAGTAGTCCCCACCCGGAGATCCGAACGGGGGACTAGTTTACCTCCGGATTGAAATTTTACAAGGGAGGAGGCCATCATCACATGTAATTATGCATAGAGAGTTGCATATCCTCGGGAATAGCATTACGGCTGTAGTTTCCTGTTGCTTTCAGCCGTGCAGCAGAACGCAGTGTAGCCATTAGTTGGCTTATATTATCAATATCTTAACCGTCTATTAGACTAGTAAAGAATTGATTTATTCTGAAAGGCTGCTACTCCCTTTCAGAATAAGTAAAGAGCAATTCTACTACAAAATACTAACCTTCTACTAACAATTAAATACCAAAATTTTACTAACGAAAAAAATACTAAAGTTTCACCAACAAACAAATACTACCACTAAAACAGTCTGTCATCAGGCCCACTCACATGCACCCTCACCAGACACATTCACACACCACAGTCTAATAGAACAATGACATATCTAATAAACAAATTAACTTCATACTTACAACTAAAACTAACTACATACTTACTGTACTGTAATTTGAATTGACAATATTTACAAAATTTAAAATGATAATCTGGTAGCAAAAATATCTACCCCGTCCGAGATTCGAACCCGAGATCTCTAGGTAGGTCGGTAGATACCCACAAAACGCATTTGCTACCTCTTCTGGTAAAATGTAACAAAAACCGCATTTGCTACTTCTTCTGGTAATCTGTAGCAAAAAGGCATTTGCTACCTCTTCTGGTAATCTGTAGCAAAAACGTATTTGGTACCTCTTCTGGTAATCTGTAGCAAATACGCATTTGCTACCTCTTCTGGTAATCTGCAGCAAAAACGCATTTGCTACCTCTTCTGGTAATCTGTAGCAAATACGCATTTGCTACCTCTTCTGGTAATCTGCAGCAAAAACGCATTTGCTACCTCTTCTGGTAATCTGTAGCAAAAGCGCATTTGCTACCTCTTCTGGTAATCTGTAGCAAAAACACATTTGCTACCTCTTCTGGTAATCTGTGGCAAATACTTTTTAAACACATGTTTTTTTAAGGTTGATTTTGGACTTCCCAGCAATTGTTGTTGAGTTGTTCCACGTGGCGACTCTGCTGTTCATTACACAACGTGTACCTGCACAGCATGTTGTCATACACACTTCCCACGAGACCTGGTGTGTGTTTAATAATGTGCGCTGCCGCAACAACGCATGCATCAAGATCTTCTTCCGACTCGTCAGGAGTCTCATAAACTAGGTTCTTCACGTCGCCCCACAGGAAAATGTCGAGGGGAGTTAAATCTGGCACTCGTGGTGGCCACGAAATTGGACCACTTCGACCTATCCATCTTTCCCCGAATGTTTGGTCGAGATGTTCGCGCACTGTACGTGCAAAGTGCGCTGGTGCGCCATCATGTTGGTACCACATTTGCTGACGTAGTGCCAATGGCAAATCTTCACATAACTCAACCAGTACCTCTAGCAGGAAGAGGACCCGTTAGGCGGTACGGAATAAGGTACGACCCAATCAGATGGCCAGCCCATACATTGATGCCGAACCGTTACTGAAATCCACGTGGCTGTGGGCATGCGGATTTTCTTCAGCCCAAAATGTGACAGTTTCGACAGTTAAAAACAGCTTCCCTGGTGAATTGAGCTTCATTGGTGAAAAGAACGTGACGCGCAAAGTGGGGTGTGTTAATATACTGGTGTAGAAACCAAGCACAGAAGTTGGCACGTGGCGCGAAATCTGCCGGGCCCATTGCTTGTACTTTCTGTGGGTGGAAAGGCTGCAGTTGCTGGTCGCACATAACACGCCACACGCTCGATTGGGACCCATTCACGGCATCGGCAATGTTTCGCGTACTTGTCGACGGGTCCTCTTCTACGTGATGAAGGACGTCCTCTTCAAAGTCGACAGTGCGACGCGTCTGTGGATCACCACAATCCGCCCTCCTTGGTTGGAATGCACAGGTTTCTCGCAGCCTTTATTGTAGTTTCACAAAAATGTATGTGATGGGGTGGGGCGATGCAGAAAACGTTCATGATACATGCGTTGTGCCGCTCGACCATTACGTCCAGCTTCCGCCGTACATTAGTAACATCTCGGTGTGGTCATCAAAAGTGTATGCCGCCGTCCTGTACCGCTGAATGACTAGATCACAACTGCTGTCAAAGCGGACTCACTGTCACTACCGTTTGTAAACGAAAAGATGACACGATATCATTGGACTGCGGTCTCATCCTGTACTGCGCCCTGACTGGATCACAACTGCTGTCAAATCGGACTCACTGTCACTACGGGTTGTAATCAGAAGACATACGTAGCCTACTGTATGACATAAGGGGACTGCAGAGATTGCCCTCAGCCAATGTTAATTGCGTTCCGTGAAGCGGCCGATGTAATATGAAAGTGATCTTCAAACCGATTTGGTATCGAAGCGATAAATGTCCGGACAAGGGTTCCTATACAAACTGTGATCTACTTAGTCCCCTCTACTATCCCCAGAAGTTCCCAGAATCGCCCTGTATATAATGGGGTAGTGTGGTGTGGAGGTCTTGCGGGTTAACCGGTTTAGGTCTCGCCAGTAGGTAGATACAGAAAAAAACACTTGGTTCTATAATTGAAGCCCTTAAACTTGTCTCTATGTTCATAAATAATCATTTTACAGTCATTCAAAGTGTTAGTACATTTTTGAGACACCCTGTATTCATCACTTTCTTGTGGACACGATAACTACCGTCATTTTGCACCAATCACTTTCAAACTTATACATAAAATATAGCCGATCAAAATCTCGATCGAGTTTGATAGTAGGGAAAATTGTCCATGGGAGTGGAAATAGGGGTCATTTTTCGAAAAAGTGAAATTTCTCTATAACTTTCGTAATATGAGAAATATTGAATCCATTCAACGTTCGTAGAATTCTTCGGATAATGGCCAAACATTAGCTCTGTTCTATAATCAATTTTGGAATCTTCTCTGGAACGAACAAGTCCCCTTACGATCAAAACAGATCCTCTCTTAATCATACTTCACCCCCATAATGACATATGGTTTAGAAACCTGCGCAACAACTTAACAAGTGGTTAGCAAACTGCAAGCCGCAGAAATGAAGTTCCTGCGAACTATGGGCCATGAAACAAGGAAGGACACAGTAGGAAATGAATGAATTAGGGGAAAAGCAGGTGTGTACTCATACTTTAATGAAAGAGTGGCACGGGCTCGTTTGAAATGGTTTGGCCAAGTCAAACAAATGGACGATGGTAGGACAGCAAAACATTGGCTTCAGACAGTGGTGGTTGGGAAAAGACCGGCACGAAGACCTAGGAAGAGGTGGCTCGACCAAGTGAAAGAGGATATAGGAACAAGAGGAGTCAACTGGGATACCTGAGGGAAGAGTGGTACATGAAAAGCCAGAAGTGGAGAGCGCTCGTATACCACACCCGGGCAACCGGAGTGGATAACCGATGATGATAATGATGATGAGCCAAAAACTTATCTCAGTCAAGTATTTTGATAGCACAAACTATTGATCAAAGGGGTGGGAAAAGTGGAGTTTTTAGAATACCAAATCATACCACCCTTAATAGGCATAGAATAAAAACTGGTTAAAATGGTCAATAGTCCTCTACAAATTACCTAAAACCTTTGTCTGAAAGAAGTTTTGATATGACCCACTCTTACTCCAAGGGAAGACAATTGGCAAATTTAGAGAATTCGAAATACAGTATTTGTCTTTTCCCGATGAAATCTACCTCCACCATGAGGCGTGCTAAGAGGGATTTTTTAGCCTATTTTCATTTTATGAAAAAACAAGATGTTCAGCAAAGAACATATAGCCTACTTTCTCCTAAATGTATGGGTATCTTTATGACTCTTTGTCCTCATCCCTAAAACAATCACCCCAACCACAATGTATTGTTTGTTTTCTTTTATATTGATAATAAGACAGTAAGTGTCAAAATCAATATTATATACTTTATGATGATTGAATAACAAAACTACTAACTTATTGTAATGCATTCACGTCCGTTAATCTCTATATTAAGCCAGCCTGCAAAATTAAGAATCTTCCGCCCCAATCATCTTCCGCCCCAATCACAGTAGGTGGTGCTGCGACCTATCAGTGAATTAATCTTTATCTTGTACGCCTATGCACTGCCATCGTAATGTACTACGATGGCAGTGTTCTATGGGTGTTGAATGAGTAGGCAGTTTAAAGTAGCCAAGAGGGAGGCGATCCAGCTGGCAGTGTTTAAAGGTATTCGGAGCGCGATCGTGGCTAATAGTTGAACTACCAGTATTACAAAATTGCCATACTTCAGGAGGCCAGCTCAGGCATTTACACAGCGTTATGTTTGGAACAATATTACCCACATAACCCACAAGAGGACAGCACCGTACAGAGGCATTAAGAAGGCTGTGGTTAATGACAACGTGTATCTAGTTCTTCTGTTCTCCTTTTTCTAATGTCTTCTGTTTATGTGCGATGCTGGGACTGTGATTTTATTAATATACGAGTGTATACTGTATCCTCTCCTTTGAGCTAAATGACATTTTATTCAGTATCTGTGGGAAAAGCTCGTGCACATCATTTGTAAAAGAATTCAAGAAAAAAAAAACCTAACTGTAGCAGTATTCGATCCCCAGTCAACTGCGTGTCAGACTAACATGCTAGCCCAGAGCTAACCGTATCCATGACGTCAGGTGTTCTTAACTGACATATTAGATACAAACTGTTGGCAAATAATGACTTTAAATAAACGATTTCTTCACTGCAGTACATCGTCATTAAAGATCATTTCATACAAAGTTTATATTATTGTATCAGTACGGTATATCACATACAACATACTAAAACTACTGAAATATAAGACAGGCACATGAGGACAGCTGCCATCTTGTCGTGTGACACAAACGGCTCAGCTCTTTTAAGCCACTCATACTGCATAATATTATAATATTAAATTATAATAAATAACGGATCACGACCTTCAGGATAGCTTAAACCCCCCTAGGCTCGATAATCGGAATTGGTGGGTCTTAAGCTATTTATTAAAATGGTTGCATAATTCACACGGCCGCCATCCTGAAATGGCATGGCCGATGACCTTGAATTTTGGGTGAAAGACGCGTCCTATATAAAGGTATGTTGTCACCAAATTTGGTAGAGATCGGATGATTAGTTTAGCCGTAATTTGATTTTACGTTTTGAACATTTGAGTGGCCGCCATTCTGTTTTGGTAAAGATGGCGGAGATATAAAGTATGACACTGAGGTGTCCTTTACTAGTGCTACCTCTGTACCAAATTTCGTTCAATTCGGTTTCACCGTGTTCGAATTGATAGGGACAGACATTCAGAGTACACACACACACACTCACACACACACACACAGACACACACACACACACACACACACACACACACACACACAGACTCACACACACACATACACACACACACACACACACACACACACACAGACTCACACACACACATACACACACGCAGACAGACACACTTTTTTCGCCCTGTGTTGATCTCATAAGTCTACTTTCATTTTTTGCAAAAATCGAAAGTAGGCTAAAAATAGGCTTATGAGATCACCTTTTGTCCGTGTGTGTGTGTGTGTGTGTGAGAGAGAGAGAGGTGTGTGTGTGCCCCCTAATAACTTTTAAACGGCTAGAGCGATTACAATGAAACTCGGTAAGATCATAGCACTATTCTGGACGACCCCGACCGTGCCCTTCAAATTGTATTGTGTCTCACCAATCCAACATGGGGCTGTGCGAATTATTTCACAATCATTCAGTATCTCCAAAACTATTACCGATATCGCCCTGAAATTGTGTACGGTGATAAAGGGCACTACTAGAAGTTCACCTATGAGACTTTCAAAAACCTGGTGACTACAAAACAAACATGGCGGCCCAGAGAAGTTGAGACTTTAAATAGACTTTTCTCGCGATTTACCTATCCAAATGTAATGAAACATGGTACAGCAAATGTTTATACTCATTGTAATGCACTGGAGTCTAATTTAGTTCAATTGTTTACATAACCTCAAAATGACGGCTGTGCGAAATATTTCATTGACATTCTATATCTCCGAAACTTTTACAGATATCACCCTGAAATTTTGTACGGTGATAAAGGTACTGATAAAAATTTATCTACGTAACTTTCATAAACCTGTAAAGTACAAAACGAACATGGTGGCCAAGCGAAGTTGAAATATTTTAATAGACTTTTCTCGTGATTTAACTCTCGGAGCGCAGTGAAATGTGGTACAGTAAATGATTTTACAAATTGTAATGCACTGGCATCTAATTTAGTTCAATTGTTTACATAACCTCAAGATGGCGGCTGTGCGAAATTTTAAAATTAAGTTTTTATTTCTTGTGTCGTAATCATGCGATCGAAGTGAAAGTTTGAATAATGAACCTAGGCAATAATTGTCCTTGAATGGTGCATAACTCTATGGCCTATACATATAACAATCCAAAATGGCAAGCATCCGAAATATTTAGACGGTTCTCAATATCTATGAATCTTTTACAGCAATCAAACTGAAACTTTTTATGTTCATAGAGGCTATGAACATAAGTACACCTATCGGACTTTCAGTAACCTGGTGAGCACAAATCCAACATGGCGGCGAAGCGAAGTATAAATATTTAAATGGCCGTTTCTCGCGAATTAACTATCCGAGTGCAGTGAAACGTCGCACGTTAAATGCTTATACAAATATTAATCCACTGGCATCTAATTTATTTCAATTGTTTGCATAATCACAAGATGGCAGCTGTGCGAAATTTTAAAATCTCGTTTTTACTTCTTGTGTTCTAATCATGCGATTGAAGTTTGAATACCACACGTACTCAATAATCTTAATGTAATAGTACATAAATAAAAATCCAACCTGGCGACCATCTGAAATATTTTGACGGTTCTCAATATCTACGAATCCATCTCATCCTTCAAACTGAAATTTTGTACGTTGATAGAGGCAATTAACATGATTAGGATATAGGAAAATAGGCTGTATAGTTCTTCACGGAACTATTTGTTAAATTTATATGAACAGTGCCCACAGGAATTTCTATAATGTTACCCAAAATATTTTTTTCGTTTTCTTTCACTTTACGATATTGCAATAATGCAGACAAGTTCCACACGTCGTCTCGTCGGTTGTAGCTTCATTTTTGTTGTCAATTGTGATCGTTTGGTGAATAAGATAAAAATTAGGAATTAAAGTGAGATCAGACCCATTTTGTTTTCAAAGATAGTAATATTTCTTTATTTTATATAAACATTTGGACTTTTCTGAACATTTTGGAGTATTATTTTTAGAATATATTCCTTCACCTTACATCTTACTTATTTGTCTGATACCTAGGGGGTTTGCTAAACGACACAGAATAATCTAGATAATTTTATAAATACTCATACAGGAGTCATTACAAAGCTAGTTGTTTTATTTATTTATTTATTTATTTATTTATTTATTTATTTATTAGTGTTACAATTAAACAAAACCTGGCGGTAACAAGATATTTATGCTGTATATCTCAATTTCTCTCCATAATGTCTCTGTGTTCCCTGAATGCAACATTTATTTTCTTCTTGGAAACTTTTAAACTGTTAGGAAAAGGTTCTTAGACTTCTTCAAGTAACTCATTCCATGTTTGAATACCCCTGTTTATAAAAGAATACTTAACTAATTTTGTTTTTGAATGATGGGCCTAATTTTGTATTCGTGATCTCTCCTACCCATGTAATCTGGCTCTTGAAGTGGTCCATAGAATGGTTTCTTAGTATGGATACTGATGATTTGAGGATAATTATAATAATTTATTCTTGAACTTTTTATTTTCAATTTTATAAATCCTTCTCCAGTTAACAACAACTTTAAAATAGTAACCCTAAAGCCAAGAAATAAGTCAGTAACTGCTATCGTATTCACCTGAATTAAAATTAAAACAAGTAGTTCCGTGAAGAACTATACAGCCTATTTTCATATATCCTACTTATGTTAATTGCCTCTCAACATACACAATTTCTGTTTGATTGCTGTAATAGATTCGTAGATATTAAGAACCGACTAAATATTTCGGATGGTCGCCATGTTGGATTTTATATATGTAGGTCCTAGAGTTATGTACTGTTACATGCAGATTATTGTGAAAGTGTAGTATTCAAACTTCAATCACATAATTAGGACACAAGAAAAAACAAGGAGATTTTAAAATTTTTCACAGCTGCCATCTTGAGATTATGGAAACAATTGAAGTAAATTAGATGCCAGTGGATTAACATTCGTATAAGGATTTACTGTACCAAGTTTCACTGCACGCGGATGGTTAAATTGCGAGAAAAGTCCATGTGAATATTTATAATTCGCGTCACCGCCATGTTGGATTTGTGATCACCAGGTTATTTAAAGTCCTATAGGTGAATTTAAGTTCATAGCCCCTATGAACATTAAAAAATGCAGTTTGATTGCTAAATTAGATTCGTAGATATTCAGTATCGTCTAAATATATCGGATGGTCGCCATGTTGGATTGTTAAATGTATAGGCCATAGAGTCATGTACCATTAAAGGAAAATTATTGCGTAGGTTCATTATTCAAACTTTCACTTCGATCGCATGACTACATCACAAGAAATAAAAACTTAATTTTAAAATTCGCACTGCCGCCATCTTGAGGTTATGTAAACAATTGAACTAAATTAGATACCAGTGGATTACAATGCGTATAAATATTTCCTGTACCAGGTTTCAGTGCGCTTGGAACATTAAATCGCGAGAAAGGTCTATTTAAAATTTTCAAATTCGCTTGACCGCCATGTTCGTTTTGTAGTTAACCGGTTTTTGAAAGTCTTATAGGTGGACTTCCAGTAGTGCCCTTTATCTCCGTACAAAATTTTAGGGAGATACCGCTAATAGTTTCAGAGATATAGAATGCCGGTGAAATATTTCGCACATCCGCCATCTTGTGATTATGTAAACAATTGAACGAAGTTAGATGTCGGTGCATTACAATGTATATAAATATATACTGTACCAAGTTTCATTGCGTTTGGTTGGTCAAATCGCGAGAAACGTCTATTTAAAAGTCGCAAATTCGCTTGGCCTCCATGTTGGTTTTGTAGTTACCAGGTTTTCAAAAGTCACATAAGTGAACTTATAGTAGTTCCCTCTATCACCATAGAAAATGTCAGGGTAATATCGGTAATAGTTTCGGAGATATTGAATGCTGGTGAAATATTTCGCACAGCCGCCATGTTGGATTGGTGAGTCGTAACAAAATTTGAAGGGCACGGTCGAGGTCGCCGGGAATAGTGCTATGAACTTTCTGAGTTTCATTGAAATCGCTCCTGCCGTTTAGATTTTATTAGGGGGGGGGGGGGGGGGGGTGACACACACACGAATCACACACACACACACACACACACACACGCACGCACACGCGCACACACACACACGGACAAAAGGTGATCTCATAAGCCTATTTTTTCAAAATTGAAAATAGGCTAAAAAATAGTGAATCTTAGGTTCATATTTTCGCCGCTGGGTGTCAGTGGCAGTGACGTCTGGTAGCCAAATTTAGAACTACTTCAAATTGAACGTTTTGGGGAGCCTACGAGCGTTCGATTGAAATGCCCTGCTATGGACATTGGCTGAAATTCAAATATAGGCCCTAATATATTCGCTTTTTCTCTAACTTCTTCTGGTCTGCGTCTCGAACCTGACTGTGGCATCAAATATGCAATCACGACTAGTCTTACCACAGAAGAGAATGATGCATATGCGACGTTGTAGAAATGCCGTGAACTATATTTCTCAAATTATGAAAACCCTGCGGCGTTGCTGTGCTTGTTAAATCGTGCACCACGGACGCGAGGCAGCTGCAGCAAGTCCGGAGATCGGAGGTTCCAATCCCGGTGCCGAAATCAGCCTTATCCCCGTTTTTTCCACACTCCTTCCAGACAAATGCCGGGATAGTGTCGTTCTTCAAGACCCGGGGTGCCTACCCCATCCCTGGCCCTACTACAGATAACACATTCTACTACTATCATCACAAGAATACAGGTTATCAGTCAAGTTCAACTAACACCCAACTACACGGGGCAGATGACCAATATGTCCCAAACCCCTCAAATGAACAACCGATTATTAAAAGACACCAAAAGGGACGCACTT
The DNA here is from genome assembly GCA_946902985.2 of Meconema thalassinum. NCBI lineage: Eukaryota > Metazoa > Arthropoda > Insecta > Orthoptera > Tettigoniidae > Meconema > Meconema thalassinum. The sequence continues at coordinate 286,538,823 of OX336393.1, read as the reverse complement.
TTGTATTGGAATAATCAGTATCCACCGAGGTATTATGAAGGGGTTAGAAGGAAATCCCAGTAGTGTTTTAGGTAGATTTCTTTAGAAAGCTAACTATTGCAATGGGTCCCATGTTTCGACTTCCGGAAAATTTCGACATATCTTCGCGTTTCACATCCCCCAGACCCCAAAACCACCGTCAGTTCAAAAGTTTATATATAATTTATGTATATATGTATCTATCTATCTATATATATATCAGTTTCTTGTGGACACGATAACTGCCGTAATTTTGCACCAATCACTTTGAATTTTTTACATAATATGTATCCCTATAAAATCTCGGTCGAGTTCGTTAATGGGCAAAATCGGTCAAAGGGGGTAAAAATGGGGGGCTTTTTTTCGAAAAAGTGAAATATCGCTATAACTCTCTTAATACATGAAATATCGAATCCCTTCAAAGTTCATAATATGTGTCGGATAAGTGCCAAAAATTTATGTCAAATAAGTTTTTTGATAGCACCAACCATTGACCAAAGGGGTGGGAAAAAGTGTTTTTTTCGGGAAACATTAATCATATCTCTGTTAATAGGCACAATATCAAAACCGTACAAAATGGACAATATTCCCCTAATAATTACCTAAAACGTTTGTCTGAAATAATTTTTGATATGAGCCACCATTGCGCCAAGGGATGAGAAAAATGATTTCGGAATTATAAGAAAATGCCAAGAGCTATCAGTGGTTGACATGGCAACACTACTAAATTGATGAGGGATGAGCCATCAGACGTTGCCATGACAACGCACTTGCGCGAGATCAGATTCAGATTTCCATCTGACTAAGTGTGAAGCGGCTTCGGTGACGTAACTGGTAGCATGCTGAACTTCTATGCCCAAGGTCGCGGGTTCAAAGCCGGCCAAAGTCGTCGGATTTTCTAAGAGCGCTAAAAATCCCTCAGTAAGCTTTCCTTTGGAGGGGAAGTTCCAACGTTCGTTGCGAGTTGCTGATTGAGGTGGCATCTAGTAGCCAAGTTCACAGCTGGGTGGCGTTGACGTTAGTATCTGGTAGCAACATTAGGAACTACTGCTTGAAATTTAGCGTCTGCATTCCTTACCTGAATTACAGACTAATACAGCCATCACAATTCACACCGTTTATCAGACAGATTCTACACTCACCCAAAGTACACGGGGTTATATGACCGCGTTGTCGCAGCCCCTAAACTGAGGAACCAACCAACATCTCTGCGGGAGATATAATTTTGCGTGAAGAAGTAACAGACCGTTACATAGTTACACATCAGTGTCGAAACCTTGCATAAGGACAGTGTGACCACAAGTATAACAAGTAGTTCCGTGAAGAACTGTACAGCCTATTTTCATATATCCTGCTCATGTTAATTGCCTCTATCAACATACAAAATTTCAGTTTAATTGCTGTAACAGATTCGTAGATATTGAGAACCGTCTAAATATTTCAGATGGTCGCCAGGTTGGATTTTTATTTTTGTACTATTATATTAAGATTATTGTGTAAGTGTGGTATTTAAACTTCAATCGCATGATTAGAACACAAGAAGTAAAAACGAGATTTTAAAATTACGCACAGCAGCCAACTTGTGATTATGCAAACAATTGAAATAAATTAGATGTCAGTGGATCAACATTTGTGTAAGCATTTAAAACGTGCAACGTTTCACGGCACTCGGATAGTTAATTCGCGAGAAACGTCCATTTAAATATTTATACTTCGCGTCGCCGCCATGTTGGATTCGTGCTCACCAGGTTACTGAAAGTCCTATAGGTGAACATATGTTCATAGTCTCTATGAACATAAAAATTTCAGTTTGGTTGCTGTAAAAGATTCATATATATTGAGAACCGTCTAAATATTACGGAAGCTTGCCATTTAGGATTGTTATATGTATAGGCCATAGAGTTATGTACCATTCAAGGTCACTTATTGCCTAGGTTCATTATTCAAACTTTCACTTCGATCGCATGATTACGACACAAGAAATAAAAACTTAATTTTAAAATTTCGCACAGCCGCCATCTTAAAGTTATGTAAACAATTGAAATAAATTAGATGGCAGTACATTACAATCTGCAAAATCATTTACTGTACCACATTTCACTGCGCTCAGAGAGTTAACTCACGAGAAAAGTCTATTAAAATATTTCAAATTCGCATGGTCGCCATGTTCGTTTTGTACTTTACAGGTTTATGAATTATACATAGGTAAACTTGTATCAGTACCCTTTATCACCGTACAAAATTGCAGGGTGATATCTGTAATAGTTTCGGGGATATAGAATGTCAGTGAAATATTTCGCACAGCCGCCATTTTGAGGTTAAGTAAACAATTGAACTAAATTAGACTCCAGTGCATTGCAATGTGTATAAATATTTGCTGTACCAAGTTTCATTACGTTTGGATAGTTAAATCGCGAGAAAAGTCTATTTAAAAGTCTCCACTTTGCTTGGCTGCCATGTTGGTTATGTAGTAACCAGGTTTTTGAAAGTTTCATAGGTGAATTTCTAGTAGTACCCTTTATCACCGTACACAATTTCAGGGCGATATCCGTTATAGTTTCGGAGATACTGAATGCTAGTGAAATATTTCGCACAGCCGCCATGTTGGATTGGTGAGATGTAACAAAATTCGATGGGCACGGTCGACGTCGCCGGGAATATTGCTATGAACTTACCGAGTTTCACTGAAATCGCTCCAGCCGTTTAGATTTTATTAGGGGGACACACACACACACACCTCACACACACACACACACACGCACACACACACGGACAAAAGGTGATCTCATAAGCCTATTTTTTCAAAATTTAAAATAGGCTAAAAATGGACTCCAAATGACAAGAAGGTTACCGTCCCCGTAAGACAATAAAATGTTTAAAATATGTTTAAAATGAAGAAAAACTAAGTTAATTAATCTCCAATTATAAAATACTTTCACGCGATAAATGAGGTCTGATCCTTCTACGAAAACCTGCATATTCTGCCTATTTTCGCCTATCTCCAAGTTTGTCCGGTGAAATCTACCTCCGCCTTCCGGCGTGCCGAGAGGACTTTTTAAAACACAAATGACCATGCTCAGTTAATTTGCAGGAAGACGTAGTGTGCTTGTTCGCGTGCGAGGTAGAAGCTACATGCTTGGCATTGCCCAATCCGGCTCGGCACCGCTAGTCATGTAACCTCAGACGAACTGCTTGTTTCTGGTTGATTCTTAACACGTTACCCCGTTCAGGGAAACTCTCTTGATGGATGGTGGTGGACCGTTTGCAATCATTTAACCTGGCTACCAGTTTGAAGCTGCTAATGAATACCATAACTAGGAAATGATACACTGATAGACATATGATGTATTCAACAAACATTTGAACATTGACACACATAACATTACATAAGAGATGTAGAAACATTAATTAGCGTACTTACTTTTAAACAAGCCCTCCATACAACTCCCAAAACACTTATCATCCCACTTAAAAATATCCATCATTAAAAAATGTATATTAATCTTCGGAGAGGCCAAAACATGACATAAATTCTCCTAGACATCTACTCCATAGAGAACACAAGCTAGCATTTTCCTCATACATTACCACTCAGCCGTATTCAACATATCTTTTCAACATAAAATAAACTTACTAGCGTTTCCAACGTCGTAATAGCTCTAGATCCATAATGTCATTACTTTCAGGTCACGTACAATCTCATAGGCCTACCACATATCAAAACTGTCCGTGGCCAAAGATACAATATTACTACTTCTAAGACATCAACAAATCTCTTCCCGACAGAAATGACAGTTCCAAATAAACCATCTTTCTTACTATCAAGAACACATGCTTAGAAGATAGTCAAAGTCAAAGAAGGCCAGAAATGAACATTTTCAACATCTCACGAATAGAATGCGCATTAACTGCTCTCTGGCGGTTTCATTTCAAATCTTACACTCATCACTCCAATACTAGCACAAATGCTGCTACCTAACGGTAGACCATGAAATCATTGTACTGTAGCATTTCACAATATTCTCGCGGATCACTTTTCTTACTTGAAGCGTAGAAGAGAGTCAAGAATTGGCTCAATTCTTACTCCCACTGAGATGAAGCGTAGACATTGTTGTTGCTGTTTCGTTCGAGGGGCTTAGCCTTCTTGATAATTCATCCCCGTGTACTTGGCTGCGTGAATAATTTTGTATGATAACCTGTGTTATTGTGATGGCTGTATTAGTGTGTGTATTTGTAATTCAAGTGAGGATTGGAAAGGAGGTTCTCGTAGTCTTAAGTTAGGAAATATCCCAGCTTTCGCCGGGAGTACAAGTGGGAAAACGAATTAACCATTTCTAAGATGGCTGAGGTGAGAACTGAACCCATATCGTCTCAGTATTGCCTCACGAGGCTGAGTGTGCCCTGTTCCAGTCCTCAGACCAGAATAAAATTTCTTGGAAGAGTCGGGAATCGAACTCGGACTTCATAAGTGGTAGCCAAGATTGTATTGAGGCGGACGAAGAGTAAACAGTTTTACTTCGAAGGTAGAGGGAGAAGTGTGTGCAGCCTAGTAGTAGAAATAATATGCAGTCTGCATGAAGTGAAAACGCAGCACTATTCTTCAACAGACATTGTTAAATTATAGTTGTTATTGATGATTCTTTAGGGGCTTTGCGACATCGTTGTCATGTAGCCCCTTGTGCTTAGGTGTGTGTAGAATTTGTCTGATGACCTATGTCACTGTGAGTTACGTTATAAGTTATGTTATTGCGTTATCTGGCTGATAATGTGAATACTGAAGATCCTGAATGACGTCACGAAAGACAACTAAAGTGTCAGCTTTCAAGTTACATTATAGGACTACGTCAGAATTTCAGTGTCTGTAAATATGGTGTGTTTGAAATGGCAGTGATTACATCCCTAATTTAACCTAGCAGCAAGAAATTATATTGTAAATGATCATGTTTGTAGTGATAGAGGACACCTCGTAAGGTGACGCAGACTATGCCTAGGTAAAATGGCATTGTTGTTTGAAACAGGTGATTCAGAATTTGTTAGCCCTAGTCTGGTCAGGGAAACGTATGCAATACGCTGCATACACCTGAACGATAAGTTGCCTAAGTCGTACAGATCACGGCGGAACATGTTTACAAGTGACCTGAAGGTAGCAGCACCCTCAGCCAATGAGCGGGCGATGGCTTCAGATGGGATATACTGGGTGATTCAGCAGCCCCTTCCAATATCGTTTGCTGCAACCCAACTAAAGGGTATTGTCAGGAAGGACGAAATTTCTCTGGCTGCATCCCGTATTGTACTAATACACTGTAAGCATATTCTGCAAACGAAATGAACACTGTTATTTTTCCACGATGTGACTACAGACTAATACTAATACGTGTTCGATATCGTTTGATGATGGTGATGGCAATTTTTGTTTTAAAGGCCCTAACATCTAGGTTATCGGCCCCTAATTGTTTGGGTGATAGTAAAAGATGAGATGGGAATGAAAACTATAACTAATACTAACTACAAACTTACATACTAGAAGAAGAAATGGTAAACACATAAAGGATAAGGCAAATAAAGGACAGGGAGAAAACAAATGCCCACAACCCTCGAAGAATGAGGATTGAGGGACTTGGAAGGAAGGAGAGCCATGAAAGGCAGATAGGAAAGGGAAAGAGGGCCCGCCCCAAAGTCAGTGGAAAAAAGGGAAGAAAACGGACCCAGATAAGGAATCCCTCGGGATCGCCAACTCCCGAACTCACCAGCCTGAGCCCTTGAGGGTGTAGCAATATACAGGGAAGAAAACGGACCCAGATAAGGAATCCCTCGGGATCGCCAACTCCCGAACTCACCAGCCATGAGCCCTTGAGGGTGTAGCAATATACAGGGTGCACCATAAGTGGTGAGGCTACATACATCCTGCCTCCTTGAGGGCCTTGAGCAGGAGATAACATGAAAAGAAAAAGTAGGCTGACCCCTCGAAGAAGAAGGGTATCAGGAAAGATGAGACAAAGGGCAATTAAGGCGGGAAAGGAAGATACTCCCTAGGCCTCGGATACCCTAATACCGTCGGGGTCGGAAGAGGACAAGTGTTGACCAAGAGAGGACGACAGGAAGGGAGGTGGAGAGGAGCCCGGCACAAGTAAGTAGAAGCAATGCCTGTGGTTGCCAACCCATGTCCCACTAGAGGTGATTCCCTGAGGGTTCAGCATCGTTGGCTGGATAAGCTTGCAGTGCATTAGTACCATACGGGATGCAGGCAGAGAAATATCGACCTTCCTGCCAACACGCTTTAGTTAGGTTTCAGCAAACGATATTGGAAGAGGCTGCTGAATCACCCGGTATCAGGATCATCAAGAGGATTTAAGGGCCCATGTGCATTTTTTTCGGGCCCCTCTTGAAATACTTTATTACTATTCACTACTACCAATTTCGGAAAGACAGTGTCATTTTGAGATAGTCTAATCATTTGGTGCACAGTCGTAATTTAAAAAACCATACATTTTATATCATAGAGAACATTTTAGTATTTATTTTATGAAATATATTTTGCAGAGTGCACAAAACAATTTGGGAGTTTTAATACAATTAACATGCACAGGGGAATATTTTGCAATTCTGTAAGTCTTCACTTTAACTACCAGTACGTAATGAAATATGAGTAGCATTTTAAAACTCCGCATTAGTTTGATAGCAGATTCAACACAAAATTGTAGCAGATTATTTCTGACTCACAGTCTTATATAAAATTTAATACCCTTCTTGGATAGAAAAAGGTATTTAATACTACATTGTAAGGATATCCATTGTATTACCGTTCTTCACTTCATTTTTATTACAATTTTTATCATAAACATTTCACTTCAAATTTAGATTTGAGAACATCTATATTATTTATTTTAATTCTTAATTGGTTTCATTTAATTTGAGCTGATGATGACCTCAATGTCAGGTCGAAACATGTACGATATATAAAAATATATATTTGTGTGAGTATTGATTGGCCTATAACTTAAACTTTTAATTCTATAGAAAAAGTTACGGTACATTAAAACTTTTTATTTTGTAATTTTCAGAATCGAGGAACCTTTTTCAAATCAAATGAATGGTTTCTGCCAATACGTTTGCACTGTCATATATATGCCTGTGAAGTGTTTTTAACCTACTTTCGATTTTTGCAAAAAATGAAAGTAGACTTATGTGATCTACACAGGGCCAAAAATTGTGAGTCTGTCTGTGTGTGTGAGTGTGTGTACTCTGAATGTCTGTACCCCCCCCCTCCCTATCAATTCGAACACAGTGAAACCGAAATGAACGAAATTTGGTACAGAGGTAGAACTAGCAAAGGGCACCTCAGTGTCATGTTTTATATTGCCGCCATTTTGACGAAAACGTAATGGCGGCCATCCAAATGTTAGAAGCTTGAATCAAATTACGACCAACCTAATCATCTGATCTCTACCAAATTTTGCAACATTATACCCTTATGTATAAAAAATCTTCTGACAAAATTACAAGGTCATCAGCCCAGTAACTTGCGGATGGCAGCCATGTATGTGTGCAAATTGATTCCTCCTATGTTTTCTAACACGATGAAACCGAATTGTACGAAATTTGGTAGAGAGGTAGCACTAGCAAACGACACCTCAGTGTCATGTTTTATATGGCCGCCATCTTGACGGAAACGGAATGGCGGCCACCCAAATGTTAAAAGCTTAAATCAAATTACGACCAAACTAATCATTTGATCTCTACCAAATTTTGCAACAACATACCTTTTTGTGGGAAGCATCTTTTGACTGAACTGCAAGGTCATCAGCCCAATAGTTTGCAGATATCGGCCATGTATGTGTGCAAATCTATTCCCCATATCAATTCAAACACGGTGAAACCGAATTGAATGCATGTTTTTACAGAAGTTTAATATGTTTAATATCCGTATAGCACGTTGTATTTCAACAAGCTACTACAACCAACATTCTATTATTATACTCCTAAAAAGGACAATGAGTTATAACAATACCCATGAATTTAGGAGAAATTAGGCTATATGTTCTTTACTGAACATCTTGTTCTGTCTCATTTCTGTTGACACTTGAAAGATGGTAACATGAGATATCTTCTGCAGAGCTGTATACAAATCGACATCCTTATTCTGCAAAGCCTTGGACAGGTTGTAAGTTATAGACAACATTTTATATAATACAAAACTAGCTATAATAAACTGAAAGTAACATGCACAACTAACGGGCCCCTATGTATTGCCCCCCTCCCCCTTTGGCCCTCCCACTTGGCGGCCCTGCCCGGTATAATATAGGCTCACCGTCATCATCCAGACTAGATGAATACGAAATGTTAAGCCTCAAGACGAAAACACGATTAAGAGATAATCCACTCAGCATAATTTGTTTCCCCGATGTAATACGGCTTGAAGTAGGATATAGTGCTTGATTGGACACAAAATGATTAAAACCTTTTTCCAGGAGAAAAATAAAACCAAATTTCATTATTCTTGGTAATTGTTCCCAGAAACTATGGTTTTGATATTAATCATTTTTAAAATACATTTCGACGTGATTACATTATTTTTAAGTGCTGTGCTGGGTTATTAATCGCAAATTCGAGTTTCAAAAAATTGATACTAAATCAATCATTGCCTATCCAGTATATTCTTAGCCCTCAACTGGTGTGGTGCGGGCCAGAATGACCCTCACAATGTTTAACTCTTCTATTCGTAATCTAGAAACTTTACCACCTGGACACGATCAAGGATGGACAACATGGAAATCTTAGAACAGATTGAGATCTGGCGTCGGTAGATCAAGAGTTAACCAAGCAAGATGGGGCTATGGAAAGCAAGACACCAAGTGTGATTGTGAAGACCAGACTGTTAGGCACATGCTCCAGTGTAGACTGTGCCCAGCTTCTTGCACGGAGGATGATTTGCATCAGCCCTCGGACAATGCACTGAGAGTAGCCAAATTTTGGTCTACTTTTGTTTAATGTTTGTAAATGTTTGCGACTGTGTATATATGTGTATGTGTATTTATTTATTGTACATTTTTAGCTTAATTTTCACATTTTGCAAAAATGAGGAAAAGGTAGACTTATGAGATCGATCCGGGAAAATGTGTGTCTGTCTGTCCTTCTGTCTGTCTGGCTGTGTGTGTGTGTCCCATATCAACTCCTAAACGGCTGCAGAAATCGGAACCAAATTTAGTATGATTAAAGATGTATACCGGAATATCTCAAACCCATATTTTAAAATGATATCAGTGCTACCAACTGCTGAAAAAACGCACTAGAGATTTGAGCTCCATGTAGGATATCTTGAAAGATATGGATGAGAGCTATTCCAAAATTGGCAGGCATGTAGATAATACTATTTCAGTTTAATTTCCAGGAGGCCATACACGACAGTGTTGCCAAAATAATTTTAAGCCTTCTGATAGGTCCAATATTTAAATGCATATAACGTCTACACTATCAATTGTATTTCAAGCAAATTTTGTATATAATATGTGTACATAAACACATATGACTGAGCGTATTAGTAAGAGCCACCAGGGTTGCCAACTGTTAATAATTGCTCTCTCTATTTTATTTTATCCAACTACCAATATATCAGAAAGTATGCAAGCCAACAGCTTTAAACTACGCACACGTATAGTACCTGACATTTTAGATTAATTTGGAGTAATTCATATAAATCAGTGCTGCCAACATGATTCTATGCCTGCTGATATGTCCAATTTTAAAATACATGTAACTTCTATTCTAACAAATGGATTTCATCCGAAATTGGCACAACACTATATCATAATATTTCAGATTATTTCTGACCAGCACGCGCGTGACATTGTTGCCAACATGCTTTTACGCGTGCTGATAGATCCAATGTCTAACTGCATGTAACGTCCATTGGACTTCAACCAAATTCTGTATTCTGTACCTTAAGAGACGGAACTAAGAATATATTCAGTCACCAGGGCTGCCAACTCTACTGTAGTGCTCTATTAGGCTACATAATACCATGTATATTTATAACTAATGAAACATTTCGATATTACCATCTTAATTTCGTCATTATTCTAGATAGGTTCATATACTGTAGATTAATCATTGGCATGAATCTTAATTTTAAGAAAAGTAGGCGCTTTAGTTCGTTATGGAACTTCTTGTTGCTGTTTTATATGTTACTGACGCGAGAATAATAAAAATAATTCGTAATCTCGGACTTAAATAACAGCCTAGTTAATTTCTATTGTATCTTTAGTTTATTATTATGAATGAGAAGATACATTGCGCACTGAACACTCATTTAATGTCGCTAAGTATTGTACAAATACAGTATATGTTTGCTGTTCTTAGCTGTCTAAATACACCGATTTCGTTGAGAGACGTTTCTGAAGTAACCTTAATATAAATACCCATGTAATTGAAGACAGAAAGTGAACAGATGTTTTCAAAATAAACTGCCGATATTGAATACCAATTTAATCAAATTCTATTTCCGTACAGCAACACTCAATTATGATAATTTATACAATGTCTCCGAGTGCGTTTTCAACATTTCAAAAAAGAATCACGTGAATTAACATTAACAACATATGATATTGGATAGAATCAGTTACAGAAACTCAAAAAGCCGCAGCTAGAGTTATAAAATAAATTCAAGTTGAGAAGAGTAGCCTATAATATACTGTGCCCAATGGGACACGACTGACTGGCATCGAACCGGGGTCTCTATAGAGGAAAGATCAGGTCCTTGATTTTCCTAAGAATTGAACCATTGATCTCTAAGGGGGAACAGCCACAGTGAACCCAAGGAGCAATGAGATAATAATAGTAAATAATAATAAAAGCTTAATTCCACGTCCAGAACGGGAATTTTAGGCAGTTGGAATATTGTGTAAACTGCAAGTCAGTATATGAACAGGCTAGCAAGAGCTACAGAAACAGAGCCAACTTGACATTTGACAAATTGGAGTTGAAAGTGGGAGGTGCAGACTGTCTCCGACGAACTATTTCTTGGCGACACTGGAGTGTCTGAGAAGGACATGAATAATGACTGTGGAAACCCCCGACCAACAAGGCAGACGAGAGAGGAGGGGATGGTCATTGAGAGAAATTAATTAATTACTGGCAAATGAAGCATTCGAATGAGATGATACTTATACCCAGATACTTGTATTCGAAGAGAGGTAATTTAGGAGTGTCTTCACACCTAAATTAAAGCCTGTAAGTGATTATGAGCATATTCACACATATACTGCGGAGGGGCATTGGTTAGTCTCGTAGCAAGAGGGGATTCACCCGAGATAGCGTTACCAAGCCATGGAGGAAAGCAATTAATTTTAATTAATTGAGCGAAGTAATCACCGGCACGCAAGTGGATTTGGAACCTCCATGAAAAGACGATCAAGAATCACGCTTTACCTTGTCAGTAAACGCGATATTTCAGAAAAGAGCAGCTCCTGAGATGCAAGTGGACTACTTTTTGTCAGAAACCCTTATATGGAAGAGGAAGGAGGAGAGCGTCAGTTCTTCGTTGACTCAATTTGTGGGACGACATGCTGTCCAGCCACACGCAAAAAGTGCGCGCAATATGAAAGTCGTTATGTTCAGAATCTTTTTTGATGAACAATGAAAGGTGCATTAGGCAGCATAGTACAAGTAATTCTGCAGTAATAGTATAAACAGTCTACGGCAGACATATAAGCAGGCAGTATACGCGACTAGTAATCGTTACAGTGTAGAGATATTGCAGTATGATTTTAATAGATAATGAACTTATCCACAGGAAGGGTCATGATCTTTAAAGTATCATATATAATTGCAACAGATACTACAGATTATGGGAGCCTGGAAGGCATCAAAAGTATTTGTGATATATAAGTGAGCAGCACACTGCAAGACAGAAGACAGGAATTGTAGGAGACGGGAGATGAGCACACATACTCGAGGTAGACTTTCGGAGGAGACAGGCAGATGTCAGAATTTGCAGCATCGCATCTCTGAATTCACGCAATAGTGGAAAGCTCAGCAAGGCTCCGTGTGTAAATTACCTGTAAAGTTAGTGTTAAAAGTGATAACCAAAAAGAGTTTAAATTTGTGTGTTAAAAATAATGTGTGGTATTTCACAGTGTAAAATGTGGGTATTACAAGATGTAATTACCATGTGCAAACCATATTCAATGTTTTGTGTGAAAAGTGTTATGATGGCTTAGAAGAAAGCAAAATGGTGGGCGAAGTGCCATATTGTTGGATAAAACCAGCCAGAATGAAAGTGAGTACCATCCAAATATGTTAATATGATCGGCGTAGTGATGCTTATAGAACGTGCAAATCGTGTGATATCCATTGAAAGAATACAGTTTTATTATGAAGAGTGATAAAGAGAGATTTAATAGCGAGATAAAGAGAAATTTTCAGTGTCATTGAAATATTAAATAATGTTAAATGCTACATGGTTATGTTTGAGAGCCATTAAGGTAGATAATGTAAGTGCCAGTAAATTGATACATGTTTTAGAGCTACGTAAAGCCTTGGTTTATGATTAAATGAAAGGAGGACATGAGTGATTTTGAATTGAGTCATCTAAAAGAAATGTTGTTTTAGCCGCTACAAGCGAGCATATAACGTAGAATCAAGAGGTTTGCGTCAATAATTGCAGGGACCATCCAAGATAGTTCGTGCGTTGATGAATCCAGTAGGCCAATCTTCGAATCAATGATGTGTTGTATAGCCTCAGAGCATACATATATTTCGCAACAGAGTTGGGGCAGATGTGATCTGTGACCCACTGTTAGCAGAATCTTCGCTACCAGGGAAAACATTGGGATACCCTAGGTATGCCATTATAATAATTGATCTACCTGTGGAGGTAAGACAATTTCTTCGAATAGGAAACGGGTTGATTTCCTTCATATATTCGTACCCGTACGGCACGAGATAACAGTTTGAAACTCGGCTGGTACGCGTCCAGAGCCACTGATTGCATCCATAAACGGCGAAACTATCAGAGACCCATCCCTAGCCATGAATACTAATTAGGTGCCGAATTGAGCCAATTAAATACCCTAAGTGTAGGTGTTAAATACTTGGATCGACTCTATCCATAATGACACAATCCAATCATGAACCCCTGAGAGAGCTGCACCAAGGGTGAGCTATGACCAGGTTTGTTTACAGGTAGAATGTCGGTCATTAAGGTGAGCGAGGGCCACAGACCGGGTAGCCATCAAAAAGGGTGGACCTTGACGATTCTTTTGTGTTCACACTGAGGGAAGTTAATTGACCGTGACCCTTGTACTTTTCTTTTTACGGTTGTATTGGACCACTGAAGAATCTCATTATCTCTGAAAGTAATTGAAATATGCTTGATATTATGATATAAAATGAATTAAATGCATTGTATCCATTGAAATAGAATGTTGGATCAAAGTAATCGGATAAGATTTGGCCAAGTTGTTGTCCGAGGACAGCATAATCGCACCAAATTAATAAATGCATTTTTTAAAGAGTAATTACCCAGTTTATGCTAATTTACTCAGACGGGTAGCATTATTTAACGATATGGCACATTTGTAATGATAGTAATGACATGACCAGACCCAGAAGATTGTTGTATGGTGAAGCTAAAATCAATAACTATGTGTGTTTTGGAAGGGAAGGTAAATCACTTCAGCGTTTGAAATCTATGGGAAAGGAAAACGATGTTGCGCAGAAAGCAACACATGTTGAGTAAAGAATAAGGTAATAAAATCAATGTTGTTCAAAGTAAATGTTCCGCTTCAGAACGGACAACTATTTTAGTAAATGCATATAATGATTTTTCAGTTGTAATTTGTTTTTATTGTTGTGTTGTGATATGCAAATTCAAGATAAACTGTGCGATGTGAAAAACACTATGGACGCTCGTCAATGTCAGAGAGTATCAATGTTAGGATATCTAGGATAGATATGGGTGCGGAAGAGCGCCAAACTTTATGAGAAGAGACTCACATACATTTTTGATTTTTGTGTTGTGGGAAAGTAATTATAATATTTTTGTGTTTTATTGTGTTTTGCCATGATTTAATACCATTAAATGATATATTTAGGAATTTGTTGTTTCTTTCAAGTAGAGTAGTTACCTGACAGACTCAAATCCTGAACATGTGGTCGTATAGTGGGATGAACGCCCCATACCTCGAAAGACCGTGAACTAGCTGGGATACGAACACATGTTCCATATGATGACGAAAGGGTACAATACGTAGCCTACTTGGTGTTGTAAGGGTAAAACTGGTCCTGGAATGCTGTAAACAAACAAGAGCGTGGTTTAGCGATCACGTAATAACTGACCTTGAAGAAGAGAGAAAAGTCAGGCAGCTACTAAATACTGGGGGTTTCTGAGACGTACAGTATAGTGAAAAAGCAGAGCGGAAAGTTCATTTTGCTCATTCAGTAAGTGTATGTTACAAGAGTTAAAAGAAATGCTTTCAAATACAATCAAATCATTTGTTATCAATTCGAAGATTGGTTTTATTCAAAATTAAGAACTTCATCAAATTACATATTTTCGTAATTTGGCTCTAGGTGGGTCTTGATTCCCTGATCACCCCCCGTAGTTACGCCACTGCTAGATGGTACGTACAATAGGCTATATCGTCCTCAAGAGTGCCATCTATTAGGGATGTTTGTAACTATATGAAGGTATGTTTGGCACATTACTACAATATTAGCACAGGTACGTTTTCAGATAAACGCTTAATTTAAAAAATTGTTTTCTATGTGACGGTTTTAAATGTTTAATCTGGATATCGTGAGCCCTAATTATAAGGTAGAACTTCAACCGTAGAATGGTAGCGTTCGTCTCAGCGACAAAAATGGAATACATTCTGCTTCCCCCTCTTCTACCTTTTGTCAAATCCCCTCCAGTGGTTGGTAGTCCTAAAATACTCCAGAAATTAGTAGAAATAAAAAAAACACACAAAAATCAAAATTAGTCAAAATTCATAAAACCCCAAACAGCAGACAAAATTAGTCAAAATTTGTAAAAAAAAAGCTCAAAAAATAAAAAACGAAAGAAATTCCGTACTTAAAATCTTAAAAAAAAAACAAAAAATCAAAATTAGTCAAAATACAAAAAAAAACCAATTACAATTAGACAAAATAAGTGAAAACCAGCTCAAAAATTCCAAATAAATAAATAAATAAAAATTAGTCAAAATAAAAAAAATACAAAAATCAAACAAAATTTTTCAAAAACAAAAACCTTTCTGCTAGCCTTGAGAGTGAAATAAAAGTTGACGTAAGTGGTATTTATTATCAGTTTCTAGAATCGTAGTCGTCGCCGTTGCGAATCGCTACCGATAGCATTGTTGCAAATAGCACTACCGATAACAACTTTGCAATTAGTGCTGCCGATAACAACTTTGCAATTAGTACTACCGATAACAACTTTGCAATTAGCGCTACCGATAGCATTGTTTCAATTAGCGCTACCGATAGCATTGTTTAAATTAGCGCTACCGATAGCATTGTTGCAATTAGCACTACCGATAACAACTTTGCAATTACCGCTACCGATAACAACTTTGCAATTAGTACTACCGATAACAACTTTGCAATTAGCGCTACCGATAGCATTGTTTCAATTAGCGCTACCGATAGCATTGTTTCAATTAGCGCTACCGATAGCATTGTTGCAATTAGTACTACCGATAACAACTTTGCAATTAGCGCTACCGATAACAACGTTGCAATTAGCGCTACCGATAACAACTTTGCAATTAGTACTACCGATAACAACTTTGCAATTAGCGCTACCGATAACAACGTTGCAATTAGCGCTACCGATAGCATTGTTTCAATTAGCGCTACCGATAACAACGTTGCAATTAGCGCTACCGATAACAACTTTGCAATTAGTACTACCGATAACAACTTTGCAATTAGCGCTACCGATAACAACTTTGCAATTAGTACTACCGATAACAACTTTGCAATTAGCACTACCGATAACAACTTTGCAATTAGCACTACCGATAACAACTTTGCAATTAGCGCTACCGATAACAACTATGCAATTAGTACTACCGATAGCATTGTTGCAATTAGCACTACCGATAACAACTTTGCAATTAGCGCTACCGATAACAAAGTTGCAATTAGCACTACCGATACCAACGTTGCAATAAGCGCTACCGTTAGCATTGTTTCAATTAGCGCTACCGATAACGACTTTGCAATTAGCACTACCGATAACAACGTTGCAATTAGCGCTACCAATAGCATTGTTTCAATTAACGCTACTGATAACAACTTTGCAATTAGCACTACCGATACCAACGTTGCAATAAGCGCTACCGTTAGCATTGTTTCAATTAGCACTACCGATAACAACTTTGCAATTAGCGCTACCGATAACAACTTTGCAATTAGTACTACCGATAACAACTTTGCAATTAGCGCTACCGATAACAACGTTGCAATTAGCGCTACCGATATCAACTTTGCAATTAGTACAACCGATAACAACGTTGCAATTAGCGCTACCGATAGCATTGTTTCAATTAGCGCAACCGATAGCATTGTTTCAATTAGCGCTACCGATAGCATTGTTGCAATTAGTACTACCGATAACAACTTTGCAATTAGCGCTACCGATAACAACGTTGCAATTAGCGCTACCGATAACAACTTTGCAATTAGTACTACCGATAACAACTTTGCAATTAGCGCTACCGATAACAACGTTGCAATTAGCGCTACCGATAGCATTGTTTCAATTAGCGCTACCGATAACAACGTTGCAATTAGCGCTACCGATAACAACTTTGCAATTAGTACTACCGATAACAACTTTGCAATTAGCGCTACCGATAACAACTTTGCAATTAGTACAACCGATAACAACTTTGCAATTAGCACTACCGATAACAACTTTGCAATTAGCACTACCGATAACAACTTTGCAATTAGCACTACCGATAACAACTTTGCAATTAGCGCTACCGATAACAACGATGCAATTAGTACTACCGATAGCATTGTTGCAATTAGCACTACCGATAACAACTTTGCAATTAGCGCTACCGATAACAAAGTTGCAATTAGCACTACCGATACCAACGTTGCAATAAGCGCTACTGTTAGCATTGTTTCAATTAGCGCTACCGATAACAACTTTGCAATTAGCACTACCGATAACAACGTTGCAATTAGCGCTACCAATAGCATTGTTGCTATTAGCACTACTGATAACAACGTTGCAATTAGCGCTACCGATAGCAACGTTGTAATTTGCGCTACCCATAGCAACGTTGCAATTAGCGCTACCGATAACAACGTTGCAATTAGCGCTACCGATAACAACGTTGCAATTAGTGCTACCGATAGCAACGTTGCAATTAGCACTACCCATAGCAACGTTGCAATTTGCGCTACCGATGGCAACGTTGCCTTTAGCGCCACCGATAGCAACGTTGCAATTTGCGCAACCGATAACAACGTTGCAATTAGTACTACCGATAACAACGTTGCAATTAGCGCTACCGGTAACAACGTTGCAATTAGCGCTACAGATAGCAACGTTGCAATTAGCGCTACCGATAACAACGTTGCAATTAGCGCTACCGGTAACAACGTTGCAATTAGCGCTACCGATAGCAACGTTGCAATTAGCACTACCGGTAACAACGTTGCAATTAGCGCTACCGGTAACAACGTTGCAATTAGCG
Organism: Meconema thalassinum; assembly: GCA_946902985.2. Lineage (NCBI taxonomy): Eukaryota > Metazoa > Arthropoda > Insecta > Orthoptera > Tettigoniidae > Meconema > Meconema thalassinum. The sequence goes on along the minus strand of OX336393.1, from coordinate 286,521,091 downwards.
CTACAGATAGCAACGTTGCAATTAGCGCTACCGATAACAACGTTGCAATTAGCGCTACCGGTAACAACGTTGCAATTAGCGCTACCGATAGCAACGTTGCAATTAGCGCTACCGGTAACAACGTTGCAATTAGCGCTACCGATAGCAACGTTGCAATTAGCGCTACCGGTAACAACGTTGCAATTAGCGCTACAGATAGCAACGTTGCAATTAGCGCTACCGATAACAAAGTTGCAATTTGTGCTACCAGTAATAACGTTGCAATTAGCGCTACCGATAGCAACGTTGCAATTTGCTCTGCCGGTAACAACGTTGCAATTAGCGCTACCGATAGCATCGTTGCAATTAGCGCTACAGATAGCAACGTTGCAATTAACGCTACCAGTAACAACGTTGCAATTAGCGCTACCGATAACAACGTTGCAATTAGTACTACCGATGACAACGTTGCAATTAGCGCTACCGATAACAACGTTGCATTTAGTGCTACCGACAGCAACGTTGCAATTAGCGCTACCCATAGCAACGTTGCAATTAGCACTACCCATAGCAACGTTGCAATTTGCGCTACCGATGGCAACGTTGCAATTAGCCCTACCGGTAACAACGTTGCAATTAGCGCTACCGGTAACAACGTTGCAATTAGCGCTACAGATAGCAACGTTGCAATTAGCGCTACCGATAACAACGTTGCAATTTGTGCTACCAGTAACAACGTTGCAATTAGCGCTACCGATAGCAACGTTGCAATTTGCGCTGCCGGTAACAACGTTGCAATTAGCGCTACCGATAGCATCGTTGCAATTAGCGCTACAGATAGCAACGTTGCAATTAGCGCTACCGGTAACAACGTTGCAATTAGCGCTACAGATGGCAACGTTGCAATTAGCGCTACCGATAGCAACGTTGCAATTAGCGCTACCGGTAACAACGTTGCAATTAGCGCTACCGATAGCAACGTTGCAATTAGCGCTACCGATAGCAACGTTGCAATTTGCGCTACCGACAACAACGTTGCAATTTGCGCTACCGATAGCAACGTTGCAATTAGCGCTACCGATAGCAACGTTGCACTTCGCGCTACCGGTAACAACGTTGCAATTAGCGCTACCGATAACAACGTTGCAATTTGCGCTACCGGTAACAACGTTGCAATTAGCACTAGCGATAACAACGTTGCAAATTGCGCTACCGTTCTATGGTTAACGCTCTGCAGCGTTCTGACCCGCAGCACGTTTGTTAAGGGTTAAATATACTCATTCCTTATCAGCTGATGAACCTAAGGATCGAATCTTAAAGCAGTTGATTGGCGGGGAGCTCATGACGATATTTTTATACTGGTGTAGGCTTTCAGGGCCGGTGGAGAATCTTCAGAACCGTTTTACGGGTTATTAGGCTGTGTTATAAACGCTTCTTGATATACGACGTTTCTCTAGCAAGATTTCTTTCTGATATTCAATAATGCCTGCCTCACTCCCTCAAGGTAAATGCTGGAATTGTAGCTTATTACAAGTCCAGGGGCAAATACTCCATTCCCAGCCCTAATAATAATTACACACACTACTAAAGTCACCACAGAAACACAGGTTATCAAATAAATTGAACATACACCCAAGTACTCAGGGTTGTTGACCAAAGCGTCAGAAGCCCGAACAACAAATTCACAGCAAACAAGAACTATTTTACCCATGCAATTAACATACTCATTCCAGATGGAGAATAATTTTAACTTGTCGTACCAATCAAATTCCTCAGGGACTGATAAACTAGGTGTTAGACTGCTTAATAATAATAATAATGAAATGAAAATCCACTGCCTGCTTCCAGTCTCCGACCGGGTCAGGAATGGAATGAATGAAGCCCCCATCTAGCGGCGAGGATATGAACTGTGCCGGCTGCCGAGGCCTGACGCACTCCTCTGGGGCAATGATTAAATGAATGACAGATGAAATGAAATGATAGTGGAGAGTGTTGCTGGAATGAAATTTTAACAGGGAAAACCGGAGTACCCGGAGAAAAACCTGTCTGCCTCCGTTTTGTCCAGCACAGATCTCACATGGAGTGACCGGGATTTGAACCACGGACCCAGTGGTGAGAGGCCGGCGTGCTGCCGCCTAAGCCACGGAGGCTTTTGCTTAATATTAATAATAATTATAATAATAATAATAATAATAATAATAATAATAATAATAATAATAATAATAGTAATACTTTCTGTCTGTTGGGTAGTCATCCAGAAGGCTGGTCGGATCCTCGAAAAGTATCACCGTAGGTTATGTGGGTAGAAACCCACAAAAACACAAGGAAGCGCTATATTGAGGTGTACTAGGCAAGTTGAGGAGTGAGGTAGTTTGTCATTGCTTTCCTCACTGAGACAGTACAGGAGTACTAACTCTACAAGTGGAACCTTTCCGAGCATCCATATGCACTGGCTAAGCCCTGAAGTCAATTACTCATCACCACCCATATCACAGTAGCATCAATATAATCACAGTCATGAATGTGATTTCACATCGGTGAAAAGCCACATTTTACTCTAGAGACTGTGCCAAAAGGCAATGCATATGTACTGCATTCATCAAGAGATGGTAAACAGCCGGAATAAAATAATAATAATAATAATAATAATAATAATAATAATAATAATAATAATAATAATAATAATAATAATAATAATAATGTTATTGGTTTTACGTTTCCTTTAACTACTGAGGCTTTTAGAGTAGCCAGGGTGCAGGAATTTTGCCCCGAGAGGGATCTTTAACGTGCCAGTAAATCTACTGACACGGTTCACTCGCATTTGCGCACCCTCAAATACCAAATGAAAACGTCAGGATTCAAATTTACAATCTTGGGAACAGCTGGCGAGAGCGTTACCCTTGAGCCACACTGCCAGCCCTAAGACTACTTCAATTTGACGAGCAAGATTAAAAAATGTTGACCGCATTCGGAATTCGAATCGAATGTTCTGCTGTTCGAGCAGGTGACCTTAGCTACGTACACCATTTTAGGCCACTCCATATTTTCAAGTCTTGGATAGACATGGTGTCTGGCGGTGACATCTGGAATGAAGTTCAGGTGTCCGCTATTATGCAAAAGTCACTAGAGCAAAGCCGGAGCCTGATTTCGGACTTTCATATATGACTATGGAATAGATATCTCTTGGTGCGTTCATATCAATAGTATTGTTACGTCCTTTGGGGTTTAACTGCGGGCTTGGAATGGGATTGTGGAAATGTCGGAAGGACGCAACATGTAAGTAGGTGTGAGTGAATGAGTGCTGCGTGGAGAGAATCTGGAGGCCGCTTAGCGACCTTGCCTTGACAGCTGGCTCGGCGGGTGCTGAGTGCACGTTCGGGTTAGACAATGCGCCTGGCCACTTGTATTGGGAACTGAACGTACAGCTCGGGGGAAGTTGGAATCGGGGATGTAAGCGAGGGCGTTTAAGAAACACAAGAGATTGGTTTAAAAGTGTAAAAGGGGCTATAATGCTATAAGTGATGAATGTGTAGCATTACTGGAGATTCCAGTGGTGTGAATGAGTTGAGTGTGAAATAAATGTAAAAAAGAGATGAGTACAAATTAGTAAAGGTTCGGAGTTGGTAGGAATGACCAAGGAAAAACCTTGAGCTCACTCAGCTGAAACAGCGGTACGGCGAGCAGCGGTCGGGCAGCGAGACGGTAGGCGTAATATGCCTAGTCCTTGGTGGGGCTGGTATTTAAACAAATTACCAGTGTTTTGTAATGTAATCAGGAGATTCCTGCTCTACATACCAGGTAGCTAGGTGTTTGTGTTAGGTGTGGCAATTGTTACCACATGTATGGAAGTTGGATGGCAAGGCCTGTGTAGTTGTCGTTGTTGTTGTTGCTTTGGATTGGGGACTGTAGCCTGAAGAGGGGTTGAAGGGGTTGGTTACGCCCTACCGGACTCAGGGCGTAACAGTATCCTCCTCCTCATCATCATCATCATCATCAAGATTCAAGGAGAAATAATTTCAACACTGAAATTTCCCGATGACAATTGCATCTTAGCAGATTCACCAGAGGATATGAATGTTTTTTTTTAAATGGTATGGACTTCGTCTTGAGGAAAGAATTGATGACGAAGATCAATAAATGTAAAACAAAAATAATGGAATGCGGCCGAAAGTACACAGAAACCCCTATTGACTTTAAATTGGCAGGTGCAAATCTAAAGGAAGTAGGAGACTTTTGCTACTTAGGAAGCAAAATAACTAGTAATGGACGAAGCAAAGAGGATATACAAAGTAGGTTAGCACAGGCAATGAAAGAATTTGAACAGAAAAGGAATCTGTTGACATCGAATAAAGATTTAGGTATTAGGAAGTCATTTTTGAAAGTCTTTGTCTAGATCGTGGCTCTCTATGGAAGTGAAACTTGGACTGTTGGTGCAGCAGAAAAGAGGAGAATTGAAGCATTTGAAATGTGGTGTTACAGGAGAATGATGAAGATCAGATGGGTAGATAGAGTAACAAATGAAGAGGTATCAAGACGAGTGGAAGAGGAGAAATGTTTCTGGCGACTGCTAATGAAGAGAAGAGATAGGTTGGTACGGCACATAAGCTAGTAAGACCCCAGGAATAACTAACTTAGTTATGGAAGGAAGGGTCGAGGACAAGAACTGTAGGGGTAGAGCAAGGTTAGAATATGTTTAACAGATTGTCTCGGTGGTAGGATGTGGTAGTTATGTAGAGATGAAACAATTAGCTCAGAACAGGGAGGCATGGAGTGTTGCATCAAAACAGTCAAAAGGCTGAAGACTCAAACAACAATAATAATAACAACAACAACAACAACATCATCATCATCATCATCATCATCATCATCATTGTTTCAAATTTCATCCCGATGGTAGATGTAAATATTAAGATGTTTCTCTCCCAAGGTATTTGTTCTTCCCCACCAATTTCGTCTTCCTTTACTACAAGACGGTGATCGTGTAGGGCGATACGCAGCAGTTCATGAGACTCTAGCCAAGCACGTGTTAATTTGTGCATTTAGCTCCTCCCGCGTTATCAGTGAAGCGCCTTATCAGGGCCTATGGTATGCAAGCCGCATTTCACAGCTGCTGTATTAGTTGCCATTACGAGATGCGTCACGGAGAGGTACACCATCATAATATCCTTGGCGAGATACTTCGAGTGGCGTTGATCAACACTGTAGCTCACGCAGTTCAATACATTTCAAAACGTTTAAGGCATTTAGTTATTCATTTTTAAATTTATTTATTTATTTATTTATTTATGTATTTATGTATTTTGGTGACTGTAGAAGTGGTCTGATAATCTGTATCGCTGTGATGTCTGTTCTAGTGTGTGTGCCTTTAAACGAGGTAGGAAGCCGCCGTGGTCTAAAGCTAGATAACATCCGGGCATTTGCCTGAAGTAGAAGTGGGGAACCACGAAAAACCACTTCCAGGATGCCTGAGGTCAGAATCGTACCCGCATCTTCTCAGTTCCGTCTTACGAGGCTGAGTGTACCCAGCGCTCAGACCAGAATTAATTTCCTTAACAGAGCCAGGAATACAACCCGGACAGCCGCCGGGGTGGCAGCCAAGAATGATCAGTGTACACTTTCTAGCGTTCAACATTATACGAAGCAATTATTAAATTCGTAACGAAACAGACAATATATAACTAAGCCACGTAACTAAGAGCTTCCGTAGTTATTACTTTCGAAGTAATAACTGTCCTAGTGTGCTCAGATTATTATTTCTAATCATATGGCGGTAAATCGCTTCAAATACAATGAACAAAGATGTCTAATATTTACAATGATACAAATGAAATGAAATGATCGTGTGGCCTCCGGAGAGGCCGAGTGCAGGTCTTTCTAGTTGACGCCCGTGGGCGACCTGCGCGTCGCAATGAGGATGAAGTGATGATGAAGACGGCACATACACCCAGTCCCCGAGCCACGGGAATTAACCTCAGGAGATTAAAATCCCTGATGACTCGGCCGGGAATCGAACCCGGGGCACTTTGGGCCAAAGCCTAGCGCGCTAACCATTTAGCCACAGAGCCGGACAATGATACAAATGATACATAATGATACACAAATATTTACAAGGTTATAGGCAGATGAACAAACAACACTTATCTAAGAGCTTGTGTTATTGTTGCAAAGTATGCCTATATATGACGCTACTGACCTGGTATGGATAGATGAACAAGCAATACCTAACTACAACACGTAACTACTAGCATGCGTTCTTATAGCAACGTCTATCCTATATGACGCTAACGTCCTAGTGTGCACAGATGAACAAACAACACTTAACTAAGAGCTTGCGTTCTTGTCGCAAAGAATGCCTATATATGACGCTACTGACCTGGTAAGGATAGATGAACAAAAGAAAGACACGTAACTAAGAGCTTGCGTTCTTATAGCAACGTGTAGATGGCGCTATTGTCCTAGTATTCATAGGTGAACAAACAATACCCAACTAAGACAGGTACAGTAACTAAGAGCTTGCATTGTTATTGCAAAGTATAGATGACGCTACTGTCCTAATGTTCACAGATGAACAAACAACACGTAACTAAGAGCTTGCGTTCTTGTTGTAGGGTAGGTCTATAGATGACGCTACTGATCTAGTATGCACGGATGAACAAGTTACACGTAACTAAGAGCCTGCGTTCATGTTGCAAAGTAGGCCTATTGATGACGCTACTGACCTAGTATGGACCTACATAGATAACGAACACTGGTTGCCATGGTTACCATGTTGTAATGAAATTGATGACGCTAATTCCAGATAGACCCGGAGCACAAAACATAATCATGTTAAAACACCGTCTATTAGAAAAATTGAGCTCATACTCAAGCATTGATTAATAAGATATTGCAAGCTCCTAAAATTAATTGACAACAGTAACATCTTTATAGTAAATTAACTGTGAACATAGTGGCTTCGTTGGCGTAGTCGGTAGATTGCTGAGATTCTATGCCCAAGATCGAAGGTTCAAACCCGGCCGAAGTCGACGGATTTTTTTAAGAGCGTTAAAATCCTTCAGTATGCCTTCCTTCGGAGGGGAAGTAAAGCCGGCGGTCACATGGCATAGACTTATGGCATGTAAAAGAACCTCCCACTAATTAAACTTGTGTGAAGCTAAATTTGCATATTAGATTACGTTGAAACGCTCTATAGTAGAGTCTTGCAAACTCGGCACTCGGTAACCCGGCACTCCGGATTTCTTGCCCACCCTGACAGGAGAAAATAATCATGATTTTTGTTTGTTTTTCTGTTTCCGCACAGAACGTTATTATGTTTTCTTTCGTCTTCTCCGTCAGTGGAATTATCGACAGTTAAATACGACGCGAAACAAGTTGACCTACAGAACTTAGTAAGAAGAGTAACGACGACCTGATAAATACAGGTACAGTACTGTACTGTAAATGCACACACTGTTGGCAGTAACAAGCAAACAAACGGTTCTCGCGCAGAGCGTTGTATTTATTTGATTGCGCATTCTCCGTGACACGCAGCAAGACATTCTGTTGGATGCAGATATTGTAGCGGCTGTCACAAGAAATGATGAAATCGACGATCATGATGAAGTTGAAGATTGCGGAGTAGTGGAACCAAAAATCACTCATACCGAGGGACTTAATGCCACTGAAACTACTCTTCGGTACTTTGAACAACAAGGTGCATCCGCTATCGACATTCTGTTTCTTCGCCGTCTTCGTGACAAGGCTTCAAGAAACAGGTTTCGAAGCGAAAAGCAAAAGAACATTAGTCTACTTAGTGTTTTGCAAAGAAGTAAATGGTAATTTTCATTAAGTGAAAAAACTATTTGCCTACAGGATTTGTTTTGTACATAAACTGTACAGTGTACATATTATAAAAATAATTCGTATGCCTAGTTTTTCTAAGTTTTCTTCTATAATTTTGCAGTAATTGCTTTCCTTGATTTTTATGCAGTACAGTACTGAACTATATATTCAAGTACTGTAATATTGTAGTGGCTTAATCGTTTTAATACTTGTGTTTCTGTTAAAAACAAATAAATGTGCTGCATTGCATTACTTTTAAACCAAAACAAACAGCTTATTTCTTCTTTTTAACACATTTCCCGATAACCCGGCATTTTCGCGAACTCGGCCACCCTTCGGTCCACATTAGGCCGAGTTTGCGAAACTCGACTGTATCAAAGTTCCAACATTCACCACTGGGTGTTAGTGACATTTGGTAGCGAATGTTGGAACTGCTTGAAATTGACCGGAACTTGTAGCTCACCCCATGGGTGTCCGAGTAGAAGCAGCTACAGCCTCTGGCGAGCCGAACATAACATTGGACACTCCCGGCACTAAAAGCCATACGCTAAATAAAACTGTGAACATTTTAATTCGTTTTCTTTGTTTCTCTTCTTCCTTCCAACTATAGCAAAACAAAATATTCCTCGTAGAGTATTCTAAAATATATATTTAATTAAATTAATACTTCAAAAACTCACGATACGATTTGCGTAATAAAACAGCGATATTTGAGGCAGAAACCTTTGAAAATGTGCTACTGACAGACATTGTAAATTGTGTTCATGTATATCTCTGGCAGCAACAATGTTTAGATACTGTGATTTAACTAGCGAGCTTCTCTATAACATTTGCCCTCAGGTTTATGTAAATGCAAAGCTTTGATGGATGTGTTTAGAAATAAACTACAGTAGATATGTATCATTACCTCTACTGGTACGTCATATGTATGCCCTCCAACAACTTGGATCATTACAAGCATGTTTATTATCATAACAATGCACAGAGACTCCAATGGCAAATTTACGCAGCGAAATGTACGTGATTTTAAATATAAAACTAAAGTGTAGAATATTAGTTTTGAATAGTTAAAATTCCGGCTTTGGTGGCGTAGTCAGTAGCATGCTGAAATGCTATGCCCAAGATCGCGGGTTCAAACCCGGCCGAAATCGTCGGATTTTTAAGAGCGTTAAAATCTTTCTGTATGCTTTCCTTCGGAGACGAAGTATAGCTTGTGTGACCATGTCATAGATTTATGGTATGTAAAAGAACCTACCTCTACAATTGGTAGTGTGTAGCCAAATATGTAGGTTATTTGGTTAGAAACGCTCTATAAAGTTCCAACGTTCACCGCTAGGTGTCAGTGACAGTGGCATCTCTGGTAGCCAAAGTGGAACTACTTGAAATTTGAACTTGCTGCGAGCCTACAGGTGATCAATTAAAATACCCTGCTATGGCCATTGGCTGCAATTCATTACGGTGAGTGAGTGGTCAACGTGTCGGACTACCAACCCCCAAGCATGCAGGTTCGCTCCTGGCCGTGGTAAGTGATTTTTTTAAAGGCGGCAAAATTTACGACACCATATCATACGATGTTGGCATGTCAAAGAACCCATTTGAATTCAGTAGGCCGTGTTCTAATGGCAAAACTAATCTCGAGATTTTCCGCCAACACGAAGTTCCTCATTTCTCTACTAGAAAGTGCTATAGTGTGCAAGGAGCTTAGATATCTAACCTCCTTGACTTTCATAGTGCTTCAAGGAACAACGAAATTCGACATGCAAGCTACCCTCTGGGTGTCAAATAACAAAGTTTGCACCCGGCCTTCGACGCCATACGATATTATTATTATTATCGATTTTGGCCAACTATGGACCACGTAAATAACTCTTCATGATTTCAGTTTTCTTTGGCACCAGTATTCCTTCATTCTCTTGTTCACAGCTTCTTTCTTTTCAGCTGTCCTATGTTGTTTCTTCTTGGTCGCTGTTTCTGGCTCTAGGAACCCCTCAAATGTGTGTATCTTATTTCTGAAAGTGGTTCTGTTGCGGATGTCTTGATCAGTGCTGTTCATTTCTTGTAGATTCTTCTTGGTGTTAGCAAACCATTTTTCATAAGAGTTACCTTTTCTGTTGGGCTTGTTGCAGTGGTTAAACATTTTCTTAGTGAATCTGTGGTCAGGCATTCTTAAAACATGTCCAAAGAATTTAACCCTTCGTTTTCGTATGCTATCTGAGATTCTGCTTCATGTTACTTCTTTGTTACTGCGTAATCGGTATGTGTCAGCACATTTTTTTGGTCCGAGAATTTTTCTTAAACATTTTTCGTTCCTTTTTTTTTTCAATTTCTTCAATTTATTTTTTAGTTGTTAGTCCTAGGCATTCCGAAGCATACAGGCACTGTGTTTAGTCCTAAAATAATTCGCTTTCTTGTTGTATGTGTTTTTCGTAAGGTGGAAAGCAAGTTCCATTTTCCTGGCTCTTTAGTGGTTAAAATATAGTTGGTATTATTAGATATGAAATTAACCATATGTGAAGCGGCTTCGGTGGCGTAGTTGGTAGCATGCTGAACTGCTGTTCCCAAGATAGAGAGTTCAAGCCCGGCCGAAGTTCTCGGATTTTTAAGAGAGTTAAAAATCCTTCAGTATGCCTTCCTTCGGAGGGGAAGTAGAGCCGGAGGTCCCATGTTATATAATTATGGCATGTTAAAGATCCTTCCACAGACTAAACTTGTGTGAAGCTAAATTGATAGGTTAGATTTCGTCGGAACGCTCTATCAAAGTTCCAACGTTCACCACTAGGTGTCATTGATATTTGGTAGCGAAAGTTGGAACAACTTGAAATTGAACGGAACTTGTAGCTCACCCTAAGGGTGTCCGCTGGAAGCAGCTAAAGACTCAGGCGAGCCGAACATGTCCTCGGACACTCCCGGCATTAAAATCCATACGATAAATAAATAAATAAATAAATCATATCTGAAACAAATTGGTCCTTATTGACAACATTTAATTGTAATCTAAATGGTAGTACCACCAATAGTCAATACATATATTATTATTAGTTGTTTGATGGACATTGCGGTCATCATCAGCATTCTTAACAAGTTGACGGAAGAAACTATTAAAAATAAAGGTGCAAGTAATTGAAACTATTACTAGTTCCAATCTATCGAAATCAGATCTGTTACAAAGTAATTTAACTAAAACAAATGTAACCAAAAATGTCAAATAAGTCAAATCGCGCTTCCTGAAGGCTACCCTTGGGATATTGAAATATACAAAATCAAGATTAGCATATGAACTCACCAGGGAGACCTTCTTCATTGAGGACCTTCGGATAAAGAGAGGGCTACCATCCACAGACGCCTGGAAAAGACTAATGCAGGAAAGAATACAGAAATGGGACGAAATCTAGTTCGAGTTTTACACCACGGAGGCCATGATGACTAGGACATGGATGAACACAAATCAAGACTTGCGACACTTTGTCAATTCGATGGCGGTACATGGGTATCACCATAAACTGTGTAATACCGAATACTTTCATGACCCTGATGAATCCTGCGTATGTAAATTATGCGGGGTGCAATATAGTAGATACCACGTAATTTCTTGTGCAAATCGGGGATCATCCATTGTGAAGTTTTGTGAATGACAGTTTGTTATAATCAATATGCACAATTTGTGCGATTTATCTTTAATAATAAAATGTCAAATAAAGGACCGACAAATTTTAAGTAAAATTCTCGGACCAAAAAAATGTGCTTACACTTACCGATTACTTAGTAACAAAGAATCATATAAAACATGCAGCAGAATCTCAGATACCATACGAAAACAAAGGGTTAAATTCTTTGGACATGTTTTAAGAATGCCTGACGGCAGGCTCACAAAGAAAATTTTTAATCACTTCAACAAGTCCAACAGAAAAGGCAACTCTTATGAAAAATGGTTTGCTAACACCAAGAAGAATCTTCAAGAAATGAACATCACTGATCAAGACATCCGCAACTGCACCACTTTCAGAAATAAGATACACACATTTGAGGGGTTCCTAGAGCCAGAAACAGCGAACAAGAAGAAACAACATTGGACAGTTGAAAAGAAGGAAGCTGTGAGGAAGGGAATGAAGGAATACTGGCGGCAAAGAAAACTGAAATCATGAAGAGTTATTGACGTGTTTCTTAGTTGGTCGAAATAGATTATGATGTTGAAACTTATAAATGTACTGTGTTGCTCTCAAGATTTAAAATCAAATAGAATTTGTTCTTTTTACAGCTAAAAGGAATATTATTTGAGGGACTTAGATGACAAGAGAGACAAGTGATATCTGTAAAACGAGGGAAAATGGTCCTTAAAGGATATGTGAATAAGGGCGATTTCCGCATAATTATCAGATATCACTTGTATTCCAAGCCCCTCAATTATACGTTAAAATTATATGTGTGCTTCTTGAGATGTACCGTGTTCCAATATTGCTTCAATGCCCAATCTGCACTTCATACAGTTCATTTAAAAGAATTAATTTGAAGACATATGTCAACTGGATGTGTACACTGAGGCCCTTCCCTATAGAAAAGAGCTTTGCTTTGCTTGCGCGGGGGTTGGGCGGAGATTGATTAGTCACCGCCACATGACTAGCATTTAGCGGTAACAAAAGAGCAGGACGGTTAATCCCCAATGCTGGCATTGCATTTATTACATACGGAGCTGACAAGATACCTTATCTGAGACAATTAAGACTTGTCGTGAAGTACTGTAGGTTGTCTCGTATCCAATGATTAATAAATACGTTTAAACTGTATATGTGTTAAACTAGTTGGGCGCTACGCTGCTGCTAGCGTCATTGCCTTGCTCGACACGTGGCTGAAGTGAAATAAGCACGTGTATCAATGTCTATTCGAACAGTAAATATATGATGGATGGGCTTAAACTACAAATTTTAATAGTCCAGTAGCAAGTATAGCATAAATTATTCCCAATGTTCCAAATGCTTCCTTTTTTCCACTTTCTTGTTTAATAATATGGGAAATTAATCCAATTCCTGGTAAAATTAAAATATTAACTTCTGGATGGCCAAAAAATTAAAATAAGTGTCGATGTGCTCAGGATCTCCTCCTCCAGCAGGATCAAAGAATGAAGTATTTAAATTTCTATCATTTAATACGAGTAATATAGTAATAGCACCGGTTAAAGCAGATAGGGAAAGAAGAAGAAGTATTGCTGTAATTACTACAGTTCAAACAAATAAAGGTGTTTGGTCAAAAAATATTCCAGGGGCTCGTATATTAATTGTTGTTGTGATAAAGTTAACTGCCCCTAAAATTGAGGAAATTCCATCTAAGTGAAGAGAAACAAGTAGTTCCGTGAAGAACTAAAGCCTATTTTCATATATCCTACTTATGTTAATTGCATCTATCAATATACAAAATTTCAGTTTGATTGCTGTAATAGATTCGTAGATATTGAGAACCGTCTAAATATTTCAGATGGTCACCATTTTGGATTGTTATATGTATAGGTCATCGAGTTATGTACCATTAAAGGAAAATTATTGCGTAGCTTCATTATGCAAACTTTCACTTCGATCGCATGATTAGGACACAAGAAATAAAAACTTAATTTTAAAATTTCGCACAGCCGCCATCTTGAGTTTATGTAAACAATTGAACTAAATTAGGTGCCAGTGCATTACAATATGTATAATCATATACTGTACCATATTTCACTGCGCTCAGATGGTTAAATTGCGAGATAAATCTATTAAAACGTTTCAACTTCGCTTGGCCGCCATGTTCGTTTTGTACTTTACAGGTTTTTGAAAGTTACATAGATAAACTTGCAGTAGTGCTATTTATCATCGTACACAGTTTCAGAGTGATTTCGTAGATATTGAATGCTGGTTAAATATTTCGCACAGCCGCCATGTTGGATTGGTGAGAGGTAGTAAAATTTGAAAGGCACGATCGGGGTCGGCCAAAATAATGCTATGATCTTATTGAGTTTCATTGAAATCGTTCCGGCCGTTTAGACGTTGTTTGGTGGGTGGGGGGACACACACACGCACACACAGACAGGTGTTCTCATAAGCCTATTTTTTCATAAAATGAAAATAGGCTAAAGATAGCTAAATCTACAGATGCCCCAGCATGGGCAATATTAGCAGAGAAAGGGGAGGGGGATTCCAGCTCTTAAAAATTCCAACTTCGTTTTCTACTGAACTACTTACTAATAAAGAGATAGAGAAGGAGGAAGTAATCAAAATTTTATATTATTTAGAGGTGCCCGGCCACCAGGCGGACACCGCTACTCTCTGTTCGATAGGGAGGGTCCTCACTCCTCACTGTATAACCTTAAATGCCCTGGCACTTTTAGGATGGAATGCTATTCTATGTACAGAAATGTTGCATGAAATGTCGGGTATCATGTGCGCATTACATAGGTTATTCTAAAATATGGAATAACTAACCTCGTGACATCAGTAAAGTATTGTAGATCCGTAACAACTTCAAACGTGCACGTGAAAATTTCCTCATGAATTCATAGGCCAACTACAAACATTTGTAAATGAATGTGTGAGAATTATTTAATGCTACATACATTTTTAGCGCATTTTCATGAAATAATAGGCTTATGAGATCACCTTTTGTCCGTGTGTGTGTAAAAAAGGAAGCTTGTAGTTTAACGTGACCGTTAATCTTGAGATCATGAGCCACGGGACCTCCTTTTTACGTGGAATCCGAACCACAGGACATGGCATTACACTTCGAAAATCTCACATGCATTGACCGGGAATCGAACCCGGACCGCCTTGGTGAGAGGCATACAGCAAGACCGCTGAGCCACCACGCCCCATGTGTGTGTGTGTGTGTGTGTGCCCCCAACTCCTAATAAAATCTAAACGGCTGGAGCGATTACAATGAAACTCAGCAAGATTGTTCTACCCCGATCGTGCCCTTTAAATTTTATTTCGTCTCAAAAATCCAACATGGCGGTTGTGCGAAATATTTCATCGGCATTCTATATCTCCGAAACTATTACTGATATCAATCTTAAATTTTTACGGTGATAAAGGGCACTACTAGACGTTAACCTGTTAAGTTCAAAACAAACATGGTGGCCAAGCGAAGTTGAAACATTTAAATAGACTTTTCTCGTGATTTAACCATCCGAGCGCAGTGAAACATGGTACAGCAAATTTTATACACATTTTAATGTACTAACTTCTAATTTAGTTCAATTTTTTACATAACCTTAAGATGGCGGCTGTGCAAAATTTTAAAATTAAGTTTTTATTTCTTGTGTCCTAATCATGCGATCGAAGTCAATGTTTGAATAATGAACCTACGCAATAATCGTCGTCTAATATTAAATAACTATATGGCCTACATATATGACAATCCAACATGGTGACCATCCAAACTGTTTAGACGGTTCTCAGTATCTATTAATCTATTACAGCAATCAAACTGACATTTTGTATGTTGATAGAGGCAATTAACATAAGAAGGATATCTGAAAGTATGCTATTTAGTTCTTCACGGAACTTTTTATTATGTTTTTCAATAATATAACATATCAAACATAAAAATGCCACCCTATTTTAGTATTTGGATTTGTTTAGACTTAGTACGTTAGGTTACGAATGACATGTGTGTATTATGTGTAATAAGTTGCATTATATGTGGTTGTGTAAGAGCAAAAAAGGAAGGAAGGAAGCTTGTAGTTTAACGTGACCGTTAATCTTGAGATCATGAGCCACGGGACCTCCTTTTTACGTAGAATCCGAACCACAGGACATGAAATTTCACTTCGAAAATCTCAACGGCATTGACTGGGAATCGAACCCAGACCGCCTTGGTGAGAGGCATACAGCTAGACCGCTGAGCCACCACGCCCTACTGTGTAAGAGCCTTACCTTCACTACAATAGGGGCATCATCATCATCATCATCAATAATAATATTATTAATAATAATAGCACCGGCCGCGGTGACCGAGAGCACTAACGCGCTACCTCGTGTCTCGCTGGCATCGAGAGAGCGTGGGTTCGAATCCCACCTCGGCCGTCCTGAAAATGGTTTTCGTGGTTTCCCATTTTCACTACCAGGCAAATGCCGGGACGGTTCATTTCAAATGGTCCACGGCCGATTTCCTTTCATAATACCTTCCCTGACCCATCCTAAAAAGAACAAGAAGTTCCGTGACGAAATAAAGAGCCTACTTTTCTTAAAATTAAGATACATGCCAATGATTAATCTACAGTATATGAACCTATCTAGAATAATGACGAAATTAAGTTGGTAATATCGAAATGTCTAATTAGTTCGAAATATACCTGGTATAATGTAGCCTAATACAGCCTACAGTTGGCCGCCCTGGTGACTGAATATATTCTAAGTTCCATCTCTGAAGGTACAGAATACAAAATTTGGTTGAATTCCAATGGAAAATTTGGTTGAAGTCCAATGGATAGCATGGACGTTACATGCAGTTAGACATTGGATCTATCAGCACAAATAAAATCATGTTGGCAACAATTTCATACGTGTGCTGGTCAGAAATAATCTAAAATTTTATGATATCTTGTTGTGCCAATTTTGGATGAAATCCATTTGTTAGTATAGAAGTTACATGTATTTTAAAATAGGACATATCAGCAGGCATAGAATCATGTTGTCAGCACTGACTTATATTAATTACTCCAAATTAATCTAGAATGTCAGGTGCTATACGTGTGCAAAGTATTGAGCTGTTGGCTTGCATACTTTCTCATATATTGATATTAGGGTAAAGAAATAGAGACAGAATTTATTAACAGTTGGCAGCCGTGATTGCTCTTAAGAATACTTATAGTCATATCTGCTATGTCACACATAGCACATACGAAATTTGGTTGAAATCCAACTGATAGTATATAAGTTACATGTATTTAAAAATTGGTCTTATCAGCAGGCTTAGAATCATGTTGGTAGAGTTGACGTATATAAGTTACTCCAAATTAATCTAAAATGTCAGGTACTATACGTGTGCTTAGTTTAAAGCTGTCGGCGTGCATACTTTCTGATACATTGGTATATGGATAAAAAATAGAGAGAGCAATTATTAACAGTTGGCAACCCTGGTGGCTCATAAGAATACACTCAGTCATATCTGTTTTTATACACATATTCCATACAAAATTTGGTTGAAATCCACTTGATAGTGTAGAAGTTATATGCATTAAAAATTGGACCTATCAAAAGGCTTAAAATTATTTTGGCAACATTGTCATGTATGGCCTCCTGGAAATTAAACTGAAATAGTATTATCTAAATGTGTGCCAATTTTCGAATAGCTCCCATGCATACCTTCCAGGATATCCAACACGGAGCTCAAATTTCTAGTTCGTTTTTTCAGTAGTTGGTAGCACTGACATTATTTTCAAATATGGGCTTGAGATATTCCGGTATAGATCTTTACCCATACCAAATTTGGTTTTGATTTCTGCAGCCATTTAGGAGTTGATAGGGGGAGGGGGGACACACACAGCCAGCCAGACAGACAGAAGGACATACAGACAGACAGACAGACAGACAGACTGACTGACAGACAGACAGACACACACACATTTTGCCGGATCGATCTCATAAGTCTACTTTTTCCTCATTTTTGCAAAATGTGAAAAGTAGGCTAAAAATACATGGCCATTGGCTGCATTAATAAAATTATTATAATAATAGTACAAACAGGTCTAAAAGAAGTGGGGATTACATCAATTGACATTCAGGAGTGCAAGCTACTCAAGAGCTAACTTCAGGAATGCTAAAGTTTCCGAGAAAAACGAGGCTGAAACAGGAAGGATTTAGACCCAGGAAATGAAGGAAACCCACTGAGAACGAATGTGGACTTCCTGGGCAAACATTAAAGCCCGAAGAATAAGACAATTGGAACGACACGTTTTATAGGTGGCCGATACGAAATGAATGATTAAGTACAGACACCACAACAAAGCAGGATATGTGACTTAAGCATACGGGGCTTGTGACCACGATAACCAAAACCCTTACTGAAACAACAAGGTGTAAGTGAGTAGTATTAGCAGTAGAAATATTCATATTCATTCATTTTCATATCACTCATATTAATAGGAGCAGGTGACCTACAGGGTCTACCTATAAACACGGGAAGCTAAGCCGGCTTTGAGTGGCGCAGATCACGCGCGTACACTGTTCAGCTGGTGGTTTGCGCGCACTTTTACACTTTTAACAAACATGTACAATAATGTGTACTTACAGTGCTCATAGTCGATGCTGAGACTGTCCTCTCTCTCTTGTAACACACACCTGACATCTTCTGATGAAAGAATGGACAACGATCTCATCTAATTGTTGCTGTCTGTTAACTTTTTATTATTTACGGAGTCAGTTTTCTTGAATCGTTTAGCGAGCCTCCTAATTGTACTGGCATTAGGCATAGGTCTTCCTGGAAACATGATCCGAAATTTTCGTCTTGTTTCAGATAACTCACTAAACGATATGAGTCAGTGGAGTGGGGTATTGCGAGGTCCGCACCTGGCCAGTCAAATGACGCACTGGTTTGCCGTGGTCCGCTCATTTGGCTGGCCAGGTGCGCAGCGAGTGTACCTTGCAATACCCCGCTCCGCTGACTCATATCGTTAGTTCACACGTGTTTTGTCATTCATGTGGACGTGTATCTGTAAAGCTTAGACGTTAGTGTTTCACGTTTAGTGAGTATTGTGATTACTGTGAACTGAACTTAGACAGTACATAAGAGATGGAATCGAAGCCATCACTGCCGTGGAACTTCAGAATGTTCTCCATTCTTTCATCAGAAGATGTCAGGTGTGTGTTACAAGAGAGGGAGGACATTTTCAGTATCGGCTATGAGCACCGACTGAACCGTGTACGCGCGCCCGCGATCTGCGCCAGTCAAAGCCAGCTTAACTTGTCATGTTTATCGGGGCGCACAAAGATAATGACCCGATTGAAACAAAAATCATCACCTATACCTCTAGTCACCTCAAGACCTAAGTGGTCCCTTTGTTGTTCTGGTCTGCGAAGAGGCTGACGCGCCAGGAAATAGTTCCCACTTTTTCTGCTCACTTTTGGCGTACAAGATTTTCCATCACATAAGCTGGCTATATTACTTTTCAGAATTTCCTGTAAGAAAATAATTTTCACGTTAATTGGGAGCTTTACCAACTTTGCTTTTTATGTGATAAACTGTGTGTGTGAATAGAGTTTTAGTGGTAATTGGAACGATAGGCAGAGTAATTCAGTACTAATTTGGCATCATATTACATTTAGTTTTGTACAAACCTTGTTTGAGCGGCAAAACAGCATCCGAGTAATTCGATTTTAAGGCGAATCAGGCTCAAAGTTTGGCAACACTGTTACGATTGCACTAAGTTCCTCAAGTAGACAAAGTGTTCAAACTTCAGCTGTAAAGCCTGAATCACCAATAAAATACTTCAAAGGTAATACAAATGGAGAGAAGTTGAGTCAAAAGTGAAAACATATGATTTTGAATGTATTTACGTTGAGAGATGACAATATCGAGTCTCCATGTCGGGAGAAAACGAGGAACAAAGAGAGGAGATGGATATTTTCCTCAGGACTGACCTGACGTTTGGGATAGGTAACTCTGAACTAAGAGAGGAGATTACTTGGCCGATGCTTGGTGAGTCTCGGAAATTAACAGCGCGTGGAAGTGTGTTGACACGTTCCAACATACACTTAATGAGACCAGCTCGTTTCAAATTGAAGACAGTTCGTCTGACATTCATCATCGCTTTGTCTACACAGCCACGTCTGGATATGGACTGGAAATCTCCAGGGAATGTCTTACCCAAACATAATAGGTTAGCTGGAAACAAGCCAATGCCAGCTAGCGTTGTTAAAAATTGAAAATGAGCTTGTTGATGTTCGTATGCGGAACCATAAATGGAGGATTACATCTAGTCTGTAGTGGACTATAAACCCTCTTCATGAATCTAGGTCACATGTTTACGTAAATATACATCAAAAGTTAAAGTTACTACGGTATATTGAACTAGTAGTTCCGAGAAGAACTAAAGCCTATTTTCATATATCCTACTTATGTTAATTGCCTGTATCAACATACACAATTCCAGTTTGATTGTAATAGATTCGTAGATATTGAAAACCGTCTAATATTTCGGATGGTTGCCATGTTGGATTGTTATATGTATTGACCATAGAGTTATGTACCATTAAAGGAAAATTATTGCGTAGGTTCATTATTCGAACTTTCACTTCCATCGCATGATTACGACACAAGAAATTAAAACTTAATTTTAAAATTTCGCACAGCCGCCATATTGAGGTTATGTAAACAATTCAAACTAAATTAGATGTCAGTGCATTACAATATGTATACACATTAAATGTACCATAGGCCTATATCACTCCACCCAGATGGTTAAATCGCAAGAAAAGTCTATTAAAATGTTTCAACTTCGCTTGGCCGCCATGTTCGTTTTGTACTCTACAGGTTTTTGAAACTTACAAATATAATTTTGTAATAGTGCTTCGTATCACCGTACACAATTTCAGGCTGAAATCAGAAATAGTTTCGGAGGTATAGAATGCCGGTAATATATTTCGCACAGCCGCCATCTTGAGGTTATGTAAACAATTGAACTAAATTAGATGTCATAAAACTAGACATGTATATAAACTTTTGATGTACCAAGTTTCATATCGTTTGGATAGTTAAATAACGAGAAAAGTCTATTTAAAGGTCTCAACTTCGCCTGGCCACCATGTTGGTTTTGTAGTTACCAGGTTTTTTAAAGTCTCATATGTTAACTAGTAGGCTCTAGTGTCCTTTATCACCGTACAAAATTTCAGGGTAATATCAGTAATAGTTTCTGAGATATTAGATGCTGGTGAAATATTTCGCACATCCGCCACGTTGGATTGGTGAGACGTAATAAAATTTAAAGGCCACGGTCGGGGTTTCATTGAAATCGCCACAGCCGTTCAAAAGTAATTAGGACACACACACACACACACACACACACACACACAGAGACAGACACACACACACAGACACACACACACACACACACACACACACACAGACAGACACACACACACATATAAGCACACACGCACACTCGGACAAAAGGTGATCTCATAAGCCTATTTTTTTTTCAAAAAATTGAAAATAGGCCAAAAACATCGAATCAAGTATAGGTTATTATTTATTTTGCGCATGCGCTTACACATTCTCAGCGTATTTGCTGGTAAGAAAACGTTCAAGATCTCAGATATACATCAAAAGGAGTAAATTGTTGAATCTCTCGGTGACAGCATTCTGTAGCAGCATCACCCTTTGCCCTCACTCCTTCAGGCTTGATTACTCAGGAACATCCTTACTATGCGACACGTCGAAAGTATGACAGTTTTTGCATAAACTTAAAAAGACATTGGTCTGATTTCAACTCTGTGAGAGATTCCTTTAAGTTGTTCGGAATCAAGCCAGTGCTGGAGACGATTATAGCAACTGTTCTGACTTGTGCCATGTGCCACTGCTTCCTTATCAGTTCTGAAAGCTCTTTATATTTTGACAGCTTTTCAACATGTTTTGTTAACATATTGCCACATCTATGTGGTGTGCTTTATGCCTTTGTCAACAAGAACCAGATCAGGTCTGTTGTTCACGGCTGATTGGTCTGGCAGTACAGTATTATTATTATTATTATGAACACACACACACACACAGTAAACATAATAAAAAACTAAGAGTAAATCTCTACACCTTCTACAATCTCCGATTTTATGTAGATAAAAATACTTACAAAACCATTTATAGTGCTCTGATTGAAAACAAATTAAGATATGCTATAGCAGCTTGGGGAAATCAAAACACAACTTTAATTAATAATCTTCAAGGCAGCCAAAAGAGTTTCTTGAAATATTTCATTGATATCCCTTATTTTAGTATTAAATAGTTGTTTCAAATTACTGTACTGAATCTCTACTACCATGATCCAAGATTCAGGCATAAGGTCTCTCACAGCATACACACAAGAGCCATAACAAGTACTAAATATGTAAAACCTTTATGTATAAATAGCTATGGTTTCAAAAGACTAAATTATATTATACCATCACTACTTAATGAACTACCACCTGAATTGGCGAACATGAACTGCAAACAACTAGGTATACGTCGCATTAAAATCGATTACCTAACTAAACATTAACTCATAACATAAATGTATTAATATAACTACTATAATGTAACTTTTTGTGTCTTAAATTATTTTCATTAATATTGTTTCTCATTATCACCACGATCATTATCATTTTCATTACCATTATCAACAAAATTTTTTTTGCATGCACTCTTGTACTGAAATACAATCTGTATATATGTTGTAATGGGGGGCTGCGTAGCGCAGTCGGTAGAGGCGCTGAGCTTCTAACCGGAAGGGCGTGGGTTCGATTCCCACCCAGGTAGTGGATTTTAGAAACGAAACTACCACTTTCGGAAACGCAAATGGCCCTGGGGTTGACTCAGCCTACACCAGAAATGAGTACCAGGGTAATTCCTGGGAGCAAAGACGGCCGGGCGTGGAGCTGACAACTCCATCCCATCTAGTGCTGTTGTCTCAAAGAGTGGAAGCCTCTACCTTCCACTGCTCCCAGGGCCTCCATGGCCTGTACGGAGTTGGCTTTGCTTTGCTTTTTATATATGTTGTAAATAATAATTAATATGTCTCACAGATAATCTGTACTGCCGTCAGATTCGTGAGACATATCACAATAATGTAGCATAAATAGTATTTAATTAAATAAATTAAATTAAATTAAATTAGACGTCTTTCAAAAGACATATTTTATCAATGTTATGCTCAGGAATGAGAACATGTATGCTTATATTTGAAATGGTATATTCGATGTTTTCCTATACAGTATTGTGCCCAACTCGAGGAATGGGTAGTCCAAGATTCAGACACCTAGATACCAAGGGAAAGGCTACAGCCGCTTTTGAAAGTTGAGATATTTGAATATCGCGCTCCACTACTTCTAGAAGGAAATGGAAATTTTGTGCAGCCAAGAGCATGTTAAGTGACGTAGCAAGTAGTAGCAGAGGTCGAGACTATTTGTTGATTAAATAGTTAGCCATGGAGTAGAGACTTGAGACTAGGATCAGATTACTGGCACGGCCAAATGAAAGAGAATGCACTTAGTCTCAAGTGAATCGGACCAGAGACACCGGAGATATGAGGATTTCCAGATTTCAGCGTGATACAGCGTGGACCCGACCGTTTTGAATTAAAGCCGACCGGCCCAAGCATCATCAGCTCACTTCGAACCAAGCTCTTGCGTGACAAGGTGCTGCTGCTACGTTGAGCCAAGGCACATGGTTGCCGGATCTACGCAGAAGATATCTTTAAATTGTGATAGTTACAAAAGTACTACGATACGTGTGGAAAATAGTAAGTTTCCGGCAGAGGGAATCACTAAGGTGATTGTTATTTTTCTACGGACACTGGTGAAATACTTTATTTATATATGGACATATGCTAGACTTTGTCTAGAAAGTACTTTGTCACAGTCCAGTAATAATAATTCTATACTTGGATATTTTAATCCAATTAGTCAGTTTCATATATTGTAACTTGATAACCACTCCGATCTTTCAGTATATTGAAGGCCAGTCTATCACGGTGTTGTTCATTAGCCGACAAAGGGAAACTATAAGTTGCTTCGCGCATGATAGATGGTGATAAACCATGCCCAGGGAACGATCTTCAGAACAGCCGTTGATTGTTTTTGACTGTCACTGTTTTCTTGTACTGAAAGGATTACCGTGAGTTATGTTACAACTGACGTATTTGAGAATAGATCACTTGGATCTGACCCCATTTAAGCAAACTGCTATGGCTTTAACAGAAGTCAATATTATAATGGATCAGCAGTTACTTCCAACTTCAAGAGATATTTCCACTATGTCTTGTTAGACAGATTGTGGGTATATAATGGCGGCCGATACAAGGATTAGACGTGCGTGTCCAATAGGGCATGTATCTGGATAAATCTGGTACAGACCAGGTTCACTACGCTTCAAGACCAACGAGAAATGTAAGCCACATTTGATTTTATATTATGCCTAGCTAATTGGAACAAACTCATTTTCTGCAGATGACCAACACATTTATTTTTCTTCGTATTTAAATCTTGCAATGATTTACGCAAGACACATTAGGGTTATTCTGAGTATTTTCAGCACCCAGAACAGTTTAGGATCGATGACCGAGCATAACGAGCATTTATTTGAATGTTTCATAATTTTTTATAATCACGGTAATCAGCCGAGGTAACTGTAAAAGTTAATAATTATTTTTGTTGAGAAATGGATATTTTATCCATATTCGAAGAATCGAACATGTGGATTCTCACATAATGAAATAATAATTAAACATATTTAAGATAATATAACTAATAATAATAATAATCCACTAATAATAATAATAATGATTTTCATAATTTTTCTAAATAATTCTTGGATCTTATATTTTCTAATAATCACATTCATTGAGAGAGAGCTTATGAAGTAGTTTAATCATTTCTAGTTTGGAACAGGTGATTTTCCGAAGGAGAGTGGTTAGCGCAAGCCCGCATTCAACCAACATGACAGTTCTGGTTGAACAGTAAATATTTGCATTGAGCAAAGTATATTTTTCAGATAACACGGAGAGGCATGAAACGGGAAGCAAATGATATTTGTATCAATTAGGATATTTTGTATTTATATAAAATCATGACGTAGATACACATTCGAAAGTGAAATAGAGAGTATCATAAGTGTGGTAACTTCACGATTTGAACTGAATGGTAAAATAAAATAAACTTGTAAGTTTATAAATCTTCCAGTGTTGATAATAAGCAGAGGCTTGATTTATTGTATAAATTTTGGGAAGAAAATTTATGTGTGTGGAGTAGTTGAAATGCCATTCTCAGGTGCGCATGTTTAAGTCGCAGGAATGAGGAGGTTTTTATTTGAGGATCAATCAAATAGCAGGTTCGATGACTCAGTGTTAAAGAAGGAGTATTGGAACTACACATTGCGTCGTATGAATGACCCAAAGGTTATTTCTTAAAAACCATCAGTTCTTATTTCAATCTTGTTTACGGATTCCATTAAGACTTTGATTTTGCTAGAACCCGGATTTGTCATGATAGTATTTTATTCTTCTTCAGAGGAAGACCTTTGCCGTTGTTGTTGGAATATTGTGTTCTTATAAGAATAATAGAATGGGCCACTGCCAATTAAAAATAATTCTATAACCACGAATAATTTGAAGGATGTTTTTCAATCCCAGTGTCATGAACTAAATGAATTTATTATGAAGCTACAATTCTTAATTCCGCATTCTGTTCAAGAATTTCAAGTTGTGAAAATTATTAAAATGGCCACAGATATACATATTTTTAGCCTACTTTCGATTTTTGCAAAAAATGAAAGTAGACTTATGAGATCACTACAGGGCGAAAAAAGTGTGTCTGTCTGTGTGTGTGTGTGTGTGTGTGTGTGTGTGTGAGTCTGTGTGTGTGTGTGTGTGTGAGTGAGTGTACTCTGAATGTCTGTCCCCCCCTATCATTAGCCTAATAGTTTGCGGATGGCGGCCATCTTTGTGTCAAAATCGATTACCCCTATTAATTCGAACACGGTGAAACCGAATGGAATTAAATTTGGTACAGAGGTAGCACTAGCAAGAGGCACCCCAGTGTCATGTTTTATATCGCCGCCATCTTGACGGAAACGTAATGGCGGCCACCCATATGTTCAATGCTTAAATCAAATTACGACTAACCTAATCATCCGAGATCTACCAAATTTTGCAACAACATACCTTTATGAAGGGAGCATCCTTTGACAAATCTAATAGGTCATTAGCCTAATAGTTTGCGGATGGCGGCCATCTTTGTGTCAAAATCGATTACCCCTATTTATTCGAACACGGTGAAACCGAATGGAATGAAATTTGGTACAGAGGTAGCATTAGCAAAGGGCACCTCAGTGTCATGTTTTATATCACCGCCATCTTGACGGAAACGTAATGGCGGCCACACAAATGTTCAAAGCTTAAATCAAATTACGACTAACCTAATCATCCGATCTCTACCAAATTTTGCAACAACATACCTTTATGGAGGAAGCATCCTTTGACAAATCTAATAGGTCATTAGCCTAATAGTTTGCGGATGGCGGCCATCTTTGTGTCAAAATCGATTACCCCTATTAATTCGAACACGGTGAAACCGAATGGAATGAAATTTGGTACAGAGGTAGCACTAGCAAAGGGCACCTCAGTGTCATGTTTTATATCGCCGCCATCTTGACGGAAACGTAATGGCGGCCACACAAATATTCAAAGCTTAAATCAAATTACGATTAACCTAATCATCCTATCTCTACCAAATTTTGCATCAACATACCATTATGGAGGGAGCATCCTTTGACCAAACTAATAGGTCATTAGCCTAATATTTTGCGGATGGCAGCCATCTTTGTGCGAAAATCCATTCCCCCTATTAATTCGAACACGGTGAAACCGAATGGAACGAAATTTGGTACAGAGGTAGCACTAGAAAAGGCCACCTCAGTGTCATGTTTTATATCACCGCTATCTTGACGGAAACGTAATCGCGGCCACCCAAATGTTAAAGGCTAAAATGTAATTACGACCAACCTAATAATCTAGTCTCTACCAAATTTTGCAACAACAAATCTTTATGTGGGAAGCATATTCTGACCAAACTGCTAGATCATCAGCCCAATAGTTTGCAGATGGTGGCCAAGTATGTGTGCAAATCGATTCCCCCTATCAATTCAAACACGGTGAAACCGAATTGAACGAAATTTGGTACAGAGGTAGCACTAGCAAAAGGCACCTCAGTGTCATGTTTTATATCGCCGCCAATTTGACGGAAACGGAATGACGGCCACCCAAATGTTAAAAGCTTAACTCAAATTTCGACCATCCTAATAATTTGATTTCTACCGGATTTTGCAACAACATGCCTTTTTGTGGAAAGCATCTTATGACAGACTACAAGGTCATCGGCCCAATAGTTTGCAAATAGCGGCCATGTATGTGTGCAAATCCATTCCCCAGATCAATTCAAACACGGTGAAACCGAATTGAATGAATTTTTTTACAGAGGTAGCACTAGCAAAGGGCACCTCATATTCATGTTTAATATCCCTATAGCACGTTGTATTTCAACAAGCTACTACAACCAACATTCAATTATACTCCTTGAAATGGACAAAGAGTTATAACAATACCCATGCATTTAGGAGAAAGTAGGCTATATGTTCTTTACTGAACATCTTGTTCTTAATAATGATTCCAAGTGGAAAATCGAATAGTTGAATGGTCCAACAATTTATTGATCAAGTTGATGATTCAGAAATCATATATTTTGTTAGGAACTTGAAGTTCATAATCGAGTCACTTCTCGAAATGTTTAATTTTGGAAGAACAATTAATTTTGTTGTACTTCGCACAGTTCTTCGATACTATGCTCAAGGGTCAGATACTTTTCAG
The DNA here is from genome assembly GCA_946902985.2 of Meconema thalassinum. NCBI lineage: Eukaryota > Metazoa > Arthropoda > Insecta > Orthoptera > Tettigoniidae > Meconema > Meconema thalassinum. The sequence goes on along the minus strand of OX336393.1, from coordinate 286,493,721 downwards.
ATATTGTTATTAATGTGTGTACATAATTAGTGTTGGGTCAAAGATAATATTTTGACAATATTTTTTGAAACTGGAAAAATAAGTGAAAGTTAAAAATTCTATGAACAATTATTCTACGAGTGTTAATATTATGTAAAAATTCAACCAGTGAACTACAGTATTTCCAGTAAATACAATTAAATTTGAACTGGATTTAATCATAAATAATTATTATAATTTTGGAACACAGTCTACAGGACTGATAATCAGACTTGTGTCTCCAAAGATAATTGTCCAATGTGTTGGAAAATTTCTGTACATTGTGTAAATAGTAATGTGGGTCGCCACACATGAATGATGTTGCTTTGAGCATTTTATTTTGCAGTCAATTTTAAATTCAGAATAAAATGAGATAATTTTACATGATGTGTTATGCCAGTTGAATCTCCTTCTATCCTTATTGTTGCATTGAGCCAAAAATCAGTAAAGCATTTTTTTCATTTGATGTCGTTTTTGCGATTAGCTTTAACCCATCTGGTGCCCCGGGATATTTTGACTCTCGTGCTGACTGATTCTTGGTAAAATGCATATGTGGTCGTGCGGACTCCTGTCTAAACGGGCACAGTATATCTTTTCCATAGCAGTAGGGGACCATTTACTTATTCGAAATGAATATGTTATTATCAGGGGTCAGATAATTATGTGCTTACATTTTCAGAAATATGTATTTATTTTATGTGCTTTTACGTGGAAAATATGTGATTAACTTTCAAAAATAAGTTCTTGAATTTAAATCATATTTATGTCCCCTTGTTACTCGAAATATAGTTGAACGTCCAGCTGCTTGAATAATCCACAATCCTGTCTACAGAACAAATGTTCCCGCTTAATAGGCCAGGGCTTGCGTCTGTTTCCGAATCCTACAATACTTACTGCAGATGCGCGATATGAATTCTAGAAGGGCGTAGGCTATGTGCAGTTTTCAAATTTAATTCTAAAGAGCAGAGGAAAAGGTCACTTCAAAAACTTTCATAGCACTCTGTCAATACTCACAAGTTTCGCAAACCACTGTAATTTCAAGTAAAATTTCCTGTCAAGGTAAGGATTATTGGAGGCTTAATGAGACTGTTGACTCCAGCCCCCTGCTATACTTAATGACCGTGGCATTCCTGGCATTAAATAGACTACTACTACAATATAGGGACAAGGATGCATTCACGAAATAGAGAAGCAAATTACTGGAATTGCCAAGGGTCGAATTTGTGGGAAGCAGTCCCCTAAGGAGTACAAAATATCACCAAACATAGAAAATATGTTGGCCTACTTATGATTAAATACGCCAGAATATGTATTTATTTATAAAAACGGAAGAAATACGTAAATAAATAGAAAATATTTAGTTTTTTTTTAACACATAACTATCCGGGCTTTAGTTATTGTTAATAATATTATTATACATTTGATGTAGTTCATAGTAATGACCCATTCTTAGAGCCTTGTTGCCTTGGTGGTGCAAGAATATACCGCGATACGTTCGTGTCTAGGAGAAATTTTTAATGCAGTCGATGATTTCACGGGTAACGTGTGGGCGTTGAAGTTCATTTGTTTGATGTTGTGGCTTGACTTGTCGTCATATTTCTCAGTTGTATGAGGTTTCAACCAATGCGTTGTTACATTCGGATGCAGTCATATGTGTTCAAGTGCGAGGTGTGGTGGTGGGTTACGCATATTTATAAATCACTTTTAGTTCCTCAAAGTATTATGGGGTTTGAAGCTATTTTTCCAGTGTTGCCTTAGAAAACAAAGCTTGGTGCTTTTCAGTCGGTCAACACGAATTTACCCAAAAGAGTTGGGTTATATGCTCAAAAGGGCACAACACAAATTCTGAAAAAAAATTACATGAGATTAATAAATACGTCATCGGCAGAATGACCTAAAATGATTCGACGTCTTTCTGTCGGTTCTACGGAGTGGAGACATCAACATTACGGCAACAGAGATAGTGGTAATAACAGAAAGTTGCTGCAGAGGGGGTTGGTGTGGACGTGTGTTTACTCTACCAAACGAATGACACAAGCAGTTGGGTTCAGATGGTGTAGTGAGCAGGTAGTGCAATGCAACAATAACGTGACTTACCCGAAGGAATGGCATAGAGAGCCATAGGGAGGTTGGAAGCGGTACTGACACAGAGCTATTGGAGTGTCCTAAAGTGTAATTTCCAGGACCTGGAGTGACTTCAGACAACAGGAACCGATAAAAGAAGGCCAGGCCAAGGTCGTCCACGGGTAACATCAGCAAGAGATGACCGTTATCTCCGGTTAACAGCCCGTCGAGACAGGAGGCTGAATGCAACTCAGCTGCTACGCACCCTCCAGGCGGTAACAGGACGCGAAATATCAACACAAACAGTCCGAAATCCTTCGGGAAAGTGGCCTCTACGCACGGAGGCCTATGGTGTGTGTCCCATTAAACCACGCCACCGATTATCCCGCAGAAACTGGGCGGAGGAATATCAGGATTGGCGTCGTAACGAATGGCACCAAGTTCTGTTCACAGATGAGTCAAGATATTGTGTTCAGGCGGACAATCGTCGTTCTCTCATCTGGAGAAAACGTGGAACTCGGAACAATCCCGCTTATGTGCAGGAAACAGCACCATATCATGGTGGTGGACGAAAGGTGTGGGCTGGAGTCAGTATTGGCGGACGTACGGACCTCTATGTCGTTCAGATTGGCGCTTTGACTGCTCAGAGGTATCGAGACGAGATCCTTCGACCGTTTGTTGTGCCCTACGCTGGTGCCATAGGCGGTGGGTTCATTCTGGTGCACGATAACGCACGACTCCACAGAGCTGCACTGTTGGACAACATGCTTGTCGACGAGGGCATTGAACGAATGGAGTGGCCATCTTGTTCACCGGATTTAAACCCGATTTAGCATGTCTGGAATGCACTTAGCAGACGCATTGCAGCCAGACCAGCACCTCCCGCAACGGTTGCCGAGCTGGATATTGCACTCATGGAAGAATGGCCAAATATCAATGAAAGAGCTGATTGATAACCTCATACTGTCCATGCCACGCAGGTGTGTAACTGTCCTGGCCATCCGAGGTGATCACACACCATATTAGAGGGCAACGAGAATGACTTTTTCACTATTATGATAGCCCCATGGTGCCTCGCTCAAAGTAATCGCCATGTAAACCTCCAGTAATGAGTTGAGACAGCAAAATATTGTACTGTAGCACACACAAATTACAATTGTAACCGAAATCTGAATAAAAGACGTTACCATATGTATCTTGTGTATGATATCTCACCTGATCCCCTAATTGTTTTGACCAGTGTATATCAATTAATCTCTTAGAGGCATAGATGGACAACATCTGTGCACAACAACTCACCAAAGTTTGATCTCAATGGGATGAATGGTATATTAAAGCATCTGGGACTTTGTTGAAACGATTCACGTGCCGACACTCATTTTTTAAATCTACTCGTGCGCTACCTATTATCAAATAGATTTACTAACAAGGGGAGGATACAATGCATGGGTCACCGATTCGAACCATCTTGAGTACACGTGTAGGGCATGACCAGGCGTATACCAGGTGCCAGTATTAATGTGCGCTTCTCAGCCGTTTCCGAGAAATTAATTAATTGCCACTACAGTGCGACGTCTATGTGCGTTATACGCTAGCATAAATCCACCAAGCGCGTAGTGCAGCGGTAAGAGTCCTGCTACATAAGCGTGGGATCACTGGATCGAATCCCACTGTTGAGTCTTTGCAGAGTACTGTTTTTTTTTTTGTCTTTTTGTAACCATTGGCAATTTCCAGCCAATACCCATAGCATGAGTCATTGCTAGCGGGGAACGGGGTGGTCTGATGGTTCACAGACGTGCAATGAATGGAACAGACTGGGCCTTCAATGGACACATGTATAGGCTATTATAATAGAATACACCTGACCGTGTATAATACCAATGAATTTGCAATGCCGATACTGTACGGTACATTATGTAATGTCACAAACGCTGACCCCTAAACAATGATTTCAGAATCTCTTTTCCCACTCACATAACACGTTATTACAATTGACTGTAAAATAAACATTATTCACGACACCTACAGTTGTACGAATTGTCAATGTATAAAAATACACACACAACACACTGCGAAAGCTCACCGGGGGGATTTGATCCAGCGATACCGCGCTTACAAAGCAGGGATCTTACTGCTGCACCAAGCTCTCGTTGGATTCTTGCTAGCGTACAACGCACATAGACGCCACACTGTAATTGCAATTAATACAATTTTCGGAAACAGCTGAGAAGCGCACCTTACTACTTGCACCTGATATACGCCTGGGGCCTGTTCCACGAATGAACTTCGCAACTTTTCACCTTGCACTTTGCACTTTTCAGTTCAGATTTTGTTCCACCATTACTTTTCAGATTTGTCTTGCAAAGTGAAAAGTGAAAAGTTAAAAGTTAGGAATCTTTTCACTTTTGAAGCCTGTTATGTTCCTCCATTGGTGCAGAAATGCAATGTGCAATGTAATGAAGTGAAAAGTTTTCAGAAATCTTTGCAAAGAGACGATTCCCTTTCCAGCCGTTAATGAACCAGTCTCTACACTAGTTTCTCGGCGCAGAATTTGGTTTAGTGTTATAAATATGCTACGACGAGAGCTTTTGGTATCATAAAGTGAGGACAGTGATAAAGAATCCAACAAGAGGACGTACAAAGACAGGATGAATTTTCATAACCTAACTTCGACGGAATTTCGTGAGTGTTTTCGTATTACTGCAATACACGCTGACTATATTCTTGAAATAATTGGCCATTCTTTGAAAGCTGCAACAAAAAGAAATCGATCTCTTTCTGAGAAAGAAAAAAATCACCACGAAAAATAAAACAATAAATCATGGAGTATTATACAATTTGTTCATGGAATAAACATGATCGGATCATTCCTACGCAAAGACTTTTCACTTTGCAAAGAAATTGAAAAGTAATACATAGATCATGGTGGAACAGGAAGATTTGCACGTTGCAAGAATTGAAAAGTGCAAAGTGAAAAGTGAAAAGTTGCCAAGTTCATTCGTGGAACAGGCCCCTGGTCATGCCCTACACGTGTACTGAAGATGGTTCGAATCGGTGACCCATGCATCGTATCCTCCCCTTGTAAATCAGAAACCTTCGCAGGAGTGTACACAACAACTCACTAAAGTTTCATCGCAATGGGATGAATCGTGTATGAACGCATATGTGACAGATAGACAAACTATCACTACCATTATATATAGAGATTATTAAATACTAATTTACTATGGCACTAAAAATCGAAACCTTTTGGGATTTGGAATTATTATAATTATCTACTGGAAGCACAGAAAGTAAGTATTCCAGTGATATTGTTTTACAGTCAGAAGAAACTCTGCAACATGATTCGTATTAAGCGTGGGCTACTATTAAAAGCTGCGTATATTCTACAAAACAATAATACTATGTTTAAAGGATTTATTTCAATGTTATTCCACAAGCCTCCGTGGCTTAGGCGGCAGCACGCCGGCCTCTCACCGCTGGGTCCGTGGTTCAAATCCCGGTCACTCCATGTGAGATCTGTGCTGGACAAAACGGAGGCAGACAGGTTATTCTCCGGGTACTCCGGTTTTCCCTGTCAAAATTTCATTCCAGCAACACTCTCCACTAATCATTTCATTTAATCTGTCATTCATTTAATCATTGCCCCAGAGGAGTGCGTCAGGCCTCAGCAGCCGGCACGGTTCATATCCTCGCCGCTAGATGGGGGCTTCATTCATTCCATTCCTGACCCGGTCGGAGACTGGAAGCAGGCTGTGGATTTTCATTTCAATGTTATTACACGTTATGTCGTATATTTTAGCGTGTGTATTTTATTATCCGGAATATTTTTAATGTGAAATATAATCCCTAGCAAGCTCGGTAATACAAAGCTCATCAATGCGTATGGTTATCCTGCAGTGTCGACCAAATTTAATAATGGAGAAATTGAATTGCATTCACAGTAACGCAAGATTTTGATATCCGGAAATAAAAGATTATCAGATGATTTCAGGAGGGGAATTGAGAGGGTGGCAGTAGACTGCTTGAAAGACATACTTCAAATGTATTTTACAGTCGAACAATCATAAGAATTCACAGTCTTGAGACGTGAAATATGACCGAGTTTCACTACCGTAACTAATTTACAACAAAATAAGACAATTTGATAAAAATAAAAATTAAAGTTTGTCTGTAGTAAAGAGATTAGAAGGCGAATAGCACTTGCCAAACAGGCGTTCAATGATACGATTTTTTATGATTAATGCAAATTTGGATATTGAAATTAAAATAAAATTTGTCATGTCATTTTTATGGAGTATGCTTCTGTATGGATGTGAATCTTGGACTAACAGTGGTCAGGATTGGAAGCGACTTGAAGCGCTTGAGATGTGGGTCTGGCGTAGTATGTTGCGGGTTAAATGGATGGAAAAGAGGACTAAAATCAGCAACCTGCAGGGAATTCAAGGGAAGAGAGAACTAAAAACCAACGATCCATAAAAGAAAAGCTAAATTCACAGGCCGCATCTTGCGACATAACGCTTTCCTAACTAATCTCCTGGAAGGTAAAATCACAGGGAAGGAAGGAAGGAGGACGACCAAGAAAAATTTTCCTTCAAGGAATCACACTACCTCTTCTTTATGATTCCTACTATGGTGTAACTACAAGTTACACCGTGGTTCCTACTATGCAATGAAACGAGGTGCTGAAGACAAATATCAATGGTTGCGGAGACACGGCATTGTCTTCGGAAGTTGATGATGATGTCTGGTTTTACTGAATTTTCACGGAATTTTGTGTATTTACATGTTTCAGGCTGTTTTATGACGAATGCGCGCAAAAATGACGTGTTGTCTTTCTGTTTGTCTGTTTGTGGAACGGCTCGTGGTGTATTCTTTGAATACACGGTACCTGAGATATAATGTCTACTGCTCCTTGCATGTTCATTTCTTTCTTCCTCTTTGTCAAACACCAACAGTGATCATTTGTTTTCTCCTTTATGTGCAAATTTCTTATATTTTGTATGAGTCTGTTCCAGATATATATTCTGTGACCCACCTAGCGTCATATAACAACGAATCTCTGAAGCTCTTCAACTCTTCCTCGCGCAAGAGGAATTCCATATCCATTTGGCTACCAGATACTGTTGTCAACTCTTTGAAGACCAGCTCAGCAAAAGAAGATTATTATTTTTCTTTAAAGTTGGTTATGCTGATATGTATACCTTTTGTTTCCTACCCCCACTCTCTCCCCTTCCCAGGACCTTCCGTGCTTCGTTAAGCTGGTCTCACTTCTCCGTCTGCAGTTGACTCGGCCAGTCAAAGCTCTTCTTGAGCTTAGCCTCCTCAAACCAAGAGGCACACTCTATTCCACGCCATGTTGGAACTCTAAGCATCAGTAAGGAACTTTACTTCAACATGAAATCGAGATAAGTACCATTTTTAAAAAGTTTTAACCTCATCTTCATGGTTTTAACTTCCAAGTGCTTTTAATTATAATTTATAGGCAGTGTGAAATTATTTACTTTGGGGCAATAATCATTCTTCGTGGGTTTTGCCATGTTGAGCTTTTGCTTGTATAAGCCAACCTTACTATAAAAGAGCTTTTCTTAAGCGATTCAAACGAGAAATCCTCTCGCTACGTGGGATATTATCTAATACCCGCTGTCTATAATTATAAAGCTATTTACTCCGTTGGATCTTCTCAACCCCATTTTTCTGCTAAGATCGTTCTGGAACCTTCGAGATCTTGTACTCTATCTGCGAGTCTTGCCGTCAAGTATTGTTCACGCACTTGTGAAAATGCTAGTTAAAATAAGGAATCTTCCTTAAATTTCTGCAATAGCGAACTTTCTTCCCCCGTTGGAACATTCCATGGCGCATTTAATTGTAAATCACAACTTTTTCAAGAAATAGACTTTCACCTATATAGTGCAATCAGTTATCTCCATAATTGCAATAACTTTCTTTTTCATGAACTTTAGTGTTTCTATAGTGAACTTTGAATCAATCTTTACAGACTATAGTGATAAACAGTGCTTTCTCCACGTTTCTACCGCGTCGCGATCGTCCGGTTACATTAAATACGGCCATGAACATTGATCCTATATCCCAATGATCTTTCCTTAACCTTCTACTAACAACCATTATTTATAAAATTGTAACTTTCTATAAGGTGTTACTCACGAAGTGCCCTTCCAACTTTGCTAGTTTAACATTAATTAAATTCTGCATAATTGCTTGTGTGATACAAGTTTTAAATTCACGTTGTTCCTTTCCCATAATCAGGGAAAACAATTCTCTAAACTCTTGAGCGAGTCATGTTCAGGTTTCACGAAATGGAAACTGCCCCATTTTGCTCGTGATTCCTAATTAAACATAGGAAGTCTAGAAACTTCCTTTTCACTTTCTCCAGGTTTCACAGTAAGTGACCTGTCCTCCTTTGTATAATTCTCATATATTAACTCTGTATAAATATAAGAAGTTGTAGGAACTTCTATCTTATTTTTCACGTTGTTATTATTGTTATTTTCAAAATTGTCATTTTCTCTAGAACATTCTCTCAAGAATTTCTTAAGGTACACTTTTTGTACTCCAATTCACGTTCAAGCTTTAATTATTTCATTGTTTATTGGTTTAAATCTTATAAAGATTTTAGAAACATGTAAGGTTTGAAACCTTGTAAATTGTCAATTGCCTGGAGCAACCGTTTAATGATTGGAGGTCTGCGACCCCAAATTGTTAACTACATAGAGCATATTTATTTGTTAAAGTTACGCTTCTTTGAATTGTTAAATAAATTAAATATTTGTTTTTGGATTCATCATTTCTCTGATACTACAGTTAGGCAGGATCCTGGCTTTCCTAGCTCCTCCTAGGTTTATGCCCTCGTTCATACACAATAAATCGTTTGCTCTCAGTCTTGTCAGACCATCACCCTTCCCTATAGTACTTTCATTCGTGCTTGGAAGGAAACACACTAAAGCCTCTCTGTGGCAAACTGTCCAAGCCTTAGCTGCGGTTCCCGTCAGCTTCGACCAAGCTCGTACCTACTTTAGGTATCCGAGAGTTAATTTCCATTGGCAACTGCTTCTAAGGGTATTTAAATCTCAACTTATTAATTTTGTGGGACTCTCCTCCTATTTTTCTATCCTTTTTCTCCAATCCCAAATCTACTTCCTTCTCTTAATCATCTTCCCTTGGTGGGTGGGTTATTCCTCATCCTATAATCTACCCAGCTCGGTGGATCAACGTAACCTTTGGTACGCGTAACCATCACAGTCCAGGCACTAATTATGTATGTACCTATTGTACGTTAAATAACCTGGTGAGCACAAATCCAACGTGGCGGCGATGCTAAATTTAAATATTCAAATCGACGTTTCTCGCGATTTAACCATCCGAGCGCAGTGAAACTTGGTACTGTACGCGTTTGGAGAGACGAGACAGAAAATTATACTACTAGTGGAAAGTTTTCTAAATTAGCCCATGTTAAAATTTATCGATTCTGGAAGCGGATATACAACTGGTTTGGTTAGCGAAGGAATTAACTGAGTTAATTCAGCCGGCCAATAGCAAATTAGTAGTCGCAAGGGGACTGGGAACTGGCTTCGCTAGGATGACAAAGAGCCCGAGCAGCAACGAGGACACCCGAGTGGAAAAGAGGAGAGAGGAACAGAGCGTGTGGCGAGGAGAAGAAGAGGGGAGCTGACGCGAGGCCGACACGCGACCATGACCAATGACCTATTAAAATTAACACCAACAGAGTAATTAACATATATAATTACTAGGACAGAGTTATTACATTAAACCATCATGAAGAGTGCTAAATGATAATAAAGAACGATTGAATATAATTACAGCCGAGTTCTTAAGTTATTAATGAAGAGTTTGATCAATTAATATAAGCAACCAATCAGAGCCATGGATTGAAAAGGACGCGGTTTTTTGAAATTAGACGCCGGGGAAAGAAGAGAGGAAGCGAGACTCTTATCAGCCACGACTTTGAAGCAGAAGGACGTTCAAACAAACTAGCCTCCAAGTTGCACGAAGCAGGTAGAATTATTCATCGAAGGCACTCAGTAATGTGTATATGATGTTAACATCGACATTCAGCGAGGAAACAATTTTAAATTTATACGACAAAGCTACAGCTTCAAGAATGATAAAACTTCAAAAGTTGAGGGAGGAATTTCACGACGATTTTACAGGCGTCGTGATGAACGCTTAAACAATTATGGGAACGACGCTATGATGGCATCAAGAACATCCGAAATGACTTAACATCAACATCTCGGGGGAGATTAACATCTCATCTCTCCCGTAATAGAAATTCTACAATTATCAGTCATTTTACCATCTCAAATGACTATCTACAGGGAACTTTGGGGAAGAAGACTTGAAGTTATTCATGGACGAGGGCGACCAGGGAATTACCCGGTGCCGAAGAGAGAAAGGGCTATCCCATCTCAATCAGAAGAGTCATCGGCGGAAGGAGGAGACAGCACGATGATGATCGAGTTCGAATCCCAAGACCTGACCGCACGAGATATTCGGAGGGAGAATTGGACAAGAATGCTGACCACCACGCAGTCTTAAGCCGCTAGAAACATTCCGTTTCTAATGGGTAACCAAAGGAAGTCCACTTCATGTCAACTCTAACCCAGCACAAGGTAGTCCACGAACCAACATTGAACATCCGCCTTTGTAGAATTGTATATCTTGAATATCCGACAACTATTGTTGAATGCCATTTTTCTATATTGTTTATTAGTTTATTGCAGTTTTAATTGTTATATTCGTAAAAACATCATGCGGATGTTTGATCGTATTTTTCGACGATTTCGGAATTTTAGGGATTTTTCATTTCGATTTTTCTATTTTTGCGATATTCGAAATTTGAAGGGAGATTTTATAGTTTAATTCAGATTTTATAGTTTGGTTCAGGATTTTATAGTTTTGTTCAGAATTGTTATAGTAAAAGTCAAACGTGTATTAAATCGAACGATATCCATGTTTTATTAATAAATGTAATGATGGAAATGTTTTCCAAGTATGTGAAAGGAAGTGTCAAAGAATGCAATTACGAAAGATCTATTGTAGAGATCTATAGAAAGTCACGAACTGAGAAATAATGAAACAGATTTAGTGAAGAAAGTTTGTAAGTAATGTTTTTTGAAAGTATTAGAATTTGTTGAACAGACAGTAAATAAATAATTTGTGAAGTATTATAATGTGGAATTAACAGATGCGAACGAGAGCATATTTTGAAGTAAGAAATAATGTAATGATGGAATGTAAGAAATGTTACAGTTTGTTGAAAGAATTTTGAGAAATGTGAGTGAAGTAAAGAAATACGATTTTATTTAAAGATTATCAGTTTATTGCATTACCTATTAAATTGAGTCATTGAGAGAACCAGTATTTTTATTATATGGTCATTAAGATTGTGGTGACAGAAAGAATAGTTTATTATTGGAAAGTATAGAGAAAGAAATGTTATAGAAGTTTGCGAAGTATATCGATGGATGAGATTTATTATTGCCGTTGTAGACGGAGGCATTTGTTGTGAGACAATGAGCCAGTGTGTAGCCATTGATCTATTTTTGTGGAAATGTCTGTAGTGACAGACGCGTGTATTTCATGAAAGTAAGAAGTTATAATAGAATTGTTATGGAAGTTTATTAATTGTGGATGTTATTGAAATAGTCTCAATAGAGTTGAAACTCCTTGAAATTCACAGGACAGCGGATCCTGGATGAAGTTAAATCTGATAAAAATTATAGGATTTAATGGATCTTTGTTGAAGCTGAGAGTAAACTGAGATCTATTAAATGGTTCTTATCCTAATGTTTTTCATTTAAGGTAATTATTCGACGAGTGGAAATGTGTATTTTTATTAAGTATATTTATTACATGAACATATAAGTTGTAGGAGGTTTTTGAACTAGTCTCTACTTAATTGTATGGATTATAGAATCCCAGATGGTAACGTAAAACACGAACAAGACTAAGAAGAGTGAAGTAATATTTTTCTGAAGCCCGTTGAGATTTAGAGGTGATGTGGAAGGACAGTTACATGTTGTATTGTCGGGAGAAAGAAACGAACGTGTTGCATATATTATTTCTAAGTAAGTAGTTGATGAACTACGACGTGATTATTTTCATTGTATAGAATGTTATATTACAGGTATTTCAGATAGATTCCTAAATAGATTTAGGAGTGTTTTATATTTTAAACTTAAACGTTAAAATTTTGTGTAGAGATTTTGCGCTTCCTAGAGGAAGAAATATTAATGTTAGGGTGCGGGAGATGAATTGTATAGAGTAATGATTAGTATTTGTAATGACGGAGATCTACGTCAGGGGTAACGTCATTTATTTTTGGGATTATTTAAATTTTTGCTTGTAACATTTTTCTTGTTATAAACTCCCGTCACCTAGGGCACAGCAGTTATTCGCTGTATAGAAGCTTATTGAAGCTTGCACGGAACAGTTTTACGGTTTCTTAGGGAAACAATTTGTACTTTTATATGGATTAATGACACTTAGTCATTCATATTTATTTCATGGTTTATTTTCGGGAGCATTTAATCAAAGCTCGGTGACACGAGATGTGTATTGTCTTTTTTAATAAATAGACGGATTCGTGTTGACGATTTCCTGATTGTTTTATAGGAAACTGGCATTATACTTGTAGTTAGATGGTAGAGGAATGTGCTGTAGGGTGGGAGTTCCCGAGGGACCTAATCCGTATCCTTACGCCCGAGATTTTTATAGAGATTATTATTTTTAATCCTAAGTAGTTAGTTGACCCTACTGTTCTGTAGTTAGATACTGCAGCACATTCCGTCTGAGAAAATACCAGTCCCTTATTTTGAGTGTTTTCGCCAAGTGGCACCATGTCGTTTTTAGCCGGGACTTCAAGATGCTACAATCCCAGATTATTTCCAGCCGGAGGATATTGGTGGATCATCCTGTTATAAGGGTACAGATATTTTAATGGCGCTGCCAACGTGAGTGCTAGTGATTTTGGCCCCTTGGTTAAGCCTAGTTTTTTATTAGCACTGTGAATATGTCGGTTAGTGATTTTGACCCAGATTCAGTGTCTAGTCTGTTTTTATAGAAGTAACCATATGTTAGTTACTGGTAAGTCCAATAGTTTGTTGGCAAGCAACTCATTTGGATGATTAGGAGAAGGGAGACGCATTATGGATCCTTGACATGATGTGATAGCCTCAGGAACATTGTTGATTATACACGAGAGTGTGAGATAGATGGAGGAAGACTTAAAATTTGTAATGAAAGTCAACCAATATTTATCGATGTAAGATATGAATTTCTGAAAGAAATCTAACCTGAATAATTAACCAAGTATTGTGTTTTAAAGAATACTAGTCCGAAGGAATAACCTTAGAGAGGTCATGGCTAGGTCTTATTCATTTAATTTACCGGTTTTTATGGTTATTTTGAAGCTATAAGTCATGTTAGATTAATATTGTCATTTAGGACTGTTGTGAGTTTATTTTATTTGTCGTAGACCGTTGACTACAAATGATAATTTGCCAGACAGGGAGTAAGATATTATTGAAATAGATTGAGTAACAGATAAACGGTAAAATATCCTTCATTTTAATATAGTGGTATAAATGGTAGTTGTTTCGGATGTTCTTGATTTTTGGCATAGTATATGGTCCCTATTTCTCAAGAAAGAAGATGCCAGGAGATCTGGATGCTATTAGGGCAATGTTTGCTACGTTGCAGGAGGCCCAGGGCAAACTAGAGAAGGACTTAAAAGCCTTACACCAAGCCACCCACCAAAACCAGAAAAAATAGAGAGAGACATTAAGAAAAGTGCAGAAGAAAATAGGAGGGAAGCGAAAGCTGACGCAGATAGGATAGGTAGGGAATGTCAAACTAGTGCTATCGAGACCCAAAGAAGGTTAGCTGAGACCCAAGCTATTGTAAATATTTGCCAAGCCACATTAGCTAACACCCAAGTTACATTAGCTACCCTGCAGACTCAGAATAATGAAACTAAAGAATCATTAGCTATCTCGCAAGCCACATTAACTAACACCCAGGTAACTTTAGCTACCCTGCAAACTCAGAATAATGAAACCAAAGAAACATTAGCTAACACCCAAACAATGTTAACTACCCTGGATACTAGAGCTACAGAAACACAGAATACTTTAGTTAGGACCCAAACATCTTTGGCAGCCTTAAAAATTCAGTCAGAAGATAACAGTGATGGTCCTAATGCTGTGAATAGTGTTAATTGTAAATAGTGTACATACTGTAATTATTTTCTGTCTTGTAAGCATCATACGCTAAATAAAATAAAAAAGTAAAAGATTAAATGAATTTCAGGATAACATAACCCTCCAGTTAGGCAAGCTCCAATCCCGGAACACAAGCATCAACTCTAACCTGGATGAGTTGAAATCAACTGTGGCAATGCTACAGATACAGGTGAATCAGAAAGCTGATCTTGTAAGGGCCGACATTGAAATTGATATTAAACATGTGGTAAGTGAAAGTGTTGATAAACTCAAAACTGAGTTAATTGAAGCCTCAGGCATAACTGTTAAAAGTTTAGAAGATGATTTCTCTAAAAAACTTGTAATGTCAGAATATCGTAATGCTAAAGACGTTGAAGAAATTAGGAAAGATGTTATTGAAAGAATTCATAGTTTACAGAACATATTGTCAGTAGATTTAGAACCAGATCTGAGTGATAAGATCAAAGAACATATAGATGATGGACTAAAAGATAAAATCTCCCATTTAAATAACGAAATCGAATCGATGAAAGGTAAAATGCAGGAGTTAGAAGTAGGCAATTCTCGCATCGTGGAGGATGTTGTTAAAGGTCGGACTACTGAGTTAACTAACGAAAATACGTCAATGCAAGAACGGACAGAAAATAGTAGCATCAGAGGTGAACGGAGAATTTTGCAAGAAAGAATCGATAAATTAGAGGAGGAATTATTCCAAGCTAGGAGGTTAAATACACCGCAAGCTAGGGAGAATCAAGTACGATTTTCGACACCTATAGAAAACATGTCACGTGGAAACACATCATCAAATATTCCAAACGTTATGATAATTCGGAATATTGACCAGAAACCACGCACGTTTCCAGGAAATGATGGAATAACACCAATAGAGTTTATTAATGATATCTCAGAGTACTTTTTGGAGAATAATGTTCCCGAAGAAAGAAAGTTACGACTGGTAGAGCGTTATCTAAGCAATATCGCACTTCAGTGGTTCAGAGCGTTCCGATGGACTTTCCTAAGTTTTGAGGACTTTGCTAATGCCCTCATAAAACGATTTTGGTCGGTAGATGAACAGCACAATGTTAGAGCAGAAGCATATTCACGAAAGTACGCGGGTTTGCATAACCCACGCTATGCTAGCAACTTCGCGACGCAATTAGCACGTCTTCAATATTTGCAACCAGCACCGTCAGATATAGAAATGATACAAACTATCTCACGGCAATTTCCAGCGGATGTTAGGAGAAACATAATTGCATCTAGAGTATCAAGTGTCCAAGAAATGGATGATCTACTGAGACAGCTTGACTACACTTCAAGTGTAACGAATTCTAATTTTCGTAGCCCAAGAACAGACATTCGAGAAGTCAACACTATAATGATTGACGAAGTACAGCAAACGGAAGAAAATGTCGCCGATAATAGGAGAGGAGGACCGGTAAGAAATGCTTATACTCAGAACCAGAGAAACGAGTATCAGAACCGAAGGCAACAGGATAACGGGCCATATCGGAGATACGCCAGAAATAATACTCAAACCAGAAGATCGGGTTATCAGTGTAATAATAATTATCGCCAGAATAATTATTACCAGAGAGGTAATAACAACGAAAATTACAATAATCGCCAAGGATATTCCCGGTACAAGAACTGGAATGACGATAATTACAATCGCCAGAATTTCCAGCAGAGGAGAAATCAAGAGAACAGAGATTATATCCGAGGTCAACAGGAGGAAAATCGGAGAAGCAGAGAAGAGAGACCGAGAGAGGACTAACCGAAACCAGGTACGAGTAGACAAGAGAATAGAGGTAATAACGAGGACACCTCTAGACAAAAAGAACTTCAAATGGGAAACAACAATAAACGACAGAAAAAATTCACCTACTAATGAAATCACGGTAAATGAGATATATCAAACGACAAATGACGATTTATTATTCGAGGAAGAGATCCCATAGAAAGAGAGAATGGCTGAGTTGCCTATTATAGATATTGTAGTGGGAGAAACCACGTTAAAAACACTGTTGGATACGGGCGCATCAAGTCCTGCATTAATTCTTTCTTTTCTCCGAAATACAAGGATATGAGTTCCATACTGAACCTTTCCCATGGGTTCAAATCTCCCCTCCTTAGATAAATAAATTTTCGAAATATTGAGGAAATTTATTTAATTATTTGCCATTAGAAAATTTTCTTCTGTCAATATCGAAGTCATCACACCACACTATCTCTCAATCCCTTCTGGTTTCATTCTTTTTAGAATCTCGCGATGATATGGGTTTTCTAATTAAAGTCATATCCGGTAATATTGTAGGCCGGGCAGGCTCTGACCCTACCCGTCCTTCCTTTCTCCATTTTTCTGGACTATTTGTCCTCGGAATGCCTTATTCCTTACGGGTGTGGTCTATCCCTACCCGTATCCTTACTTCCTTCTTCCCTTTTTCCTTCATCTCATGTCGAGATGGCATTCTTCAGAATTTTCAAATTTTTCTTCATCTAATGGTTGCATATATGCTTAACCCCTTATAATTCCTGTTCTGGTATACTTTCTCTATCCCTTTCCAAAGTTTCATTTTCCTGCTCTTCCAATTACTGAGCTCTTGACGGATCTCTCCTTTCGTTTTCTTCCTCCGCTTCCAACCTTCCAACGGGTTCGCATAAAGCGCACCCTTGAATATCTTTTCCTTCTTTTTAGAGTCACGTTGAGCCCGCATTTCCTTACAGGCATGTTCTTCAGCTTGTTCCTGAAAATCTTCCTTAATTCCTTTAGTCTTCTTTACCACTTTCTTTTTTCTTAACTTCCAGCGGAAGAACACTTTTGAAACACGTCTTTTTGTTTCGTTCTTTGCTGTATTTTCTTTCGTGTCCTGAGCTTTCATTTTAATGGAGCTCTCCTCAATTTCATGGTGTTTCTCAGGAGTATTTTTGGCTTTCTGCGTACTCAAATTTGGGATTTCTACAAAATTTTCGGCTATTTCGGTTTCCTGATCTATCTCTTCTGTTATGGACTCTTGATCTGGTTGATCCCCTTTCTCTTCATGCTCGGTTTTTGCATAAGAGTGGTCTTCTTCTATTTGAGACTCGTTTTCATTTCGACACTCTCTCTGACATGCAATTATCACTTCCTCTTGAATGTCTATAACTCCTCTTTCATGTGGGTCAATAGGTACCTCTATTTCCATACGAGTCACAACGCTTTCTACTTCTTTTTCTGTTTCCTCTACATTAGCACAAGTTTCCGGCTCTTGCACCGTTATTTACTTTTCCTCTACGGCTACTGCCTTACTCTTGACTTGGAAGACTACTTCATTTGGTTTGAGGTCCTGCGCTAGTATATCTCCTATATACTTATTTTCTGCGACTCGAATGAACCTATTTCCTAACGCTTCGAGACTACCTTTTATCTCATCCCGGGATGTCTGGTAAAGATTCTTCTTAGATTCTATCTGATTTTTAACTCTTTCTGCACCCCTTCGATTTGGCTTACAAGTTCCCTTTTACATTCATCTACATTCTCTTTACATTTTTCCTGCATTTCCTTTAATTGAGTTTCCATAGAACCAAATTTATCCTTTAAGCTTCCAAAAATTTTTTCGACATTCAGTTTGGGATTTTTCAGTACTTTCTTTCAAGGTATTTATTTGGACTTGCAATCCTGCATTAAGCACCCCGTTTTCCTCTTTGATTTTACTTATGATTTCTCCTTTAAAATCATTTAACTTATTCCCAAACTCAGTATCAAAATTCTGAAACCGTGACTCCATTTCTCCTTCTATACCAGCCTTCAGTTCCTCGTTATTCTTTTTACTGTCGGCAATTAATCTTTTACAGCTACCAACTTTTTTCAATATTTTCTCTATTTTCTCTTTCCATGGTGTCTAATTTCCGTTCTATCTCAACCTTCAGTTCACTGTTCATGTTTATACTGTCGGCTTTGATAGTATCTAATTTATTACCCATACTTTCTAAACCTTTCTTAGTTTTCTCCTGTAGGAGGTCCAATTTAGTGTTTATAGATTTGAATCCATCTTTACTTTTCACATCTATGGCGTCCAATTTTTCGCTATTGTCTGCCTTAATGGCCTCCAACTTTTCGTTATTGTCCGCCTTAATGGCCTCCAAATTTTCACTATTGTCCGCCTTAATGGCCTCCAACTTTTCGTTATTGCCGCCTTAATGGCGTCCAAGAGCCTCTGCATCTCCTCACTAAATGACATTTTAATATCTTCAGAGAATATATTGGGCCACTCTGCCCCACCACTGGTTCATGCATGAGAGATGATATCTAGAACTCATTTGTGGTCCCTTCTCAAATTTTTATTTCAGTACGGGTGCTCACCCGAGCCGTACCCGTCTGATCTATTAACTCATTTACACTTAAAATCGTTATGGAAGTGATTTTTCTAAAAATTCAACATTTTGAAGTAAAAAAACATAGTTTTCAAAAATGAAAATTTTGATTTTTCCAAGTAAAACTCGGGTTTTTCCATGAAAAACTCAGCCCCAAAGTTCACGGGCGCCAAGAAAGTATATAGGGGGTTATCAGGGGCTCTATACACACTTGGCCACCTCCACGAGACATCAGCCAAAAATACAAGATTTCGTAAAAATCATTTCGGAGTGGTTTATACTGTCGATTGCCCCACGTTGGGAAAGACCATTTATTTATATGGGGAGTTCTCAAGGGCTTGCCGGTACGAGTTTTCATGGTCCGAATCTGGTCAGTTAATTTTATGTTATTATAGCTAGCCTGTCAGTATTTAATTTTAATCTTGTGACTGACTTTAAGTGCTCCATATGCATTGATCCAGACACATTATTTCTATAGTCCCCCCCCATGTGCCCTTTCGTAAAAGAAATATGTAAATCACTATCCAGCTGCTCAGTCTTATCTCTTAGGGGGCATAGAACGTCCTCCCACTGAGTGATTCACACATCATAGAATCAAGCTTAGGATAACACTTCACTGAAATGACATTCAAAATCCTACTAATAAAACTATTTAATTCTCAAAATTTGGCGCTACAATACACAAAACAACTGAATCAACATCACACTTGTTCTAATGAACAAGGAACAATACACATTAATCAGAAAACAATCAATAATTTAGGTTCCATTGAACCCTAAACAAAATTATCAAAACTAGTTTCACTTCCATTTAGCAACATTATAACTTTTCTCAAAACGAGCTCCAAAAGTCTCGGATAAATTATTACATATGATTTTTTGTTTAAAAAACATATAAACTATTCCAAATTTGAATATACTAAAAATAAATTTGAGTTAAATACAATTCAATGGTATCAACAATTACCATTCATTTGGGTACCACATGACATTCGCAATATATCATCCCTCTCTCCAACACTACCAAAACTGTATCTGTTTTCGGGAATGTCATGTACCACAAGCGTTAAAGACTACTGATTTACTCAATTCGAAATAGACTCCCAGCTACACGATATCTCCAACAATCACTTGGGAACAATAACATTTATCATGCAACAATGCAAAGGGACTAGCATTATTGTCTCAATTGACAATTTAATTATTCATGAAGTGCGGATCTATAATACAACGGCAAGGATAAAGAATCAATATAAAACACGGTACAGATTAACGGTCCATTAAAAGGTTTAATACATCAGAGTGCAGACATGGTCTGTCTCTGTCCTGGGCCTACCCCAACCGTGACCTCCATTAAGAAAACGTCGAGACACTACCGGCTTAAATTTATGACAGGGGGAGGAGAGTCAATGCTCCCTCCTTTCTTAGACGGGACTTTAAACACCGCTTTCATACAAGCGTGAAACTGAACTTGGGAAGTCTACACATCACATTAATATAAAAACAATATTCTAAGGTTCCACTGACCTATTACTGTAGCTCAGGTATGAATATAATTTCGGAGTTTTAACACTGGGAAGTAAGAATTCAAAACCAATCATAATTAAGGGGCTTCCGACGTGAGAGACATCTGGTTCGATTCTCTGGCCAGCCTCTAGGACACTTCCATTCTCGAGGGCTTAGGGCTAATTCCATAGAGCGAGGGTATCTAACCACTCCTCCTAACAATAATAAAAGCGACTTTGGGAAAAGGTATTCGCACACAATTCCACGCTTGACAATAATATGGCACCCTTTTTAAAAGTTTGTCACAGCAAACACATACAAAATCAATTACTTCACACAGCTGATCCCCGCAATTATAACTCCTGGCATTATCTTCACCGCAATTTTTAGCGTGACCATTTATTATTTAGCGCTCAAAGGCGACAATCAATACATTCGTGATGCCTTCCAAAGTTTAATATTTATTTCAACGTAATTCATTTATATCTTCGTCCATAATCGTTTATTTCAGAAAGGGGTCAAGTGACAAAATATGACGAAATGAGTTATTTGTAGGAACACGTTCGGGAGGGGTAGACGCATGTTTTAGTGCAGAAAAGAGTCAAGTTCCGCCTGTTATTACAGTAAGACTTGATGTTAAAAACTGCGTTTAGTGCAGAAAGGTGTCAAGGGACGCTGCTTGACTCGTTTCTGTTCTAAGCTGTTGGTAAATTTTGTGGCCTACCTAGGAGGTTGGCCCTCCTTCTTACAGAGCCATATGTATCACGTTCTTCTTTTTTCAGCTGAGCTGTGCTGTGTTTTAAGTGTGTCTATAGCATTAATTTGAACAATGTCGGACAGCTCGGACGATGAGCCTGTTATAAAAAGAAAACGGGGTGTGAGAAAGGAGGAAACATACAAACGAAATACTATTCGTGAAGCAAGAGTGAAAGGTGCAGGTTATGTTTCTTACTCTGATGTTCAAGTACCCCCGAAGAAAAAGCCTGAGAACCTCCCATGTAAGTGTTCAGCCAAATGTTCTATAAATATTCATGAGAATGTAATAGATGATAATTGGAATTATTTTCACAATCTTGAGAACAAAAATTCACAAGATGCCTACATTCAAACATTGGTTGAGGTTAAGGAGGTTAAACGTAGAAAGAAAGGAGGCGTAGGCTTACATAACCCAAAGCATGAAAGTGATAACGATCAAACTTGTAAAAGAAACCACACTTATGTATATAATATAAAGATGAATGGTGTTCTACATAATGTTTGTAAGAATATTTTTATGAAGATACTTGGCATTTCACGTAAAAGGCTGGAAAGGATTTGCCGGTTATTACTTACAAATACAACTCCTAAAGACAAGAGAGGTCAGAACAGGAGTGGCAATGCAGTTCCTGGGAGTGTTTGTGTGCGAATTCATGATCAAATTTCAAAATACGAAGTTAAAGTGACCCACTATGGTGGTAAAGAAAAAAAGTATTTGGATGCTCGTCTTAGTATCACAAAAATGCATGAAATGTTCATCGATGAAAATCCTGACTTGAAAGATGTTGTTAAATACAATTTTTATTACAGATATTTCTTGGAAAACTTTGGTTACTCTTTCGGTCGACCACAGGTTGATGTATGCAGTATGTGCGAAAGTCTTAAAGCTAAACTTAGAGATCCTTGTTTAAATGACAATGCCAAGCGGGCTGCAGTAGCAGAACTTATGATACACAGAAGAAGGGCAAGCAAGTATTACAGTACTATGAAAGAAATGTCAAAAAATGTGGATGAAGATACTGCTGCTCTGTGCTTTGACTTCATGCAAAACCTGCCGCTCTCGAATATTCCGGTCCAAGAAATATTTTACATGCGACAGCTGTGGGTAAACGTGTTTTGTATACACGATTTGAAAAGCAACAAGTCAAAACTGTATGTTTACCACGAGGGAGAGGGCAACAAATCTCCAGATGAAGTGTGTAGTTTCTTGTTGATTTATATAAATACCGAAGTGCCTAACACAGTTAAAAATCTCATCCTGTTCAGTGATGGACCATCAGGTCAAAACAAAAACCATACCGTTGTGAGGTTTTTGATGAACCTATGCGACAGAGGGAGATTTGACACCATTACCCACAACTTCCCAGTGCGAGGTCATTCATTCTCGCCTTGTGACAGAGACTTTGGAGCTATCAAGCGCATTGTCAAGAAAATTGATCGCATTTATATTCCGGAGGAGTATATTGAGATGATACTGAGAGCCAGTAAAAGCAACAATCGTTTTACGGTTCACAAAGTCACCCCTAATGATATACTAAGCTTCAAAAAGTGGTGGCCACAATCATACAAAAAGGCCACGAACTCTGACGAAACCTCTGGCAGAGGTGTTCCCAAGAACCACAAAGAAATGTTTAAAATTTCTCAATACATGCAGTTGTGTTATAATAAAAATACTCGTGGAAAAGTGGTGGTTCTGCCATTCATTAACACTGCTATTCATTCAACATTCACTCTGCTGAAAGTAGCTTCTCCCCCCAACTTGCCGACTGAGATGGCGTATCCCTCAGGGAAGGTAAGTGTGTTTACAACAATACAGGCCTTAAGAAAACCTAAAAACATAATACTTCAACCAGAAATCTTTTACCTTATCTCTAGTTTTGGCCTAGGACCTACAAAGAGCTTCTGTTTCAGGTTCCCATCAATGTGAAGAAGATAAAAGACCTCACTAACCTCAAACCTTATCTTGTTGGGTATGATGAGTTCTACGACGATATATTGCAATGGCCTTCTACGGATGCAGAATGTGCTGTGGAGATAGACGACGAATAAATCAGTGCACTACCAACCTGATAATGTATAGCTTTGAACTTTGAGACTGATCAGGTTAAAAGAAAGTACCAGTTCCTCTTCAACAGGTTTTGTTTGTTACAATAATGGTTTTCTTGCATTAATAATGTTATCTAATACACATATAAATAAACTGTTTTGCATACAATTCGTTTTCATTATAAAATCGCAAAACATTTCTCAGTTGTGCTAAAAAAATATCCTTGTTCCACTTCTTTATTGCAGAAAGGTGTCAAGTACAAAGTTTTTAAGTTCTGTTTTTACAAAATATAAAAAATTTAAAAAATATAATTTATGTTATTACGTTTAAAATACATGTACAAATTTGTGGTGTTTAAGATCCATGAAAAATTATTTGAATGAGATATGAAGTTTTCTTTGAGTTTCTCAAAATGGCATATTTGTCACTTGACCCCTTTCTGAAATAAACGATTCAATTAAAATATTTACCTTTTACTAAGTCTCGACTTTTCATTTTCAAGAACACAACTGGTTCCATAATTATTATTATCATTATTTTATCACACAACGGCTCATACATGAATTATTATTTCAATAATGAATTTATTCATTACATTATTCTCCTTATTTTTAGCACACAACGGCTCATATTTGAATATTATATCAATATCTTTTATATTACATTTTCCTTTTTATATTATCCTGTTTGCCTTTTAAATAACATTATTCTTTTTATATTCACTAGTATTCCACTGAATACGATTCCATTTGACACAATACATTTTAGCAATTTTTACTTCAGATTCCGCATTTATCATTTTCACACAGTTTTACATCCCTGATTTTCAATACTGGAGAATACTTTCTCCGTGGTTACCATTGTTACATGAGACTCCCGAATCCAAAACACATAATAAATTTGGGTGTTACTTACATGGCTTATCCGGCCCCATCGTCCGAAATTCCGGTGGAACGACCTTCGGCCCACATTAAATTTCTTACTTCATGATGATACACACACTTACACTTATTAAATTGCCCTCTGGATTACACATTTTTAGATTAATATGAGGGTTTACACACATTTTCACTACACTAAAAAGAATTGTAATTTTCACTTAATATTATATTTACACACACAGAATGTCACTTTTGTGGCAACAAACACACGTGAATTCTTTCTTCACCAAATCCCAGGGGTGCAATTTTCGACGCTGCCTTCTACCTCCTATTCTGATATTGACAGTTTTGTACGAAATGAAACCTCCTTGGATAAAGAGTTCCCTCCTAATTCTGGTTTTTAATTTAGCGGCCTTTACAATACTGCACGATAATATAGTCTTTTCCGGTTAGAAATTGTCTATCTGGGAAAACGGTATGTTTTACGCTTACCCCTGAAGTCGCTATACTGCGCTTTTACAATTGTTTATTTCATACTATGCGTCGGAACTGAATTCGGACGGCTATTGTCTTTTCTCTGTGGAGTACTTCTTTGAAACTCCACGTGGATACGGATATCTCTTTGTGGATTCCTACTTCTATCGCCACTGTGTTACCCTAATCTCCTCAATCAGGAAAATTAGGTATGATGTATGTTTTGACACCACCGTGGTTATACTAACGCACTGGGAAAACGTTTTTAGAGTATCTATTCTTTGCTGATGTCTCGTATACTTTCGAGATACTATGTTCTCACTTCGAATACTAGTGTCTGGGCTTCAACTACCCTCGCCGGCTAACGTATGTTTTCACTCAATGTTTATAGCTTGGCCTACCTCCGTAGACTATTATACTTTCGAAGTTCTAACTATACTTTTCTTTTGAAAAGAACTTCAACGATTTAGAGCGCGGCGACACTGAAGAAAGCTGGACAGTACTTCGATTTAGAGTACTTCCGCGTCGTGATACAGGTTCGAGTCCTACTGACTGAACAAGACTGCCGGTACTTTGACACAGTACCACGCCCTTGGGCGTCTCTGGTAGACTGCTTGTGATGCAGCACTCCTGCACTGGGTGTTCACTGTAGACTGCATGTTGATGCTTGGGCTCCTGGCCCTTATATCTGATTCTGTCAAAAATAAATAAATTCCTCTTCTTGTCCACTACGAAATTCCATAATAATCGTCGTACGATGTTAAAAAATATCTCTGAAAAGCTGAGGTTTTAAACGTCTCAACAGTATCCAAGTTTCCAGGAATTGATCGTACAAATCTTTAATATTAATTTAAATGTTCTCTTCAGATGCGTGGGTAGTGATTCTTGTTGTCTCCCACCATCAGCTTCTGGTTCGGGGACTCACCGACTACGTAATGATGAATTTGCATTTCTTTCTGGTACAATTTCTAAGGACTTTATCCACTCTCAAAAATCTCTTTCCCTGGATAATTATCACTGATGGATTCCTTTCTTTACTTTAATGCCTGCAAATGGCTTAATTTCAATTATTTTTCTTATTTCCAGGCCCCTCCCTTCATGCGATGCTGCCATTTTATTGTTGACTCAGGGCTATTTCCGAAACTCCGTCTCTCTCATCAATGGAAGTTTCCAGATCTAATTTTACCGCGTGCGTAACCAGCTCTCTGGTGACTGTTCAGATGACTTCACCGGGCAGCTGTGGTCTGGCAATCTCTGGTTGCACAACTTATTCATGCCTCACGCAATATGATGCAGCATTTCCTTCTCAACTTACTTTAGAACTCCATTCTAAAGCCTGCATTAATTCTTTCTTTTCTCCGAAATACTGGATATGAGTTCGATACTGAACCTCTCCCATGGGTTCAATATATAACGTTAAGGTACTACGTGGGGTCGATGTTGACTCTGATTATTATATATCAAGACAAAGATCAAGTTAACTCCACGACGTAAACAAAAATCGTCAAACTCGACCATGCAAAGGTAATATGACCCTAGTTATTTTATAAATAATGTGTCCTATAAGGAAATGTGAAACTCTCTTAAGTGACAAGCTAGAAACGATGGTTGACACACTGAAATCCGTTGCTGTCGAAATTGCCCCTATTAGGAAAAGTAAAATGCATGCATGGTGGAATGCGGAATGTGACGCTGCAATTCTGAAAAGACATACAGCATGGCTCAATGATCAGCAAAGGAGGACCACACAATCGCGAGTAGAATTAACCATTGCTAGAAGGGAAACTGCCAAAGAAATTAGGAGAATTAGAAGAAAAAATCAAAAAAGTCCATACAAATTATTGATGATTCCTTTAAACAACACAAAAAAGGGACTATTACAGGACATTTCGTCAATATCATTCTAAATACAACCCTCCTACACTATTAATGAAAGATAAATCAGGTAAACTAGCCCACAATGATACTGATAATGCTAAAATTCTAGCAGATTATTTTAGAGAACTACTAAATGCTGATGAACCTAAGGAATATCTTGATTTTGAGCTTAATCCAAAAAATAAAACAAATTTACAGAACATTATTCCTCCTGACTTGACTGAAGCATGTGCAGCAATTAATTGTCTCAAAAATTATAGAGTAGCAGGAGAGAATTCATTGGTAGCAGAACTATGGAAATATGCAAATGATCAAACCATCTCCAACCTCCATAAACGCCTCATCGATGTATGGAATTCGGAACAAATACCAGAGGAATGGAGAATGGCTGTAATCCACCCAACTCATAAAAAGGGTGATAGATCAGACCCGAAAAACTACCATGGGATTTCTTTGCTTGATGTAACATACAAGATTCTATCTAGAATTATCTTGACAAGATTTCAACAACTCGATCAAGAACTAGGAGAATATCAAGGAGGGTTCCGACCAGGTCGCAGCTGTCCGGATCAGATCATCAGTCTGAAATGGATAATGAAATATCATAGAATGAGACAAAAGGATTTGGTCATTCATTACTTTTGTGGATTTTAAGAAAGCTTATGACAGTATCCATCGAGGGTCATTACTTAACATCCTTAGGGAATTTGAGTTACATCAAAAGCTTATCAACCTCATCGGCGTTACTTTGAAAGATACTAAATCAAAGGTTAAATTTCGAGGAGCCTTGTCTGAACCATTTGATATCCGGACTGGACTTCGACAGGGAGATGGTCTATCACCGTTATTATTTAATTGTGTTCTTGGAAATATCATGCGTGAGTGGAACAAAACTTGTTCTACAAATGTAAAGATTGGTACTAATATAAAACTGAATTTCTTGGCTTTTGCGGATAACCTTGCACTACTTGCAACCAGTATAGATGAGGCTAAACACCAAATTGAAGATCTTGGGTCTATTGCAGCAAAAGTAGGACTTCAAATTTCATTTGAAAAGACTGAAATAATGGCATCCTTTGATGTGGAAACACAAGCTATTACATTGATTAACAATAAAGAAATTAAAGTTGTACATAAATTTAAATATTTAGGGATTATAACATGGAATTTGAATGAGAAAGCGTCAATCGAAAATAGAACAACAAAGTTAAGACAAGCGCAATATATTACTTGGTCTAGTTTCAAAACAAAAATCACTCTCCATTAATGCCAAATTACGACATTACGAATCCGTTATTAAACCGGAAGCAATATATGCTTGTGAAACACTTTTCAAGTTAAACACTCGATCAGTTACTGACACATTACAGAAGACTGATAGAAGAATTCTCAGAACTACAATTAATAAAAAAACATCAGGAGGATGGTCAATGGCGTCTATTATCAAATGAAGTGGTTTATAAAGTTTATAGTCGATACTATGCGAAAAAGGCGAATTGCTTTTTTTTTGGTCATATCTCACGCCTGCCGGATGCCAGACAATTAAAAGTATTATTTAATTATTCTTTCAAAAGTAAAACAAAGAACTCTTGGTTTATGGAAATTCAAAATGATCTGGATGAACTCGGCTTGACAATGTCCCAAATTGCTAACAAAGATGAGAAGAATATCTTGAAAAACAAGAACATCCGACTTCCCTTAAAAACCTTTACCCGCAAAACTTACACCATACACGATGCAGAGAGAGCGGCAAGGTCGACTGGAATGAAAATGTTTTGGGAAAAGAATAAAAATAAGAAGCTGAATCTTTAATATTGTTTTTGAGACATGTATATACTTGTTTTGGTTAAGTGCTCCAATAAGGGCGTAACATATGTAAATAAATAAATAAATAAATAAATAAATAAATTAATTAATTAATTAAGCTTATCATTAACATTGCAAGTTATTAAATATATAAACTAATGAGTTCATTCTCCAAAGGCTTCCGTGCGATATGAAGATATAGACTACGAGTTCCGCGATGTTAAGAAGGTCGTGAAACACTGACACTGCACCTGCTACAGTAGAATTATGCCGCTGTTAAAGCGTGAGTTCCGGTGCAACGTGTTTCGCAGCAAGAAGCTAGTTATACAGCCCCGTAGTGCAGAAGTGTTTGATGGTTTCCGTACGCTAAGGCGCTGGATAAGAATTGAACGGATCGAGTACTCCATATTATGTTTTAATTAACTCACAATGTCTAAACGAGTGTGTCACTTAGAATTATATTGATTGGGCAAGGAGTTGATGGATTACCCGTCCAGTGGATTGTAAACTGATATCAATCAGAAAATGACGTTTCTCTCTCCAAAAACACTCTGATTACCGTTATTGATAGCATCAGTGAGGTTACATCACAACAAACTAGAATTATGACACTTCAGGTTAAAGAAGAAACTATTTACAAGAAAGTAACAAATAGCTTAATTGGGACATGGCCTAGATATTCTCCAACCTTCCTAACTACAAGTTGTTACTTTAACATGCAATAAAAAATGACGAGCCATACAGTAGTCGCATATGATGTGTAACATCTGACATGTTATATATCCTACTATGAAATGAAAATGAAAATCCACAGCCTGCTTCCAGTCTCCGACCGGGTCAGGAATGGAATGAATGAAGCCCCCATCTAGCGGCGAGGATATGAATTGTGCCGGCTGCCGAGGCCTGACGCACTCCTCTGGGGCAATGATTAAATGAATGACAGATGAAATGAAATGATAGTGGAGAGTGTTGCTGGAATGAAATTTTGACAGGGAAAACCGGAGTACCCGGAGAAAAACCTGTCTGCCTCCGTTTTGTCCAGCACAGATCTCACATGGAGTGACCGGGATTTGAACCACGGACCCAGCGGTGAGAGGCCGGCGTGCTGCCGCCTAAGCCACGGAGGCTTCCTACTATGAAATAGAGATGAAATATATGTGAAGTCAATTTTTTTGGCTGTACTCCTCCAGTTTTTAATTTTTTCTCACGTTTCTTTTGTCGATTATTTCGCATATATTCTGCTCTGGATTTACCCATCTCTGCAAATCACAAAATCATGAAAAAGGGGCGTCACCCGAGTCCTACAACACCTCATACAACATTATTGGTTCTCGAAATATTAAAAGCCGATGACCCTTTAGTTTTGGGTCCTTTGGTTAAATTAAGAGAGGGATATAAAATGGGGGGCGTCACCCCGACTCCTAGGACACCTCATACACGTCCCTAGTATTATTGGTTCGCGAGATATTAAAAGCCGAAGACCTATTAGTTTCAGGTCCTTTGGTTAAATTAAGGGGGCTATAGGTAAACGGGGGGTGCCACCCCGAGTCCTAGGACACATCATACAAGTCCCTAGCATTATTGGTTCGCGAAATATTAAAAAGCCGATGACCTATTAGTTTTGCTGGGAGAGCAAATCCCTTGTTAACAGTGAACTTTGTTGGTCATTGAAATAACTACTTGTAAAAGTCCAGTGCCAAATCCTGACCGGTGCGCAAGTAAACCGTATGCGATATACATTCCACAGCAAAAGTATGAAGATTTAATTTATAAATCATAATTGTTTTCAGAAAATATGATATAATGATTTTTTTTTCACACCAAAGAATGACAACTTGAAGATGATTTATGGTAGGAATATCTTTAATGGGGCCTCCAAACCTTGAAGTAAACCGTATGCGATGTTTCCTCTTATACATTTCCGTCCTATTTCCGTCCCTTTTCCAAAATCACTCCCACAAAATATATCCAGCAACCGAGTGGAAAGGGTTAACACATCAATAACCACTGCGCCAACACACTCCAAACTTTGGTTCATTATACGTAGTAATACACACTATAACTGGTCGCGATGTCTTTCTGGTTTCGGGAGATCGTGGTACGAACCCCACCGCGGCCATCTTGAATTGGTTGTTGTTGTTGTGGTTTCCCATTTTCACCCCCAGGCAAATGCCGGGAGGGTTCCTTTCAACAAGTCCATGGCCGACTTTCTTCCCACTGCCTCCCCTGACCTTTCCTTAATTAGATCGAAGTTATCTGTCACCTGGGGCAACAGCCTGTCACCATTGCCAATTGTATCTGCTGACAAAATGTGTCCAGCTCCAAGACACTGCCCTTGTGGTGGTAGAGGAATGACCACTCGCAGAGTCTGTGAGTAAAACCGACCTTGGAGGATAAACGTTTTAAAAATCCACACTTCCAGCCCTTCAGGCAAACAACTGAATGTTCAAGACATCCTTTAATGTCATAGACTAGATCAGTGGTTCCCAACCTGGGAGCGATCGCCCTCAAGTGGGCGATTTGTGTTATCAAGGGGGCAATAAATATGGGGTGGGGGTGTCTATGAGTATTCATAGGGGGGAAAATAAAATAGTACTGTGCAGTAGAAGTTGCCGGGTAGTACACGGAAAAAATGTGACAGGATCCCGTTCGCTCGTTCGTCATCGCCGAGTTAGATATTCACGAGGTAAATATTGGCTGTAAAGCGCTGATTCAGTTTCCGACCCTTAAAATGTGTTCAGTGTCAGATAACGAGACTCCTGAACTCCCAGATGACCACCTTGACCTGTTAAAATCTGACATGGAATCAAGATTTGAAGATTTGACCAAGTTTCGAATTTCGGATTGGATTCTTGATCCATTCTCGTTTGAAGCTCTGGATAAGCTTCATAACTCTAGATCTGAAGTATGAATGTGAGCCGAAAATCATTTTCAAGCAGAGCGGCTACGAGTAAGCCTGGGTGAAGCTTATGGACACTTATCCACAAGTGTGGAGAAAGAATGAACCACTTCTCATATCGCCCCCGTCAAAACATTTAGTTGAAAAAGGATTTAGTTCTTGTTGTCCAGCTCCTCACAAACCAAAGATATAATTTAGACATTTGCTTCAAAATAGACTTGCACCTGAACTTGACGAACATAAACACCGGTTATTCAAGCTTTTACTGAAATCCACCAAGCACAAGGCAGCCATTGAAAAGGTAAAATAAAACAATAACAAAGTTTCATCTAATTTTACAAATTTTAGCTGTCAACTTTCTTATTTTTTCCAGATTCCAATTCGAAAATGAAAACATGTACTCCTGTTTTTTAAATGACGTCAATGATATTAGTTAATTATTTCACGTCATTGTTCTTTAAAAAATCTGTAAAAATGTACATTTCATGTTTTTCTATTTCATTTAAGAGTGACCGGATAAAAGTGCTTCGGTTGCTTTTATATACGGTAGTAAAATTGTTCAAAATAATAAAACTGCTTTATTATTTACACTTTACTTCAAATTAAAGTTGATGATGATGATAGCAAACACTCGTCTCGAGTAGGTTGGCCTTCCAATGCTGAATGACTCTTCATCGATGAGTCCGGAGGTGACTAAAAAGCCCAATGCGGGAGAGACACAGTTTCCCGCAGTGATGACAGGTAGTATCAGGTCCAGGTGAGGCATCCGCATTCATTCCCTGTCTTCTAATGAACACTCTGTTCTTTCTGCGTTGCCTCCGATCTTCTATCATACGTCGGCGGTTTTCTTCAAAAAGTATCGCACCACGATGAACAATTGATCTCCAGGATGAGCGATCAAGAGCTAAGGTCTCCCAGTTGTTGATATTAATATGGCACATTTGCATATTAGCCTTTAGTACGTCTTTGAATCGCTTCCTCGGACCTCCCACACAGCGCTTGCCCTCAGTTAGTTCAGAGCAAAACACTTGCTAGACATACAATGAAAATGAAAAGGGCAGATGGCATCGTAGTTCAGCCCCTTAAAACAACAATAACTAACTTAAATGAAAATGGGGCGATGGGCCACTAAAGGTTGGGAACCACTGGACTAAATCTTCCATGAACACTATTCCTTTTAGGTAGATTTCATTAGAAAGCTAACTATTGCAATGGGTCCCATGTTTCGACTTCCGGAAAATTTCGACATATCTTCGCGTTTCACATCCCCCAGACCCCAAAACCACCGTCAGTTCAAAAGTTTATATATAATTTATGTATATCAGTTTCTTGTGGACACGATAACTGCCGTAATTTTGCACCAATTACTTCGAATTTTTTACCGAAGATGTATACCTATAAAATCTCGGTCGAGTTCGTTACTGGGCTAAATCGGTCGAAGGGGGTGAAAATGGGGGGCTTTTTTTTCGAAAAAGTGAAATTTCGCTATAACTCTCTTAATACGTGCAATATCGAATCCATTCAAAGTTCATAATATGTGTCGGATAAGTGCCAAAAATTTATGTCAAATAAGATTTTTGATAGCACCAACCATTGACCAAAGGGGTGGAAAAAAGTGGGTTTTTCGGGAAACATTAATCATATCTCTCTTAATAGGCACAATATCAAAACCGTACAAAATGGACAATATTCCCCTAATAATTACCTAAAACTTTTGTCTGAAAGAATTTTTGATATGGCCCACCATTACGCCAAGGGACGAGAAAAATGATTTCGGAATTATAAGAAAATGCCAAGAGCTATCAGTGGTTGCTATGGCAACACTACTAAATTGATGAGGCATGGACCATCAGACGTTGCCATGACAACGCACTTGCACGAGATCAGATTCAGTATTTCCATCTGATTAAGTGGTTGGTTGGTTGGTTCTTAAGTTTAGGGGCTGCGACAACGCGGTCATGTAGCCCCGTGTACTTTGGGTGTGTGTAGAATCTGTCTGATAACCGGTGTTAATTGTGATGACTGTATTAGTGTGTGTTATCTGTTTGTTAATTTAAGTACTGCAACTAACAATTTTTCAGATAGTTCCTACTTTTGCCGCCAAGCGCCACTGTCAACGACTACGAGGCCAAGTTCAGAACTGAGCTACTAGACGCCGCCGCAGTCGGCTCTTGGCAACGAACATAGAAACCTAAGAGCGTTGTATACATTCTTAACCTATCCAATTTAGCTTCACACAGGTGCAATTAGTGGAAGGATCTTTAACATGCCATAAATCTATGACATGGGACCGCCGGCTTTACTTCCCCTCCGAAGGAAGGCATACTGAGGGATATTTAACGCTCTTAAAAAATCCGACGGCTTCGGCCGGGTTTGAACCCGGTATCTTGGGCATAGAAGCTCAGCATGTTACCGACTACGCCACCAAAGCCGCCTGATAAAGTGGGGAGCGGCTTCGGTGACGTAACTGGTAGCATGCTGAATGTCTATGCCCAATGTCGCGGTTTCAAAGCCGGCCGAAGTCGTCGGATTTTCTAAGAGCACTAGAATCCCTCAGTATGCTTTCCTTTGGAGGGGAAGTTCCAACGTTCGTTGCGAGTTGATGGTTGGGGTGGCATCTAGTAGCCATGTTCACAGCTAGGTGTCGTTGACGGTTGTACCTGGTAGCAACATTAGGAACTACTGCTTGAAATTGACCGTCTGCAGTACTTACATGAATTAAGACTAATACAGCCATTACAATTCACACCGTGTATCAGACAGATTCTACACTCACCCAAAGTACACGGGGTTAGATGACCGCGTTGTCGCAGCCCCTAAACTGAGGAACCAACCAGAGGTAGATTTCGTTAGAAAGCTAACTATTGCAATGGGTACCATGTTTCGACTTCCGGAAAATTTCGACATATCTTCGCGTTTCACATCCCCAGGCCCCAAAACCACCGTCAGTTCAAAAGTTATATATAATTTATGTATGTATATGTATATCAGTTTATTGTGGACACGATAACTGCCGTAATTTTGTACCAATCACTTTGAATTTTTTACCGAATACGTATACCTATAAAATCTCGGTCGAGTTCGTTACTGGGCTAAATCGGTCGTTGGGGGGTGAAAATGGGGGGCTTTTTTTTTCGAAAAAGTGAAATATTGCTATAACTCTCTTAATATGTGAAATATCGAATCTGTTCAACATTCATACTATGTGTCGGATAAAGCCCAAAAATGTATGTTTGAAGAGGTTTTTTTTATAGCACCAACCATTGACCAAAGGGGTGGGAAAAAGTGGGTTTTTCGGGAAACATTAATCATATCTCTCTTAATAGGCACAATATCAAAACCGTACAAAATGGACAATATTCCCATAATAATTACCTAAAACTTTTGTCTGAAAGAATTTTTGATATAACCCACCATTATGCCAAGGGATGAGAAAAATAATTTCGGAATTATAAGAAAATGCCAAGACCTATCAGTGGTTGCCATGGCAACACTACTAAATTGATGAGGGATGAGCCATCAGACGTTGCCAAGATAACGCACTTGCACGAGATCAGATTCAGATTTCCATCTAAGTGTGAAGCGGCTTCGGTGACGTAACTGGTAGCATGCTGAATGTTTATGCCCAAGGTCGCGAGTTCAAAGGCGGCCGAAGTCGTCGGATTTTCTAAGAGCGCCAAAAATCCCTCAGTATGCTTTCCTTTGGAGGGGAAGTTCCAACGTTCGTTGCGAGTTGCTGGTTGCGGTGGCATCTAGTAGCCAAGTTCACAGCTAGGTGTCGTTGACGGTAGTACCTGGTAGCAACATTAGTAACTACTGCTTGAAATTGACCGTCTGCAGTCCTTACCTGAATTACAGACTAATACAGCCATCCCAAAGTACACGGGGTTACATGACCGCGTTGTCGCAGCCCCTAAACTGAGGAACCAACCAAAATCTCTGCGGTAGATATAATTTTGCGTGAAGAAGTAACAGACCGTTACATAGTTGCACATCAGTGTCGAAACCTAGCATAAGGACAGTGTGACCACAAGTATAAAAATGGACCCCAAATGACAAGAAGGTTACCGTTCCCATAAGACAATAAAATGTTTAAAATAAGCATAAAATGACGAAAAACAAAGTTAATTAAGCTTCAATTATAAAATACCTTCTCGCATTAAATGAGGTCTGATCCTTCTACGAAAATCTGCATATTCTGCCTATTTTCGCCTATCCCCAAGTTTGTCCGGTGAAATCTACCTCCGCCTTCCGGCGTGCCGAGAGGACTTTTTTTTGGTGCATTTGAAATTAATTTTCGTAGTTTTCACCATTTATCCAAACGTAAAGGACACACGAAGAGCCGGCATGATGACACGCGGTAGACTGATGATTGTTCACCGGAAACTCAACCATATCCGATCGATAGATGAGCTATTTGCCTTTTCTACCACTGCGAGGGTTAGTGTGAGTCAATGGAGAGTAGGGCTAGTTAGTAATTGTTTTAAGGGGAGGAACTAGGAGCTCATCTGCCCCTTAATGCAGAGTTTCACTTAAGCCCTTATAACTAATTCTATTGCGAAGACTTTTCCGAAAATCATAAAACACTTGAGGATATTGAACCACGGAACTCATTAAAGAACTAATTTAAAATTAGTTAATTTTGCTAGTTTAGTTGTTTGAGACTTCAGTCTTTTGACTTGTTTGATGCAGCTCTCCAAGCCTCACTGTCCGGAGCTAATCGTTTCATCTCTACATAGCTACCACACCCTACATCCGAGGCAATCTGTTTAACATATTCTAACCTTGGTCTATCCCTACAGTTCTTGTCCTCGACCCTTCCTTTCATAACTAAGCTTGCTATTCCTGGGTGTCTTAGTATGTGTGCTACCAACCAATCTCTTCTCTTCATTAGCAGTCGCCAGAAACATCTCTCCTCTCCCACTCGCCTTAATAACTCTTCGTTTGTAACCCTATCTACCCATCTGATCTTCATCATTCTCCTGTAACACCACATTTCAAACGCTTCAATTCTCTTCTTTTCTGCTGCACCAATAGTCCAAGTTTCACTTCCATATAGCACCACGCTCCAGACAAAGGCCTTCAAAAATGATTTCCTAATACCTAAATCTATATTCGATGTCAACAGAATACTTTTCTGTAGAAATGCTTTCCTTGCCTGACCTAACCTACTTTTTATATCCTCTTTGCTTCGTCCATCACTGGTTATTTTGCATTATAATTAATAGAAGTCTCCTACTTCCTTTAGTTGTTTTTTTCTGGGATTTAAATCAAAAATAAAACGAGTAAAGGAACAAACAATGTTAGGCTGTTTTTCCGGAACTGCATTTCGGACAGAAATGATTTTCGAATTATTTTTTTTAGTTTGGTGGAGCTCTCCAAGACTCACAATTTGAAACATTTCACAGCCCTTTATCCCTTTAACGTTTGGCACAACTGTGTAAATTGCTTAGTTTTACGTTTTACTAAGATGGGGACCTCTACTTTGTCTGCTAGGATTTTTTTTTAACATTAATAAATAAAAAATTAATAAAACTTATATTAACTAATACGATTTTCAGAGTCAAATTTTTAAATGAAGTTAGCGAGCCCTTCGAGGTAAAACCTGGGCTAAGACAAGGGGACAGTCTATCACCACTGCTTTTCAATTTGGTCTTTGATGAAGTCATGAGGACGTTTTGGGAGAAGAACGATTCAAGTGCAAAAATTGGTACAAAGAATAAGTACCTCAAAGTCAAAGGTTTAGCATTTGCTGACGACGTAGCGTTGTTCGCTGAATCAGAACAAGAAGCTATTAACCAAATTGATCAGTTAAAAGAAACGGTGGAAAAAGCGGGCTTACAGATTTCGTTGGTAAAAACAGAGATGATGACAAGTGATCAGAAATACACTAAGAAAATGATAAAAACAAAATATGGGAGCATCAGGGTCACTGACCGATTTAAATATCTTGGAGAAATAATTAGTAGCAATGGGACGGATAAATTGGCAATTGAGCACAAAAAAGGGAAATTGGAAAGACTAAATCTTTGTACAAAAAATATGTACAATAAAAAGAACCTGTCGATCAATGCAAAATTACGACATTTTAATACAGTTGTTAGACCAGTCATCTTGTACGGCATTGAAACTACAAATATAACCGGAATGGAGAATTTGCTCAAGATAGAAAGAAGAATTTTAAGAAGGATTTATGGTCCTAGGAAAACACAGGTATGTTATAGACTGAGATCCAATGCAGAAATATATAGTAAAATCGACAACCTTGAAGTGATGATCAGAAAACGGCGACTTCAGTTCTACGTACATATGGTCCGCATGGATTGCTCAAGGTTAAACAAACAAATTTTTTATAAAATCTGGAACTATAAAGGGCAAGGAGGCTATGTAAAACAAATGAAGGAGGAACTTCAAAAATTCAAAATTACTGAAGAATATTGTCTAAATCGAATAGAGTACAGAAAAAAAAAATGGCCTCAAAATTCTTGTCGGGGAGAAGAGAATCTCAACAGAGGAGAATGGACTGTTGAAAGAAGAGCTGCGCAGTCGACCAGGATGAAAGACTTCTGGAAGAGAAAGAAGGAAACTAGACCTATAAAGAAGTGATATTTGCGTGGTACTTGTTGGCCTGTCCGCGGTGTATATATATTGTTACGTGCCACCCCCTAGTGACACTTTTGTTAACTGGATTACTGGGGGTACAAAGCACAACACCAATTACTGCTTAAAGAAATAATTAACTTTATTGTGGCCAGAAAATTACACTAATCAGCAAATACAAGCAATTAGGAGCCTTCTCCAGTTTCCTCAAGTCTCTTCCTTATGCGCTCTTGGCCCCTTTCACTTGCAACAGACCACAGAAGTTAATCCGTCCTAATGAGTCCGGTGGCCTTGGCAGAAGCTACCTGCCCCTCTTCCTCAGGTACAACAAATACAGTTACTTACGTGCACTTGATGTACGCTGTTCACAAGCTGGGAGAAACAATGTCACAGGATTTCGTAACTCGCACAGCACTTCGTCACCACACTTCTGTCGCTCAAGATAATCGCTCGCACTAGCTCGTAAAACACAACAACAACAACTGCTTCACGGGTCACTCTTATATAGCAGGCCGGTGACTCAATAAATGGTTCTAGATCCATCCAGGGTCCACGGCTTCTCGAGGTTTCCATCGCTGGTCCAGTCACGAATCTTCTGGACTATCCCTTTGTCTGTAGTAGCCCTGTTGCATAAGGCGCGCGCAATACGGGAGGCGGCCACAGCCCAGTCCAGCCCTGGGGCAGTTGTGACTCATGCGGCGAGTGATGACACAAACTCACAGCCGTAACACCACCCCCTTCCTAAAAAGGCTGATCGTCCCGATCAATCATTGGTCCGTCTGTGTCCCGCCGTAGGCTGCCAGGCGATCTCGATGCACGATCTTCATCTTCGCCCTCGGGCTCCGCTGGATCCTGTAGACGACATCGTTGATCCGTTTCACGACTCGGTACGGGCCCTCCCAGGACTTCTGCAGTTTGGGTGACAGGCCTTTCTTCCGTAATGGGTTGAAGAGCCAGACCAGGTCGTCCTCGTGGAATCCTCCGGCATCCGTCTGCTGGTCGTATCGGGTCTTCATTCGGTCGGTCTCGATCCGCAGTTTCCTTCTCGCGAACGCGTGCACGTCCTCCAGTTGGTCGACCAGTTCTTGACAATACTGGCTTACCGGGATCGGATCATTCCCAGGTCGGCCAAAGGCAAGATCGACAGGTAGACGGAGCTCCCTCCCAAACATGGCCCGGGCTGGTGTGCACCCGGTGGCTTCATGCACGGCGGCGCGGTAGGCCAGGAGAAATAGTGGAAGATGTTTGTCCCAATCCCTCTGGTGCTCGCTGACGACTATTCGAAGATGGTTCTCGACGGTGCGATTGAATCGCTCTACCATCCCGTCAGACTGAGGGTGTAGTGGCGTTGTCCTTGTCTTCCGGATTCCCAGCAGCTGGCATAGGTTCTGGGACACCTGCGACTCGAAGTTCCTCCCTTGGTCGGAGTGCAGCTCCAGGGGTACTCCGTACCGGCTGATGAATTCCTTTACCAGGGTCTCTGCAATCGTCGCGGCTTCTTGGTTAGGGAGCGCATACGCCTCCGGCCATTTGGTAAAGTAGTCGCTGACGACTAATATGTAGCGGTTCCCTGCCTCGCTTAACGGGAATGGCCCAGCAACATCGATGGCCACTCTCTCCATGGGGCCGCCCACGTTGTAGGTCTTCAGTGGACCCCGTCGTCTTCGTCCTGGGCCCTTGCTGGCTGCGCAATCGTGGCACCTCGCACAGTGGTTCTCCACGTCTGTTCGGCATCCGATCCAGTAGAACCGCTCTCTCAGCTTCTCCAGGGTCTTCTTTATCCCTAGGTGTCCACCAGATGATCCTCCATGAACTTCCTTCAGGACTTCCTCCGTCATAGCCTTTGGAACGACGACTTGTTCCCGAGATGTCTTCCCGTCGGTGCTCTCCCAGGTACGGCAGATGAGGCCATCCCTTACAATCAGCGAGTCCCACTGCGCCCAGTAGGACTTAAACTTTGGGCTGCAGTCACTCACAATGTTCCACCCGGGTCTGGGGACACAGGCCCTCTTCCATTCGGCTATCAGTCCCAGGTCATCATCTTCTGCTTGTGCCCGCGTGAAAGATTCGCGGCTCCAGCTCCCTTGAATTTCCACGGTAGTCCTTCGGCACTGTATCCCGGTGTTCTCCTCCCTCCTAGTACAGAAGGTGCAGTCTTCGGGGCACGGTCTTCGTGACAGGGCGTCGGCGTTAGAATGCAGTTGGCCTTTCCTGTGCTGAATCTCAAAGTTGTATTGTTGAAGCCTCTCTAACCACCGCGCGAGTTGACCCTCGGGCTGCTTGAAGTTCAGGAGCCACCGCAGGGATGCATGGTCGGTCCTGATGAGAAATTCTTGCCCGTACAGGTACTTGTGGAAGTGTTCAATGGTCTTCACGATGGCGAGCAGCTCCTTCCTGGTGACGCAGTAGTTCCTTTCTGGCTTTGACAAGGCCTTGCTGAAGTAGGCCACTACTCTCTCCTCGCCGTCCACTACCTGCGACAGGATTCCCCCTATGCCAAAGTCGCTGGCATCGGTATCGACGATGAACCTTGTTCCAGGTCTGGGGTAGGCCAGAATAGGCGCGGTGCACAGAGCCTGCTTGAGTTGTTCGAAGGCACTGTGGCATTCTGCTGTCCACGTGAAGAGTTGGTCCTTCTCAGTCAGGCGATGTAAAGGTTTGGCGATGTCGGCGAATCCCCTCACGAAGCGACGGTAATAAGTGCAGAGTCCCAGGAAGCTTCGTAGTTCGGACTTGTCCTTCGGAACTGGCCACTCCCTCACAGCTGCGGTCTTCTCTGGGTCGGTGCGCACCCCTTCCTCGGAGACGATATGCCCAAGGTACTGGACCCGCTTCTGGAAGAGCTGACACTTCTTGGGGCTCAACTTCAGCTGGGCAGCCCGTAGCTTCAACAAGATCTCCTTCAGGTTGCTGTAGTGCTCCTCGAAGCTTCTCCCCAGAACGATGACGTCGTCTAGGTAGACCAGGCAGGTCTTCCAGTGTAGTCCCCTCAGAATGGACTCCATTAGCCTTTCGAAGGTCGCAGGGGCGTTGCACAGACCGAATGGCATGACGGTGAACGCCGTTTTCTCGCGGTCCTTAGGGTGGACCTCCACCTGCCAGTAGCCACTCTTCAAATCCAAGGTGGAGAACCATCTTGACCCTGATATGGTGTCCAGCGTGTCGTCGATCCGGGGTAGAGGGTAGCTGTCCATCTTCATGACGTCGTTCACCCGCCTGTAGTCCACGCAGAACCTGGTGGAACCGTCCTTCTTCTTCACAAGCACGACCGGAGAACTCCAAGGACTATGTGATGGCTCGATCACCCCTTGCTCCTTCATCTCTTCTACCATCCGGTCGACTTCGGCTTGCTTGGCGAGCGGGACACGTCGGAATGGGGCCCTAATCGGTGCGCTGTCCCCAACGTCGATTCTGTGCTGGACCAAGCTTGTCCTGCCGAAGTCTTTGCTCCCCACGGAGAAGACATCCTGGAATTCGCGTAGCAGGTCCTGAAGTTGGCGTGATTGCTCCTCGTCTAAATGGTCCTGGGATCCTTGGTACAGCTTCTGTAGTTCTTCTGGCAGTGTGCGTCTTCCTCGGTTGTCCGTCTGCAGGTGTCCGTCTGTCGTATCTGTGATGCGGGCAATCCAGGTAACGGGCTCGCAGACTCCTAGGTTGGAGTCCCTGTGAACCGTAATGTCGTAGTCGTTCAGGTTGGACAGGCGGACGTACGGCCGAGACGTCGTGTTGATGAGAGTCTTGGCAACTAGCAATCCTTTTGTCTGGATGTCCTCATATTTTGGTTCGATGACAGCCGCCACTCCCTCAGCTGTTCCGTCGACAATTACGGCAGCGCTGACTTCCGTCCTGGCGGGAACGATGACGTCCTCTTTCAGCCTTACTCGTCGTGCGGCGACGGCCTCGTGTGCTGGTCGCAAAGCAAGTTCCTCCCTTCCGAAGTGCAGAGTGTTGGTACTCAGATCCAAGATGATGTTGTTCTGGTCCAGGAAGTCCAGTCCGATGATCACTTCATTTGATACGTCAGCCACAAGCACTGGATGCTTTATCGCCCGTCGACCAATGACGAACTCCAGTGATGCTTCGCCATGTACCGGTGCGGTCTCTCCGGTCGCGGTTATTTGCTGGAGGTTCCTTTGTGTGGGTTGCACTCTCCACTTCGGGATCACGGTAGGGCTGACGATGGTCCTCGATGCTCCCGTGTCGATTAGCATGGGCCAGCTCACTCCGTTGACGACTCCGTCGACCATCAGGCTGCTTTTATCCGTCCGTAACTGCGTCACACGAACTTGGACTGCCGGGGCTTGACGACTGTCACGAGCCAACCTTCGCCCCTCATGGCTGGCTGATACTTGCTTTCCTGGGCCGCGCGGTTTCCCTACGACTGACTGTCCCGACGGAAACTCTTGGCGGCGGCGATCACCGCAGTCCTTGCTCAGGTGGCCTCTCTTACGGCAGGTCCAGCAGGTTGGTAGTCCTCTTCCGGACCGCCTCACCGGATGTCCTTCGGCTAAGTTTTTGTTGGTGGTACTGCGACTCTTGAAGAACGGGCCTAGCACCTCCATCAGTTCATCGGCCAGGTGCTTGGTCTTGTTGGCTTGGGCTGGTTCGTCAACGTCCACCTGACGCACCCGCGCGCACATTCTAGATACCTGCTTTGCCGTCTCGAACTCAAGTGCGTGGCTCAGCGCATCTGCCAGGGTCTTATTGCGCGCGAGACGCAGCGCCTGTTGAGTGTCCGAGTCCCGTAGCCCGTCGGTGAAAGTCTGCGTCGCTATCTGCTCCAGAAAGTCGGCCGGCGCTGTTGGGTAGGCGAGCCTTACGAGGCGTGCGATATCCATCTCGAA
The DNA here is from genome assembly GCA_946902985.2 of Meconema thalassinum. NCBI lineage: Eukaryota > Metazoa > Arthropoda > Insecta > Orthoptera > Tettigoniidae > Meconema > Meconema thalassinum. The sequence continues at coordinate 286,451,332 of OX336393.1, read as the reverse complement.
CTCCTGCAGGGTTTCCGCGTTCTTCTGTACCCGGGTCCGGAGCTGCATCTGGTAGGCCTGTTGGAGATGGCTATCTCCATATCGCGACTCCATATGGGCGATCAGTGAAGCGTAGTCCTGGGATCCAGTCGGGATGGCCTGAAGGACGTTAAGGGCGTCACCTCTCAGCGCTACAATGAGAGCTGTAGCCTTTTCTGTGTTGTTCCAGTTATTTATGGAACAGGCCGCCTCGAACTGACGTAAGTAGGTGCTCCACGGGACCTTTCCGTCGAAGGTTGGGGGCGTCACTCTGCTATGTCCCGTTCCTGATATTCCCGGTGTAACGGTGGGCGGGCGTTGGCGCAGCTCGGCAACTTCCTCTTGTAGGGCTTTGACTCTCTCATCCACCTCGGTCGGCGGGCGTCGGCGCAGCTCGGCGACTTCCTCTTGTAGGGCTTTGAATCTATCTTCCATCCCTGTCGGCGGGAGTCGGCGCAGCTCAGCAAATTCCTTTTGTAGAGCGTTGAATCTCTCTTCCACCCCCATCAGCGGTCGTTGGCACAGCTCGGCAACTTCCACTTGCAAGGCGTTGAATTTCTCCTCCACCCCCATCAGCGGGCGTTGGCGCAGCTCGGCAACTTCCACTTGCAAGGTGTTGAACTTCTCCTCCACTGCCGCGACTTCTTCACGTAGGCCCTGTTCTAATTTCCTTTGGCTCTCCTCTAATTTCGTCAGCAGACACTCTTCCAGATTTTTCTGGCCATCCAGAAATTTGGCGGTTAGGTCCTCTGCTAACTTATTCTGGCTGTCTTCCATCTGCTTCAGGTCCTCCACTAACTTATTTTGGCCTTCTTCTAATTTGGAAGTTAGGTCCTCTGCTAACTTATTTTGGCTGTCCTTCATGTCCTCTGTTAACTTCTTCTGGCCATCCTCCATCTTCTTCTGGCCATCCTCCATCTTGGTTTCCATGCCATTTAACTTTTCTAGCAGTGCTGCCAATTTCTCCTCCATTTTAGTTGTTTGTCTTGTAAAGGGCATGCACTCACAGGAAAATTAGAGAAAATGACCTGCTCGGGTTTTGAAACCAGGACCGTCAGGTGTTGTGCTTGAGTTCGTAATCCCGCTTCTGACACCAGTTGTTACGTGCCACCCCCTTTTGGCACTTTTGTTAACTGGATTACGGTGGGGGTACAAAGCACAACACCAATTACTGCTTAAAGAAATAATTAACTTTATTGTGGCCAGAAAATTACACTAATCAGCAAATACAAGCAATTAGGAGCCTTCTCCAGTTTCCTCAAGTCTCTTCCTTATGCGCTCTTGGCCCCTTTCACTTGCAACAGACCACAGAAGTTAATCCGTCCTAATGAGTCCGGTGGCCTTGGCAGAAGCTACCTGCCCCTCTTCCTCAGGTACAACAAATACAGTTACGTGCACTTGATGTACGCTGTTCACAAGCTGGGAGAAACAATGCCACAGGATTTCGTAACTCGCACAGCACTTCGTCACCACCCTTCTGTCGCACAAGATAATCGCTCGCACTAGCTCGTAAAACACAACAACAACAACTGCTTCACGGGTCACTCTTATATAGCAGGCCGGTGACTCAATAAATGGTTCTAGATCCATCCAGGGTCCACGGCTTCTCGAGGTTTCCATCGCTGGTCCAGTCACGAATCTTCTGGACTATCCCTTTGTCTGTAGTAACCCTGTTGCATAAGGCGCGCGCAATACGGGAGGCGGCCACAGCCCAGCCCAGCCCTGGGGCAGTTGTGACTCATGCGGCGAGTGATGACACAAACTCACAGCCGTAACAATATAAATACAAAACTATACCGGGCCTCATGCAACGAAGGAACGTTCGGACAACGTAAGGTCTTCTCGGCCATTTAGCATCTAATGTCAGTAGTAATTAATAGAAAGGCTTTCGCATAATGACCAGTAATAGTACATTATGTAACGTGCCTATAATGGTAATAATTAAGACATGAATATGTTTATAAAGCCGGCCCCGTAGTGTTGGGATAGCGCACCTTCCTCTCACCCGGAGGCCCCGGGTTCGATCCCCGGCTCCGTCAGGGATTTTAAAACTGACGTGAGGGTTGGAACGGGGTGCACTCAGCCTCGTGAGGACAATTGAGTAGCTGTCTGACAGTGAGACAGCGCCCTGATCACGAAAACCAAGATTAACGGCCGAGGGGACCCGACGCGCTGATCACGCGTCACCCCAATATCTGCAGGCCGAATGGCTGGGCAGCGGTCGCTTGGTCGGCCTTAGCCCGTCATGGGCTATGTAGTGCCAGGGGTTGATATGTTTATAAAACGAGTGAAGCGATTTTTATAATTTCCATACGAATGTCTTAATTATTATTATAGGCGATTTGCATACAACTGTTTATGTTCGACGTTAATTGTAACTATTTCATGTTCAAACATAAATATTCATAAATATCTGTCGAGATTTCGCCAGTTTTATGAACTGAATAGAGCGCATGCGACGCAGAGAATACCTTGCATTTGACCATGGCCTCCTCGATTACTCCATTGTGACACTAGTCGCACAGTGGCATTTAAATTAGGAGGTCGTGGAATTCAGCGCAGGTGCGATGCTATACTTACCTAATTGGTCAAACAACTGTTTTTTGAGCTCTGATTGGTGGGTGAAACTGTTTAATAATGGAAAATAGTGTTATAATGATCCTCATTATGATACGGTTTTCTGACATATAATTATTTACATTTCGACATCGTCGAACATAAAATATATTTCACATCACTAGCCATAAGGCTACCAATGCTTTGCTTTGCATCGTGTTTAATTTTTAGCCTACTGTTCACATTTTGCAAAAATGAGGAAAAAGTAGACTTATCAGATCGATGTGTGTGAGTCTGTCTGTGTGTGTGCACCCCCCTCCCCCCATCAACTCCTAAATGGCTGCAGCAATCAAAACCAAATTTGTTATGAGTAAAGATCTATACCTGAATATCTCATGACCATATTTGAAAATGATGTCAGTGCTACCAACTGCAATTTTTGACCTCCATGCTGGATATCTTGGAAGGTATCCACAGGAGCTATTCCAAAATTGGCACACATATAGATAATAATATTTCAATTTTATTTCCAGGAGGCCATACATGACAGTCTTGCCTAAATGTTTCTAAACTTGCTGATAGGTCCTATTTTCAAATTTCTATAACTTCTACACTATGAATTGGATTTCAACCAAATTTTGTATGTATTATGTGTATATAAACAGATATGACTGAGCGTATTCTTAAGGGCCACCAGGGCCAACTGTTTATAAATGCTCTCTCTCTATTTTCTTATCCAAATACTAATATATCAGAAAATATGCAAGCCGACAGCTTTAAAGTACGCACACGTATAGTACCTGACATTCTAGATTAATTTGAAGTAACTAATATACGTCAGTGCTACCAACATGATTCTAAGTCTGCTGATAGGACCAACTTTTAAATACATGTAACTTGTATACTATCAATTAGATTTCAACCAAATTTCGTATGTGCAATGTTTACTATAACATATATGACTATGCGTATTCTTAAGAGCAACCAGGGCTTCCAACTGTTAATAAATGCTTTCTCTATTTTTTCAGTAATATCAATTTATCAGAAAGTATGCAAGCCAACAGTTCTAAACTTTGCACACGTATAGTACCTGACATTCTAGATAAATTTGGAGTAACTAATATACGTCAGTGCTGCCAACATGATTCAAAGCCTGCTGATAGGTCCAATTTGAAAATAGATGTAACTTCTACGCTAACAAATGGATTTCATCCAAAATTGGCACAACAATAGATCATAATATTTCAGGTAATTTCTGATCAACACATGCAAAACATTGTTGCCAACATGATTTTACGCGCGCTGATAGATTCAATGTCTATGTAACGTCCAAGGTATCCATTGGACTTCGCCAAAATTTTGTATTCTGTACCTTAAGAGATGGAACTAATTATACAGTATATTCAGTCACCAGGGCTGATAACTATAGTGCTCTAATAGGCTGCATTATGGCTGGTATATTTCGAACTACAATAATTAGAAATTTCGATATTACTAACTTAATTTCGTCATTATTCTAGATAGGTCCATATAGATTAATCATTGGCATGATTCTTAAATTTTAAGAAAAGTAGGCTCTTTAGTTCATCACGGAACTTCTTGTTAAAAAATGTAAGGTATTTCATCTTGTAGTATAATGAAATAAATCATCTTAATAACTTAACAATATTTCAAGTTTAAAATGTATTTTTCGCAACGTTTGTGTCAGAATCTGATGGAAAGTAATTACAGTATGTATGATTTGAACATACAGTAGTATTTGTTTGAAAATATTACTTTCTCCTCAGCATCCGAACCAATACACTTGCACTCTTCTCATTCTTCACCAATCTTCCTAGGTCTGACTCTCAACACGAGCCCGGACCTACTAGTAGTTTCTACAAGTTCCTAAAGTGGTATGAAACACAACTTGACCTGAACACACTTGCAACTGGAACATAGGTTACTTGCCACTATAGTGATCCGATTTGACGTTTCAGTGCTACGCTAGAGCTATCTAGCTGTCAGAAGTGAAATCACTTTAACTAGGCAATCACAGGCAGCCATTCAAACTGATATATCACAACAAAGGTGAGTTAGCCGTGGTCGTTACGGCATGACTAATGGCAGTCGCTCACATCCGGGAGGCGAGGAGGTTCGAATCCCCCCGCCGGCAACCTTGAAGATGGTCTTCTGTGGTTTCCCATCTTCCTTGCAGGCAAATGCCGGGGTTGGTCCCTAACTATAGGCCACAGCCGCTACCTTCCAACTCCTCGCCCTTCCCTTCCAACTTTCCTCTCCAACGGTACTTGTAGCTCACCCATTGGGTGTCCGTCTCGAAGCAGCTACAAAACTGGCGAGCCGAACATGTCCTCGGACACTCCCGGCACTAAAAGCCATACTAAAAAAAATCGAGCTTCGTTAGCGATGTCACCATTTAGCAGGCAACATCGCGAACAAAACTCGATTTGTCGTGATAAATTGATTTGAATGACTGCCTGTGATTGACTGGTTAAAGTGTCTTCACTTCTGACCGCTAGATAGCTCTAGTGTAGCACCGGAACGTCAAGTCGGAAGAAACGATGGCATCACTGTAGTCACTGGTAGTTCTGGAAACAGGAACTTGTCCCCACACTCCTCACACTGGTATTAAAAGCCTTGCCAGTTTTATGTAACAGGCTCCTGGTCGTTGGCCCATATCTCCGTGATCTTTTACGATGCAAGGAATTGCTGTTTTTGGCTTTGATTCAAGATTGCTAAGGTTACTCTTGACTGAATTTTGAATGAATGTGATGAAAAATCTCATCTCTTGATGTATAATATACGGTATAAAATAAAATAAATTCTCAATAAATTCCTAAAGGCGCCTCGTCGAATCAACTCTTGGTCTCTGTCTTCAGCTCCTCGTTGTATTTTTATTTTTTGTCTTGAAGGAATTTTGGCTTCGTTCGTCCTCGACCTTTCTTCCTTGTGATTTGATAAATTTACCTTTCTTCACTTGCCCAATCTTCACATAATTTGTGATAATCCACCCTGGCTCATCAATGATGTTATTTATATTATTATTATTATTAATAATAATAATAATGAAATGGGGCTGCAGTTAATTATTCACAAAAACTAAATTAAAATTATGCTAACAATAAAGTATGAGATTTCGATACATGAACTGAATACTTAAGATATGGAATACGGTATGCCAGGTGAATCAGCTGCCCCTAATAATATTGTTTTATGCAGCCCAACTAACGCCTGTTAGGAATGTCGACATTTCCTGCTTGCATCCCGTATGGTACTAATGTACTGCATGTATATCCCGCGAACGATACTGAACACTATTGTTTTTCCCTCGTTTAGTCTGTAATAATAATAATAATAATAATAATAATAATAATAATAATAATAATAATAAAAATAATAATAATAATATCGTATTGCTTCGGGTGCCTGGTGCAAGCTTTGTTATTTGACACCCAAAGGCTAGCTTGCATGTCGAGTTTCGTTGTTCCTTGAAGCACTATGCAAGTCTAGGAGGTTAGATATCTAATCTCCTTGAACACTATAGCGCTTTCTAGTAGAAAAATGAGGAACTTTGTTGGCGGAAACTCCCGAGATTAATTTTGCCAATATGAACACGGCCTACTGGAATCAAATGGGTTCTTTGACATGCCAACATCGTATGCCATGTTGTAATTTTTGCCGCCTTAAAAAAAAAAAAGCACTTACCACGGCCAGGAGCGAACCTGCAAGTTTAAACCGACACGTTGACCACTCACCCACCGTGGCAAGCTAGTCTGTAGTCACATCGAGGGGAAAAAATAGTGTTCAGTCTAAGCCAGAAAAGTATGGTTTAAATAGGATCTTCAGCTTTTTACTTAACAAACAAAAAGCAAGCAGGCGTGATTTACCGAGGTAAAGAAAGATCTGCATGAAGTGGGGATAACACACGAGGATATCCAGAAACATGTTCCGCTGAAGACGAAACTCCTAGAAACCACGGTTTCCAAGAAAAGCCAAACTTAAATAACATTATAAAACATGGACTGAAGCGAGGAAGGAACAGAATAGGAAACGAATGCGGGAATATTGAGTGAACATTCAAGTCCAGGTGCAAAGAAATATAAATGAACAGTTGAAATAGCGTGGTCCGTAGATGGCTGAAACGACATCATCAATAATATATATGTATAGTTTTTCGAGGGAAACCGTGGGGAAATCTTCAAAAGACAGATTGCAAGCTTCCGGACTTACAACTGTGCAGAATTCTTACCTACTAAAAACCCACAAACCCTATACTTGGCTTAAGGCCACCCCGGAACTGCCTGTTCAGCCTTACTTCAGGGTGGAGCCACTGTTACGACCAGAGGTCTCAGTCAATTTCATTTAACGTGATGATAATGAAATTACTCATCAACATCTTCACTGTCTTCAGCAACCAATCTTATCGGTTCCTCCTCTTTTAGGTAGATTTCATTAGAAAGCTAACTATTGCAATGGGTCCCATGTTTCGACTTCCGGAAAATTTCGACATATCTTCGCGTTTCACACCCCAATATATATGTATATGTATATCAGTTACTTGTGGACACGATAACTGCCGTAATTTTGCACCAATCACTTTGAATTTTTTACCAAATATGTGTACCTATAAAATCTCGGTCGAGTTCGTTACTGGGCTAAATCGGTCGAAGGGGGTGAAAATGGTTTTTTTTTCGAAAAAGTGAAATATTGCTATAACTCTCTTAATATGTGAAATATCGAATCCGTTCAACGTTCATACTATGTGTCGCATAAAGCCCAAAAATTTATGTTTGGAGAGTTTTTTTATAGCACCAACCATTGACCAAAGGGGTGGGAAAAAGTGGGGTTTTCGGGAAACATTAACTATATCTCTCTCAGTAGGGACAATATCAAACCCGTACAAAATGGACAATATTCCCCTAATAATTACCTAAAACTTTTGTCTGATTTTTTTTTTGATATGACCCACCATTACGCCAAGGGATGAGAAAAATGATTTCGGAATTATAAGAAAATGCCAAGAGCTATCAGAGGTTGCCATGGCAACACTACTAAATTGATGAGGGATGAGCCATCAGACGTTGCCATGACAACGCACTTGCACGAGATCAGATTCAGTATTTCCATCTGACTAAGCCGGCCCCGTGGTGTTGGGGTAGCGCGCCTGCCTCTCACCCGGAGGCCCCGGGTTCGATCCCCGGCTCCGTCAGTGATTTTAAAACTGACGTGAGGGTTGGAACGGGGTGCACTCAGCCTCGTGAGGACAATTGAGTAGCTGTCTGACAGTGAGACAGCACCCCGATCACGAATACCAAGATTAACGGCCGAGGGGACCCGAACGCGCTGATCACGCGTCACCCCAATATCTGCAGGCCAAATGGCTGGGCAGCGGTCGCTTGGTCGGCCTTAGCCCGTCATGGGCTTGATGGTGCCAGGGGTTGACTTTGACATCTGACTAAGTGGGAAGCGGCTTCGGTGACGTAACAGGTAGCATGCAGAATGTCTATGCCCAAGGTCGCGGTTTCAAAGCCGGCCGAAGTCGTCGGATTTTCTAAGAGCGCTAAAATCCCTCAGTATGCTTTCCTTTGGAGGGGAAGTTCCAACGTTCGTTGCGAGTTGCTGGTTGGGGTGGCATCTAGTAGCCAAGTTCACAGCTAGGTGTCGTTGACGGTAGTACCTGGTAGCAACATTAGGAACTACTGCTTGAAATTGACCGTCTGCAGTCCTTACCTGAATTAAGACTACTACAGCCATTACAATTCACACCGTTTATCAGACAGATTCTACACTCACCCAAAGTACACGGGGTTAGATGACCGCGTTGTCGCAGCCCCTAAACTGAGGAACCAACCAGAGGTAGATTTCATTAGAAAGCTAACTATTGCAATGGGTACCATGTTTCGACTTCCGGAAAATTTCGACATATCTTCGCGTTTCACATCCCCCAGACCCCAAAACCACCGTCAGTTCAAAAGTTTATATATAATTTATGTATGTATATGTGTGTGTATATATATATATGTATATCAGTTTCTTGTGGACACGATAACTGCCGTAATTTTGCACCAATCACTTTGAATTTTTTACCGAATATGTATACCTATAAAATCTCGGTCGAGTTCGTTACTGGGCTAAATCGGTCGAAGGGGGTGAAAATGGGGGGCTTTTTTTTTTCGAAAAAGTGAAATATTGCTATAACTCTCTTAATATGTGAAATATCGAATCCGTTCAACGTTCATACTATGTGTCAGATAAAGCCCAAAAATTTATGTTTGAAGAGTTTGTTTTATAGCACCAACCATTGACCAAAGGGGTGGGAAAAATTGGGTTTTTCGGAAAACATTAATCATATCTCTCTTAATAGGCACAATATCAAAACCGTACAAAATGGACAATATTCCCCTAATAATTACCTAAAATTTTGTCTGAAAGAATTTTTAATATGACCCACCATTATGCCAAGGGATGAGAAAAATGATTTCGTAATTATAAGAATATGCCAAGAGCTATCAGTGGTTACCATGGCAACACTACTAAATTGATGAGGGATGAGCCATCAGACGTTGCCAAGATAACGCACTTGCACGAGATCATATTCAGAATTCCATCTGACTAAGTGTGAAGCGGCTTTGGTGACGTAACTGGTAGCAAGCATGCTGAATGTCTATGCCCAAGGTCGCGAGTTCAAAGCCGGCCGAAGTCGTCGGATTTTCTAAGAGCGCTAAAAATCCCTCAGTATGCTTTCCTTTGGAGGGGAATTTCCAACGTTCGTTGCGAGTTGCTGGCTGCGGTGGCATCAAGTAGCCAAGTTCACAAGTAGGTGTCGTTGACGGTAGTACCTGGTAGCAACATTAGGAACTACTGCTTGAAATTGACCGTCTGCAGTCCTTACCTGAATTACAGACTAATACAGCCATCCCTAAGTACACGTGGCTACATGACCGCGTTGTCGCAGCCCCTAAACTGAGGAACCAACCAAAATCTCTGCGGGAGATATAATTTTGCGTGAAGAAGTAACAGACCGTTACATAGTTACACATCAGTGTCGAAACCTTGCATAAGGACAGTGAGACCACAAGTATAAAAATAGACCCCAAATACAAGTATAAAAATAGACCCCAAATGACAAGAAGGTTACCGTTCCCATAAGACAATAAAATGTTTAAAATAAGCATAAAATGACGAAAAACAAAGTTAATTAAGCTCGAATTATAAAATACCTTCTCGCAATAAATGATGTCTGATCCTTCTACGAAAACCTGCATATTCTGCCTATTTTCGCCTATCCCCAAGTTTGTCCGGTGAAATCTACCTCCGCCTTCCGGCGTGCCGAGAGGACTTTTTTTGTTTTCAGCAGCTCAGAAATGTAGACAGCAATCTGTGCTCAACTTTCTCTGGTGCTGAACATTTTATCCACCACATTGTCTGGTGGAATGACTCCAACTTTTGTCTCCAGAAGCCTTCGAAGATTTCTCCTCCTCAAGCATGCAAAGAACGTGTGCTGAACGTCATCCCATTGATCATCACAATAACGGTACCGTGAACTTGGCGAAATTCCTAATCAATGGAGGTATGCATCAAAATAACCATGGCCAGAGAGAAACATGGTAATGTAATAATTAACCTCACCGTGTTCCCTCGACAACCATGGCTTCAGTTGCTTGATGAGCCTAGCGGTCCACCTGCCACGATGTTCACGTTCCCATTCTTCCTGCCATTCCAGAAGAGATCTGTCTCTTTCCTCCCTCTTCACGCGTATCTTCGAATGCTCTCCTTTGCGCAAGTATATACGGCGCCTTTCCTTGGCCAGGATGTAAATGGGTATCGCCCCAGCTATTACTAGCACTGCCGGTCCAGACACTGTACGATAGGCAGAAGTTATTCGAGGGAAGCTCTTCTGTGAACAGAGATTATCCGCTTCCTATACATCTCAGAGCCAAGAGCTACTGACCAAATCTCTGCACCATAAAGAATAACTGATTCCGCCACTCTCATCAGCAATTTCCTCTTCAAGGGTGAAGGGCCGCCAATATTAGCCATGAGCCGCGACAAGTTGTTAACAATCCTTGCAGCCTTATCAGCAATCTTGCTGATATGATTCCAGAATGTTAACTTGCTGTCAATCATAACAACCAAGTAACGAACAGCAGGAGCTGTGTCTATCACTTGATCATCTACTAGCATTGGAACAACTCGCGGAACTCTCTTCTTAGTAGCAAGGACTAGTTCAGTTTTATGAACTGCTAGTTGGAGACCATGTTCATTCATCCAGGTGGAAACTCTCCGCATTACCTGATTAAGTTTAAGTTGCAGACCCTCCATGGAGCGCTCCATAATGAGCACAAGAAGATCATCAGCATATCCTACCAAAGAAGTGTCCCCTGGCATCTCCATCCGTAAAATCCTGTCATAATTTACGTTCCATAAATCAGGACCTAACACCGAGCCTTGAGCCGCCCCCGCTGTTACCTTGCGACACTTGACTCCTTCATCTGTGTCATACTGTATTCAACGATCAAAAAGATAATTCCTCAGAACAGACGCCAAGTAGCGAGGAATGTTAAATGTTGTTTCAAGTGCAGCTATTATGTCAATCCATCGGGCAGAATTGAAGGCATTTTTCACATCCAGAGTAACCAGTAAGCACATTTTCCTAGAGAAGTGGTTTCCATGCTCAGTGGATCTGAGAGCCGTCACCACTTCTTCAATGGCGCTGATGGTGGACTTACCCTTCACAAAACCGTATTGTTTGGGGGACAGACCTCCAGCAGAAACGATCGCTGCCTGAAGCCTTCCTTTAATCATCTTCTCAAACAGTTTGCCAGCCATGTCCAACATGCATAGAGGTCTCTGACCTGAAGCAGTAGTGGGATCTCCTTTGCCTTTAGGCATGAGCACAAGCCTGGCCACTTTCCACGGGGTCGCAAAGACTCCCTGTAGTAAACAACAATTATACATGTTCAGCAAAACATCTGGTTCCTCTTCGGATATCACCTTTAATACTTCAGCAGGAATTCCATCCGGCCCTGGTGCCCTCTTATTCTGAAAAGATCGTGCTGTAGTTTGTAATTCCTCTCTAGTGAATAGCGGAATATCATCATGCAATACCGGAATGTGATCGGGAAATCTCTCTGGATGATTAGGAAATAGCTCATCTATAATAGCTTCCTTCTGGGATGCCGTCATAGCAGCAGTAGACACCATAATGCCGCCGAGCTTTTTATTGACAACTTTGTAGCCCAGACCCCATGGGTCCTGATCCAGATCGTTAATGAGCTCGTTCCATTTATGTGCCTTACTTTGAGCAATGGCCCGTTTAAGAGCCCTCCTCGCCACTCTACACTCTTGTATCGCATTTACATACTCTAGAGAATCTCTGCAGAACCTTTGTGCCCTTCTCCTTAATCGAAATCACAATCGTCGAGCCTCTGCTATTTCAACATTCCACCAATAGGCTGGCCGTTTTTCGGAAAAATCTTCTTTTTGGGCATGGATGCTCCGCAAGCCTTAACAATGAGATTAATGGTCGACCTAACCAGGGTCTCTGCAGATCCCGCGGGGCAATGTTGAAACAAATCCTCCAGAACTTGTTTCCCTTGTGCTATTACTGCAAGAAGAATTTCACCATCCATGTGATCAACGTTCCATCTAGACGGTATCTGAATTTAATGGCCTAGGCCTCGTCGAGACCTAGTATTAAAGAGGATGTATCTATGATCACTGTTGTTATAAGCTAGCATTACATGCCAGTCTGAAGAACACAATGAGACAGTCAGTGGCATACAGCCGGATACACATCATGAAGATGAGTCACATACCAAGATCTTAGCAGATGAAATGATGACGGGCAATGGCTCAGTTCAATGGAACAGACGCAATGCATAGACCTGCCTTGCCTCGAGTGAATTCGTCGAGGAAGGTATCAATAATAAGACTTGATAGATGTGAATGACTTAAAATCTCTTCATACTTTTTTGTACTGTGGAGCCGTCACAGTTATCGGAACTAAGGGCATCCAACTGAGAGAAAGGAATAATTCCTGCAGTAAGAAATGTGCTCCTGTTACTCCTAAGTGGGAAATACGTCTGATAGGCAATATTGACAAATTGCGAACAGATATTGGCCGTTTGACTGAGTTTATCAGAGGAACGCACACAAGAAAACTGGTGAGACTCTGTAAGGCAATAATGAGGCGGTCCAAAATCCACACCGACCGAGATGATCCAAACACAAAAGCCGAACAGTGTTTAGATACACTCAAACAGAAACTTACGTTGGTAGCGAACAGACTTTCCAGATACAGAGCCAGTAGGAAACGGAGACAGGACAACAACTTATTTGTCAAAGGCGAGAAGAAATTCTACAGATCACTGAGCGAAAGCCATGTATCCTCAAATGCTCCTTATCCAACAATAGAAGAAATTGAAGAGTTTTGGAGCAATCAACTATCCAAAGCCACCAATTTTAACCCAGACTCCCATTGGGTTCCGGAAGTAACAGACATCTCTAAAGAGTATAATTCGATGCAATATGATCCAATAACATCAACTGAGATTTCTTCCATCATTAAAGGTCTTCCTAACTGGAAATCACCCGGTTTAGATCAGGTACAGAATTACTGGTATATAGGAATTCTGGTGCGTTTACGATCTTCTGTCTACTCTGGTGAATGAAGTTGTTGCTCATCCACAGAAGATGCCAAATTTCCTTACACAAGGTGTAACACATCTACTTCCGAAAGACCCACAAAATATGCAAGATCCTGGAAAATACCGTCCAATTACATGCCTTCACACGATGTATAAGATCATCACGTCCTGTCTTAGTAGGTGGATATATGCCCACTGTGAACAAAATAACATCCTAGCAACACAACAAAAAGGATGCACGAAAGGGTCCAAAGGGTGTAAAGAAATACTTATCATTGACTAAGTGGTTTCTTACCAGGCCTTTGCCAATAACAGAAATTTATTCACGGCATATATTGACTACAAGAAGGCCTATGATTCCGTGCCCCATGATTGGTTGATCCATATTTTGTCAGTGTATAAAATTGATCCTCAGATTATATATTTCTTGGAACACGCCATGGCAACGTGGCGTACAGTAATGTGCCTTAGTACTGAAAATGGCAGTATTGCAACCAGTATGATCCCAATCCGCAAGGGAATATTCCAAGGAGATTCCTTGAGCCCATTATGGTTCTGTCTTGCGATGAATTCACTATCAAACCAACTTAATTCAACAAAATATGGCTTCAGTATCAAGAAGAACTCCAGGGAGCTTGCAAAGCTCAACCATCTCTTGTATATGGATGACCTAAAGCTATATGCTGCCACCAGAGCACTGCTAGAGTTTCTGTTGAAGATAGTGGAAACCTTCTCGCAGGATGTGAAAATGGAATTCGGGCTGGAGAAATGTAAAACGCTGAACGTTATGAAAGGCAAGCTGCAGGAAGGAATATATGAAACAGCTCAGGGCCAGAAGATTACAACAATGCTCACTAACGAGACCTACAAGTATCTGGGAATGAAGCAAGCCCGACACATATAACACTCAGTAGTGAAACAAGATCTGACGAAGGAATTTGTCAGAAGAATTAAGCTTCTTTGTAACACCAGCCTCAACAGTAAAAACTTGGTTAAGGCAATGAACGCTTATGCTGTCCCTATCCTTAGTTACTCGTTTGGGGTCATCAAGTGGAGTAAAACTGACATTGCAAGTCTAGAACAGAAAATTAGAACATCACTGACCAAATCACGAAAACACCATCCCAGGACATCTGTGGAACGAGTCATGTTACCGAGACATATGGGTGGGAGAGGAATTGTTGATATAAACAACCAAGTAGCCCGACAGATTTATGAGCTAAGAAAAGACTTCTGTTCTGTATCGAACCATTCGATACTGCACAAGGCTGTCACAGAAGCAGATGATTCAACTCCACTACTCTTAAGTCAGGAAGAGACTCAAAATCAGGTGCGCAGTGATTTGGATAGATTCAATGCCTGGTTGTCCAAGCCACTGCACGGAAGACATCCCAATGAAGTCATCCAAACTCACGTCGACAAGCTACCGTCGAACTTTTGGTTGATTTCAGAAGGCTTTATGATGGCTATTCAGGACCAGGTTGTCCCCACGAGGAACTACCTTAAGTACATTATCAAGGATGCATCTGTGCAAGATGACCATTGCAGATACGGTTGCCCAACATCGGAGACTGTTCAGCATATTATATCAGGTTGTCGCCATTTTGCAGGGACAGAATATAGGAAGAGACATGATTTTGTTGCCAAGATAGTTCATCAAGAACTGGCTATACGCCTTCAACTGCTGAGCCAAGAGAAAGTGCCGTACTATAAATATGCTCCTGAAAATGTACTGGAAAATGACAGCTTTACGTTGTACTGGGATCGTACTGTGTTGACAGACCAGTCAGCTGTGCACAACAGACCTGATTTGGTTCTTGTTGACAAATGCATGAAGCACACTACCTTCATAGATGTGGCAATCCCAAACAGTGGCAACATGCTAACGAAGCATGTTGAAAAGCTGTCAAAATACACAGAGCTTTCAGAACTGATAAGGAAGCAATGGCACATGGCACAAGTCAGGACAGTTCCTATTATCATCTCCAGCACTGGCGTGATTCCTAACAACTTAAAGGAATCGCTCACTGAGTTGAAATTAGACCCTGGCCTTTTCAAACTGATGCAGAAAACTCTCATACTTTCTACGTGTCTCGTAGTAAGGCTGTTCTTGGGCAATCAGGCCTGAAGGAGTGGGGGAAAAGCGTAAAGCAATTAGCCTACTGAATGCAGTCACCAAGAATTTGCTCCTTATGATATATACGGTATCTGGGATTGTAAATGTTTTCTTTCCAGCAAATATGCTGAGAATGTGTAAGCGCATGCGCAAAATAAATAAATAATAATAATAATAATAAAATAGTACATTACGCAAGAAGTCTATAATGGCGAGTTGCATACGACTGTTTATGTTCGAACAAAAATACTCATGAATATCTGTCGAGATTCCGCCAGTTTCGTGTACCGAACAGAGTGCATGGGACGCAGAGAATACCTTGTATTCGACCATGGCCTCCTCGAATACCCCACTATGACAGTAGCCTCGTAGTGAAATTTAAAAAAGGAGGGCGTGGAAGTCAGCGTAGGTGCGATGCTTAATTGGTCAAACAACTGTATCGTAATGAAAATCTTGAGCTCTGATTGGCGCAGAACCTGTATCATAATGAAACTTGAACTATAAAGAGCCTCTTTAAGATGCAGTTTTCTGGCATGTAATATTCATATTTCAGCATGGTCGAACATAAATATTAATAATTAATTTCAAACTGGCCTCATACATTTTACTTGGCATCGTCGAGAATACTCTTTTGTTGTTGATTAATTGAGGGGCTTTGCGATATCTTAGTTATGTACGTGTGCATAATTTGTCTGATAACCTGTGTTATTATGATGGCTGTATTGGTGTGTAATTCATATGAGGATTGCGATGGAGGTGGCCGTGACCTTCAGTTAGGCACCATCCTGGTATTTGCCTGGAGTAGAAGTAGGAAACCATGGATAAACACTTCGAGGAAGACGGAGGTGGAAATCGAACCTACTTCTTCTCAATTTTTTCTCCCGAGGCTGAGTGAAACCAGTTACAGCCCTCAGACCAGAATATAATTTATTGGCAAAGCCGGGAAGCGAACCCGGGCCTTCGTGGTGACAGCCAAGTGTGCTAGCCTCTACGCAACGAGGCGGACGAGAGAATATTCTGTAACATCCTGTAGGCTACGTGTAGTGAAATTTAACGGCCAGAGATTCTAGAAGAACATAATGGAATTATTCTGCATGAAGAAGTAATGTGCGAGGATCATCTTGTAAACTGAGATAAGACCTTAAGTGAGAAAGATTAATCTTAATACTGAGGAGTATTATACTCGGGCAGTATTCATAAAGAAAGAATGAGGGGGCCGGAAAGACTGTGGAAGCTACTCTTTCTAATTAGAAATAAGCGGGCAAGATGATCAATGATGCAGCACGCGAGAGAGGTTGTGTGGGTAACTCTGTTTTGTAGGCTGGCTCAAAGAAGAAAGTGTTCTGATTGTTAGGAAGAAGGGTTCAGAGATTCTATTGTCTCCTTTTAGGAGCAGATGACCCGTCGCTGCCACCACCATTCCTGTTAATAAGAGATCGGAGATAAGACAATGAACAAAAGGAAGCGAGTAGGATTAAGTGACCGTAAATCCTGTGATCATAAGCCACTGGACCTCCTTATTGCATAATATCCGAACTACAGGATGTGATACGTATTTCACTTCGAAATCCTACATGCATTGAACGGGAATCGAACCCGATGGGAGGCAAGCAGCTTGACCACTGTGCTATCATGTCCTTTAATGGTAAAGGGCTAAGATGAACCTCTTTGTGATTAATGTTTCTTTTTAGTGGCTTCGGTGGCGTAGTTGGTAGCATGTGGAGCTTCTATACCCATGATCGCGGGTTCAAACCTGGCCGAAGTCCTTGGATACTTTAAGAGCGATAAAAATATATCAGTATGCCCTCCTTTGGAGGGGAAGTTAAGTCGGTGAGCCATGTCACAGATTTACGGCATGAAAAAGAACCTTCCACTAACTACAATTGTGTGAAGCTAAATTTGTAGGTTAGATTTGATTAACGCTCTATTAATTTCCAGCGTTCGCCGCCAGGTGGGGTGGCATCTATCGGCCAAGTTCACAGCTAGGTGTCGTTGATGGTAGCATTTGGTAGCAAAAGTAGGAACTACTTGAAATTGATCGGCTGCAGTCCTTACCTGAATTACAGATAACACACACTAATACAGCTATCACAATTAACACCGGTTATCAGACAGATTCTACACACACCTAAAGTACACGGGGCTGCATGACCGCATTGTCGCAGACCCTAAACTGAGGAACCAACCAACCAATGTTTCTTTTTATGGCTTGATGCCCTTCCAGATGCCAACCTCACGAAAGGAGTTAATGGTAGATGGAACAGAAAAAGACGAGTCAAATTTTGCCATTGAGTTGGAAGGAATCGAGTGTGGCCTATTGCATTTCAAAGACGGGCGTCATTGGAGTTGGATGGAACTTATCTCCCTAGTACGGAGATAGTCTGGCCCCATGGCATTGTGCAGTAAACCACTTTGCTACTCGGTCGGTACAGATTGGCTATTGCTGTGACCACATTTTAGCCTATCTTCATCACATAAATGATGGACTTATGATATCAACTTTTGCCCATGTGTGTGTGTTTGTCGGTCTGTCTATATGTTGGTCTGTCATTGCATGAGTCCCCCCTCACACATTTTTTTGTACTAACACTACGTCTAACTCCAACCGTTCCTCTGAAATTACGGTTTCACAATTCCAACATGGTGGCTGCGCGAATTATTTCACCAGCACTCAGTATCTCCGAAACTATTACAACAAACAGTCTGAAATTGTGTATAGTGATAAAGGACAATAGGGTAGTTCATATATGTGAATTTTGAAAACCTGACAAGCACAAAATCAACATGGTGGCCACACGAATTTCAAGCACTTTAACTGACTATTTTGGTGACCTAATAATCCAAGCGCAATGGCTTAACGAATCTTTATTTAAAATATATATATTGGCGTCTAATTTAACTAAATAGTCTTAAAATTCAAGATGGTGGCTGTGCGCAATTTCACAAAAATATGTTTAATTTTATTCAAGCGATTGAAGGCAAACTTTGTATAATGAATCGCTAATAGGATATTTATGTACTAGGGAGTCTCTTCCTTTCCCGCCTTAATTGGCCCTTGTCTCATCTTTTCTGATACCCTCCTCTTGCGAGGGGTCGGCCTTCTTTTTCATCTCCTGCCTTCTGCTCAAGGCCCTCAATGAGGCAGGGTGTATGTAGCCCCACCACTTCTGGTGCACCCTGGATGTTGCTACACCCTCAGGGGCTCACGGCTGGTGAGTTTGGGAGTTGGCGACCCCGAGGGATTCCTGAGCTGGGTCCGGTTTTCCCCCTTTTATCCATTACCTTTGGGGCGGACCCTCTCCTCTTTCACTTTCCTATCTGCCTTTCATGGCTCTCCTTCCTTCCAAGGCCCTCAATCCGATTTCTTCGTTGGTTGAGGGCATTTCTTTTCCTCCTGTCCTTTATTTGCCTTATTCTCCTTTTGTTTTCCATATCTTCTTCTAGTATATAAGTTAGTAGTTATGCCGGCCCCGTGGTGTTGTGGTAGCGCGCCTGCCTCACACCCGGAGGCCCCGGGTTCGATCCCCGGCTCCGTCAGGGATTTTAGAAACTGACGTGAGGGCTGGGACTGGGTGCACTCAGCCTCGTGAGGACAATTGAGTAGCTGTCTGACAGTGAGGTAGCGCCGCGGGCACGAAAACCAAGATTAACAACCGAGGGGACCCCACGCACTGACCACGCGTCACCCTAATATCTGCAGGCCAATTGGCTGGGCAGCGGTCGCTTGATAGGCCTAGGCCCTTCATGGGCTGTAGTGCCACGGGTTAGTTAGTTAGTTTTAATTTTAGTTTACATTTCATTTTCGTCTTCACGATCACCCAAACCATTAGGGGCCGATAACCTTAACACAACAATTATCATCGTCTTCATCAACACGTTTATATTAGTGTAGTGTTGAGATATATCTTGAAAAAGGGATGACCGTTTAGATTTCTAATGTTCTTGTCGTGTTTTAATAATAATGTTATTGGATTCACGTTCATTTTAATTACTCTGGCTTTAAGAAACGCCGGGGTGCTAGAACTTTGCCCCGAAGGGAATCCTTAACGTGCCAGTAAATTTACTGACATGGCTCCTTTGCATTTGCGCACCCTCAAATGCCAGCTGACTGTGCCATGATACGAACCTGCAACCTTGGGCCCTGCAAGCGAGAACGTTACCGCTGAGCCACGCAGCCAGTCTATTGTGTTTTAGATAATATATGGATTGGCATTGCCTCTTACAGTGATAGATAGAAAATAGGATGCCGTGTCTTGAGCTAGTGTTGCGATGGATACGGACTTGCGATTCGTTCATGAGTTTATCAGAGCGTACTATTGCCATGGATACGGACTTGCGATTAGTTCATCAATCAGAGCGAAGATAGTTAACTGTTGGTTTTAGGGCCTTAAAATGTGGTTTTCGGTGTCCCGCAGGGACGTACCGAGTATTGTTTCTTGCATCGAGGGGCGTAAAATGAGCCTTGACCGGTCTTTATGCGACAACTTCGATATTTTGTCCCGGTTGAGTATTTTGGTGACTTTTCAGTTACGTTGCCCGTTCCACGGGAACAATGATTTATTTCCGGATGAAAGGCAGCCAATATGTTATCCCAGGATATAAGCTGTCTCCATTTCAAATTTCATCCAAATCCGTCCAGCCGTTTTAGTGTCAAGATGTAACTAACACACACACAGACACACAGATTTTCACAATTATAATATATTGAACCCTTGCAAAGAAGCATATGAGACTCAGTTTCGGGGGGTGTAACAGTCCATTTCGTTAAGTTGTTGTTAAGCGCTTCTTATAACATGCAGGGTACCATATAACAAAATAACATGCAGGAAGAAGTGAATACCAGGGTTAAAACATATGAATTTAATAACAGATCAACTATTTACAGTAAAACAAAACAAACAAGGTCTCCCAAATGACTCCCACTTGAATTAATAAACTGCCAAACTTAGGCCTAATCTCAGGAGAGATTGTAAACAGCTGGACCAAATGTCCCAAATTACTACAATGACCATGTGCGTGTGCGGCTGTTCTACATGCGTTACGATGTGTACAAATTAATGCGAGATTCGTCACCATCCAGTAAACCTTCAGAGGACGAACCTGCATTGTCTAGAGCTAGACAGACACGGGGAACCAACTAAACACTAATTAAATTAATCCGACACTTCCTACGCTAAATAAAAGAACAAATAATTTCCGCATGAAATTGGAATCAAGGAATAGCCGTAGCAAACAACATTAATGCCTAAAACTAGGACTTTTCAAATCAACACAAGTAAATTAACACGTGACCAATCCAAAAAAATACACATATGGCCGCTTGCCATTTTTACAAGAAAATATACAAGTACACCCAGTGGTGTCACAACAGACAAATCTAACATGAAATGAGTCATAGAAATCACTAGGCTCAAAGCCAAAATTTACATCATAAAACAAAATTTCATTCATACGATATGCGGTAATCCGTAACGGACATGGCGAACTCCCCAATTAATTATGGTCCATTGACCATCACAAAAGAACAGGTTTGCTAATGATAGCTTACAGGGTCAGTCGGTCAGCTGGACTGCCTAAAAGATGAAGAATCACCAGACATAGACGGGCGCTAAGTGGAATCTGCACATCTGTCAACCTGCCGTGGCACTGGTTCGAGTCTCGAAGAAGTGTGCTCCCAAAAGCACATAGTATACGTGTGTGTGTCAGAATAAAATATCTCAGCATTTCCCAAGGAAATCCAAGAAACAGCACTGGACAAGGTACAGTAGCCTCTGAGAGTGCTCTGCCTTTCTATAAAATACAACCATAATATTTGAGGGCGGTAACACCTTCTACCCCTCATCACGAAGAATCAATACACACACCTGACACAAGAACACACACAGAATCACACGTATGGGTTTGACAGAAACCTGAAATAAAAGACATAAAATATTTTCCACCACCTTGCGCTCCAAATCTAGTCCGTGACTAAAGAACCTGAAAATGACTCAAAAAAACTAAAAAAAATAAGGTGTTCTACAGTGACATCTTAATTTGTTGCGCTTGGCAACCCTAGTATGAATAAAAACCTGTTCGCAAAACATCTTACAACATTTACCCCCTTTTTCTAAAAAAAAAAAAAGAACTTGAATAAAGAACCACTTTTCGACCGTGACGAGTTTCGCATTCGCATGGATAAAATCAAATACACACGCCGTGTACACTAAATATGACTCACAAGAAAAATATACAATCAAACAACTTTGGCCACGTGCCAACGTACATTTAAAGATAATAGTGTCGGCACACACAAAAAATCTAAATACAAGAAAAACAATGAATAAAATATTTACAACGTTCCCGCGTCTAATCTAACTACATATTGAGTAAATCAGTGGTTTGTACATCACCGTTGTAGCTTGTAGAACTTAACCTCCATCCCATAGCATTTCCCTACCGGAAAACTAGTCGTCCATCGTCGACGTATTGGTAGAGGCGATGCACTTCATTCCATCACACGACCTTTCAGCAGACATCTTGGCGTAGCTTCTTGGAAAGAAATGTTCAAAGTTATTAGTTTGCCTAGCTAGAATCGCTATGAGCTACTGACTTTCACTCACAATAATGTCCTAGGCGATTACTTAACGTAGAACTGGCCCTATCTCAGCATTTGCTTAACACACGCACATATACATCACTCAAAATATAACACAAAAATTTACATAAATTACACTCTTCAATCACCACGCAACTGGCTTCTAACAAGTCTCAAATATGTCTATCACGCAGCGCTTATCTCGACTAGAGATCTCCCTCCGCTAAACGTGAACTCTGCTCCCTTGAGCACAAAATGAAATGTTTGCCAAACAGACGTGAAGTATGCTCACTAGAGCTTGATAAATCGTGACGCGAACTGGCGTGAAGGTTGCTCACCAGAGCTCAATAAAGTTGTGTCTCAAACAGCTCATCACCGATCAATTTATTAGAAACTGACAGAATGGGGTAGGGTGGGGGAAACTTGTGAAAATAATCAGTAGTTTTCACCTCACAAACTTGGGACTAGTATCAATCTTCTTCTTTTCATCCAAACGTCTCAATGGACTTATGCGGAATTAATTCGTATCGGCGGTTCTTTAGATACGCGTTTTCGCGCCTTTTTCTAGGGTACGCAATCCACCGCGTGGCTTTGGCTTCCTCTCTCCTGATTGGCTGATTCAATCGTGGATCGGTTAGAACTTCACTTCTGACACTCCCATAATGACGCCGATTGAGGTGCGCGTTAGTACAAAATTTGTCCTTGAACTCGGCTTAACCGGTCATCTTCAGGAATAACTACCAAGCTGCTTCTGTTGTAATCGTTGCAACACCCTACCTGACTCCCCTTTGTCAACTTCCAACATGTTCTGCCTGGGCATCAGTAATAATAATAAAAATCATGAAGACTTATTGATCGTCAAATCAATAGGGGTTCAATATATAGGGATTAGCGTAAAAAACAAGATGTTCAGTAAAGAACATATAGCCTACTTTCTCCTAAATGCATGGGTATTGTTATAACTCTTTGTCCTTTTCAAGGAGTATGATGAATGTTGGTTGTAGTAGCTTGTTGAAATACAACGTTCTATAGGGACATTAAACATGAATATGAGGTGCCCTTTGCTAGTGCTACCTCTGTACCAAATTTCGTTCAATTCGGTTTCACCGTGTTTGAATTGATAGGGGGAATCGATTTGCACACATACTTGGCCACCATCTGCAAACTATTGGGCTGATGTTCTTGCAGTTTGGTCAGAATATGTTTCCCACATAAAGATATGGTGTTGCAAAATTTGGTAGAGACTAGATTATTAGGTTGGTCGTAATTACTTTTTAGCTTTTAATATTTGGGTGGCCGCGATTACGTTTCCGTCTAGATAGCGGTGATATAAAACATGACACTGAGGTGCCCTTTGCTAGTGCTACCTCTGTACCAAATTTCGTTCATTCGGTTCCACCGTGTTCGAATTAATAGGGGGAATCAATTTTGACATAAAGATGGCCGCCATCCGCAAACTATTAGGCGAATGACCTATTAGATAGGTCAAAGGATGCTCCCTCCATAAAGGTATTTTGTTGCAAAGTTTGGTAGAGATCGAATGGTTATGTTAGTCGTAATTTGATTTAAGCTTTGAACATTCGTGTGGCCGCCATTACGTTTCAGTCAAGATGGCGGCGATATAAAACATGACACTGAGGTGCCCTTTGCTAGTGCTACCTCTGTACCAAATTTCGTTCCATTCGGTTCCACCGTGTTCGAATTAATAGGGGGAATCAATTTTGACATAAAGATGGCCGCCATCCGCAAACTATTAGGCGAATGACCTATTAGATTGGTCAAAAGATGCTCCCTCCATAAAGGTATGTAGTTGCAAAATTTGGTGGAGATCGGATGATTAGATTAATCGTAATTTGATTTAAGCTTTGAACATTCGTGTGGCCGCCATTACGTTTCAGTCAAGATGGCGGTGATATAAAACATGACACTGAGGTGCCCTTTGCTAGTGCTACCTCTGTACCAAATTTCGTTCCATTCCATTCCACCGTGTTCGAATTAATAGGGGGAATTGATTTTGACATAAAGATGGCCGCCATCCACAAACTATTAGGCTAATAACCTATTAAATTGGTCAAAGGATGCTCCCTCCATAAAGGTATGTTGTTGAAAAGTTTGGTAGAGATCGGATGGTTATGTTAGTCGTAATTTAACTTAAGCTTTGAACATTTGTGTGGCCGCCATTACGTTTCCGTCAAGATGGCGGTGATATAAAACATGACACTGAGGTGCCTTTTGTTAGTACTACCTCTGTACCAAATTTCGTTCCATTCGGTTGCACCGTGTTCGAATTAATAGGGGGAATCGATTTTCACACAAAGATGGCCGCCATCCGCAAACTATTACGCTGATGACCTATTAGTTTGGTCGAAGGATGCTCCCACCATAAAGGTATGTTGTTGCAAAATTTGGTAGAGATCGGATGATTAGGTTAGTCGTAATTTGATTTAAGCTTTGAACATTTGTGTGGCCGCCATTACGTTTCCGTCAAGATGGCGGCGATATACACCATACACTGAGGTGCCTTTTGTTAGTACTACCTCTGTACCAAATTTCGTTCTATTCGGTTGCACCGTGTTCGAATTAATAGGGGGAATCGATTTTCACACAAAGATGGCCGCCATCCGCAAAGTATTACGCTGATGACCTATTAGATTGGTCAAAGGATGATTCCATCTATAAAGGTATGTAGTTGCAAAATTTGGTAGAGATCGGATGATTAGGTTAATCGTAATTTGATTTAAGCTTTGAAAATTCGTGTGGCCGCCATTACGTTTCAGTCAAGATGGCGGCGATATAAAACATGACACTGAGGTGCCCTTTGCTAGTGCTACCTCTGAACCAAATTTCGTTCCATTCGGTTTCACCGTGTTCGAATTAATAGGGGGAATCAATTTTGACATAAAGATGGCCGCCATCCGCAAACTATTAGGCTAATAATCTATTAGATTGGTCAAAGGATGCTCCCTCCATAAAGGTATGTTGTTGCAAAGTTTGGTAGAGATCGAATGGTTATGTTAGTCGTAATTTAACTTAAGCTTTGAAAATTTGTGTGGCCGCCATTACGTTTCTGTCAATATGGCGGCGATATAAAACACGACACTGAGATGCCCTTTGCTAGTGCTACCTCTGTACCAACTTTCGTTCCATTCGGTTTCACCGTGTTTGTATTAATAGGGGGAATTGATTTTCACTCAAAGATGGCCGCCATCCACAAGCTATTAGGCTAATGACCTATTCATTTGGTCAAAAGATACTTCCTCTATAAGGGTATGTTGTTGCAAAATTTGGTAGAGATCGGATGATTAGGTTAATCGTAATTTGATTTAAGCTTTGAACATTTGTGTGGCCGCCATTACGTTTCCGTCAAGATGGCGGCGATATAAAACATGACACTGAGGTGCCTTTTGTTAGTACTACCTCTGTACCAAATTTCGTTCCATTCGGTTGCACCATGTTTGAATTAATAGGGGGAATCGATTTTCACACAAAGATGGCCGCCATCCGCAAACTATTACGCTGTTGACCTATTAGTTTGGTCAAAGGATGCTCCCCCCAGAAAGGTATGTTGTTGCAAAATTTGGTAGAGATCGGATGATTAGGTTAGTCGTAATTTGATTTAAGCTTTGAACATTTGTGTGGCCGCCATTACGTTTCCGTAAAGATGGCGGCAATATAAACCATGACACTGAGGTGCCTTTTGTTAGTACTACCTCTGTACCTAATTTCGTTCCATTCGGTTGCACTGTGTTCGAATTAATAGGGGGAATCGATTTTCACACAAAGATGGCCGCCATCCGCAAACTATTACGCTGATGACCTATTAGTTTGGTCAAAGGATGCTCCCCCCATAAAGGTATGTTGTTGCAAAATTTGGTAGAGATCGGATGATGAGGTTAGTCGTAATTTGATTTAAGCTTTGAACATTTGTGTGGCCGCCATTACGTTTCCGTCAAGATGGCGGCGATATAAAACATGACACTGAGGTGTCCTTTGCTAGTGCTACCTTTGTACCAAATTTCGTTCAATTCGCATTCACCGTGTTCGAATTGATAGGGGGGACAGACATTCAGAGTACACACACTCACACACACACAC
Source organism: Meconema thalassinum (assembly GCA_946902985.2). NCBI lineage: Eukaryota > Metazoa > Arthropoda > Insecta > Orthoptera > Tettigoniidae > Meconema > Meconema thalassinum. The sequence goes on along the minus strand of OX336393.1, from coordinate 286,425,321 downwards.
ACACACACACACACACACAGACACACACACACACACACACACACACAGATACACACACAGATACACACACACACAGACTCATACACACACAGACAGACACACTTTTTTGTTTGTTTTTTTTTTCGCCCTGTGTTGATCTCATAAGTCTACTTTCATTTTTTGCAAAAAATCGAAAATAGGCTAAAAAATTTATTAGCAGTTGGCAGCCCCGGTTGCTCTTAAGAATACGCTCAGTCATATCTGTTTATGTACACATAGCACATACGAAATTTGGTTGAAATCCAATTTATAGTGTAGAAGTTATATACATTTAAAAATTCGACCTATAAGAAGGCATAGCATCAGTTTGGCATCACTGTCTTGTATGGCCTCCTGGAAATTAAACTGAAACATTATCTATATGTGTGCCAATTTTGGAATAGTTCCCATGGATACCTTCCAAGATATCCAACAAGGAGCTCAAATTTCAATTGCGATTTTTCAGCAGTTGGTAGCACTGACATTTTCAAATATGGCCTTGAAATATTCAGGTATAGATCTTTACTCTTACCAATTTTGGTTTTGATTTGTAGTAGCCGTTTAGGAGTTGATTACCGGGTGAGTTAGCCGTGGTGGTTACGGCATGACTAATGGCAGTCGCTCACATCCGGGAGGCGAGGAGGTTCGAATCCCCCCCGCCGGCAACCTTGAAGATGGTCTTCTGTGGTTTCCCATCTTCCTTCCAGGCAAATGCCGGGGTTGGTCCCTCACTATAGGCCACAGCCGCTACCTTCCAACTCCTCGCCCTTTCCTTCCAACTTTCCTTCCCAACGGTACTTGTAGCTCACCCATTGGGTGTCCGTCTCGAAGCTGCTACAAAACTGGCGAGCCGAACATGTCCTCGGACACTCCCGGCACTAAAAGCCATACGCTAAAAAAAAAAAAAAAAAGAAAAGGAGTTGATTGACATACACACACACACACAGACTGACAGAAGGACGGACAGTCAGACACACATTTGCGCGGATCGATCTCATAAGTCTACTTCTTCCTCATTTTCGCAAAATGTGCAAAGTAGGCTAGATATAAAAAGTATTTTGTTTAATGGTGGGGCTCCTCCCCGTCCCAACCTGTGGCGACCATCCAAAACGTTAGCGTACGTTGTCGCTCCCAGATTTTTTTCGGAGCCGCGTTTAACAATAAATTTAGAAAAAGAAGTATTTTGTTTAATGGTGGGTTGTTTAGTGGTGTATGTTAAGTTGGTGCTTCTGACACGAATCAAGAAAGACCCGTGACAACCATCCAAAACGTCAGCTTACGTTGTCAGTCCCCCCCCCCTATTTTTTTCGGAGCCGCGTTAAAAAAAACTTAGCAAGCTCAACATGGTGTGAGCTCCTCCCCGCCCACACCCGTGGTGACCATCCTGAGGAAGTGCGCTTTGCCACCCCCGAAATCCTATCGGACGCGCACTTACGAGTTGATGCTTGCTTGGTTACCTTGCCAGTATACTAAATGGTGTGAGCCCCTCCCCGCCCACACCCGTGGTGACCATCCTGAAGACCCGTGCGCTTAATCACCCCCGAAATCCATCAGGACGCGCACGACAAATATACTTTATTTCATCACTTTTTACAATAATGAATTATAAACAAGGTTGTGGTGAAGTGCTCCTCCCCGCCGATACCCGTGACGACCATCCCTAGCTTGTCGTCCCCGGAATACTTTCGGAGAAGTTTGGTGTTACTTTATATAATATCAATGCGGACCGCATAGTGAACGGCCGAAACAATACTACCATGTTATTTAGTGTTGCTTCAGTTGGCAGCTAGAGACATCTTTGTTCATAAACCCCGTTTACTTGTGATAACATATTTTACTTTTAAGCATTAAAATACAGTAAAGAATTTATTTACAATCACCAGGAACAACTTTCAATAACAGAAATAGCACATTATCATCAGACTTCCCAACAGCCAACCACCGGTCTCCATTTGCCAACTGACCAATCACGGCGCACCTTCACTAAATATCACGCCTACAACTCATTACAATTCATTTAGGTAGATTTCATTAGAAAGCTAACTATTGCAATGGGTCCCATGTTTCGACTTCCGGAAAATTTCGACATATCTTCGCGTTTCACATCCCCCAGACCCCAAAACCACCGTCAGTTCAAAAGTTTATATATAATTTATGTATATATGTATATCAGTTTCTTGTGGACACGATAACTGCCGTAATTTTGCACCAATCACTTTGAACTTTTTACATAATATGTATCCCTATAAAATCTCGGTCGAGTTCGTTAATGGACAAAATCGGTCGAAGGGGGTGAAAATGGGGGGCTTTTTTCGAAAAATTGAAATTTCGCTATAACTCTCTTAATACGTGAAATATCGAATCCATTTAAAGTTCATAATATGTGTCAGATAAGTGCCAACAATTTATGTCAAATAAGTTTTTTGATAGCACCAACCATTGACCAAAGGGGGGAAAAAAGTGGGTTTTTCGGGAAACATTAATCATATCTCTCTTAATAGGCCCAATATCAAAACCGTACAAAATGGACAATATTCCCCTAATAATTACCTAAAACTTTTGTCTGAAATAATTTTTGATATGACCCACCATTACGCCAAGGGATGAGAAAAATGATTTCGGAATTATAAGAAAATGCCAAGAGCTATCAGAGGTTGCCATGGCAACACTACTAAATTGATGAGGGATGAGCCGTTGCCATGACAACGCACTTGCACGAGATCAGATTCAGTATTTCCATCTGACTAAGCCGGCCCCGTGGTGTTGGGGTAGCGCGCCTGCCTCTCACCCGGAGGCCCCGGGTTCGATCCCCGGCTCCGTCAGGGATTTTAGGTAGATTTCATTAGAAAGCTAACTATTGCAATGGGTACCATGTTTCGACTTCCGGAAAATTTCGACATATCTTCGCTTTTCACATCCCCCAGACCCCAAAACCACCGTCAGTTCAAAAGTTTATATATAATTTATGTATCTATCTATCTATCTATCTATCTATCTATCTATCTATATATATATATATATATATCAGTTTCTTGTGGACACGATAACTGCCGTAATTTTGCACCAATAACTTTGAATTTTTTACATAACATGTATCCCTATAAAATCTCGGTCGAGTTCGTTAATGGGCAAAATCGGTCGAAGGGGGGTGAAAATGGGGGGCTTTTTTCGAAAAAGTGAAATTTCGCTATAACTCTCTTAATACGTGAAATATCGAATCCATTCAAAGTTCATAATATGTGTCGGATAAGTGCCAAAAATTTATGTCAAATAATATTTTTGATAGCACCAACCATTGACCAATGGGGTGGAAAAAAGTGGGTTTTTCGGGAAACATTAATCATATCTCTCTTAATAGGCACAATATCAAAACCGTACAAATTGGACAATATTCCTTCAATAATTACCTAAAACTTTTGTCTGAAAGAATTTTCGATATGACCCACCATTACGCCACGGGGTGAGCAAAATGATTTAAATTATAAGAAAATTCCAAGTGCCAAGAGTGGTTGCCATGACAACTTTACTTTTAATTGATAAGGGATGAGCCATCAGCAGTTGCTATGACAACGCCACTGCACGAGATCACATTCTGTTTTCATATGTCTGTGGGAAGCGACTTCGGTATCGGAACTGGTAGCATGCTGAACTTCTATGCCCAAGGTCGCGGGTTCAGACCCGGCTGAAGTCGTCGGATTTACTAAGAGCGCCAAAAAGCCCTGAGTATGCTTTCCTTCGGAGGGGAAGTTCCAACGTTCGTTGCGAGTTGATGGTTCCGGTGGCATCTAGTAGCCAAGTTCACAGCTAGGTGTCGTTGATGGTAGTATTTTAAATTATGTAGCCTATTTTAGGTAGATTTCGTCAGAAAGCTAACTATTGCAATGGGTGCCATGTTTCGACTTCCGGAAAATTTCGACATATCTTCGCGTTTCACATCCCCCAGACCCCAAACCACCGTCAGTTCAAAAGTATATATATATATGTGTGTGTATATATATGCATATATATCAGTTTCTTGTGGACACGATAACTGCCGTAATTTTGCACCAATCACTTTAATGTTTTACATAATATGTAACCCCTTAAAAAATCGGTCGAGTTCGTTAATGGGCAAAATCGGTTAAAAGGGGTGAAAATGGGGGGGGGGGGGGGGGGGGTGCTTTTTTTTCGAAAAAGTGAAATGTCGCTATAACTCTCTTAATACGTGAAATATCGAATAAATTCAAAGTTCATAATATTTGTCGGATAAGTGCCAAAAAATTATGTCAAATAGGTTTTTTGATAGCACCAACCATTGACCAAAGGGGTGGAAAAAAGTGTTCTTTTTTTCGGGAAACATTAATCATATCTCTCTTAATAGGCACAATATCAAACACGTACAAAATGGAAAATATTCTCCTAATAATTACCTAAAACTTTGTCTGAAAGAATTTTTGATCTGACCTACCATTACGCCAAGGGATGAGAAAAATGATTTCGGAATTAAAGAACATGCCAAGTGCCATCAGAGGTTACCGTGACAACGCTTCTAAATTGATGAGGGATGAGCTATCAGAGGTTGCCAATACAACACCATTGCACGAGATCACATTCATTTTTCCATCTGACTGTGGGAAGCGGCTAACTGGTAGCATGCTGAACTTATATGCCCAAGGTCGCTGGTTCAAAGCCGGCCAAAGTCGTCGGATTTTCTAAGAGCGCTAAAAATCCCTCAGCATGCTTTCCTTTGGAGGAGAAGTTCCAACGTTCGCTGCAAGTTGCTGGTTGCGGTGGCATCTAGTAGCCAAGTTCACAGCTAGGTGTCGTTCACGTTAGTATATGGTACAAAATTAGGAACTACTACTTAAAATTGACCGTCTGCAGACCTTACCTGAATTACAGACTAACACAGTCATCACAATTAACACCGTTTATCAGATTCTACACTCCCGGGGTTACATGACCACGTTGTCGCAGCCCCTAAACTGAGGAACCAACAAAAATCTCTGCGGGAGATAAAATGTTGCGAGAAGAAGTAACAGACTGTCAGATAGTTACACATCAGTTCCAAACCTTGCATAAGGACAGTGTGATCACAAGTATAAAAATGAACCCCGAATGACAAGAAGGTTACCATCCCCATTAGACAATAAAATGATAAAAATATGTACACAAAAACGAAAAAAAGTGATTTTTAACCTCTAAATGTAAAATACTTTCTTGCAATCAATGAGGTCTGATCCTCCTACGAAAACCTATATGTTTTGCTTATTATAGCCAATCCCCTAGTTTGCCCGGTGAAATCTACCTCCGCCTTCCGGCGAGCCGAGAGGATTTTTTAAAACTGACGTGAGGGTTGGAACGGGGTGCACTCAGGCTCGTGAGGACAATTGAGTAGCTGTCTGACAGTGAGACAGCACCCCGATCACGAATACCAATATTAACGGCCGAGGGGACCCGACGCGCTGATCACGCGTCACCCCAATATCTGCAGGCCAAATGGCTGGGCAGCGGTCGCTTGGTCAGCCTTAGCCCGTCATGGGCTGGATGGACCCAGGGGTTGACTTTGACATCTGACTAAGTGGGAAGCGGCTTCGGTGACGTAACTGGTAGCATGCAGAATGTCTATGCCCAAGGTCGCGGTTTCAAAGCCGGCCGAAGTCGTCGGATTTTCTAAGAGCGCTAAAATCCCTCAGTATGCTTTCCTTTGGAGGGGAAGTTCCAACGTTCGTTACGAGTTGCTGGTTGGGGTGGCATCTAGTAGCCAAGTTCACAGCTAGGTGTCATTGACGGTAGTACCTGATAGCAACATTAGGAACTACTGCTTGAAATTGACCGTCTGCAGTTCTTACCTGAATTACAGACTAATACATCCATTACAATTCACACCGTTCATCAGACAGATTCTACACTCACCCAAAGTACACGGGGTTAGATGACCGCGTTGTCGCAGCCCCTAAACTGAGGAACCAACCAGAGGTAGATTTCATTAGAAATCTAACTATTGCAATGGGTAGGCTACCATGTTTCGACTTCCGGAAAATTTCGACATATCTTCGCGTTTCACATCCCCCAGACCCCAAAACCACCGTCAGTTCAAAAGTATATATATATCAGTTTCTTGTGGACATGATAACTGCCGTAATTTTTCACCAATCACTTTTTACCGAATATGTATACCTATAAAATCTCGGTCGAGTTCGTTACTGGGCTAAATCGGTAGAAGGGGGTGAAAATGGGGGGCTTTTTTCGAAAAAGTGAAATATTGCTATAACTCTCTTAATATGTGAAATATCGAATCCGTTCAACGTTCATAGTATGTGTCGGATAAAGCCCAAAAATTTATGTTTGAAGAGTTTTTTATATCACCAACCATTGACCAAAGGGGTGGGAAAAAGTGTTTTTTTCGGGAAACATTAATCATATCTCTCTTAATAGGCACAATATCAAAACCGTACGAAATGGACAATATTCCCCTAATAATTACCTAAAACTTTTGTCTGAAAGAATTTTTGATATGACCCACCATTATGCCAAGGGATGAGAAAAATGATTTCGGAATTATAAGAAAATGCCAAGAGCTATCAGAGGTTGCCATGGCAACACTACTAAATTGATGAGGGATGAGCCATCAGACGTTGCCATGACAACGCACTTGCACGAGATCCGATTCAGTATTTTCATCTAAGTGGGAAGCGGATTCGGTGACGTAACTGGTAGCATGCAGAATGTCTATGCCCAAGGTCGCGGTTTCAAAGCCGGCCAAAGTCGTCGGATTTTCTAAGAGAGCTAAAATCCCTCAGTATGCTTTCCTTTGGAGGGGAAGTTCCAACGTTCGTTGCGAGTTGCTGGTTGGGGTGGCATCTAGTAGCCAAGTGCACAGCTAGGTGTCGTTGACGGTAGTACCTGGTAGCAACATTAGGAACTACTGCTTGAAATTGACCGTCTGCAGTCCTTACCTGAATTAAGACTACTACAGCCATTACAATTCACACCGTTTATCAGACAGATTCTACACTCGCCCAAAGTACACGGGGTTAGATGACCGCGTTGTCGCAGCCCCTAAACTGAGGAACCAACCAGAGGTAGATTTCATTAGAAAGCTAACTATTGCAATGGGTACCATGTTTCGACTTCCGGAAAATTTCGACATATCTTCTCGTTTCACATCCCCCAGACCCCAAAACCACCGTCAGTTCAAAAGTTTATATATAATTTATGTATGTATATGTGTATATATATATATATATATATATATATATATATGCATATCAGTTTCTTGTGGACACGATAACTGCCGTAATTTTGCACCAATCACTTTGAATATTTTACCGATTATGTGTACCTATTAAATCTCGGTCGAGTTCGTTACTGGGCTAAATCGGTCGAAGGGAGTGAAAATGGGGGGCTTTTTTCGAAAAATTGAAATATTGCTATAACTCTCTTAATATGTGAAATATCGAATCCGTTCAACGTTCATACTATGTGTCGGATAAAGCCCAAAGATTCATGTTTGAAGAGTTTCTTTATAGCACCAACCATTGACCAAAGGGGTGGGAAAAAGTGGGTTTTTCGGGAAACATTAATCATATCTCTCTTAATAGGCACAATATCAAAACCGTACAAAATGGACAATATTCCCCTAATAATTACCTAAAATTTTGTCTGAAAGAATTTTTGATATGACCCACCATTATGCAAGGGATGAGAAAAATGATTTCGGAATTATAAGAAAATGCCAAGAGCTATCAGTGGTTGCCATGGCAACACTACTAAATTGATGAGGGATGAGCCATCAGACGTAGCCAAGATAACGCACTTGCACGAGATCATATTCAGAATTCCATCTAAGTGTGAAGCGACTTCGGCGACGTAACTGGTAGCAAGCATGCTGAATGTCTATGCCCAAGGTCGCGAGTTCAAAGCCGGCCGAAGTCGTCGGATTTTCTAAGACGCTAAAAATCCCTCAGTATGCTTTCCTTTGGAGGGGAAGTTCCAACGTTCGTTGCGAGTTGCTGGCTGCGGTGGCATCTAGTAGCCAAGTTCACAGGTAGGTGTCGTTGACGGTAGTACCTGGTAGCAACATTAGGAACTACTGCTTGAATTTGACCGTCTGCAGTCCTTACCTGAATTACAGACTAATACAGCCATCCCTAAGTACACGGGGTTACATGACCGCGTTGTCGCAGCCCCTAAACTGAGGAACCAACCAAAATCTCTGCGGGAGATATAATTTTGCGTGAAGAAGTAACAGACCGTTACATAGTTACATATCAGTGTCGAAACCTTGCATAAGGACAGTGTGACCACAAGTATAAAAATGGACCCCAAATGACAAGAAGGTTACCGTTCCCATAAGACAATAAAATGTTTAAAACAAGCATAAAATGACGAAAAACAAAGTTAATTAAGCTCCAATTATAAAATACCTTCTCGCAATAAATGAGGTCTGATCCTTCTACGAAAACCTGCATATTCTGCCTATTTTCGCCTATCCCCAAGTTTGTCCGGTGAAATCTACCTCCGCCTTCCGGCGTGCCGAGAGGACTTTTTTCATATCATATTTACCCCAAATCTGAACCGAGGCTTATTAAAAACCATTATTATGTTAACCAAATATCTACTATAGGTCTATAACAACTACATACTTCACCCGTTCATCCGAGGGATGTGATGACCCATCTGCCATTACATCGCATACCTGGCTTCCCAGGCCAGAGTGGAGTTAAATGAACATGAAGTCAAATAAGGAATGTGTCGGAAATTCAGTTGAAATATCACAAAAGCAGAGGGTAACACGAGATAAAGTACTTCTAGGGTCGTTACGGGCTTAAATTTAATCAAAATAACAAATAGAAATGGGCGCCATCAAATGAACCCCTAGCAAACCACATCCTTTCTGGTTAAGCCTTAATTAAGACAAAGGAAAGGATTGGGAAAACAACACCATCATCAGATCACAACTAAGATAAAACAAAATTTATTTAAACTTAAATAATCAGACAGAGAAAATAAACACAAACCCTACCTAAGAGTATGGTCGAATGCAAACGTTAGGTTGTCCTCAAAAATCGAACCATCTCTGTGCTATTTCAAAGTATTTTTCATCCACATAAAATATAAAAATTTACTCAAGTTCGCTTGGGTTCTCAGGGCCACCGTAGCACTATGTCTTTGCGTCACTGACATTTCGTGATCCCTGAGACCTAACCTTTCTTTAATTTAACATCAGGAATGTGGATGTCAAGAAATATGAATCTGTCTAACAAAATATCCTAAAAACACATATATTCTAATATTAATTTATTTCCATGGCTTAAATGGCACTAATCAAATGCTGGAAATCCCAATAAATGCTCCTAATAATCTAACAATTAATTTATACACCATATTTACACTGTCACTGATTATTGCTTGGTTGTGAATCAAAGAAAACTTCACTATTCATTGGTTATCATCATTATTATCATATGAAAATTAAATATCTCTCACATTAGTTCTCATCCCAATATTCGTTATATTCAAGTCAGAATAATTAATTTATTACCATCAAATCTTCTAAATGAATATTATATTCACCAATTCATTATATTATTCAATTATCCACACACTCTCATTTCATTATCTCATTCAGATTAAATTATCTCAATTCATCCATTTAAATTGTTTAATTCATTAATTCAAGTTGCAATTCATCAAGTTATTTAAATCATATTTCTTATTTAAATGTATTTAAATTCATTTAAATTTTATTAGTCATCAGCTTCTTTAATTAATTATCAACTTCTAATTCAGTTATTCATCAGCTGTTTAATCACCTATTAATTGATTTAATTCAGTTAATTTATTCAACCTTTAATTCATCAATTTATTTAATTCATCGATTTATTCAAATTTTAATTCATCAATTTATTCAAATTTTAATTCATCCATTTATTTAAATTTTAATTCATCGGGTCAGATCATTAATATGCTTAAACTTCAGATTATTATTTCATAAATTTTTATTATCAGAAAATCTTGGATTATCAAAATTATTTATTTATTTAATTTCTTAAAATATTGTTTAATATAGGTTATAGAGCGTTGTCTTACAGTTTAATCAGTTCCAAGTTATATCTCGTATTTAATTATCATGCCAAAATAATATGTTGCATTCAAAAAACCATGTTGGATCTCACTAACCAAAACTTCACCATTTAATCTCACTTTTTCAAATACCATATTTGAATACCATAATTATTCCATATAACACCATAATTATTCCATATAACACCATAATTATTCAGCGCACAGCATGAATCTCAAAAATATGCTAGACTGGGTTCAACAACCTCATGTCTGCCTCAAAATACTCATTGGCAACATTGCAAACTTCCACTTGGCAACCTCCAAAAATACCTATCAAAAATACTTCACATAATCACGTTGCATGATCCACAAAAATATATAACTGGCTTCAAATGATTAACGCACACAATCTCCAAGAACTGTAATTAATCTGGTCATATCTAGACAACTTCTTAAACAATATGGAAATTACCTTAGTAATCGTAATCCAATTCAAGATCTGGTTTCAATTAGAGCATAAATTCTCTTAAGATTCTCAAGATTTACTTCAAAGAAAAACACCAATGTGTTATAATACCTCACATCAAAAATATCTAATACTGATCTGCCTCAAAATAAATTCTGACCATAAATGATTCATCTTACAAGAATCAATTACTTGAAATCCTTCTCAAATGTATCAAATCACTCACAAAGAGTATCAAAAGTATCAGCTGTTAAATGAATATACTCTCGAAAGAGTATTGCAACAAAATATTGGATTGGCAAAACAATAATTACAAAATGTAACCCTGCTGACATTTATTTTTAATTTATTTAACAAAACTCGACTTATGTGTGACTGGTAGTTTATTGTTTAATCCTCTTCCGATCATAAGTACACTCGGATGATAAAATGAGACCCTCGACTGGCAGGTAAGGTGAGTGCCACCACACAATCACCTAAAGCGACAGGCCCTGCCTCGTAGACTAACATGATAATGCCCTAAACGATGGGTAAGGTGAGTGCCACCACACAATTGCTTAATGCAACAGGCCCCATCTCGTAGACTAATGAGTGAGTGTACATGATTGGAATCAACAAGACTCTATTTGTCACATAAAAGCGATATGCATTCACTTGAGTGAATAAAATTGTAATATCACCAAACAATCCAACAAAAAAAAAATCCCTACCGATGAATTATACATACTCGCTAGTATGCAATGAACTGACGAAATAATTTAAATTATCCAATTGCAGATCACGAGTTCGAAACACTCGCTAAAAATGTCCATAATCAAGAAATACTATCCTCACAGAAAAATATAAAGACCAAAATTCTGTCTAATAAAGTCAACCAATGGTGAGAACGTCGTATAACTGTGCCTGCCATATCATATGGTAACACCATATTTTAGCAAATGGAGCAATAAAGTATCTAAGCCATGTCGAAAAATAATAGTAGCACTCCTACTAGAAATATATACAAGTATGCCCAGTGTTCATGAAAAATCATATCAGGAATGCCATAACTCTTACAATACCTTCATATTCCAGATGTTAATATAATTCAAAGATCGCCGATAATCCACGTGTTTGTCACAGATTTCTCGATAGATCGACGAAAACGCTGTATCACCCACTGAACTAACGCTTGACTTCATCCAAGTGAATCTGATGTTGTATATCCTCTTCGTCAGGAACCGAATCCATCGCTCTGTGGTGCCATCACGTCTCCGTATCCGCCTAGCCCGACATGATGAACTGAAGATTACCCATCACGGATATTGTCCAAACTCTTCCACAAAAGTTCATAAATGTAGAGTAGGTACCCCATACTCTTCGAATATGTCACGCCACTGTCCCATAAACTATTCGGTTGGCAATCGACAATAATGTTAATCTCCACAGCAGCTGAATTTCACTGGTAGAAAAATAAATTATCTTGAAAAGTGTACTGATTTGTCAAACACCCTGTATCTGTGTTCATAACTGAGATATTTCATAACTGTTCATGATATGCAACTATTATGCTGCACGTGCCACTGTTCACAAAGTGCATACGCTTGTAACTTTTCACTTGCCAAAAGCAGTAATGTTGGAATGACCCCCATGGTCGCCTTAAATATTTCGGTCTAAAATGCGTCATAAAAATGCCGTAATACCGCTGAAATATGTTCAAGTCCATTTAAAAGTCCACAATAGAAGTGTATAATTGTAATTGGACTGCACAATTGGATTGTCGAAACACAAGTCCAAACATCTTGAGCCTGACAAAATATCAACGTAATGTTCAGCTGCTTGACTATCGCCTGATTGTAAAATGTCGGCCACAGCACGACACGTTCCGCCTCACTGTCCTTGTATAATGCGAGGTTGAATACTGGCCTCATTATACTGCTTCGCTGTGCTGTTCTGCATTGAGAATGTAGCTCTAATAATGTTCTCAATCCTATCGTAATGCTGCGTACTGCTTCGATAAACTGTAAGTTTGGAAAAGCATTGTTGTTTCACGCAACTATTACTGCGATGTTGAAAAGACATGTGCCTGAGCACCGGCTTCTACACTCAAGTTCACGGCTTGTATAACCTGCCTTGCGGATAGCGTGCGCTCCAACAACGAACTCCTACTACCACACGTAACTTTATGTATCGCACTGCCTTGTAAAACTGTTCCCTTACTGCACGATGTGATCCGCTTAGCTTGACTGCTGGAATACTTCTTTAGTTCTGTTACCGCAAGATGTGATCCGCTTAGCTTGACTGCTGGAATACTTCTTTCGTTCTGTTACCGCACGATGTGATCCGCTTAGCTTGACTGCTGGAATACTTCTTTCGTTCTGATAGTGTCACTGCGTTCGGCTGCCTCGCCCGGCTCAAGCACGTGACTTTCCCCTTCCTTCCGCTGTCAGACGTCACAGCTATAACCTCGACCACTATTATATCGGCAATTAAGTTATAACATAACTCAAGGAGTTGTCTGCCTTTCTTCAAGTTATCACCAATAAGATTTTTTGATATTTCCTTCTCTTCTGAGGTTAGATAATGTTTTATTCCATATTAATCTTTATAATTATCCAGTATTTCTCCCATAAATCCATATGCTTGAGGGGTAGTGCCTCCTTCTCCCTCGTCCTCCTACGTCATTTCCTACCATTCTTCTTGACTCGATCTGAGCGCTATCTTTTCTCTTTGCCCACAAATCTCAACTATGGCTCGATCATAACTGGCGTAGCCGATAGCCTCAACTAGGTATCGGGTACAATACTATGAAAATCAATCCACTAGAGGTCTTTCTTCTTTCCTAAAACCAACGTAGCAACATAACTTAATTCAAATTACTGCTTCATTATTATTAAAGTCAATATATTTATTAAATTCTGAAGCTGCTGCTGATACAATAATTGAATCTGTCATTGTTGGAAGGCACTAAGTCATTCTTGTCGAAATTGAGATTTCCATGGATACGTCTAGTATGAATGTCGACGGCGACGCATTTAGCTATGTTAAAAAGAACTAATCAGTATGCTGTAAAACTACTAGCTGAATAGCGGCTTCGGTGGCGTAGTCGGTAGCATGCTGAATTGCTGTGCCCAAGATAGCGGGTTCAAACCCGGCTGAAGTTGTCGGATTTTTTAAGAGCGTTAAAAATCCTTCAGTATGCCTTCCTTCGGAGGGGAAGTAAAGCCGGTGGTCCCATGTCATAGATTTATGGCATGTAAAAGATCCTTTCACAGTCTAAACTTGTGTAAAGCAAAATTTGTTAGGTTAGATTTCGTCAGAACGCTCTATCAAAGTTCCAACGTTCGCCACTAGGTATCATTGATATCTGGTGGCGAAAGTTGGAACTACTTGAAATTGAACGGAACTTGTAGCTCACCCTTTAGGGTGTCCGCTGGAAGCAGCTACAGACTCAGGCGAGCCGAACATGTCCTCGGACACTCCCGGCACTAAAAGCCATACGATAAATAAATACTAGCAGAATTTAACGTTCAATGTTAAAGAGAACTAAGTCCCAGACTTGTTTGCTTCTATTTTCCCGCTATTGTATTGTTAGCATTGAAAATAGAGTAATATGCTAATACTGAAAAGTATAAACCTGCATATTTGTCATAAAAATGAACTAACTAGGCCTACTTTTTAAAGATCTGATTCATTGTTAAAGGGAACTAAGTCATACATTTCTATTTCTCCCTTTTTAAAAGGATGAATCCATCCAAATAGACCTCTCTAGAGACCATGCGGATCATTTCCGAGGAGAGAAATATAAGGAGCGAAAGAATGAAGAGGTTCTGGAAAGGAAAGAGAAGGAAGGCCAAGAAGCCTTAAGTTCTATGCGGTCCATAGTTGGCCAAATTTGGAAGATGAATAATAATAATAATAATAATAATAATAATAATAATAATAATAATAAGATGATGATGATGATGATGAAGAAGAAGATGATGAAGATGAAGATGATGATGATGATGATGATGATGATACGTACACGTGACAGCTACTATGCTTTACAAATAGCCTAAGTGGACTTAGTGCCTTCTGACAATGACCGATTCAGTTATATAAATACCTGGGCCTGTAGTCGCTGGGCGGTCTACCCGACTCATATGTCCAGATTCTGCAGGCCTAACCTTGGCGGGACCAAATGACCAAAATCTAGTTTACTTTAATACCGTTGTTATTTCTCCCTAAAGTTATCGGCGAAATGTTATGTTATTTTTGTTTTCCATTCCAAATTATTACAATTTTCTCTACGACACAATTAAACAGAATGGGTGATAAACCATCACCTTGTCTTACACCTGGATTTATTTGAAAAGGTTTCGATATCACTATCCACACTTTTATTTATTTATTTATTTATTCGTTAAGGAGAGCGTTACAACACAATCAATTTTCATGTTTTATTCTAGCCCTTTCTTACTTTTCCCCCAAAACCTCTCATACATATATACGCTATGCTTCCTCTTTCTCTCCTCCGTCCACTTCTTCTCTCTTTGGGGAGTTTGCTCAAATTTCTGTTGTCTAAGTTATCCTCTGGCTCCTGTCTGCCATGTCTTTTGTAGAGATGTTCAGTTTCTTGAGGTCTTCCTCGGTTTCCTTTCCAATTGGTCTTTAGTTTACTATTCGTAACTATATTAAAAATGTTCTTGGTCAGTCTGTCTTCGGTCATCCTATGTATATGTCCATAAATTGTTGCCCCTTTCCTTATGTTGTTTGTAATCGTCTCTGTCTGTTTGCACAGTTCTATTGTCGGTCTCTGTATACATATTCTCTCTTTCTGAACTGGCCCGTAGATCTTTCTCAGAATTTTTCTCTCTTGTATTTCTAATTCCTTGATTTTTGTTCGTCCCATGATTGCTGTCGTTTCTGAAGCGTATAAGGCCTTGGTAAGACTTCTGTACGATAGTATCGTAATTTGGCATTGATGGCAATACTTTCTTTTTATTGTAGTAGTTCCATGAAAGTCGGTATGCTTTCTGCAATTTAGCGATCCTGTCTTCATTGGCATTGGTTGGCACTATTATTATTATTGTTTTTGTTTTTGTTGTTATTATTATTCCTTCGTTATGGCCAACTAAGGACCACGTCATGTCAACTGTTTTTTCTGCATTTTAATGCTGGCCCAGTACTCCTTCATTCGCAATGGATGTTGCACCTTTCTCTCCGTCGTCCACGCCTTCCCGGTTTTTAGCTTCGGCTTAAGTTGAAAACTCCGATGTTTCTGAACTTTTTCCCCAAGTGGGCCACGCTCCTGGATATCTTCACGTGTTATCCCAGTCTCCAACAGTTCTTTCTCTACTTCACTGAACCACGCGCCCTTTGTCTTTTTCTCACGGAGAAAAGCAAAAATTCTGTTGGATAGCCGTGTTGATTTCATTCGGGTTATATGTCCATAAAAAGAAATCCTCCTTTTCCTCATCACGTCAGTTATTTTCTCTACGTGAGTGTACAACTCGTGGTTGCGGCGTCTTCGGAACTCGCCGTGTTCCTTGACTGGACCCAGGATTTTCCTCAATATATTCCATTCCTTGGTCTCCAGTTTTTCCATTATGCCTTTTCTATTCATGGAGAGACATTCCGCTCCATACAAAGCTTCTGGCCGGATGACCGTGCAGTAGTGCTTCAGTTTTGCATTCAGGGATATAGATCTTTTGTTGTACACATTCTTAGTTAGATGGTAAGCCATTTCAATTTTATTCAAGCGTGACGCAAAAGCCTCGTTTTCGGACATTGTAGGGTCTATCCATTCCGAGAAAGGTTTGTCAATCTGTCTTTCATGGCTCTCCTTCCTTCCAAGTCCCTCAATCCTCATTCTTCGAGGGTTGCGGGCATTTCTTTCTCTCCTGTCCTTTATTTGCCTTGTTCTATTGTTTTCAATTTCTTCTTAAAACAACAATTATCATCATCATCATCATCATCATCATCATCATCATGTTTTTGTTTTCCATTTTCCTCTTCTAGAATGTACAGTAAGTATGAAGTTAGTTTTAGTTGTAAGTATGTAGTTAGTTTGTTTATAAGATATATGTCATTGTTCTATTAGACTGTGGTGTGTGAGTGTGTCTGGTGGCAGTTGCATTGTTTATTAGATATAACTTAGTTCATTGTTTCATTAGACTGTGATTTGTGATGGTGCATGTGAGTGTGCCTGGTGAAAGACTGTTTTAGAGGTAGTATGTGTTGTTGGTGGAACTTTAGTATTTTTTCGTTAGTAGCATTTTGGTATTTAATTGTTAGTAAAAGGTTAGAATTTTTGTTAGTAGAATTGCTCTTTACTTATTCTGAAGGGAGCAGCAACCTTTCTGAATAAATCACTTCTTTACTTGTCTTTTAGACGGTTAAGATATTGATAATATAAGCCAAATAATGGCTGCATTGCGGTCTGCTGCACGGCTGATAGCAACGGAAAGCTACGGCCCTAATGCTATTCCCGAGGATATGCACCTCTCTATTGAACCCGCTGAGCTAAGGTTCATGTGATATTTTTCATGACAGCACATTTATGATGGGATGTACTACCTTTGAACACACCTAGAAAGCTACGAGAAGCTGAGAGCTTATACAATTCACTTTGAAGTAGCGGAGAATCGCACTTTTGACTTTGGTGAAGTCTGCTAATTATTTATCTGAGGTCCTATTAATCAATATTATCTTTCTACGAGACTCAGAATATGGCATTTCGTCATTCAGTATTATTGAAACATTTTGGAGAATGTGTTTTTTCACTTTAAGGTAAGGTAATATCATTGCAGATACGCAATTAGGAATGTAAGTAGTCGCTCAACGACTTAGTTTGACGACTTGCTTCCACGAGGAACGCAGTTCCTTGCACTACGTCTGGAGAATCCGCCCTGTGTAGGCGTGTAATTATATCCGTCGTGTTAGACGTGGCAAAATATCCGCTGTTTAGCGTGGAAATCATTATCAGGTGCCATCGAGCACAAATACACTACGAATCACTGTTGTTGATGTGCAGTGATCAACACGAATTGCATAGTGAATTATATTGCACTACGTCTAGAGAATCCGCCCCGTGTAGGCGTGTAATTATATCCGTCGTGTTAGACGTGGCAAATATCCGCTGTTTAGCGTGGAAATCATTATCAGGTGCCATCGAGCACAAATACACTACGAATCACTGTTGTTGATGTGCAGTGATCAACACGAATTGTATAGTGAATTATATTGCACTACGTCTGGAGAATCCGCCCTGTGTAGGCGCGTAATTATATCCGTCGTGTTAGACGTGACAAACAGTCCGCTTTTCAGCGAGGAATCACTATCAAGTGCCATCGAGCACAATTATACTACGAACCACTGTTGTTGATGTGCAGTGATCAACACGTACAGTAAAGTGGATTATTTGGCAAGTATTGTGAAATTTACGACATTTCTGTAGCATCACATTTTTACACCCACGTGTTTGTGGAGGGCCGAGAGCCTGGTGAGAAAATATACAGGTAAATGTGAAATTATTGTTTTGAACAAGTGTGATTATAAAAGTACATTATATAGAAATTACTACGGTGAATTTATCGATAATAAAACGACGCCCATTTCACGGATGCCACGTGATAGAAAAAGTAGCGTCTGTACACGTGTGGAACCGCAGAACAGTGCATGGCCATTTATCATTTACATCTGCAAAGTGTAAAGGCTGTGTTACCAGTTATATTTAAAGCCTGTGATATCTACGCCGAATACTGTAATTTTCATGTGATAATAATGAGCTACTACAAGTCTTATACTACCGCCCACGGGGTCAACTTTTTCAACACCATGTTCGAGGCCGAGACCATGGGCTAATACCATTATGGTATGAGGGAGATGTCTTGGATGGGACCAGCATGGTTGTGGAACATCTAGAACATCGGACGAGAAGGAAGGAACCGAGGATGCCTTTCCTAGGCATGTCCAGTCCATTCACGAGGTCAACTACAGGGTCAGACCGAACCCTGGTCTTTGGGAGAGCCCAGATGGAAGTTCTGATGAGGACGACGCCAACCCGGAAAGCCAGAGGTGCTTTTGTTCAACCCTTGTTGTTGGACAGAGAGCTAAGTGTGGGCTCCTTCATATCGTGAGTTTGTACGACCCTTCCTTGTTCTAGTTTCTGGTGGTATAGTTAGATTAGTGTAGTTTGTGAACCAACCGAACTTAGTGACAGCCATTTCATAGGCAGGGAATGTAATTAGTCTAATTAGATGTCATTTATTTGCAGTGATTGTGAGTCACCCTTGGGTCTGATATTTTGGTCAACCCTGGTACAGCTTGATGGACGTCGTAGGACGCCAATTTCTGTCTATTGCTAAACGTGACTGTAGTCATTTTGAGGCTACTTTGTTTAACCCTATCTGGAGTGATTTTTCAAGTCTTTGCAGACTCTAGTTATGGCAATCAGATGCCATAGTCATGTTTCTTTAACTGCACTTTTTGCAGCCAGTCTATGTTACACCCCTGACTTCGTTAGAGTAGTCGTATCATTTGGGTAATCGACTGTAATTACCAGTTTTGTAACTGCATTATATTTCATTTGCGATGAGCTCAGAAGCCATCCAGGTCAAGTGTAGACCTTATATGTAAAAGGGATGTTTCGTTGTCTAGCATCGAACCCAGTTCCCAATGTATCATTAAGTAGATCCAGCAGAGAGTGGTATTTGCGCCACAATTATTATTTTGTTAGTGTCAAGTGTGTTGACACGTGTTTATTTGATGTTTAATACAAGCAACTACTGAAGAGCATTTTATCTTTGAGAGCAGAGAGCTCCAGCAATTAGTGACATTGCTACCTTTTAAACGTCTTTGATGTGAAAGAGTTATATGATTGTATTCAGATTTATAGCGTGCTTTTTATGCACATATTCTTCGAGGTTTATAACCTATGGTAAAGGTATTATTATGAGGCCAGTTTTACAGTTATTATCTTGCTTAAATTGCCGGCCTAGTTAGTGTGTTGTGTCATTCAGCGCAGGAATCTTGTAGCCTGCGGCGACACGAACAGGTTTGTGACCCAGCGCTCGTGTGAGAGCGCATGCTTCTAAGTGAGACGGACTGATATTAACATAGGACAGAATGCTTTTAGCATTCACTTTCCCTTTCATTGCAGTTATAGCTTATGGAACCCAGTGTCCATTCTTGTATTTGATCGTGTGTTCTGTAGATTGTCATTTGATAGTTAAACGCTGTTGCGTGTGCCGTTGTTTTGATGAGTACAGTTATGTCAGGTTTCTATAGTACGTTGTAGGCTAGCCCCGCTAGGGAGGTTTTTCATGTATGAAGGTATTTTTGTGTACCATGTCCGGGACTGTTCCCGTGGACCAGATATTTAGGGAGGGTAACTGATTGTGTCCAGGCCCGTCCCAGAGTTATTGAACGCGAGCTGTGCGCCTCTGGTAACTTGTGTTATTGTGTGTCCGAGTTGTTATTGCTCGTTGATTGTATTCCGACTTTTGAGTCAAGGCTTTTTGGCAGAGATGATCTCAGGGGAGACGCTCCGTGCCCAGGCTTGTCAGTATTATTCGTAATAAACCAACGATAACCGAAACCGACATCTTAATAATAAAACGCATAATTTTGATAAAACAAAAGCTAACTAACGAATCCTTTCTGCTTAACCTTGTTCATTTGCATTTGGAACCTGCTGACATAGCCGTGCTAATGAAGGTATTTCCTGGAGGAAATGACTTTAGACCAGCTGACACTTTTTGTTGTGACTGAAGCTTGCTCGAACCCTGAGTTCGTAGCTGGTGGAGCGCAGGCCATACGATGTTAGACGTAGTCTTCACTACGCAGTCGTCACCGTAACTACACACATTAGATGACTATGGCTTACAAAGAGTAAACCAAGGTGTAGGCAGGCATTTGAATAAACTGTTGTCTCTTTTTTATTTATTTATGATGTAAAAGTGTATGAATCCTCTATGTTACCCTTTTGTGTGCTGTCTAGCTCCTACTTATAAGAATGACTTAGATGTTTTTTTATGGCTGGTCACTTAGCTTTGATTGTAATTGTTTGATATTACGGACGTCACCGCCGTAAATTTTGTTATGAATTGATAGGACTTAGCTAGATGAATTAACGTTAAATGTAAATGTGGAGATGGTATCATCCTAACTTAGATTTGTTTTGCTACCCTGTTAAATGTAAATTCTGATATTAGCTTGATCTTGTAACTTGACCTAGGGATTTTTGTCGTACCATTTTCCTAGTGTTGCTGTTGTTGCTTTATTATTGTGAGACAGATCTTTCGCGAGGGTTTACTGTAACTTCTCAGGTAGGGACCTGCTCTTTATTTTTGATTATTTATTAGCTTGCGGATTAGCCGATAGAAACCCTCCGAACTAGGATAGCGGTTTGTAAAATTTATAATAAATTTTCACGGTGTTTTACATAAGTCTGGATGTTTCTTTTCTCAGTCTAGTTTTTAAGGTGAACCTTTCCTTAGGCAGTCTATGACCTTCATCACCATGTACCACGATCCCCGTGGACTACAGTTTCTCGTGCCACTTTGGCCTATTAGGAAGTTCACCTGATCCTCCCGGCAGTTAGGTCCGGCGGATGAGATGTTAGGGAAGTCATTGCGGTTGTTGGCTATCCTGGCAGCTCCTCTGACGGGCTCATACACCTTATCTTATTTAAATGGCGCCCAACTCATGTGCCGACGTTAACGCGGTGACCATCAGTTCCATGTTATTTAAGAGGATCTTAATATTGATTAATGGTAAATTGACCGGACTGGGACGAACTTAGAAAGTCGTACTGCAGATCAATTAACCGCATGGCATTCATGTTTGATACAAGTCCATGGGGTGAGGCTATTGTGTTAGATAAATGTTGGATAGGACTTTTTTTGATGATGCCTCATCCTGAGTAAATGTAATACTTTGCTTTGCTCGCCGTTGTCTTTGTTAATGTAGAAGCATTTAGTTTGCATACTCCAGCTGTACTCGTGATATTTATTTAAATGAAACAAGCTTTATACCACCAAGTAACTAATCATAGCTGTAAGTTCCATTAGAGATTGATCCCTCTCTTTCTCAAATAATTTCTTGTCATGGATGAGGAAACAATTCGTCGTGTGTTTGGGGAGATGATGGCAGGTGTCAATGCCAATCTCCAGCAGATTACTGCTGACTTAGGTACTGTAAGGAGTGATTTGGGTGAGAATACCCAAGCTGTCAACACTGTAACTGGTCATGCGGACCAAGTTAGACAGGAAATTAATAATGTCAGAGAGGATTTAGAAGTTAACACCCAGTCGATTAACAATGTAAGTGGTCATGTGGACCAAGTAAGAGATGAAATCAATTATGTTAGGGCTGATCTAACGCAGGTCAGGGCTGACATGGATGTTCATAGGATAGAGGCTAGGAATGATCTTACGGCAGGTTTAGCAGCTGTTAGAGTTGATGTTATACGACACCATCAGGAGGCTAACCAGTGTATCGATAGCTTAACCGATCAGATGAATAGAGCTAGGGAGGACGTGCAGACCCGATTAGAGGAGCACACCACTCAGATCCAGACGACGATTAACAGAGTCCAGATTGATATGAGGGCCGACTTGGAGCATACTCGAGAAGAATTTGGGACTCGGTTAACTCACGTCGAGGGATTCATGGACACCGTCAAGAAGGACATGGCCACCATGAATATAGTTCTCATACTGATGAGAGGTGCAGCGAACGCAGTCAACAACAACGTCAAGACGATCGTCGATGGTATGATCGAGGTCAAGGACGAGTTGAACACAAACAGAAAGAATATTACGGAGTTAACTGAGACAGTAACAGGGCTACGTGAAACGATTGTTGCTCATCGAGAAGAGAATAAGGTCGATGTCATGCTATTAAGGGGTGACCTCAATGAACATAAGACCATTATGGAGGCAAAAGTAGCCGAGGTCAAAGATGACGTAGGTAGGATCCAGGACAACATGTCAAAAGTCGAGGAAGAAATCGACTCCCTACAGAAACGATTCGAGGAGGTCGCGATAACCGAGAGGTTAGACCTCAGTTACAACTTGAGGACGGCTATTCGCGAAGTCGACACGAACCTCAAAGGCAATGTTGAAAGGATTGAATTGCAGCTCTACGATCTGGGAAATAAGGTCGCAGCTAAGACTATCCCAGGGCTCGAAGTTATCGAGAGACGTCTCGACCGACTGGAGACACATCCAAGAGAGACACACTTACCTTCACAAATAGGAGACTCTCAGGCGACACCAGGATCGCAATCCGCAGGGATAATGCCTGCACATTTTCAACCGAGCGCACCCATGGAACCGCAACCATCTCCATTTACCGGTTCAGCGCAGAGTCAAGCGTTAAACTTTGACGCACATCCTTTCCAACCCGCACCCAATCGACACAGTCAAGAGACGAGTACGCTAAAGCATAATTATATGCCGAATTCGTTCAGACCCACGCACACGCAGGGGAACGTAACAATCATCCGTTCAAGAGAGGAGCAACCAGCTCGATTCTCAGGCACTGGAAGTGGCATCACTCCAGTAGAGTTTTTGGCGAACGTGGAAATCTACTTGAGAGACACAATGGTAACTCCGGAGAGGGAGCTCCGAGTTATTGAGCGTTTGCTTGAGGGGCAAGCCAGCACTTGGTTTAGAGCCTTCCGTTACTCATTTGTAGGCTACCAAGTTTTCAGAGAAGCCTTGTTGAGGACTTACTGGTCAAGCGACATCCAGCAGAGTATCAGAGCTCAGATGTACACTCGTCGATACAGCTCAAACACTCCGACGCGCTATGCGAACTACTTCGCAACCCAGCTTGCGAAACTCCGTTGTTTACAACCCCCACTGTCAGAGCAAGACCTGGTAAACACTATCGTTTGGCAATACCCTGCAGACGTGCAACGTGTATTGATCGCTGCTGGAGCATCTACTTTTCAGCAGTGCGATCAAATCTTGCGACGATTGGATGCCAACACCGAACAGTTTCCGACACACCGTCAGCAGAAGGCTGACAGGCGTGAAGAGCGACATGTTAACTGGACAACTGTGGACAAAGTGTGCCAGACGCCACAGCAGACACAGACTCAAGAGAGCTCTGGACAGCGCAATGACTATAATTGTGGTCGGAGAGAATGGAACAACACTCCATATGCTAGAGACCAGAGAGATGACCGTCGTAGTCACTGGAACCGGCGCTTCGATCGAGGGACGAACGACGACCGTCGTCACGATAACGACCGCCGAGGGAATATTAACCGGAACCCACAACACGGAAGTATCCGTAGGGATTACCGCTATAGCAGAGGTTACAATAGAGATCGAGACCCCAGATACCAGACCGATCGAGACTGGAGAGGAAGAGCACGGGAGAGTCGTGAATACCTTCAGCAACTCCGAGAACTCCAAGAGATACAAGAAGGGGGAGATCAGAACCCGACTTTGAGGGAAACACGGAATGTTTCAGCGGAAGAAACGGAGCGAAACCAGCCCGGTACTTCCCGCCAAGAGCGAAAAAAAACGCCGAAAAACCAGTAGATTCTTACCCGATTGAGCACAGAGTAACTGCCACCATCTTACTCTGGGAGCCAATTCAGGAAGATCTATTAGACGAACGACGAACGACAAACCACAACTACGAATTGACGCGTTTACCGAAGATTGTAGCTACCCTGAATGGATGTGACGTAGTCATTCTCATCGATAGTGGGGCGATGATAAGTGTCATTTCCGCCGATTGCCATGCCAGACTGAAAGCAAACTCTGAGGTGACAGAGCTGCCAGTTTCTGCAGTAAGAGTCAGAGGAGTCATACCTGACCGTGTTGTAACGTGCAAAATTCAGATTCCATGCATTTTGAAGATTTCGAGCCATGTGTACTTGCACGAATTTCTTGTGATGAAAGGCTTGCATCATGATGCCATATTGGGTGCAGAATTCATTCGGAAGTTCGATGGAATCATTGATATGGGACGTAATACGGTGGAGTTTAAACCGAACGAACCCATTCAAATGAATTTAGTAGAGGAAGAACCGGAATATGAATCCGAAGTCAACGTTGTTGAGAATTTAAATGGCAAGGAAATTGAGGAGACACAAGATGCCGACGAAGAGGCAGAACAATTGTCAGCACCCATACGAGAGAAACTAGATGCAATGTTAAGCGAATACGAGGATATATTCGACACCACACCTGGTGAGATATTGGACTACGAGTACGATATTGTACTACTGGATGATTCCCCATTCCAGAAGAAGATTTATCCTATCGCAGAGAAACACCGCGAGGAAGCTGCTAAGAAGATCCATGAGATGGAAGCAGCAGGTACAATCAAGAAGTCACCGACTCCTTTCTTGAATCCTATAACACCTGTGGTTAAGGTGGATGGAAGCTTGAGACTTTGTCTCGATGCAAGGGCCTTAAATGAACGCTTAGCCCCTGAGCATGACAGACCGCCCAAGATTAGGGACATCCTCAGGAAGTTTAAGGGAAAGAAGATATTTTCGTCATTGGACTTGGTACAATCCTACTACCATATAAGATTATCTGAGCATACTCAGAAGTATACAGGGTTTCTGTTCGATCAGACCACCTATGTCTTTCGAAAACTACCCTTTGGAGTGAAAAATGCCGGAGCTGCATTAATTAGAGCACTTGATGCGAAGCTGACTCCTGAAGTGAAACAGAAGGTGATATGTTACGTGGATGACATCATCATAGCTTCAGAAACAGAGGAAGAAGATTTAACAACTTTACGCCTTGTTTTTGAGAATCTTCGACAGGCTAATTTTAAAGTGAAGTTCGACAAGTATCGATTCTTCCAGAGAGGAGTCAAATTTGTGAGACAGATAATTAATGGAGTTGGATAGAGGCCGAATCCAGCAAAGATCAGAACCGTGGCTGCATTTCCAACGCCAACCCGTGAGAAACACGTGAGACAATTCCTGGGAATTCTCCAATTCTTTGCTGCTCATTGTGAGAGGTATTCTGAGACTGTCGCACCACTGCAAGGTTTACTGAAGAAGAATTGCAGATGGGCTTGGAATGACGAGTGCGAGACAGCCTTCAGAAAAGCTAAACAGATTCAGTTAGAATATCCAGACTACTCCCGGAATGTTATTCTAGAAACTGATGCATCTGCGATTGGAATAGGTGCCATCCTACTGCAGGAGGATGATGAGAAGAAACGTCATTACATCGCTTTCTTAAGTCGACGTTTGAGAGCGCATGAATCTCATTATTTCACCACTGAGATTGAAGCACTTGCGATTGTCTACGCGCTTGAGTACTGGCGGAAACTTTTGTTAGGCCAGAGGATTATTGTGAGGACCGATCACCATGCGCTGACCTTCATTTTACGAACAAGACTGGCAAGTGACAGGATCACACGTTGGACGCTGTTTCTCCAACAGTTTGACTTGGAAATTGTTTACCGACCAGGCAGAGAGAATGTGTTGGCCGACATTCTCAGCCGGAATCCTGAAGCCACTGTGAATGCCATTGACATCGAGGGAGGATGCGAGGAACACCTTCGCCGACTTCGTCATCTACCTGAAGGACAACGACGTGAGGAGGAACTCAGGCATATTATCCGTTTCCTGGAACGACGAATGGATCCACAGGATGCTCATTGTGCGAGGATTGCTGCTGTTGCAGATGACTATCTGATCTATCATCGTGTCTTGTATAAGTTTGTGGACGGGGACCACACTCAACTGCGTGCAGTTATTCCGAGGAGATATCAAGAATCTGTTATTCTTATGGTTCATCTATCCATTGGACATGGTGGGACTGACAAGACCGTTGCAACCATCAAGGAGTCTTTTACTTGGAAAAGGCTAGGAACCACCGTTAGACAGTGTTTACGTGCTTGCGACGCATGCCAGCGGATCAAGTACACGTCACAATTGTTGAAGGAACCTCCTAGGCCAATACTCCCAACTCAACCTAGAGAGTTATACGCACAGGACCTTTATGGCCCAATACCAAAGGCCCGCAGTGGGAATCGCTTCATTGTTGTAACTATTGATGTATTCACGAAATATACGATGCTTCATCCGATTCAGAAAGCCACCGCACACCAGATTATTCAGAGAATTAGACGACAAGTGATACCGGAGGCAGAAAAACCACAATTCCTGTTGACTGATCATGGATCAAAGTACACCTCCGCAGAATTTGCTAATGCTATGAACGAGTTGGAGATAGGTCATGTGTTATCGTCTATTCGCCATCCGGAGAGCAACCCAGCAGAATGCGTAATGTCTACTATCGCAAAATTCTGTCGACTGTATTGTCAGGAAGAACACTGGCGATGGACCGAAGTTCAAGTTATGGAAAAATGTAGTAATTCAACAGTCCATGAGAGCACTGGTCAAATACCCATGGTTTTGCATTTGAACCAGATGCCGATGAGAATATGGAATCGTGTGATTGTAAATCCACCTTGTTTACAACCATCACTCGCCAGCAGACTTTTAGCTGCAAGGGACACTTTGGACAGACAAGCTGCCAAACGTTTGAGGAGAACTAGACGCCAGAGATTCAGAGAACCACTAGTTGCGGGAGACCTTGTCCTTATAAGGAGACCCGGAATTTCAAGTCCTATAGACCGCATATATGGGAAATTTCTGTCTTTATATTATGGCCCCAGTCGTATCCGACAACCTCTGAACAATGGAAGTTATGTGATTGAAGACATTCGGACAGGAGAGCGCATTGGAACCTTCAACGCAGCTAATCTAAAAAAATATCACTTATGAATGAACTTTGAGTCAAATAAAAATGTCGTCCCAACATTTTATTTGAAACGACGGAGAGGCAGATGAACCCGCTGAGCTAAGGTTCATGTGATATTTTTCAAGACAGCACATTTATGATGGGATGTACTACCTTTGAACACACCCAGGAAGCTACGAGAAGCTGAGAGCTTATACAATTCATTTTGAAGTAGCGGAGAATCGCACTTTTGACTTTGGTGAAGTCTGCTAATTATTTATCTGAGGTCTTATTAATCAATTTTATCTTTCTACGAGACTCAGAGTATTCCATTTCGTCATTCAGTATTATTGAAACATTTTGGAGAATGTGTTTTTTCACTTTAAGGTAAGGTAATATCATTGCAGATACGCAAATAGGAATGTAAGTAGTCGCTCAACGACTTAGTTTGACGAATTGCTTCCACGAGGAACGCAGTTCCTTGCACTACGTCTGGAGAATACGCCCTGTGTAAGCGTGTAATTATATCCGTCGTGTTAGACGTGGCAAAATATCCGCTGTTTAGCGTGGAAATCATTATCAGGTGCCATCGAGCACAAATACACTACGAATCACTGTTGTTGATGTGCAGTGATCAACACGAATTGTATAGTGAATTATATTGCATTACGTCTGGAGAATCCGCCCCGTGTAGGCGTGTAATTATATCCGTCGTGTTAGACGTGGCAAATATCCGCTGTTTAGCGTGGAAATCATTATCAGGTGCCATCGAGCACAAATACACTACGAATCACTGTTGTTGATGTGCAGTGATCAACACGAATTGTATAGTGAATTATATTGCATTACGTCTGGAGAATCCGCCCCGTGTAGGCGTGTAATTATATCCGTCGTGTTAGACGTGGCAAATATCCGCTGTTTAGCGTGGAAATCATTATCAGGTGCCATCGAGCACAATTATACTACGAACCACTGTTGTTGATGTGCAGTGATCAACACGTACAGTAAAGTGGATTATTTGGCAAGTATTGTGAAATTTACGACATTTCTGTAGCATCACATTTTTACACCCACGTGTTTGTGGAGGGCCGAGAGCCTGGTGCGAAAATATACAGGTAAATGTGAAATTATTGTTTGAACAAGTGTGATTATAAAAGTACATTATATAGAAATTGCTACGGTGAATTTATCGATAATAAAACGACGCCCATTTCACGGATGCCACGTGATAGAAAAAGTAGCGTCTGTACACGAGTGGAACCGCGGAACAGTGCATGGCCATTTATCATTTACATCTGCAAAGTGTAAAGGCTGTGTTACCAGTTATATTTAAAGCCTGTGATATCTACGACGAATACTGTAATTTTCAAGTGATAATAATGAGCTACTACAAGTCTTATACTACCGCCCACGGGGTCAACTTTTTCAACACCATGTTCGAGGCCGAGACCATGGGCTAATACCATTATGGTATGAGGGAGATGTCTCGGATGGGACCAGCATGGTTGTGGAACTTCTAGAACATCGGACGAGAAGGAAGGAACCGAGGATGCCTTTCCTAGGCATGTCCAGTCCATTCACGAGGTCAACTACAGGGACAGACCGAACCCTGGTCTTTGGGAGAGCCCAGATGGAAGTTCTGATGAGTACGATGCCAACCCCGAAAGCCAGAGGTGCTTTTGTTCAACCCTTGTTGTTGGACAGAGAGCTAAGTGTGGGCTCCTTCATATCGTGAGTTTGTACAACCCTTCCTTGTTCTAGTTTCTGGTGGTATAGTTAGATTAGTGTAGTTTGTGAACCAACCGAACTTAGTGACAGCCATTTCATAGGTAGGGAATGTAATTAGTCTAATTAGATGTCATTTATTTGCAGTGATTGTGAGTCACCCTTGGGTCTGATATTTTGGTCAACCCTGGTGCAGCTTGATGGACGTCGTAGGACGCCAATTTCTGTCTATTGCTAAACGTGACTGTAGTCATTTTGAGGCTACTTTGTTTAACCCTATATGCGGTGATTTTTCAAGTTTTTGCAGACTCTAGTTATGGCAATCAGATGCCATAGTCATGTTTCTTTAACTGCACTTTTTGCAGCCAGTCTATGTTACACCCCTGACTTCGTTAGAGTAGTCGTATCATTTGGGTAATCGACTGTAATTACCAGTTTTGTAACTGCATTATATTTCATTTGAGATGAGCTCAGAAGCCATCCAGGTCAAGTGTAGACCTTATAAGTAAAAGGGATGTTTCGTTGTCTAGCATTGAACCCAGTTCCCAACGTATCATTAAACAGATCCAGCAGAGAGTGGTATTTGCGCCACAATTATTATTTTGTTAGTGTCAAGTGTGTTGACACGTGTTTATTTGATGTTTAATACAAGCAACTACAGAAGAGCATTTTATCTTTGAGAGCAGAGAGCTCCAGCAATTAGTGACATTGCTACCTTTTAAACGTCTTTGATGTGAAAGACAGAGTTATATGATTGTATTCAGATTGATAGCGAGCTTTTTATGCACATATTCTTCGAGGTTTATAACCTAAGGTAAAGGTATTATTATGAGGCCAGTTTTACAGTTATTATCTTGCTTAAATTGCCGGCCTAGTTAGTGTGTAGAGTCATTCAGCGCAGGAATCTTGTAGCCTGCGGCGACACGAACAGGTTTGTAACCCAGCGCTCGTGTGAGAGCGCATGCTTCTAAGTGAGACGGACTGATATTAACATAGGACAGAATGCTTTTAGCATTCACTTTCCCTTTCATTGCAGTTGTAGCTTATGGAACCCAGTGTCCATTCTTGTATTTGATCATGTGTTCTGTAGATTGTCATTTGTTAGTTAAACGCTGTTGCGTGTACCGTTGTTTTGATGAGTACAGTTATGTCAGGTTTCTATAGTACGTTGTAGGCTAGCCCCGCTAGGGAGGTTTTTCATGTATGAAGGTATTTTTGTGTACCATGTCCGGGACTGTTCCCGTGGACCAGATATTTAGGGAGGGTAACTGATTGTGTCCAGGCCCGTCCCAGAGTTATTGAACGCGAGCTGTGCGCCGCTGGTAACTTGTGTTATTGCGTGTCCGAGTTGTTATTGCTCGTTGATTGTATTCCGACTTTTGAGTCGAGGCTTTTTGGCAGAGATGATCTCAGGGGAGACGCTCCGTGCCCAGGCTTGTCAGTATTATTCGCCATAAACCAACGATAACCTAAACCGACATCTTAATAATAAAACGCATAATTTTGATGAAACAAAAGCTAACTAACGAATCCTTTCTGCTTAACCTTGTTCATTTGCATTTGGAACCTGCTGACATAGCCGTGCTAATGAAGGTATTTCCTGGAGGAAATGACTTTAGACCAGCTGACACTTTTTGTTGTGACTGAAGCTTGCTCGAACCCTGAGTTCGTAGCTGGTGGAGCGCAGGCCATACGATGTTAGACGTAGTCTTCACTACGCAGTCGTCACCGTAACTACACACATTAGATGACTATGGCTTACAAAGAGTAAACCAAGGTGTAGGCAGGCATTTGAATAAACTGTTGTCTCTTTTTTATTTATTTATTTATGATGTAAAAGTGTATGAATCCTCTATGTTACCCTTTTGTGTGCTGTCTAGCACCTACTTATAAGAATGACTTAGATGTTTTTTTTAATGGCTGGTCACTTAGCTTTGATTGTAATTGTTTGAAATTACGGACGTCACCGCCGTAAATTTTGTTATTAATTGATAGGACTTAGCTAGATGAATTAACGTTAAATGTAAATGTGGAGATGGTATCATCCTAACTTAGATTTGTTTTGCTACCCTGTTAAATGTAAATTCTGATATTAGCTTGATCTTGTAACTTGACCTAGGGATTTTTGTCGTACCATTTTTCTAGTGTTGCTGTTGTTGCTTTATTATTGTGAGACAGATCTTTCGCGAGGGTTTACTGTAACTTCTCAGGTAGGGACCTGCTCTTTATTTTTGATTATTTATTAGCTTGCGGATTAGCCGATAGAAACCCCCCGAACTAGGATAGGGGTTTGTAAAATTTATAATAAACTAGTTGAAACCCGTCAAAACATGACGGTCAAAGGGAAAATATTTACTGAAGAATCTCCTTATATAGGCCTAATGTACATTCTTTGTACGATTATTTTTTGGCTCTATTGAAACTATAAGGGCGTCAAAAGATTGCACTCTTAACATTGCAAAATACTGCTGGCAATGACTGAAAAATTGATGAGGCAAATTGAGACCTGTACGTTCCAGAGTTTCCCCTTGAGCTTTATTGATTTTGATAGAGTATGCCAAACGAATTGGAAAATATTGCCTCTTAAAAGAATTATTATAGTGTTATATCGGATGGTATTAAATCAAGTCGAAGGATTAGACCTCTTGGCCTAATTTTTACTGCACTTATTATTTCCAAATCCAAGCAATATGGTTGCATTTAGGAGCCCTTGGGAAACCTTCAGATTTCTAAGCAGCATAACTATGGGTCAAGCGTTTAGAGTATGTGGAGGCAAATCTTATAATTCCAAGGAATTCAAGAACTCTGAGGGGTCTAATACAACTGGCCGCAAACCGTCGCTTATAATTTTGGAATATAACGAAGAAATGCGATGATGTGCAAAACATAACGGTCATTGGGAAAATATTTACTGTAGGACTTTCTTATATACATTCTCTGTATGATTACAGAGAAAGATCGACTTTACAACATATAACTGGCCATTACTGAAAACTTGCGTTACGTTACGTTTGCGTTAACCTTTTTCTCCTCCAGGGTTGTCTTTTCCAACGGATTAAGCGAGGGGTCCCATCTCTACCGCCTCTAAAGGCAGTGTCCTGGAGCTTGTGGCTCTGAGTCGGGGATACAACTCGGGTGTGTGACCAGCACTACGCCCAGGCGGCCTCACTTGCAAAGTGATCAGGGACCTGATGAAGGGATGGTAAGAGCGGGAGGGTTAGGCAAGGAAGTGGGAAGGAGGCGGCCGTGGCCTTACGGTAGGTACCATCCCGGCATTTTCCCGAAGACGAAATGGGAAACCACGGAAAACTACTTCGAGGATGGCTGAGGTGGGAATTGAAACCCCTCTACTCATTTGGACCACCCGAGGCAGAGTATACCCCGTTCCAGTCCTCATACCACTTTTCAAAGTTCGTGGCAGAGCCGGAAATTGAACTCAGGACGGGGTGGCAGCTAACCATGCTGACCACTACGCTACAGAGGCGAGCTACGGAGGCAACGACTGAAAACTTGATGAGGTAAATAGTGACCTACACGTTCGAGAGTTCCCCCTTCAGCTTTATTGATTGTGATAAGGTATGGCAAGCGATTGCAAATTGGTGCTCTAAACGAAAATGGAAGTGTTTCATCGGATGGTGTTAAATAAAGTCGAAGGATTAGAACTCTCTGCCCAATATTATCAGCACTTATTATTTCCAAATCCAAGCAATTCTCATGCATAATTCTTACAATTAATCTGGCACCAATTAGGAGCTTTTGAGAAATGTCCAGATTCCTAAGGAGCATAACTGTGGCTCGAACATTAGGAGTATGAATATGTGGAAGCAAAATTCCGAGGAACTCAAGAATTCTGTAAGAAGTATCTGGCTTTCATATTCATTATTTAATCTGTAACAGTGGTGTATGCTTTTGTTACCTTAGTGTTTTAAATATATATATGGCAATGTCAATTGCGCCGAATTTTTTAGTTTACGGGAATGGTAAGAGTAAAATATGTTTTGTCAATGGAATAGCAATACCAAGAAATAAAAATTCGGAAAAAAAGGTGACGGAGGTGGGACTCGAACAGCTCCCATTGCGCGATGCATAAATTAAGTGCCTCTGACGCTACGACCTGAGCTACCAAAACACTGGTAATACCACGCAATATTAAGTTAGTTAAACAACATAGGCCCTACACACTTAACTGTCAGTATACATATTTCAACATTTTCCGTCGTGTATAATTGTATTCCAGTATATATCGTGGGAACGTCATAAATAATGTTCACTTCTTTTATACTTCTAATAAATAACTGGTAATACTGGTAATACCACGCAATATTAAGTTAGTTAAACAACATAGGCTTTACACACTTAACTGTCAGTATACATATTTCAACATTTTCCGTCGTGTATAATTGTATTCCAGTATATATCGTGGGAACGTCATAAATAATGCTCACTTCTTTTATACTTCTAATAAATAACTATCATGGCCTGTTTGCCATCTCTTGATGAATACAGTACATTTGCATTTGTCAGTTGGCACAGGCTAGAGTAAAAGGTGGCTTTTCACCGATGTCTCAGTCTCACTCATGGCTGTGATTATATGGAAGCTACTGAGGTATGGGTGGTGCTTAGTAATGGCCTTCAGGGCACAGTCAGTGCCTATGGATGTTGTGAAAGGTTCTACTCATAGGGTTAGGACTACTGTTCTGACTCGGTGAGGAAAGCAATGACAAACTACCTCACTCCTCTTCTTGCCTAGAATTTCTCAATATAGCGCTGCCTTGGGTTTTTGTGGGTATCTACTCACATAATGTAACGGCGGTGCTTTTTGAGGATCCAACCAGCCTTCGGGCTGACTACCTAACAGACATGACAGACAAATAACTATCAAACGCGATTGTACGCATGCGTGAGGGGCAAGAATTCTATATTAATTTAAAAATATACGAATTCCTTAGTTTAGGGGAATGCCAAGAGTTAAATATGTTTTGACAATGGAATAGCAATACCAAGGAATAAAAATACGGAAATAAAAAAAAACATGTCGGAGGTGGGACTCGAAGTGCTTCCATTGTGCGAAGCATAAATTGAGATATCTCGCTTCTACGACCTGAGCTACCGAACCACTTGTAATGATAGGCAATATCAAGACAGTTTGATGACATGGGCCCTACACACTCGACTGTCAGTTTACGTGTTTCAACATTTTCCGTCGTGTATAAATGTATTCCAGTAGCCTATACATCGTGGGAACGTCACAAATAATGTTCACTTCTTCTATATTTCTTATAAATAACTATCAAATTGAAACACGATGCACTTGTAACCGCCATGACTGTCATGAGGCAAGGTGATTGTACGCATGCGTGAGGGGCAAGAATTCTGCAATTTTCTATATTAATTTAAAATATATACGAATTCCTTAGTTTACGGGAATGCTAAGATTTAAATATGTTTTGACAATGGAATAGCAATACCAAGAAATAAAAATACAGAAATAAAAAAACATGTCGGAGGTGGGACTCGAACAGCTTCCATTGCGCGATGCATAAATTAAGAGTCCTTGCCTTTACAACCTGAGCTACCGAACCACCTATAATGGTACGCAATATTAAGACAGTTTAACTACATAGGCCCTAAACACTCGACTACGTGTTTCGACATTTTCCGTTGTGTATTATTGTATTCCTGTATATATCGTGGGAACATCATAAATAAAGTTCCCTTTCTTTATACTTCTTGCAAATAACTATCAAATTGAAACGCGATGCACTTGTAACAAAATAAAAAAAACAAATCCGAGGTGGGAATGGAACCCTCTCGATCATGCATAATACACATTTCTAGGCAGTAACCTTATCCTCTTGGCCTTCCAGACAACTATGTGACGGTTCAGTATTAAGCTATCTAACCAGTATACACACTCAATCTGCAGTTTAAGTCCTTCAATTTGTGGTTTATTTAATATAATTCTATTTCAATGCATATTGTAAAAACATAATTAACATTATTGGAGACCCTTTTTAATTCTCATAAACAAAGATCTCAGTTAGACGCGACCGGAATCGCCATTTTCCTTGTTGCTAAAGGCCATTGTGCGCATGCGCGGGAGTGTCAAATATTACATATTTCTTTAATCATTTAAAAATATACCGTAACATATATTTTCCTTTTAAAGAAACTCTGCAAATCTGCATGCCAAGAGCTTTCGTTAGAATGTCTTACGAAGCCAATCGGTTAAGTCGTTTTCACAATCTCGTGTGTACAAAAAACAGCTTAGTGTTTTAAATATATAGATAGATTTTCACGGTGTTTTACATAAGTCTGGATGTTTCTTTTCTCAGTCTAGGTTTTAAGGTGAACCTTTCCTTAGGCAGTCTATGACCTTCGTCACCATGTACCACGATCCCCGTGGACTACAGTTTCTCGTGCCGCTTTGGCCTATTAGGAAGTTCACCTGATCCTCCCGGCAGTTAGGTCCGGCGGATGAGATGTTAGGGAAGTCATTGCGGTTGTTGGCTATCCTGGCAGCTCCTCTGACGGGCTCACTATGCATAATTATATGTGATGATGGCCTCCTCCCTTGTAAAATTTCAATCCGGAGGTAAACTAGTCCCCCGTTCGGATCTCCGGGTGGGGACTACTCGAGAGGGGGTTAACATCACAGAAGTGACAAAGAGGAAATCTGATATTCTATGGATCGGAGCGTGGAATGTAAGAAGTCTGCTAGGAAGTGGAAGGTTAGAAAACGTAGAAAGGGAAATGGATAGGTTGAGGTTGGATTTGGTTGGGATTAGTGAAATGCGCTGGCAGGAAGGACAGGACTTTTGGTCAGGTGACTATAGGGTCATTAGCACTAAAACAAACAATGGCCAAGCAGGGGTTGGTCTCATATTGAGTAGGAAACTTGGACAGCGGGTGGAATATTATGAGCAATATAGTGAACGGATTATTGTAGCAAAAAACAATACTTAACCTACGTGCACCACAGTGGTACAAGTCTATATGCCTACCAGTCAAGCTGATGATGAAGATGTTGAAAAGGTCTACGAAGAAATAGATGAAATTCTGAGGTACCGTATATCAAGTGTGATGAAAATGTTATAGTAATGGGAGATTGGAATGCTGTGGTAGGAAAAGGAAGAGAAGGGAAGATAGTAGGATGTTTCGGATTAGGTGAAAGGAATGATCGAGGAAGTAGGCTGATGGAATTCTGCACCGAGCATGAATTGGTCATAGCTAACACCTTATTCAGTAATCACAATAGAAGAATATACACATGGATGAGACCAGGAGATACAGGGCGTTACCAAATTGACTTCATTATGGTCAAGCAGAGGTTTCGAAACCAGATTTTGGATTGTAAAACATATCCTGGTGCTGACATAAACTCTGACCACAATCTGGTTGTGATGAAATGCAGATTAAAGTTGAAGAAACTGAAGAATCAAAAGCCAAAAAGGTGGGCGATAGACAGACTGAAAGTGAAGGATGTAAACGAAGGATTCAAGAAGAGTATAGAGGAAGGACTAATGAAAAACCCTAAACAATCTTCAATTGCTGACGAATGGGCACTTTTGAAAAAGGAAATAAGAAAATCCGCAGAAGACAACATTGGTAGGAAAGAAAAAATAGGCAGAAAACCGTGGATCACTCAGGATATACTAGAACTGATGGATGAAAGGCGGAAACACAAGAATATAAGAGATGAAGAGGGGAAAGCAGAATACAGACGTCTGAGAAATGAGGTTAACAAGAAGTGAAAGGAAGCGAAAGAAGAATGGTTGAAGGAGAAATGTGCAGGTATAGAAAATTGTCTGAAATTAGGAAAAGTAGACACAGCTTATCGAAGGATTAAGGATACCTTTGGGGAAAAGAAGAGTAAATGCTGTAATATTAAGGACACAACTGGAAAGCCCCTAACAGATAGGGAAGAAAAGGTTGAGGGATGGAAAGCTTACATTGAGTGTTTGTATAAGGGAAAGGAGATTGAGAATCATGTAATGGAGAGGTAGGAGGAAATTGATGAGGATGCAAAAGGAGATTTAATATTGAGATCAGAATTTGACAGAGCATTGGAGGACTTGAGCAGGAACAAAGCACCAGGCATAGATGATATACCGATTGAGTTACTACGCTGCATAGGAGATGAAGGTCTGATC
The DNA here is from genome assembly GCA_946902985.2 of Meconema thalassinum. Lineage (NCBI taxonomy): Eukaryota > Metazoa > Arthropoda > Insecta > Orthoptera > Tettigoniidae > Meconema > Meconema thalassinum. Next base: position 286,388,206 of record OX336393.1, on the reverse strand, counting down.
AGGTTATTTCACTTGGTGTGTAGGATTTATGAGACAGGTGAGGTACCCCCTGATTTCAAAAAGAATGTTATTATCCCTATACCAAAGAAAGTGGGAGCTGACAGATGTTAAGATTACCGTACAATCAGCTTGATTACTCATGCTTCAAAGATCCTGTCTAGAATAATTTACAAGAGGATGGAAAGCCAGATAGAAGCGGAGTTAGGTGAAGATCAGTTTGGTTTCAGGAGAAATGTAGGAACAAGGGAAGCAGTACTAAGTCTTAGGCTGATTTTGGAAGGTCGAATAAGGAAAGATAAGAGAACGTTCATGGCATTTGTATACTTAGAAAAGGCTTTCGATAACGTTGATTGGACTAAATTGTTTGATATTTTGAAATCTATTGGAATAAAATACAGGGATAGGAGGTTGATATACAATCTATACAGAAACCAGACAGCAGTCATTCGAGCTGAAGGACATGAGAGAGAAGCTGGTATTCAGAAAGGTGTAATGCAAGGCTGCAACTTATCACCCATACTTTTCAATCTTTACATTGAACAAGCAATGAAGGAAATTGCAGAAAATTTTAAAGTTGGGGTGAAGGTTCAAGGAGAAATAATTTCAACTCTGAGATTTACTGATGACATCGTCATCTTGGCCGACACGCCTGAGGATTTGAATGAGTTTTGAATGGTATGGACTCTGTCTTACGGAAAGAATACATGATGAAAATTAATAAATGTAAAACAAAAATACTGGAATGCAGCCGAAATAAATCAGAAACCTCGATGGACATCAAATTAGCAGGTGAAAAGCTGAAGGAAGTAGAAGACTTTTTTACTTAGGAAGCAAAATAACCAGTGATGGACGAAGCAAAGAGGATATAAAAAGTAGGTTGGCTCAGGCAAGGAAAGCATTTCTACAAAAAAGGAATCTGTTGACATCGAATATAGATTGAAGTATTAGGAAGTCATTTATGCAAGCCTTTGTCTGGAGCGTGGCACTGTATGGAAGTGAAACTTGGACTATTGGTGCAGCAGAAAAGAGGAGAATTGAAGCATTTGATATGTGGTGTTACAGGAGAATGATGAAGATCAGATGGGGAGATAGGGTTACAAACGAAGAGGTATTAAGACGCGTGGGAGGGGAGAGATGTTTCTGGCGACTGCTAATGAAGAGAAGAGGTAGGTTAGTAGGGCGCATACTAAGACACCCAGGTATAGCAAGCTTAGTGATGGAAAGAAGGGTTGAGTACAAGAACTGTAGGGGTAGACCAAGGTTAGAATATGTTAAACAGATTGCCTCGCATGTAGGGTGTGGTAGCTATGTAGGGATGAAACGATTAGCACAGGACAGGGAGGAATGGAGTGCTGCATCAAACCAGTCAAAAGACTGAAGGCTGAAACAACATGTACTAGGACAAAAATCTATGGCTTACTTTTAGTACATTATAGGTGGCGTGCATATCAAATCTTCAGTGATGAATTCTTTTAACTCGCCACGGAATGATCCGTTCTCAGTAATATTTGGTTTAGCACTAATGCACTAGTGCCTCACTGATATCGGGAGAGCGTGGGTTTGTATCCCATCTCGGCCGCCATGAAAGTGGTTTTCCGTAGTTTCCCCGTTTCACCCCAGTCAAATTCCGGGACGGTTTCTTTTGAACAGTTGCATGACCGACTTACTTCCAAAATCCCTTCCCTGACTTTTCCTTCATTAGACCCAAATTAGCGGTCAAATGGGCGATCGGCCTGTCCCTATCCCCAGTTGAATCTGCTGACAAAGTGAGTCCAGATCCAAGACACTGTTCTTGTGGCGGTAGAGGAATGATCCCTCGCAGAGTCCATGGGTGAAGCCGAGCTTGGAGGATAAACGATTTAAAAATTGATTATTATTATTATTATTATTATTATTATAATTATTACTATCGAACCCGTGCGAGAACTCTCGCATGTGTACAAACCACCCGCCTGGCTTTACTGTTATGCGGACTTCTATAAAAATTGTCGATATTTATGAAATCGGAGTGCAATTCATCACTGCTGCTGGTTGCACAATGGGTTGTGTGTGCCCCATGTGTATAGACTACCCGCCTTGCTCAAGTGCTATGCGGATGTACGTGACACAGTTCTGCCATGGTCTATCACCTTGTTTATTTGTTTAAAAGCACTTTATAAACAAATTAATATATTTCCGTTGACTTTTCAAGAAATGCAAGATTTTTTCCTGTACTATTGTGACGATTTGAAAGATTTTGGTACAAACCACACCTTCTTACTCCCTCTGGTTTAGGAGCTTGAGTTTTGTTAAACATACACCTTAGCGTATTATAGAATAAGATTATACTTAAAATTACTATTACCGAGAATTCGTTAGCACTTTCACATATTTGCTGGAAAGAACATTAAAATATCCATACATGCAATACGTTAGTGTGTGTGTGTGCAGACCTGTAATAATAATCATTCCGCTCCGTGAAATGTTACAATTCAAACACTATACTGTACAGTATACAACAGGCTAATGGAGATGGTGCTGAGTGCGTATAACAAGATTGCGATCGATGTGAAAGACAGTGGGTCAGTCCTGGCTATGTGACGTCATGCGTGCACAAACCGTAGAGGGTGGGTCAAGGCCCGGCTTTGTTGATGACGTCACGTCACACATAAAGCGTGCCTCGACCATAATAGAGGGGTCATTGCTTCGAACCCAGTGCCTGCCCTTAAAGCAGTGATTCGTGTCCGTACTCCACTGGCCTAATAGACGCTCCATATCTGGATTACACAGCAGATGCTCGGAGATATGAGAATTGAATCCCCGCGCTCTCCTTATCGGCCGAGTGTTGGTTTCGCCACTTTTACTTGTACACTAATTTCAGGGAAATGCTAAGACGGTAACTTATGTTTAATTTCGGTATATATACCCCAACTTTAGACACTATTCACAAAGGATTGCGTCCCCCTCGTTGCGTAGTGGCTAGCATTATTGGCCGTGTAGAATTTATCTGATAATCTGCCTCAATGTGATGACTATACCAGTGTGTGTATTTGTAATTGAGGTAGGATTCGGGTAGGAAGCGGCCGTGGCTTTAAGTTAGGTACCATCCTAGCATTTGTCTGGAGTAGAAGTGGGAGAACCACTTCCAGGATGGTTGAGGTGGGAATCGAACCCACCTCTTCTCAGTTTTACCTCACGAGGCTGAATGTACCCCTTTTCAGTCCTCAGACGAGAATTAAATTTCTTGGCAGAGTCGGGAATCGAACCCGGACCTCCGCGGTAAGAGTCAAGAATACTAGCCACTATGCAATGAGGCGGACTAAAAATAGGGTTTGAATCTCCAATTATTATGATATGAATTGCAGCCAATGGCAATAGCAGGGTATTGTAATTGAACGTCCATAGGCTCCCAGCAAGTTCAAATTTTAAGCAGTTCCAGTTTTGGCTACCAGAAGCCACTATCAATGACTCATAGCGGTGAACGTTGGAACTTGATTAGAGCGTTTCTAACCAAATAACCTACAAATTTGGCTACACACTACCAATTCTGGTGGTAGGATCTTCTACACGCCATAAATTTATGGCATGGGCCAGCCGGCTTTACTTCCCCTCCGACAAAAGGCATTCTGAAGGATTTTAACACTCTTAAAAAATCCGACTACTTCGGCCGGGTTTGAACACGCGATCTTGGGCATAACAGTTCAGCATGCATCCAACTACGCCACCGAAGCCACTTGAATCACCAACACTGACACATTTTTCAAGTTTTATTCAACAGATATGACTAATCCTTAGTTAACAACAGAGAGTTATTGTGCCACAAAAGGCAGTGAGTCCACTTTGGCCACTCTTGGCTGTAGGAAAACATTTCCTGGCGGCTCTAGATGAGATCAATATTCCCCATTGTGACCCCTGCGTTTTGAAGAGGTAGCAAACATCGCGACAGTAAAAGGTAATTTGTGCCAGTCCAAAGAGCCCCACAACGACAGAATCAACAAGCACTCACTAATGAGTGCTGCCTTCTCGTCCTTGCTCCAGTGTTCGCAAAACACAGCTGCTTGTTCCATTACTTAAACCACTACTCTGTCTTGAATCACGCTGTGGTGGAACATCGAGATCATCTGCCCCTCGTAATACAGTTGTTCTACTATTTTATGCGATTTTAAATTTCAGTGGTTAGCACGAATCTGTACTAATATAATAAAGCTGAAGGGTTTGTGTGTTTAAACGCGCTAATCACTGGAACTACCAGTCGGATTCGAAAAATTATTTTTGTATATGATAGCCTGATTCAAGAGGAATAGTTTAGGCTATGTTAAATTTCGGACAGACCACTCCATTCCCCTCATTTAGGCCCTTTTGCACAAGTCTACACCGTTTCACCGATCTAATAACTTGACGGACATATTGTCGCTAGGCGACAACGACTAACACTGTATCATGATAATCAACGCCGCACCATTGATGGACAGGTTGTCACTAGGCAACAACGATTTACTCTGTATCATGATAGTCCGGTAAAATTTGCTAAAGGACACGCGGGAAAACTGACCGATTGACAATCAAGGATTGTATTGGACTGTAGTATTCTGTATGCTATCGTATGCACAGTTAATATTTCATTTGCGGGGCTTAGACATCGTGGTCATGTTGCCCCGTGTACATGGGTGTGTGTGTGTAGAATGTATGTGATAACCTGCGTTATTGTGATTGTTGCACTAGCATTTGTAAATACGGTATAGAGCTCAATGTTGGTTTGTCTGTTATTTATACAAATCTACACCGTTTCACCGATCTTAACCAACATTTGCATACTTACCGTTTGGAACCCTACAAGTAACACTGTTTACATGAAATTTCGGACAGATCACTCCATTCTCTACATTTAGGCCCTTTGGCACAAATCTACACCGTTTCACCGTTCTGAACCAAAATGAGTATTCTTACCCTTTGGAAACCTGCGAGTAAAACTGTCTACGAGAAATTTCGGACAGATCACTCCATTCCCTGCATTTAGGCCCTTTGGCACAAGTCTACATCGTTTCACCGATCTTAACCACACTTAATGTACTTACCCTTCGAAACCCAGCGGGTAACACTATCCACTTGATATTTTGAACAACTCTCTCCATTCCCTACATTTAGAACAACAGACAAAATGAACTTGAAAACTACGTTTTAAGGTCCAAGAACCATTTATGTCCGTATAGTGTAACTGTAAGAATATTTTAATAAGTCAATTGTTGGCTGGGAATGCGAGCTGCATCACGTTGCTCCTACCAGAATTGCGAAAATAGTTACAACTTGCGCTGCTTATGAATTGGAGTCACTGGGAGTAATTATTGCAAGAAGATTTCTTAGGCCCCGTAAAACAGTTATCATCATGAAAATATTATGCCTCTGTATAAGTGCGATAGTGTTGGTGCAGTACATAGAGGTAATCAGCTGCAATAAGCGTTGGTGCTTTCAAATTTACTTTCATTTATTCAGATCCTTATCCTTGGGCGGTATGTGGCGATAAATGGCACTATTGCTTCTTCAGGAGCTCGGGACAGCCGAAGTTTTCCAAAGTGCTCTGATTATTTTCCTATGGAACTATGTGACAAAAGACGACACGATTGATCTCTACTTTTCCAACAGCCAATGAGATATAGGCCCTAGGCAGTGTCTTTTATGTCACATACTCCTCTTTCTAATCATAATTTTCAATTCGTTTGTAAATTACATGTGTCAGTACTGTAGTTAGCAAATGGCCGTTTCCCTATTCATTATTGCCATTATCATTACGGGAAAATGACCGGAATGTTACGTCCATTATACTGTACTGTGCCCGTTTAGACCGGAGTCCGCACGACCACATATGCATTTTACCAATAATCAGTCAGCACGAGAATCAAAATATCCCGGAGCGCCAGATGGGTTAAAGCAAATCGCAAAAACGACATCAAATTTATAAAAATGCTTTACTGATTTTTGGCTCAATGCAACAATAAGGATAGAAGGAGATTTAATTGGGTGAAACACATCTGGTAAAATTATCTCAGTTTATTTAAAGTTAAAATCTGACTGCAAGAATGCTCAAAGCAGCATCATCCACGTGTGGCGATCCACACTCTTATTTACACACAATATACAGAAATCTTCCAAACACATTTGACAATCTTTTTGGAAACACAAGTCCGATTAATAGTCCTGTGGACTGTGTTCCAAAATTATTAACATTTAATTCCAGTGCAAAATGAATTGTCCATACTGGAAATAACGTAGATCATTGTTTAACTATTTACATGATATTAACACTCGTAGAATAAATGTTTATAGAATTTCTTAAACTTTCACTTGTTTTCCAGTTTTCAAAAATTACATCGTCGAAAATATTATCATCATCGTAGCAACACAAATTATTAACACATATTAATAACATCTGAAAAGTATTTGACCTTGAGCATAGCATCGAAGAACTGTGCGAAGCACAACAACAATTAATTGTTCTCCTGACATTAAACATTCGAGAAGTGACTCGATTATGAACTTCAAGTTCCAAACAAAATATATGATTTCTGAATCATCAACTTGATCAATAAATGGTTGAACCATTCAACTATTAGATTTCCCACTTGGGAACAATATTATAAAAAATATTTATATTTATGGCCATTTCTAGCAACTTTTACAACTTGCAATTCTTCGACAGAATGCGGAAATTAGAATTGTAGTTTTATAATGAATTCATTTAGTTTATGGCACTAGGATTGAAAATATCCTTCAAATTATTCGTGGTTAAAGAATTATTTTAAATTGGCAGTGGCCCATTCTATCATTTGTGTAAGAACACAATATTACAATAACAACAACAACAACGGCAAAGGTCTTCCTCTGAAGAAGAATAAACTACTATCATGACAAATCCGGGTTCTAGCAAAATCAAAGTCTAAATGGAATTCGTAAACAAGGTTGAAATAAGAACTGATGGTTTCAAAGAAATAACCTTCGGGTTATTCATACGACGAAATGTGTGGCTCCACTACTCCTACTATAAACCTGAGCCATCGAACCTGCTATTTGATTGATGCTCGAAAAAACCTTCATTCCTGCGACTTAACATGCGCACCTGGGAATGGCATCTCAACTACTCCACACACATAAATTATCTTCCCAAAATTTATACAATAAATCAAGCCTCTGCTTGTTATCAACACTGGAAGATTAATAAACTTACAAGTTTATTTTATTTTACCATTCAATTCAACCCGTGAATTTACCATACTTATGAAAAGCTTCATTTCACTTTCGAGTGTATTTACGTCATGATTTTATATAAATACAAAAATATCCTATTTGATACAAATATCAATTGCTTCCCGTTTCATGCCTCTCCGTGTTATATGAAACATATACTTTGCTCATAGCAAATATCAACTGTTCAACCAGAACTGAAATGTTGGTTGAATGCGGGCTTGCGCTAACCACTCTCCTTCGGAAAATCTCCTGTTCCAAACTAGAAATGTTTAAACTACTTCATAGGCTCTTTCTCAATACATATGATTATTAGAAAATATAATATCCAAGAATTATTTAGAAAAATAATAAAAATTATTATTATTATTATTAGTGGATTATTATTATTATTATTATTTCAAATATGTTTAATTATCATCTCATTATGTGAGAATCCACATGTTCGAACCTTCGAATATGGAAAAAATATTCATTCCTCAACAAAAATAATTTTTTAACTTTTACAGTTACATCGGCTGATTACCGTGATTTCCCAAAAATATGAAAAATTCAAATAAATGCTCGAAATGCTCGGTCATCGATCCTAAACTGTTCTGAGTGCTGAAAATGCTCAGAATAACTCTAATAAGTCTTGCGTAAATCATTACAAGCTTTAAATACGACGAAAAAAATGTGTTGGTCATCTGCAGAAAAATAGTTTGTTCCAATTAGCTAAGCATAATATAATTCAAATGTGGCTTACATTTCTTGATGGTCTTGAAGTGTAGTAAACCTGGTCTGTACCAGATTTATCCGTAGACATGCCCTATCGGACAAGCACGTATAATCCTTGTATCGGCCGCCATTGTAGACCCACAAATCGTCTAGTCAGACATAGTGGTAGTATCTTTCGACGTTTTAATAAACTGTGGTTCCATTTTAATATGAGCTTCTAACAAAGCCATAACAGTTTGTTGAAATAGGGTCAGATCTAAGTGATCTCTTCTTAAATATGTCAGTTGTAACATAACTCACTGTAATCTCATCAGTACAAGAAAAACGTTGACAGTCTAAGCAATTAACGGCTGTTCTGAAGATCGTTCCCTGGGCATGGTTTATTAATATCACCATCTGCCATGCGCTAGACAACTTGCAGTTTCCCTTGCGTAGACTAATGAACGCCACCGTTATAGACTAGTCTTCAGTGTACTGACGGATCGAAGTGGTTAAATAGTTACAAAAATGAAAACTGACTTTAAATGGATCTAAACATCCAAGTATTAAGTTACTAATGGACTGTGACAAAATACTATTTTCTAGACCAAGTCTAGCATATGTCCTTTTGAAATATAAATATTTCCACCAATGTCTGTAGAAATCAATCACCTCAGTGATTCTCCTCACCAGAAACTTACCAAGTTCCAACTCGTTTGCGCAGCACTTCTCGTGACTATCACGATTTGAAAAGTACTTCTGCGTAGATACGGCAACCATGTGCCTTGGCTCAGCGTAGACGCAACTTGCGCTGCAAGTGCTTGTGATGAAGTGAGCTAACTATGCCTGCTCCAGCTGGCTTTTATACAAAACGGTCAGGGTCACGCGTCATCGCCTGATATCTAGAAATCCTCATATCTCTTGAATCCCTGGTCCGATTTACTTGATACTAATTGCGTTCTCTTCCATTTGGCCGTGCCAGTAATCTGATCCCAGTCTCAAGTCTCTGCTCCATGGTTAACTATTTAATCAATAAATAGCCTCCACCTCTGCTATGACTCGCTACGTCACTTGCCATCCAACTATCGGTAAAATTCTTCTAAATGCTTCGAGAAGCAATGTAGCGCGATATTCAAATATCTGAACTTTCAAAAGCTGCTACAGTCTTTCCCTTGATATCTAGGTGTCTGAAACTTGGAATACCCATTCCTAGATTTGGGCACAGTACTACTTATCATCCCCACCACCACCACAAAAAGTTGTATTTTTAAAATATATTTTTCTGTTAATTTGAGTATTATATGCCAGTTCCGTAGTAGTATTCATTATCATCCATAAAACAAACAAATCCACCGGGCGATGCCGGGCACTACTGCTAGTATGAAATAAGGCGTGGTAAATAAATAATGAATATATAAATAATAAGTAATACATAATACATGATAAATAATACATAATAAATAATAAGCAACACATATTAAATAATAGTTAATACATAAAAAATAAATAATTCATTCATGCATTTATTCATTCGAGTCAGAAACACTTACAGTCTGAAATTGAATATACAATAAATACATAATATTATATACAAAATTTTAAATTTCAATTTGTTCAAACTATAATAATAAATACCTTATTGCGCACAATATATATGAACGTGGTTCTTACGATCAATTATTAGTACAAAATGTTGTGAGGGATTCTACCCTCACATGATAGTACGTGATATCGTTCACATGGGCTGTCGCATCTTTGCACCTATACTCAGGACGTGGTTTGCGAATTTTCTTCGTTCGACATATACGGTGGTAAAAAACCGTGCACCGATATTCGAATCATAACGTGCCTCAACTGATAACCACTATGCGTCCATGCACGGTTAGTCATCATCACATCGCACGGGTAGAAATCCTCCCATATGCTAATCTTCTTCTAATGAAGCTCTTATAGAAGTTCGTTATATGCTTTAATGGCTGGAAGCAGAAACTTCAAAGGCAACTCCTCCACGAAAATCAATTCTCTAGACAGCTCGTAAACAAGGCGGGATGGAGGATATTTTGACAGGCAAAGCACTCTTTTTAAAAAGGGATGCTTTCGCCTTCTTTATAGTGTGTAAATGCCTCTTTCCGAGGGGTGTCCATATATTTTCGAATTTTCACTATAGCCGCCCAGAAGTTGGCGACCTCTATGGCATTAGGTGTTGCATGTACCAGGTCTTCTAGCGTACATGTTGTTGGGCACAGACTGCACTGAAGCAGATGGTAGGACGTCTGCATTGTTCCACATTCACAAAATGGTGACTCCACATGGAAACCCCATTTCATTAAGTTGCTTTTGCATCTTGTGACACCCGACCGAAGTCTGTTGAGTGATCTCCATGTACTCCATTTCTCTGTGAAACGGGCTGGTAGTTTTTCAGAGGATGGAATTCATTGTCCATGGCAGTAAAACCTTGCCCGCCACAAATTGGTTCGGGATTGTTGTGAAGTCCCGACAAGAGCTTTTGTTGTTCTGAGGAAGCTTTTCGTAGATTTTAGTCGGGGTTTTGCAGGCCGATGTCCAAACAGAGGATGGGCCTCAGAAGTTTCTGCCCTTTTTAGCCTATTTTCATTTATGAAAAAAAAAATAGGCTTATGAGATCACCTTTTGCCCGTGTGTCTGTGTGTGCGTGTGAGTGTGTGATTCGTGTGTGTGTGTGTGTCCCCTAATAAAATCTAAACGGCTGGAGCGATTTCAATGAAATTTGGTGAGTTCAAAGCACTATTCCGGACGACCCCGACCGCGCCCTTCAAATTTTGTTACGTCTCACCAATCCAACATGGCGGCTGTGCGAAATATTTAACCAGCATTCAATATCTCCGAAACTATTACCGATATTACCATGGAATTTTGTATGGTGATTAAGGGAACTACTAGAAGTTCACTTATTTGACCTTTGAAAACCTGGTAACTACAAAACCAACATGGCGGCCAAGCGAATTTGCGACGTTTAAATAGACGTTTCTCGCGATTTAACCGATCAAACACAATGAAACATGGTACAGTATATGTTTATATACATTGTAATGCACCGACATCTAACTTCGTTCAATTATTTACATAACCTCAATATGGCGGCTGTGCGAAATATTTCACCGGCATTCTATATCTCTGAATCTATTACCGGTATCACCCTGAAATTTTGCACGAAGACAAAGGGCACTACTGGAAGTTCATCTATGAGACCTTAAAAAACCGGTTAACTACAAAACGAGCATGGCAGCCAAGCGAAGTTGAAAGTTTTAAATAGACTTTTCTTGCGATTTAATGATCCAAAGTAATAAAACTTGGTACAGCAAATGTTTATACACATTGAAATGCACTGGTATCTAATTTAATTCAATTGTTTACATAACGTCAAGATGGCGGCTGTGTGAATTTTTAGCCTATTTTCAATTTTGAAAAAATAGGCTTATGAGATCACCTTTTGTCCGTGTGTGTGTGCATGTGTGTGTGTGTGTGATTCGTGTGTGTGTCCCCCCCCCCTAATAAAATCTAAACGGCAGGAGCGATTTCAATGAAACTCGGAAAGTTCATAGCACTATTCCCGGCGACCTCGACCGTGCCCTTCAAATTTTGTTACGACTCACCAATCCAACATGGCGGCTGTGCGAAATATTTCACCAGCATTCAATATCTCCGAAACTATTACCGATATTACCCTGACATTTTCTAATGTGATAGAGGGAACTACTATAAGTTCACTTATGTGACTTTTGAAAACCTGGTAACTACAAAACCAACATGGATGCCAAGCGAATTTGCGACTTTTAAATAGACGTTTCTCGCGATTTGACCAACCAAACGCAATGAAACTTGGTACAGTATATGTTTATATACATTGTAATGTACCGACATCTAACTTCGTTCATATGTTCACATAATCACAAGATGGCGGATGTGCGAAATATTTCACCGGCATTCTATATCTCTGAAACTATTAGCGGTATCTCCCTAAAATTTTGTACGAAGATAAAGGGCACTACTGTAAGTCTATCTATAAGACTTTCAAAAACCGGTTAACTACAAAACGAACATGGCGGCCAAGCGAATTTGAAAATTTTAAATAGACCTTTCTCGCGATTTAATGTTCCAAGCGCACTGAAACCTGGTACAGGAAATATTTATACACATTGTAATCCACTGGTATCTAATTTAGTTCAATTGTTTACATAACCTCAAGATGGCGGCAGTGCGAATTTTAAAATTAAGATTTTATTTCTTGTGATGTAGTCATGCGATCGAAGTGAAAGTTTGAATAATGAACCTACGCAATAATTTTCCTTTAATGGTACATGACTCTATGGCCTATACATTTAACAATCCAACATGGCGACCATCCGAAATATTTAGACGATACTGAATATCTACGAATCTATTTTAGCAATCAAACTGATTTTTTTAATGTTCATAGGGGCTATGAACTTAAGTTCACCTATAGGACTTTAAATAACCTGGTGATCACAAATCCAACATGGCGGGGACGCGAATTATAAATATTCACATGGACGTTTCTCGCAATTTAACCATCCGCATGCAGTGAAACTTGGTACAGTAAATCCTTATACGAATTTTAATCCACTGGCATCTAATTTATTTCAATTGTTTCCATAACCTCAAGATGGCAGCTGTGCAAAATTTTAAAATCTCCTTGTTTTTTCTTGTGTCCTAATTATGCGATTGAAGTTTGAATACTACACGTTCACAATAATCTGCATGTAACAGTACATAACTCTAGGACCTACATATATAAAATCCAACATGGCGACCATCCGAAATATTTAGTCGGTTCTCAATATCTACGAATCTATTACAGCAATCAAACAGAAATTGTGTATGTTGATAGTGGCAATTAACATAAGTAGGATATATGAAAATAGGCTGTATAGTTCTTCACGGAACTACTTGTTTAAATTAAGTTTTTGTTTCTTGTGTCGTAATCATGCGATCGAAGTGAAAGTTTGAATAATGAACCTACGCAATAATTTTCCTTTAAAGGTACATGACTCTATGACCTATACATATAACAATCCATCATGGTGACCATCCGGAATATTTTAGACGATTCTCAATATCTACGAATCTACTATAGCAATCAAACTGTTTTTTTTAATGTTCATAGGGGATGTGATAGGGGCTATCCTATAGGACTTTCAATAACCTTGTGATTACAAATCCAACATGGCGGCGACGCGAAGTATACATATTCACATGGTCGTTTCTCGCAATTTAACAATCCAAGTGCAGTGAAACTTGGTACAGTAAATCCTTATACAAATGTTAATCCACTGGCATCTAATTTATTTCAATTGTTTCCATAACCACAAGATGGCAGCTGTGCGAAATTTTAAAATCTCATTTTTACTTCGTCCTAATCATGTGATTGAAGTTTGAGTACTATACGTACACAATAATCTTCATGTAACAGTACATAACTCTAAGCCCTACATATATAAAAGTCCAACATGGTGACCATCCGAAATATTTAGACGGTTCTCAATATCTACGAATCTATTACAGCAATCAAAATGACATTTAGTATGTTGATAGAGGCAATTAACATTAGTAGGATATATGAAAATAGGCTGTATAGTTCTTCACGGAACTACTTGTTTTTCTTCTCATTTTTCGCCGCTTCCTCTCGGCGGATGTCAGGGCGTGCCATACCAGCAAGGGTGTACAGCTTGTCCAGCGAACTAGGCATAAGTCACCCAGTAATAATACGACAAGTAGCCTATCGTTAAGTGCAACATCTACCACTTTGGCATGACTGGATTTGTACCATACTGGGCTTGCGTTTTCTCCGGCGGAGTAACATAACGCAAGAGAAGAGGTTCTCACTGTACTAGGATGTTGTGCCTGTGCCTGTTAACTTCCTTATGATGTTGTTTATTAATAAATATTGCATATTTAGATAATAGATAATAGATGATAAATATTGCATATTTAGATAATAGATAATAGATAATAATAAATCATAAATAATAAACAATAAACAATCAACAATCAACAATTAACAAAAAATAATAAACGATAAACGATAAACAATAAATACACTAACACAAAACAATCCACAATTATTCATTAAAGATATGTGAATATGGTTCCGTAAGATAGATACTCTGCCCGTTTAGACTGAAGTCCAACGACCAATGCATGTTACCGAAAATCAGTTAGCACGAGATTCAAAATATCTCAGGGCGCCATATGGGTGAGTATAAAACAACAAAACAAGATCTAATTTGCTTCACTGATTTTTGGCTCGATGCAGCAATAAGGATAGAAGGGAGATTTGAAAATACCACAATTTCTAAAAAAACACCTCATATTATTTATAGTTAAAATTTACAATTTAAAATTCAAAAATAGCATTAGGATGCATGAAAAATAGAAGTATCAACACTATGAAATTAGAACTAATGCCAAAATATCAGCCCTGTGACATTGTCCAAAAATTTATCAAAAATTATTTACAACTGTAGGTTGTTCAGGGCAAATTTAATCGTCCAGCCTGAATCCTACTTGACTATTTTTACTCGTAGAATATTTACATAGATTAACTAGTTCACTTGTTATCAAAAATCACTTGCTTTTATAAGTTCAATTGTTTAAATAAATTCCTATCACTTTTCCAAGAATCAAAAATTCACATATTACATCGGTGTGTTAATTATCATATCATTGAGTCATCACAAGAAAACAATAAACATTTGACGCACATCTGAGCATCAACAAAACAATTGTTTAAACATTTGAGCTTGGATTCGAAGAACTTCGATCATGAGAATATTTTATTATATCACCTGTTCTCGATCCGATAATTACAATCATGAATAACATGATTCAAAAACTATAAATTCCATTAATTGGACAATTAACCAAAACATATAATCCATCTGACAAACAAATCACAAATTTAATTATTTAAACTTCATCATTCAGATCGTTGTAAAGATCAATCTGACTATTTCCATCATATAACAGTAGTAACAAATATTATCATCCATAAATTATTAATATTCATTTAAATATGAAATATTTACGTTCACAAAATTTAAACATTTTTTAAGTTTTGGAACTCCAATAAGATGAAAATTATCCGTGAGACGGTAGTGGCTGTTTATAAAAAGAAACCAATGACAATATTTCTTCAAGCACCGGCCCATTCCACTAATGTGTCAAAAATTATCTGATCACATTCATATTCGACCAACGGTAAGGTATCGTCAAAAACTAAAGATTTGTTTATAACAAAATCGGGTTATTCAATACAGGGAAATATATGTAGAACACGAGAAAATCATACGTGAAATTTAACCATGATGGTTGCAGGAAATAACCATTGGGATATCTATTTCGAAGAGAGTGCGATTCGTAATTATTATACTTTCATGTATACTTTTCAACATATTTATATAAGCCATCTAACCATCACTATGGTTGATGCTTCACGTAACACCATATTCATTCATGGGATATTATTTCACTATTTGAATGACAAAATTCACCTTTTACTACAAATCATATTATTTCCACAGATTATTATTATTATTATTATTATTATCACACATTAATATTTTTATCAAGCCACCGCTTGTTTTTCCAACCTGAAGCTTCCTAGCTTCTCCAATAAATTTATTGCAAATTTCACCATCACATTAATTCATTTTAGATCGTGTCTACTCTGGTCAACAATATTGTCATATAGTGACATTCCCAAATAATCATTTATTTATAAAAATGCAGGAAAACCCTATTTGATACAGGCTTCTTATATCCCTTTTCCATAACCTTCTGCGTCTTAACATGATTTAATTCTTTAACGCAATTGTAAAATGCTTCATAATTCATTCTATTACTTCAGAATGTGGGCGTGCGTAAAATCACTAGTCATCGGATAAAAACTATCCGAAGTAGCTAATCTGTTTCAAACTTCCAAACTTATTATCCACATAACATGTCATGATTATTAGAAATTACCAAAAATTTTCTTATTATTATAAATAAATCAGAAAATGAAATTATTATTACACTGAAGAAAATGGAAATTGCAACACCCAGAGGGAGAGGTGCTACTTTGCTGCAATTGAACATGCAGGACGAGTGTTCGGTTGTGATTCGATGATTACACTTTCAGGTCCCTCTGACCGCAAGTTTTGACAACAATCAATGCAGGATGTGCCCACCACGGGCTGCAATACATTGATGAATTCGGCGAGGCATGGAGTCAATAAGGCCCTGGATTGCTTCCTGAGGAATTGTGGCCCATTCTTGCTGCACTGCACGGGTCAGTTGTTCCAGACTTGTGGGTGGCTGAGGACGGTTGGCCAGTTGTCGACCCATCATGTCCCACACATGCTCAATAGGACTGAGGTCGGGGATCTGGCGGGCCATTCTAAGGTTGTGATATCGTGGAGAGCTTCTCTGGAGAGGCGTGCAGTGTGAACCCGGGCATTGTCCTGCTGAAACATCCCATTAGCAATGTTCGCCATCATAGGGACAACCACTGGATTGAGACCCTATCAATGTACTGTCGAGCAGTCATAGTGCCCTCAACAAGCACTAATTGTGATTTCACATTAAAGCCAATAGCTCCCCAGTCCATAATGCTTGGTGTTGGCCCTGTGTGCCTCTCGACAATAAGGTCTGGGCGGCCCCTCTCCCCGGTACGTCGACGCACACGATTCCGGCGATCACTGAGGGTAAGACAGAAGCGCGATTCATCACTAAAGACGACCCTATGCCATTCGTCGACCCACGTCGATCGTTCTCGACACCAGGCCAGCCTTACACGTCGCTGTTGTGGGGTCAATGGAACACCTTCTGCAGGAACACGGGATCGTAAGCCAGCTGCACGCAGGCGATTACCAACTGTTTGTTGTGTAACGTGGGGTGTCACAGCTGCTTGAATTTGCGCTGCTGTTGCATGGGGTTCCATCTGGGCCATCCGAATGCTGCGGCGATCCTCTCTCACAGTTGTCTGTCGCGCTGGGCCTGTGCAAGGTCTACGAGTGTGGGTACCTTCATTTGACCACTGCTGCCATACACGTTGTACCGTAGATGCCTGTCGGCCAACACGTGCAGCGACAGTCCTTAGCGATAATACAGCCTCACACAGCCCAATTATCCGAGCCCTCTCAAACGGCGACAGTTGTTGATAGCGTGCTCTTCTCTGTCGTCGAGGCATGTTTGACGGGGAACACTTCACTGCACAGACTGCAAGTCAACTACGCTACACCAGAGTCCGTATACTGGAGTTGATTCCTCCGCGACCAATCATGTTAGGAGACCTGTAGCAACAATCCAATGGGTCTGAAACTTTGATCGTTTACATACCTACATGGCATTGTTCCATACCTTGAAAATCAACACAAACGACCAATGCCTTCATGGTGTTGCAATTTCCATTTTCTTCAGTGTATTATTATCATTGAAAAATTATTATTATTATTATTGTCATCTTCCAAACTGGAATTTCTTTGACAAAACAACTTGAAAACAATCAAGCTCGGCTTCGTAGACGGAAGAAAACTATCAATTCCTATAAAATAACAAGAAGTTCCGTGACGAACTAAAGAGCCTACTTTTCTTAAAATTTAAGATTCATGCCAATCTATATAGACCAATCTAGGAAAATAGCGAAATTAATTTGGTAATATCGAAATTTCTAATTAGTACGAAATATACCTGTAGCATAATAGAGCACTACAGTTGGCAGCCCTGGTGACTGAATATATTGTTAGTTCCATCTCTTAAGGTACAGAATAAAATATTTGGTTGAAGTCCAATGGATAGCATGGACGTTACATGCAGTTAGACATTGGATCTATCAGCGCGCGTAAAATCATGTTGGCAACAATGTCGTGCATGCGTTGGTCAGAAATAATCTGAAATATTATGATCTCTTGTTGTGCCAATTTTGGATGAAATCCATTTGTTAGTATATAAGTTACATGTATTTTAAAATTGGACTTATCAGCAGGCTTAGAGTCATGTTGGCAGCACTAGCGTATATTAGTTTCTCCTAATTAATCTAGAATATTAGGTGTTGGCTTACATACTTTCTGATATATTAATATTTGGGTGAAAAAATAGAGACAGCATTTATTAACAGCTGACAGCCCTGGTGGCTCTTAAGAATACGCTCAGTTATATCTGTTTATGTACACATATTACAAACAAAATTTGGTTAAAATCCAATTGATAGTATAAGAGCTATATGCATTTAAAAATTGGATCTATCAGCAGGCTTAGAATCATTTTGGCAACACTGCCATGCATGGCCTCCTGGAAATTAAAATGAAATGTTATTATCTATACGTGTGCCAATTTTGAAATAGCTCCCATGCATACCTTCCAAGATATCCAACATGGAGCTCAAATTTCAACTGCGGTTCTTCAACAGTTGGTAGCACTGACATAATTTTCAAATATGGGCTTGAGATATTTAGGTGTAGATCTGTACTCATACCAAATTTGGATTCGATTGCTGCTGCCGTTTAGAATTTGATAGGGGGGGGGGGGACACACAGACAGACAGACAGAAATTTGTCCGGATCGATCTCATAAGTCTACTCTTTCCTCATTTTTGCTAAATGTGTAAAGTAGGCTAAAAACTTAAGATCAACAGATGAAAAAATAGAAAAATAAACTAAGATGCTCATGATGTTGTCCATAGCTTCATAACGTAAAATCATGGCCTCTGAACACAGAAAATGTTCAGACATAGGCCTCAATTGCCTCGTAGCTTAGTTTGCCACAGCAAACAAAAAATAGTTGTGTGTTGATATTTCTGTTTAAATGGAGAATTCCAATTACCATAGAAGAAAAAATAATTAAATGTAGCTTGCATTCTTGTAGTACTTGATGATGTCAACCCTCTGGTTGGTTCCAGATTATTTCCATTCTTCAGTCCTATCGGACCCGTACGTAAATCCGTGTATCGACCTCCATTGCTACCCGTAGTTAGTTTAACAGCTCATGACTGTTAGTTCCATAGCTGACATGAAATACTCTTGACTTGCAATGTTCATGACGAAAGTCTCAATAGCGGTTGCTATTAGCATAAAGGGGATTCGATCTCTAAGATCCACGGCAATAAACCAGATGTAACTGCGATACAACTGTGACACATTCAGTAAAATTTGATACTCTGACAATCTTATTTGCTTTGGTTCAGACCTGAAGTTCCTGTCATAACTAATCCTATGGGTCGAGGTTATGCACCTCCCAGACAAGCGTCAAACACGGCTGGTCCCTCATAGGCTAAGTCCTGATATCGGGAAATGGATTTCTCCAGCCCCTCTAAACTCCTACCGGGTGAGATTACGCATCTCTCAAATTGCGTCAGACACAATTGGTCCCGTACGTTGGCTAAGTGGACTGACCAAGCAAGACTGGTATCTGATGAATACTGTGATGTTGTCATGGTTGATCTTTAAGTTACCAAGCCAACAGCTTGTCACTGGTGGAATTGGAAACAACAATTATGTTCCAAAAGAATTAAATATGGCTTGTAGACTACCTCTACCATATGTCCGATGCAGCAAAGAATTGACTAAGTGTCAACTGCATGTTGAAGTCTAACGCTCGAATTCGCTTCACAAAAATATTCAATGTTTCACAGTGCGTGAAACTTTCTAACAATTTGACCACTACTTGGTCCGAAGATTTACAACACTTTGCGTAGAGTAACTGGTTACTAGCACTTGAAGATAATAATGCGACCATGCGCTGCGAAGAAGTGATAGCGACCGTGCGCTGCGAAGATGTGTGGTGATAGCGACCATGCGCTGCGAAGAAGTGATAGTGACCGTGCGCTGCGAAGATGTGTGGTATTGAGCTTTTTTTTTTTTTTTTTTTTTCGGGGGGGGGGGGCCGAAAAGGTACCCGCACCCCCCGCGTGGCACCCGACCTTACTACTGGTGCCTCCGACATGCAGTTAATCTACGATAGTAGAAGAGATAGCATAGGGGATTGGATAAAGGAATGTCTTTTAGGACTTAGTGCCTGTCCCATCGCGGTCGCGATCTACCAGGCATAATGGATAGGTATTAACATTGGTATATGTTTATATATGAGCACATATAAATATGTACTCATATATAAGGGTAACTGTCTCATATATAAGGGTAAGCTCACTAAGAAGATTTTCAATATCGTGAATGCAAGTAAATTAAAGACCAGTTGGATTAAAGAAGTACATGAAGACATGGAATTACTTAAAATCTCTGAAGACGACATTAAGGACAGAGAACAATTTAGAAATAAAATCAGAAACACGAAAATTGTACAAGTTTCAAGGAAAGATACATCAGGGAAAAAATGGACAGAGGAAAGGAAGAAAAAGCACAGTGAACTAATGAAGAGGTTTTGGGAAGAAAAGAAGAGAGGAAAAGGAAGTGAAGCTGTGATTGGCTCAAGTTCTCACGCTCTCCTGAAGGGGAATAATCGGAAATAATAATAATATAAGGGTAAGATTGTAGGGCCAGGGAAAACCGCATAGGCAGAAAGGAAAGATTGCCTACACGTAAAACCTGGCGGCTTGGTTATTGCCACATGCAAGGATAATGTGGGTATGGAAATGAGTAGGTATGTTAGTTGGGAGAAGGTATCATGCACCAGATCCATGTCCGTCTTCTCGCCAGTTTTGTCTCCGGGGAATCAGATAGAACTCGGCACTGCTGGGATCAGCGCGGGCCTTGCCGGCTACCGAGCAATGGTACAAGGATCCGGAGAACCTGCGCCACTACCCGATCTCCATGGGGTCCCTGGTACCGAGCCTCCGTCGCCGGAGAGTGGAGGGGGGGCCTCGCCTGCCGAAACAGGGGCCTAGTGGGCGGTCCATGGGAACGAGCCACCTTCCTCTCTGCTCTTGCCATGGACCTGTAGACGGGGCAACTGCGATGGGATGACGGATGGTCACCCATGCAGTTGGCGCACACCGGCGCGTCCCGCGGCACCGTGCAGCCGGTGTGGTGGTGGCCACCTGAGCACCGGTTACAACGGACTGGAGAGCCGCAGGATCCCTGGGAGTGGCCCCATCTCAGACAGCGAAAACACTGTAAAAGCTGGCCTGAGTGGGGCCTCATATTACCTGGCTGGTGCGGCTGTTCCTGGCTGCGGCTGGTGGCCTCGCATCGTCCTGGTTCCCCTTCCTGGGGGCGCTGCGGGCGACGGTCCTCTGGGCTGCTGCGCTTCTTCTTCTTCCGCTGCTTTGGGGCCGTCCTGGTGGCCCCGGCCGTCTCTGGTGTCCCCTTCCTGGCGGTGGTGGCGGGCGCGAGTTGCCCCGCTAAAGGCCCCACCTGGGGCTCTGGTCGCTTCTCCTCCTGGATGGCGGGCGCAGGTTGCCCCGCTAAAGGCACCGCCTGAGGTGCTGGTAGAGACGCCTGAGTCATCTTAGAGAAGGTCAGGGAACCCGCCTGGGTCCCGACCTCGTCCAGCGTCGCGACGTCGGTCTGCGTTGAGGCGTCCTTCGGCTTGTCAAGGTTGAAGGCACCTCGGAGTATCTTTGGACACCCCGGCTGGAGTCCAGGCACCACCGCGACCTGCCAATTGGATGACAGCGCTGCGAGGTACGGTTGGTAGGCGCTGATGTCGTGAGGCCTAACCATGACTCCAGTGGGGAGGTAGGCCTCGATGTCCTCATCCTCGTGGTCACGTTCGGCTCCTCCCGTCAAGAACTCGTGGCCTGAGTCCAGGCACTCCTTGATGTCCCGGCACTCGTCTTCCTGGTTGCGGTCTAGTCTGAAATAAACAAACATAGCCCAGGTACTAGGGTCGTTGCTACATGCAAGCTCGGAGCCTGGGGAAGTGGCCCCAGGGCGCCCGTGCGCTGTGTCCGAGCTCACATCGCTCGCCCAGCTGAACCTGGCTTCCGGGCTACTGCTGATGTCCGGTCGCGGGGAGCTAGCCGGTCCTGGCGTCTGATTCTTCTCGGACTCGGCTAGCTCAGAGGGCCCAGGGGAGGCGTCGGTTGACTCGGACCGCATGGACTCCTGCGATATGTCCGAGCTACCTGTGCTCCCCGGGCCGGGAGCTCCTCCAGCGATGCGTGCGCCAGTCGGGATTAGAGGCACCCGCACCTCTTCACAGCGAGGCTTGTGAAGCGTAATACGTCATCACAAAGTCTATATTTTATGATTAAATAGTTCCCGATAGTTTGGAAATTTGGGAAGCACATCATTTTTCTGGCACGAAGAAAAGGAGAAGAATGAACTATATTAGAAAGAAATCGGATCAATAGAAGCCGAGATATTGGCAATTTTGTATTCAGGAATTCCTTCGCTGTGACGACACAGCTTGTGACGTGGCCTCCAGCATGGAACGCCGTGGGAGTATAAATTGGAGCCCAACCAGAGAGATGGGAAACCACAGAAAACCATCTTCAAGGTTGCCGGCAGGGGGATTCGAACCTCCTCGCCTCCCGGATGTGAGCGACTGCCTGCAGCCACGCCGTAACGACCACGGCTAACTCACCTGGTAGGAACTGAGTTACAGCTACTCATAGAAATAACACTGTTCCTTGCGTTAAATATAAGTAGTTACTTTGTTGTTGTTGTTGATTCATTTAGGGACCATCCCAGCATTCGCCTGGACGAGATGGGAAACCACGCAAAACCACTTCCAGGATGGCTGAGGTGGGAATCGAACCCACCTCTTCTCAGTTTTGCCTCACTAGGCTGTGTGTACCCCGTTCCAGCCCTCAACTAGAATTAAATTTCTTGGCACAGCCGGGAATCGAACCCGGGTTTCCACGGTAACAGCCAAGAGTGCTAGCCACTACGCAACGAGGCGGACTTAAGAAGTATCTGCTACTAGCAATTGTGTTAATTGTAACACGTTCCTGCACAGCGCTGACGGTAATGAAATATGTCAACAGAACTCCTTACCTGCAGGCTCGGATCAGCGCAGGTAAACAAACACTAGTCCACCGTGCGAAATCCCTGTGGGATCCCCTAGGTGCTCGCGGCATGGAGTGAAGTCTCCTGGGACAATCATGGGAACAAGAATTGCGCCTCTATTGGCATCATGCATAGCAGGTCGAAAACTACTCCCGCACATCTATTGGTGGAATTCCGCGAATGGTATGAGATGATGATAATTGTTGTTTTAAGGGGCCTAACATCTAGGTTATCGGCCCCCAATGGTTTAGGTGTTAGTGAAAGATGAGATGAGAATGAAAGCTATATCTAATACTAATACTAACTACAGACTTACATACAGTACTAGAAGAAGAAATGGTAAACAAATCAAGGATAAGGCAAATAGAGGACAGGAGGAAAAGAAATGCTCTCAACCCTCGAAGAATGAGGACTGAGGGACTTGGAAGGAAGTAGAGCCATGAAAGGCAGATAGCAAAGGGAAAGAGGAGAGGGCCCACCCCAAAGTCAATGGGAAAAAGGAAAAAAAACGGACCCAGCTAAGGAATCCCTCGGGATCGCCAACTCCCGAACTCACCAGTCGTGAGCCCCTGAGAGTGTATCAATATCCAGGGTGCACCCTAAGTGGTGGGGCTACATACACCCTGCCTCCTTGAGGGCCTTGAGCAGAATGCAGGAGATAACATGAAAAGAAAAAGAAGGCTGACCCCTCGCAGAGGAAGGGTATCAGGAAAGATGAGGCAAGGGCCAAATAAGGCGGGAAAGGAAGAGACTCCCTAGACCTCAGATACCCTAATCCCGTTGGGTCAGAAGAGAACAAGAGTTGACCAAGAGAGGTCGAAAGCAAAGAAGATGGAGAGAAGCCCGGCACAAGTAAGTGGAAGCAATGCCAGACTCAGCTGGGGTCCCATGGTCGCACACCCACGTCCCACTACAGTAGATGTGAGCCCTTGGGTGAATGATATGAGAACTAGCCCTATTCTGTGTACGCCTTGTACGACAGGCAAGGGGTAGTGTGGGTGTATTCCCTCCCACCCACAAGTCGGAAGGTTTAAAGGATAGCCAAGGTCGCCCCTTTTATTCGCCTCGTAGGACTGGCAATGGATACAGTGGGTGTTTATTGAAATGAAGCTTTGATGATTTTTAGCCTACTTTCGATTTTTGCAAAAAATGAAAGTAGACTTATGAGATCAACACAGGGCGAAAAAAGTGTGTCTGTCTGTGTGTGTGTATGTGTGTGTGTGAGTCTGTGTGTGTGTGTGTATGTGTGTGTGTGAGTCTGTGTGTGTGTGTGTGTCTGTGTGTGCGTGAGTGTGTGTACTCTGAATGTCTGTCCCCCCCTATCAATTCGAACACGGTGAATGCGAATTGAACGAAATTTGGTACAAAGGTAGCACTAGCAAAGGACACCTCAGTGTCATGTTTTATATCGCCGCCATCTTTACTAAAACTGAATGGCGGCCACTCAAACGTTCAAAACGTAAAATCAAATAACGACTAACCAAATCATCCGATCTCTACCAAATTTGGTAACAACATACCTTCGTATAGGATGCGTCTTGTGACCAAACTACAAGGTCGTCCGCCATACCATTTCAGGATGGCGGCCGTGCGAATTATGCAAACTTTATAATCCATATCATGGGACCCACCAGTTCCGATTATCGAGCCGAGAATCGTTTTAACTGTTCTAAAGGAAGAGGCACGTTCGAAATTAAAAGTTTATTTTGTAATACTATAGTGCAGACGTGATTTTAAAAAGCTGAGCTGATTCAGTAATAAGACAAGATGGCAGCGGATATCTTGTGCCTGACTTATATTTCACTAATTTGAGTATTGCATGCAATATAGCGTACTGATACAAAATAAATAAACTTTGTATGAAATGCTTTATATATAAATAATATACTCCAGTGGTGAAATCGTTTAGTATAAATCATTATTTGCTAACAAGTTCTATGTAAGTCATTTTATATAGAACGATATTCGTTGACACAATTAGCTCAGTGGTAGAGCGTTAGCCTATCGCTCAAATGCCTATGGTTCAAACCCGATCAGAGCTAGGTTTTTTGCTTAAAATGTTATATGTTTATTGTTTTGTAATGACTCAGATGTTTTAAAATTAAGCGTTATATTGTGCATATTATGGCGTAAAATATATATTTAATTAAAACATAATTCGCCAGCAGATTTACTCGAGACATCTAGCTGCCAAAAAGGTACTTATTAACTTCCAGATTTTATTGAAAAGTTTCTTCTTCTGGCCGCTAGAATGCACTCGCTCTGTTAGGATTATATTGTTCGATATTTCACCACTAGATGTCACGACTAGTCTACGTGGGGCTCCATTGATTACTATACCATTGGCATTCTATGCGCATCGAATTTGAAGAATGACAAGATGATACTACGATATATTTTTATTTTAAAGGGTTTGTAACAGCCTATTTTGCGTTACTTGAAAATGTTATTTGAAGTCTCTGTAGGGTCATGGAAAGATTTGTTAATTCAATTAGGGTTGTGAAAGCCATGCACAACCAGACGTGTAAAGACATGCCTCAACTCAAAGTTGGATGTTGCCCACGGCAGGTCGTATATGTAATAATAATAATAATAATAATAATAATAATTATAATAATTATGTTATTGGTTTTACAT
The DNA here is from genome assembly GCA_946902985.2 of Meconema thalassinum. Lineage (NCBI taxonomy): Eukaryota > Metazoa > Arthropoda > Insecta > Orthoptera > Tettigoniidae > Meconema > Meconema thalassinum. The sequence continues at coordinate 286,362,713 of OX336393.1, read as the reverse complement.
CTCTTTTAACTACTGCTGCTTTTAGAGACACCGGGGTGCCGGAATTTTGGCCCGAAGGGGATCTTTAACGTGCCAGTAAATGTACTGACACGGCTCCCTCGCATTTGTGCACCCTCAAATGCCATCTGACTGCGCCAGGATACGAACCTGCAACCTAGGGCCCAGCAAGCGAGAACGTTACCGCTGAGCCACGCAGCCAGTCCGGTCGATTATGTCTCCAGATCCATGACATTCTTGAGATACTTCTTATCTTTCTTTCTTTCTTTCTTTCTTTCTTTCTTCAATGATGGTAGCAGTTTTTATCTAGGTTGTGGCGTTTGGTAGAGGTAAATTGTTTCTAAGGTCTTCAACAAAGAATAGTTATATTATACTCTTTGATAATAACAACGAGTTATAACTATACTCATACATTTAGGAGAAAGTAGGCTATATGTTCTTTACTGAACATCTTGTTTGAGTATAATTTCCAAGTACATGGACACGAAAACTTACGACAACTATGTTTTGTTAATGACAGTGTGTCCACCTCGTTGCGTAGTGGCTAGCATTCTTGGCTGTCACCGCAGAGGCCCGAGTACGAATCTCGGCTCAGCCAAGAAATTTACTTCTGGTCTGAAAGCCGGAACGGGGTACACTCAGCCTCGTGAGGTAAAACTGAAAAGAGATCGGTTCGATTCCTACCTCAGCCATCCTGGAAGTGGTTTCCCGAGTTAAGTTACTCGACTCGAATCCCGGACGGGATTCCAGTTAAGTTTGTCGCTTAACAATTGTTCGTGGCTAGCATGCTAAGCTAGGTCCTCACAGGTTCTCACGAGTCTGAGTGATATCTATTTCAAATGAAGCGAAGAGTTCAATTGATATATTTATTGGTTCGACTAGTCACTAATACATTTGAAGTTATTTACAAGTGCCGAGACATGGAGCCCGACTGCCAACCAGTTCAGTTGGTTAGTCTTAAGATTACTGAGTTACAAGAGACTGGAGCTCTGTGAGTCCAGGGTTTTATTAGAATTAAACAAGTCACATGTCAATCCCTCTAGGTGGGATACAGTACAGTCTTACTGGCTAGTTACCAGAGTAGAGGGGGACACACATGGAAGGGGCTGGTAGTGGTCTGGAGTAAGGAACATACGTCACGGAAATATCTGGCTGGACTCTGCCAAGCACGAGACTGTGTCTCATCTGAACCCTGAGCTGTTTTGTAATTATTCATAGCATGCTAGGCACAAGGGTATGTGTCATTTGGACCTCGAGTTGTTATTAAATATTATACTGAGAAATGATTCATAGCTGGCAAGGTACGAGTTTGTGCGTCCTCTGGACTTTGAGTTGTTATCAGATTTACACAGCTCGAGTCACTTAGTAATGAGAAATTAGCATACATACTGTCTGTTGAAACTCGGCTGACACTCTTGCAGTAATAATAATAATAATAATAATAATATAGCTTTTAGAAGCTGAAACCATTATTATTGGTGGTTGCGGGTTCTATTCCCGACGAGGAATATAACTCCTCCCCTCTTTCTTTAACGTTACTGCCCTCAGTAACTTTTTCATTTACATTTTTCTTAATTCTAATTTTTACAGATTTACATAATTTATACAGTCTTTTCCTGAACATGATTATAACAATACCTGTTATTAATATCACAAGAATGACATTGGTAGATACGAATATTTTTGTACCGATAGAAGTTATAGGAATTGGTTTTAAGTCCAGTTTCAATTTCTTTACATCTAAATGAGAAATGTGAAACTTAATTTAATTCTTTATTGCAGGTTCATTCTGAATATTTAAGGATGGGAAAGTATGAATGTAATTGGTAGGTTTTTGTTGTAAAGTTATTCCCATACTGGAAATAGGACAAGATTCATTAGAATAAATTACCTGTGGTCCTGAAATCTGTATGGATTTCTGGGATTCTGGGCACGTTTGTAGAATTACTTCTGGATCTTTAGTAAGGAACAGAATGTGTTCCTTGTTTAGGGGTCTAAATATTTTTACATTATTCTTTACAGAAGCAAATTCACATCCTGCAGTGTTTGTTAAATTACAATTTGTGATTCTGGTGTTATAATATAAACACACATAAGTTTGAGTGTTCTTAATACATGGTACAGTGGACCATTTCAAAATTGGACCTTGTAGGTAATATTTTTCAGATGGGACAAGTACAATATTATTAATAGTGGGTATAGGGGTTACATCATATAGTTTGTATAGGTTTCCAGCCGTTATTGGCATGGAGAGAATTATAATTATTTCTTCGTCCAGCATAAGGACTTGAGTCTTTGACAATTTCAGGTTTTCATACTGATGGTATTGATCAGTATGGATCATACTCTGTGTAGGGTAGATTGATATCAAATGTTTGACTATGTTAGTTAAGTCTTTTCTTGAGAACAATTTTACATTTGTCATTTCATGAAATGAGAGACTAATGGTCTCTTGAAACACTCGCATGGTTTCTTGGAATTTGTTGATGCACAGTAACACGTATTGAATGTTTTCTAGTAGATTTATCTTGAAGTCTTCTGTTCGAAGTATACCTTGGATTACCTTCATATTGCCATTAGCATGATTCATTTCATCATAAAATTTTTGAGCAATTGAATTTGTGAATGACACTAGTTTATTTATATGTTTCATTTCATTAGTGCGGCTTTGTTTTAGAATGTCTAATTGACTTTGTAAAATATCTAAATCATCCTGGTCTAGATTGCCAGAGATGAACTTAATTACTTTTCCTAATCCATTTATTAGACCACGTTTAGTTCTATTAGATGTATTAGGTATTAGTTTATTTAATTCCTTTTTTGTATTTTTAGTTATCTCAGTTAGTTTATATATTAATTGCGGAAAGGTATTATTACTTTTTAATAAAAGGCTAGAGACAGTATCATCAATATTTTTGTACGAATCTTTTAAAGTAGTAAGATTGAAATGAAACATGAATTTATGGAAATTATTGATTACTAATACATATCCCATGAGGTCGGCATAAAATCCTGACGTTGTTATGGTTTCGGTATAGATGATGGCATATCATGGTAGGAATATGGGTAGGGAAGAAATTCCTTTTAGGTTTAATGTCACGGAAATTTCTGACATGGGTCTTGCCATTTTTCATTTTGCAGTATACTCGGTTTTCTTCAAGTTTGGTTATTGTGTCTTCATTATATAGGTTTCTGGATTTCCTATTTCTGGTTAGAGGGTCTAGGACATATACAGTTTCACCTATTTGATAGGATTGCTGGAAATTGGAATCTTTTGGTTCGGGTTTACTTTCATTTAAGATTTTCAACTGGTTTCCTTGTCTCTCAATATATTCATTACTTTTTGGAGACGAGGAGACACATTCAGAAGTATCAATATGAATTTGAGCAAATGGGTAGTCGGTTGTTATAGGACCTTGGTTTGATAACTCGTTACGGTGTCTTTCATATTTATTCCTCTGACATAAGTTACACTGATTTACTAGATTTGTAATTTGTTCTTTTAGGTGTGGCCAATAGTACTTGGTTCGAAGGTGTTCAAGCGTTTCTATAATACCATTGTGATGTATTGAATGATAATGTTGAATTAACTGTTTCTGTGTTTCTGGACATTCAATGTCCTCTAAAAATTTAGTTGTTCTGATAATTACTAGCTCTGACGTGAATAATTTCTGACATGTTCTAATGAGTGGGATTTCAAGGGTTAGATCATTAAAGTAAATGGCGTACTTGTTTGAGGTGTCGATTACTTTAAGTAAGTGTTTGTTCAAATTTTGTTGAAGGTTGTCTGCGTTACTATCATAACGTGTCGTGTGTAATTCTTGGTCAGTTTCTGTTCAAGAACCTTGGGGACATTACCATATTTTAAGATAATTTGTTTTCGGTTTTGGATCAAATTACGCTTTGATGTTTTCAGAGTGAAGATAGGATCTTCCTGATTCGAGTGTATGGTTTCATTATCAATTTCGTCTTGATATGTGGCATCTCCGTGGATGGCTACATTCGAGACTGTTTCGTCGTTCACATTTACTTGTATTCTAGAAAGTGTATCTGCAACGTGATTGGTCTTTCCTTTGTCAAAATCAGATTCTTCTAGTTTTGTGTGGGGATATTCTTGAATATCGCCGACTGTAATGGAGTTTATTTCCAGTGGCTGTATAGTGATGTTTTCTAGTGGCTCAACTAAAATCGGTTCCTTAAACTCTTGATTTAATTGTGTTTCTGTGGGGTATATGACTTGGTGGTTTTTGGCATCTAAGAGATACATTTCACCATATTTAAAATTCAGAATATACTCCTCTCCTTTCTCGATGTTGACAAGAATCGCAGTGTTATCTGTATCTACTGCGGGTTGAAAATGATTCACTTGCTTATTACTCGAGTGAAAATGGAATGGTATGTCTTTGTTGGCTAGCGTAACTAGGTTCGATTTATAATCTATCTTCGCACCTAGTTTGACAAAATCAGCTGTGCCAATTAGCGCATCGAGATAATCATGCCATTGCATGACTCGAAAGTCTACGGGAGTGTCAATTTCATATTCTGAAAAGATAGGGAATTGTATGTTTTCTTCGCCTATCGTTTTCGAATGAACTGATTGTATGCAGAACGGTTCTTGGTAAAGATATTCTGCAAAGTGTTCATGTGCGACTGTCGGATTCATTACAGAATTACAAGAACCACTGTCTATTAAAATTTTAAAACCAAATAGAGTGATGAATGATAATTTAGGAGCATTTCTTATGTTATTTAAGTCTTCGCTTGAGATGACTGAGTCAAGCGAAAATCCTGACTTTGTTCGAGATCTTCATTGAATGAGACTGAGGATGGGTGGACTGTGTCGTATTCGAACTCGTATTCGTACGGTTGTGTTTCTTCAAAATATTCTGACGATTGTGCCCCCTGAAAGTAATCTGGTGGTACATAGTCACAATCGTTGGTTTCATCTGCGTGCGCATTTACATTCCCTCGGATGGTGGATACACCAGACATAGGCTTAGGATAACTTTGGTTATTAGGTGTGAAACGTCGGCCTATGTTATTTGGCGTAGGATAAGGACGATTCATTGGTTTAAAGGGTTGTTGGTTCTGAGGTTTGAAAGTCGGTGGGTTCGGACCTTGAAAGGGTCTGAAGTTTGGTGATTGGTTAGGGATTCTGAATTGTTGGTTAGGTTGGTTGGAAAAGGGTCGTGGCTGGGGAAAGTAGTGGCTTTGTGGCCTTGGATATGCAAACGGATTGTGAGCAGTATGGTTTAGTGGTTGTGTCGCTTGATTGAATCTGTTAGGTGATGACTGTGTGAATGGTCTGTGACTGGCATGGTTATTTGGAGGAAGTTTCGGTGTCCCTCTCAATTGATCCATGTAATTCTCGTGTGCTCGGTCATTATCGTAAGTCCTGCAATGTCTCAGTGCGTGGCTTAAATCTGTGACTTGGGCATAGCGCAGATATGCTCGGTACGGCTCTAAGATTCCGGCTTTGAAAGTGTTTAAACTCAGATCGTCTAGCTCTCTTAGTTTGAGCTCTAGGATCTGATCCCTGTAGTTTAATTTGCATAAACTTTTACATTGTAAGACTAGAGCGTCTAGTCTGTCGTGATAATCTGTGTAAGCCTCACTTCTCTTTTGGAAGCAATTAGAAATTTCTTGAACTAGCAGTCTTTCATCTTTTACGTAACCAAATTTCCTGATCAGTTTTTCTTTAAATTTCTCATAACTAGAGTTTGCATCCAGATCTAAAATAGTACTAGCTTCTCCTTTTAGTTTCGATTTGACAACATTAAATAAAAAATCATTAATGATGTTAGCGTTGGGAACTGCATTGGCTCTCCTGTGAGTATTTAAGAAACTATCACATCTTGCGAGAAAGTAGTCTAGACTGCAAGACGTACTTCCATTAAATTCGGGTAGCAATTGTATTTGAGCGTACTCGAATTTTGATAGCAATTCTGTCTCAGGCATTGAGATTTATTATAATTAATTAATTAATTAATTGGCTAGTTAATTGAATAATTGAAAATTATTAACTTATTTATTATTATTATTAAGTTGAAAGGCAAGCCTCCGTGGCTTAGGCGGCAGCACGCCGGCCTCTCACCGCTGAGTCCGTGGTTCAAATCCCGGTCACTCCATGTGAGATCTGTGCTGGACAAAACGGAGGCAGACAGGTTTTTCTCCGGGTACTCCGGTTTTCCCTGTCAAAATTTCATTCCAGCAACACTCTCCACCATCATTTCATTTCATTTGTCATTCATTTAATCATTGCCCCAGAGGAGTGCGTCAGGCCTCGGCAGCCGGCACAGTTCATATCCTCGCCGCTTAGATGGGGGCTTCATTCATTCCATTCCTGACCCAGTCGGAGCCTGGAAGCAGGCTGTGGATTTTCATTTTCATTAAGTTGAAAGATTAATGATATGTGGATATCCCGTTTAGATTCTCCACAATATAAGCTAGTAAAATGATATTTATTCTGAAATGAGAATGATGATTGATGATGATGTTTTTGTTTATATAAAAAAGGTTTAGTTTCAATATTAATTCAAAAAGGGGATAAAAAGTGTAAGGTCCGCTAAATCAGAACGCACTTTGATTATTCTTTTTGAAAGGCACAAATAGTTATTATTATGTATTAATTATTTGTTTTAATTTATTAATTTAATTCAAACGAAATAACAAAGCAAACTCTGCTAGTCAAAGTTTACCGTAATTTGCTTCCGATTGAAAGGCAAGAATGTATTATTTAAATTTTTATTTTACAAGTATTAGTTCAAAATGAAATTGGAAAAGCGACGTATCTTTCGATCAAGCTAAATCCTATTTCATTTGAAAGGCAAAACAAATTTATTATTATCTTGGTATCTATGTTTTTAATTCAAAAGAAAATAGTGATAGGCGAAAACCCCGTTTAGATTTACACAAACTCACTCCTCTTTTGAAAGGGCTAAATGAATTTATTATTATTGCTCTTGTATCAGTTAAGTTAAGAATGAACCATGCTGTTGGTAGCAATATCTAGGCAGTACAAATAAGGTATTTCAAATGTAACTTACAGGCAGGAAATGATGATCAGCTTGGACTGCATCTTCCTTGGTCTGTAGTTGTAGTCGGTTGGTTTTTCTTCTGCGATGTCGAGCGAGCGAGCCCCTTTTCAGAGTGTCGGTGCGCACGCACAGCAGCAACGTACGGCGATTGGCTGTAGTCGAAAGGCGCTGCCTCGATCATTGGATTCTTGGAGCGTTGTCGGCTTACTTCCTCTCGTTCCGTAGTCGGTTGGTTCTCTTCGGCAACGTCGAGCGATCGAAAGGCCCCCAGTGGAGTTGTCGGTACACTCGTACGGCGATGGCGGTTGGTTGCTGCGAAAGGCGCTGCTGGAGCGTTGTCTGCGAGCTTCCTTCCTTCAAGCTGGCGAAGTTGGTTATGGTTGAAAGGCCTCCAGTGAGGTTGTCAGTTCCACTCCTAACTAGCTGGCTGGTTCAAAAGAAATAGATTACTTCAGTAGTTTTCGGGAAGATAACTGGCTTTGCTGGACGAGTGACGAAAGGCGATTCTGGACCGTTGTCTGAACACTTCATCCAACTAGCACGTAGATCTAGTGGCGATCATTTATCTATCTCGGACGGCAGGCCCCCAGTTAAGTTACTCGACTCGAATCCCGGACGGGATTCCAGTTAAGTTTGTCGCTTAACAATTGTTCGTGGCTAGCATGCTAAGCTAGGTCCTCACAGGTTCTCACGAGTCTGAGAGATATCTATTTCAAATGAAGCGAAGAGTTCAATTGATATATTTATTGGTTCGACTAGTCACTAATACATTTGAAGTTATTTACAAGTGCCGAGGCATGGAGCCCGACTGCCAACCAGTTCAGTTGGTTAGTCTTAAGATTACTGAGTTACAAGAGACTGGAGCTCTGTGAGTCCAGGGTTTTATTAGAATTAAACAAGTCACATGTCAATCCCTCTAGGTGGGATACAGTACAATCTTACTGGCTAGTTATCAGAGTAGAGGGGGACACACATGGAAGGGGCTGGTAGTGGTCTGGAGTAAGGAACATACGTCACGGAAATATCTGGCTGGACTCTGCCAAGCACGAGACTGTGTCTCATCTGAACCCTGAGCTGTTTTGTAATTATTCATAGCATGCTAGGCACAAGGGTATGTGTCATTTGGACCTCGAGTTGTTATTAAATATTATACTGAGAAATGATTCATAGCTGGCAAGGCACGAGTTTGTGCGTCCTCTGGACTTTGAGTTGTTATCAGATTATGCACAGCTCGAGTCACTTGGTATTGAGAAATTAGCATACATACTGTTTGTTGAAACTCGGCTGACACTCTTGCAGTAATGATAATAATAATATAGCTTTTAGAAGCTGAAACCATTAATATTGGTGGTTGCGGGTTCTATTCCCGACGAGGAATATAACTCCCGTACTTCTACTCCAGGCAAATGCTGGGATGGTACCTAACTTAAGAACCTGGCCGCTTCATACCCAAATCCTACCTAAATTAAAAATACACACACTGGTACAGACATCACAGTGACAACAGTTATCAGACAAATACACTAGGATTCATGACCATGATGTCGCAAAGCCCCTAAGATAATCAACAACAACAACATAATGACAAAGTTAGTGTGGGATGGTGGAAGGAGGAGGATATCATATACTGCTCATATACACATATAGTAGCCTCATTGCAGGTAGCCACATACATTTCCCAAATTGTCACCTCACAACCATCACATTTACTCATACTCCGTTTCAACCTGCACGGTACTGTCAAGTTGCTAGCTTTGCACTCGCTACCTTCTGGCTAGAGCGGAGGTGTCCATACAGCACGCCGGCTACACGCCAGCTGCACGGCAGTGTGCTTCTGGCGCGGACGGCCTTGCAGAGATAGTGGGGGAAGACTATATCTTCTCTTCCTCGCTTTTCCGTCTCAATCCCTCCTGTACTGCTCTCGCGCTGTTGAGGTTGAACGTCTAATGGGATTCAGTATATTGTAAAAATGAAAACAAATTGAAGAAAAAAAAAAAAAACAGGGGGAAAAAATGACCGAAATTACAATGCCTTAAACATTGGTGGCTGGTGCAGAAAAGCAGTTGTGTGCTGTAACACTTCCCACCTCCAAAATATGAAGAAAAAAATAGAAGCATTTAGAACAACATTCGCTCTGAAACACTAGGTGTGAGCGCGCAAAAACTGAACTTCTCAGTTTTACCAAAAGCATTAAAATGAAACCAAAAACGCTGCAATGCAAAAAAATCATGTTATTTTTCTACAGTGAAATTTACAAACTAGAATTTTGTAATTAAAGAAAATCACAATATTATATCCTTATTTTAACAACATTAAAATATTTTTTTTTTAGATTATCGAATTAAAAATGTGGCTATAGAATAGGTAAATTGGAAGATAAAAAAAAGACCTTACGGTGGGAACAGCCGATGGCTACCTCAAATATTTACCCTCGTTTGCTTTGAGCGATTCCCTCTTAAATGCTACCGCAGACTCCAGAGGGTGCCACCTGCCACGTTCTTATTTCGTGCAGCCAGTGCTGCCTCTCTGTGTTTGATGCAGAATAGCTGTGAAGTCTCGGCTCTGGTCTTGGCTGTTATCCCAACAGCACAACGGAAAGGTTGGACACGCATGCGCAAAAGGCAGAGTCCATGTTTGCTGGCTGTAAACCTAGAAATTCTCGCAGAGCTGCGATCTACACAGCCAGTGCCGGACGTGGAGTGGAACGCATGACTATAGAGCATGCAGCATTTAGAAAAGACTGGGGGTCTTATGGTCTTTTACTTTTAACGGAAACCCCCCTACACTGCACAGTGGGTCAAAATCGAAATCTAGGAGGACAAAATTATTTATTTTCATAATTAAAAAATCAAAATTTATTACTTCTACAGCATTCTCATATAATTGCCGCTCACTATTCTGGGATATAAACGCATCTTAGTGTAAATCTGTCAACACTGTTCGAGGAGTCTGAATTGGAGGGTGAATGTAAGTGGCTGTGGTTTGGTTGTCTTTGTGGTTAGTGTGATGCTTTAAGATGGAACATGCAGCTGAAGGTATGATCTTTGTAACGTGTTTCAGTTATTAATGGGCCTAATTGTTACGTAATTTTAGCTATATTTTGCATTATATAATCTGTCTGTTAGGTAGTCAGCCCGAAGGCTGGTTGGATCCTCAAAAGGCACCGCCGTTAGGTTATGTGGGTAGATACCCACAAAAACCCAAGGCAGCGCTATATTGAGGCGTACTAGGCAAAAAGAGGAGTGAGGTAGTTTGCCATTGCTTTCCTCACTGAGTCAGTACAACAGTACTAACCCTATGAGTAGAACCTTTCACAGCATCCACAGGCACTGATTGTGCCCTGAATGTCATTACTAAGCACCACCCATACCTCAGTAGCCTCCATATAATCACAGCCATGAGTGAGACTGAGACATCGGTGAAAAGCCACATTTTACTCTAGCCTGTGCCAACAGATAAATGCAAATGTACTGCATTCATCAAGAGACGGCAAACAGGCCCCATTATATAATAATTAACTATTATTTTTAAAATTAAAATTTCACTTAGATTTTTAGTATGTCGCGTCACTCTGCGTCACTATCTACTTAATGTTAAAATGTAGATAAAGTTCTGTAGTTTACGCCTGTTATAAGATTTTTTGCATCTTTTTGCAACTTAGTTATTTTACGTTTTAGAAAATGCCGCGCAACCAGTTCTCACACGTTTACAACTGTTTGAAGCACTGGGTTCGACGATTATGTCAAAAGTGGACCTTTGTGACTTTGTTAAAAGTAAATCAGGGGTAGAAAATTGTTCTGAAGAGATAACTGAATGCTGTATCCAACTCCTAGTCATAGACAATTTCTTGCATGTGTAGACGTAGCTTAAAAAAAAGGTCTTAATTGATGTTTATTATGAAGTAAACAAATTATATACGTTGCTTTCACTCTAAATTCATGATTAAAACGTAAACATAATTTTGTCCCCCTAGATTTCGATTTTCACCCACTGTGCGCTGGTTTTGTTACCTCACCTTTTATAATGAAGGAACTCTGAACATATATACGGTATGTTTCGTCATAATAGCTTCCTGCAATTATCTGCCAATTGATTATCTTTGTTATTGCATACAAGTATCGTTTATATTACGTCTTAGTAATTTAAAAATTTTCGAGGTTATCACGCTGGAAAGAAGAGCCTTGGCCTGTGCTGCATGCTCGCCCGGAGTGGAGCACGTGCTAAGTTCCGTCGGCAACATAAGTTCTGAAGCACTGCCCGTCATTGGTGTTATTGTTGTGTGTCTGTTTTATTTTCTGTTCGATCGAATCAGGGCTGGCGACAGTTGGGTTCGAACCCGCTATTTCCCGAATGCAAGCTCCCAGCTGCGCACCCCTAACCGCACGGCTAACTCACTACAATATTACAAATATTAATCTAAACAAAACAAGAATAAAATTTAAAGAAACTAAATTATAGCCTAACTAATAACAGAAAAGATGATGATCAACAATATTGCTGACGTAAAAATTGTTAACATCGTCAGCATACGATACATCCGAGAAGGAAGGAAGGGTTGTGCTCTCGACATCTGTCAATCAGTAATGCGTCATATCACAACGAAATGCAAGTCGTTATTGGTTCTCTTCGCGTACGGTAGGTGTTAACGGATTGGACCAGTATCCTTAATACTGGTCCAATCCGTTAGCACCTACAAAACTGCTCCTTCCTGGGCGTGTTCTATTTCAGGTAGTTGCTAGGATTCTGTTGTCTCGCTAACTTATGAAAGCGCAGTACTCGAAGCGGGTGAACATAACGTATGACGTGAGCGCTACCTCTGCCTAGAGTTAGCAACACTGTCGCCATAAGGCTCCACAGTCTTTTCTAGACGCTGGATGCATACCTCGTGGTGTGGGGAGTTGAAATATTTCCTATTCTTTAACTGACGTCTTTATTAACTCCCTGCACTAGATTGTAGATAATATTATTAAAGTAATTTAGTTTGCAAATAAAACAATGTTCTGCAGCACATCATCACATAAGGTGCAGCAACCCCTGGCCTTAAATAAGTTTCATGATACCTTATCAGTATTTCTGACTGTTTTAATGCTTAGCACGTGATCTGCAAGTACTGGAACGCGGAGAAACACGCGAAACACAATGTAGATGTGTTGGACAACCAACGCATTGGACGAACAGCTTCTTTGTTCGTTTGTTTGTTTGCTTGTTTGTTTACATTACGTCCGGTGTGCTAGCGATCCCAACTTGACTCGGTCAGGCGCGGCGAAGAGCTGTCGCAGCGCCGGCAGTCAGCCCAGCCAAGAGAGGCCAGAGCCAGCCTGCCGGCGTGTGGCACAGCATTGCTAGCACTCCGAGCGTGCAAAGGCTGGACGCCCCTGGGCTACAGGGTGGAGGCGCTCTCATTCCAACCACTGATATGTACATTAAACAGGAGTTTGGTCATTCACTGCTCGCTTTTGCACACTTATCACTATGCCACTGTAGCACTGCTAGCATTGAGGTCAATTCCTGGAATCCCCTCAGCGGAGGACTGAGTGCTCAGATGAAATATTTACTCTGCTTATTAGGAACATAATGAAGAGTCGTTTTAACCCCAGTGATAATTAATCCAAGCAGCCAGGGCACTTGGGTCGCAGTTACAACTTGGTCTTCTTCTCTTGGGAGATTAGCTGCATCACAGGGCATTCACAAGTTAGCAGCAAGTTTCCAAGTTTCCACGAGTTGAGGCTGTATCGTGAGCTAACAACTTATCCGAGACTCCTTTCAAATCACAGCAACTTGAGATTGTGGTAATTTATTAGTCCACTTTTCTCAATCTCATGACGAGGATGAGGAGAACTAGAGGAGGAGGAAGAGGATAAGAATAACAAGAAGAAGAATTTTAGGGGCTAGGGACAACACCGGTACAAGTCAACATGTGAAATGGCTTGGATGCATACTCGAGCATAATTGGAACAATGTTATCGAAATTAGATCCCGCATTAAACAAGCAAGAGCTACATTCAAAAATAAACAAGATGTTCAGTAAAGAACATAATAGCCTACTTTCTCCTAAATGCATGGGTATTGTTATAACTCTTTGTCCTTTTCAAGGAGCATAATCGAATGTTGGTTGTAGTAGCTTGTTGAAATACAACGTGCTCTAGGGATATTAAACATGAATATGAGGTGCCCTTTGCTAGTGCTACCTCTGTAAAAAAAATTCATTCAATTCGGTTTCACCGTGTTTGAATTGATTTGGGGAATGGATTTGCACACATACATGGACGCTATTTGCAAACTATTGGACTGATGACCTTGTAGTCAGTCATAAGATGCTTTCCACAAAAAGGCATGTTGTTGCAAAATCCGGTAGAGATCAAATTATTAGGATGGTCGAAATTTGATTTAAGCTTTTAACATTTGGGTGGCCGTCATTCCGTTTCCGTCAAGATGGCGGCGATATAAAACATGACACTGAGGTGCCTTTTGCTAGTGCTACCTCTGTACCAAATTTCGTTCAATTCGGTTTCACCGTGTTTGAATTGATAGGGGGAATCGATTTGCACACATACTTGGCCACCATCTGCAAACTATTGGGCTGATGATCTAGCAGTTTGGTCAGAATATGCTTCCCACATAAAGATTTGTTGTTGCAAAATTTGGTAGAGACTAGATTATTAGGTTGGTCGTAATTACATTTTAGCCTTTAACATTTGGGTGGCCGCGATTACGTTTCCGTCAAGATGGCGGTGATATAAAACATGACACTGAGGTGGCCTTTTCTAGTGCTACCTCTGTACCAAATTTCGTTCCATTCGGTTTCACCGTGTTCGAATTAATAGGGGGAATCGATTTTCACACAAAGATGGCCGCCATACGCAAAATATTAGGCTAATGACCTATTAGTTTTGTCAAAGGATGCTCCCTCCATAATGGTATGTTGATGCAAAATTTGGTAGAGATCGGATGATTAGGTTAATCGTAATTTGATTTAAGCTTTGAATATTTTTGTGGCCGCCATTACGTTTCCGTCAAGATGGCGGCGATATAAAACATGACACTGAGGTGCCCTTTGCTAGTGCTACCTCTGTACCAAATTTCATTCCATTCGGTTTCACCGTGTTCGAATTAATAGGGGTAATCGATTTTGACACAAAGATGGCCGCCATCCGCAAACTATTAGGCTAATGACCTATTAGATTTGTCAAAGGATACTCCCTTCATAAAGGTATGTTGTTGCAAAATTTGGTAGAGATCGGATGATTAGGTTAGTCGTAATTTGATTTAAGCTTTGAACATTTGTGTGGCCACCATTACGTTTCCGTCAAGATGGCGGCAATATAAAACATGACATTGGGTGCCCTTTGCTAGTACTACCTCTGTACCAAATTTCGTTCCATTCGGTTTCACCGTGTTCGAATTAATAGGGGCAATCGATTTTCACACAAAGATGGCCGCCATCCCCAAACTATTAGGCTGATGACCTATTAGTTTGGTCAAAGGATGCTGCCCCCATAAAGGTATGTTGTTGCAAAATTTGGTAGAGATCGGATGATTAGGTTAGTCGTAATTTGATTTAAGCTTTGAACATTTCTGTGGCCGCCATTACGTTTCCGTCAAGATGGCGGCGATATAAAACATGACACTGAGGTGTCCTTTGCTAGTGCTACCTTTGTACCAAATTTCGTTCAATTTGCGCGCACCGTGTTCGAATTGATAGGGGGGGACAGACATTCAGAGTACACACACTCACACACACACACACACACACACACACACACACACACACAGACTCACACACACACATACACACAGACAGACACACTTTTTTCGCCCTGTAGTGATCTCATAAGTCTACTTTCATTTTTTTGCAAAAATCGAAAGTAGGCTAAAAATGAATTAACTACTGTGCAACAGGGACTTGAATATTGCTCTTCGTCTGTGTCTACTGCGGTGTTGCATTTTCTCCATCCTGCTGAGTGGTGCAGAAGCCCGAACCTTCACCCAGAGAAAAAGAATCCAACCTTTCGAGATGTGGTGCTATAGACGCCTGCTCAGAATATGTTGAATCGATAGAGAACGTAACACTGAACTGATCGAATGCCTGCACAAATAACTCGAGGTCTTGCATAACATCAAAAAGACGAAACTTGAATAATATGTTCATAGCATTCGCAATAAAAAATATTAACTGCTTCAGATGATCAATGAAGGAAAAATATGTAGGCAGGAGAGGCGTTCTGTTCAACCCTACCATCTGGTAATGAAAACCAGAACTCCAATGAACGATCTGTGGCTGAGATATAATTAATTTGAACTTGCAATCACCAAATGAGATACCAGAGATCCTTTACGAGCAACATTGTATGACTCAGAGTGACTTTTTTGTGTGCATACCTTAACAAGTAGTTCCGTGAAGAACTATACAGCCTATTTTCATATATCCTACTAATGTTAATTGCCTCTATCAACATACTAAATTTCAGTTTGATTGCTGTAATAGATTCGTAGGTATTGAGAACCGTCTAAATATTTCGGATGGTCGCCATGTTGGACTTTTATATATGTAGGTCATAGAGTTATGTACTGTTACATGAAGATTATTGTGTACGTGTAGTACTCAAACTTCAATCACATGATTAGGGCACAAGGAGTAAAAACGGGAATTTAAAATTTCGCACAGCTGCCATCTTGTGGTTATGGAAACAATTGAAATAGATTAGATGCCAGTGAATTATCATTTTTATAAGGATTTGCTGTACCAAGGTTCACTGCACTTGGATGGTTAAATTGTGAGAAACGACCATGTGAATATTTATGCTTCGCGTCGCCACCATGTTGGATTTGTGATCACCAGGTTATTGAAAGTCCTATAGGTGAACTTATGTTCATAACCCCTATGCACATAAATAGAATCAGTTTGATTGCTGACGTAGATCCGTAGATATTGAGAACCGTCTAAATATTCCGGATGGCTGCCTAGTAGGATTGTTATATGTATAGGCCATAGAGTCATATGCCTCTATAGAGCGTCTCAACCTTAAAAGACAGTATGGGATTAAATGTAGTATTTGCCTCTCATTCGCACTCATATGTCTTGCAGTTAGCTTCGCCCTCTTCTACCCCGGGGATGTTGCCATTTCCCAATAATGCAAAGTGATAAATCGGAGAAAATGTTTGCGTGGTCTTATAGAGAATTTTCCGCTCTTTATGATGTATAATTAAAAGCCATAAATAATTAACACATGGCCCAATTTTCACAATTACGATATTTTAGCGCGAATCTATTTTTATGCACATATAAAACTTATCACGCCATAGCTAATGAACTATTGATCACAACAGATTAAGAATTTATTTTTATATTGCCTGATGTTGATAGAAGATATCCTAATTCTCAGGGCAGTAATTTGTTTCATAATCAGAAAGTTTTTAGCCTACTTTCGATTTTTGCAAAAAATGAAAGTAGACTTATGAGATCAACACAGGGCGAAAAATTGTGTGTCTGTCTGTGTGTGTGTATGTGTGTGTGTGAGTCTGTGTGTGTGTGTGAGTGTGTGTACTCTGAATGTCTGTCCCCCCCCCCCCTATCAATTCGAACACGGTGAAACCGAATTGAACGAAATTTGGTACAGAGATAGCACTAGCAAAGAGCACCTCAGTGTCATACTTTATATCGCCGCCATCTTTACCAAAACAGAATGGCGGCCACTCAAACGTTCAAAACGTAAAATCAATTTACGGCTAAACTAATCATCCGATCTCTACCAAATTTGGTGACAACATACCTTTATATAGGACGCGTCTTTTACCCAAACTTCAAGGTCATCGGCCTTGCTATTTCAGGATGGCGGCCGTGTGAATTATGCAACCATTATAAACAATAGCTTAAGACCTACCAATTCCGATTATCGAGCCTAGGGTGGTTTAAGCTATCCTGAAGTTCGTGATCCGTTATTTATTATAATTTAATATTATAATATTATATTGCATGAGTGGCTTAAAAGAGCTGAGCCGTCTGTGTCACACGACAAGATGGCAGCTGTCCTCATGTGCCTGTCTTATATTTCAGTAGTTTTAGTATGTTGTATGTGATATACCCTACTGATACAATAATATAAACTTTGTATGAAATGATCTATAATGAAGATGTACTGCAGTGACGAAATCGTTTATTTCAAGTCATTATTTGCCAACAGGTTGTATCTAATATATCAGTTAAGAACACGATGATGTTAAGGATATGGTTAGCTCTGGGCTGGGCTGTCACGCAGTAGACTGGGGATCGAATACTGCTACAGTTGACTTTTTTTTCTTGAATTCTTTTACAAATGATGTGCACAAGTTCTTACCACAGATTCTGAATAAAATGTCATTTAGCTCAAAGGGGAGGCTAATGTATACACTCGTTTATTAATAAAATCACAGTCCCAGCATTGCACATAAACAGAAGACATTAGGAAAAGGAGAATAGAAGAACTAGATACACGTTGTCATCAACCACAGCCTTCTTAATGTCTCTGTATGGTGCTGTCCTCTTGTGGGTTATGTGGGTAATATTGTTCCAAACATACCGCTGTGTAAATACCTGGCCTCCTGAAGTATGGCAATTTTGTAATACTGGTAGTTCAACTATTAGCCACGATCGCGCTCCGATTACCTTTAAACACTGCCAGCAGGATCGCCTCCCTCCTGGCTGCTTTAAACTGCCTGCTCATTGAACACCCAGAGGCGTACAAGATTAGTACATTATGCAACGAGCCAACAATGGCCATAATTAAGACATGAGTATTTTTATAAAACGAGCGTATGCGAGTTTTATAATTTCCATACGAGTGTTTTAATTACCATTATAGGGGAGTTGCATACGACTGTTTATGTTCGACGATAATTATAACTTTATTATATGTTTTAACATAAATATTAATAAATATCTGTTCAGTCACTAGAATGTTGTGATCGGGTGCTGCGGTGGGTAGTATATCTCTGTTTCCTAAGCTCTCTGGACAACCGACGCATGCGCTCTGTGTGCTTCAATGCCATATGTTCAGATTGTGCTCCAGTATTCAGTAAAACTGTCACCGAAGTCGTTTCAAAACCACGGGCTGTGTAGAAATTGATTTTGGGGATATTAAGGTACAGTGCCATTTCTTGTCTCAGTTTATTTACGGGAACATATGGACGGTGCAATTTCGGTAATTTATATAGACATTTTGGATTTTGAACGCATGCGCGAAGGTATCCTTATCTAATTGGTCACACAACTGTTTCTTGAGCTCTGATTGGTGGGAGAAACTGTTTCATAATGAAAAATAGTGTTATAATGAGCCTAATTATGATACAGTTTTCTGACACATAATAGTTAGGGTCGAACATAAAAATATTAATTCACTGCTAGGCCGCAGCACCAACCTACTGTGATCGGCGCGGATTTTTAAAGGGGAAAGTACCCAAAACGAAAGATTCTTAAGTTTGCAGGCTGGCTTAATATAGAGATTAACGGACGTGAATGCATTACAATAAGTTAGTAGTTTTGTTATTCAATCATCATAAAGTACATAATATTGATTTTGACACTTACTGGCTAATTATCAATATAAAGGAAAACAAACACTACATGGTGGTAGAGGTGATTGTTTTAGGGATGAGGACAAAGAGTGATAAATATACCCATACATTTAGGAGAAAGTAGGCTATATGTTCTTTGCTGAACATCTTGTTTTTTTCTTAAACGTTACTTGAAAATTATAATGTAGGATGGTATCACAGAAAAGTTGGCTTGCGAGAAACATTTTTGCTATTGACTTAAAGTCGATGACTAACCGAGAAGAAATGTTCATGAACGTTTGACATAGTTTTTAAAACAAACCACAGCTCTTTATCAGATAGCATTCATAAGTTATCGCTCTTAGCGTGAAGTCCCCGCTCACCACTAATTGACGCTGCGAAATTTTGATTTTTCAGGCGGGCTCGTTATCTTCACGACTGCCTTTGATGAGTATAGGAAAAGATTCTGTGCTAGCCCCAGAGCTCAGTGTTATTCAACTTCTTGTGGTGTGAAGTTAAACTGTAAAGTGAAGTGGTCCTTGTATTTTTTTTATAAATTGTGTAAATCATTATTAAGTTATTATTATATTTATTATTGTAATATTCACTATGAATACAGCAACTAGAAAGCGGCGTAGTATTGGCAAATTGCACAGTAGAGAACGGATTATAGTACTGAATATATTTAACTATTTCTTAAAGAACATGAACGGTACCGAGGCAGTTGAAAAAACAGTATATAGAATAAGAAAAGAAAACAAGAAGTCCCGTGACGAACTAAAGAGCCTACTTTTCTTAAAATTTAAGATTCATGCCAATCTATATAGACCTATCTAGAAATATAGCGAAATTAAGTTGGTAATATCGAAATTTCTAATTAGTTCGAAATATACCTGTAGCCTAATAGAGCACTACAGTTGGCAGCCCTGGTGACTGAATATATTGTTAGTTCCATCTCTTAAGATGAAAAAAAAAATCCACAGACGACCGGGTCAGGGAATGGAATGAATGAAGCCCCAACTAGCGGCGAGGATATGAACTGTGCCGAAGCCTGTCGCACTCCCCTGAGGCAATGATGAAATGAATGATAGATGAAATGAAATGATAGTGAAGAGTGTTGCTGGAATGAAATGTTGACAGGGAAAACCGGAGTACCCGGAGAAAATCCTGTCTGCCTCCGTTTTGTCCAGCACAGATCTCACATGGAGTGACCGGGATTTGAATCACGGACCCAGCGGTGAGAGGCCGGCGTGCTACCGCCTAAGCCACGGAGGCTCCCATCTCTTAAGATACAGAATACAATATTTGGTTGAAGTCCAATGGATAGCATGGACGTTACATGCAGTTAGACATTGGATCTATCAGCGGGCGTAAAATCATGTTGGCAACAATTTCATGCATGCGTTGGAAAGAAATAATCTGAAATATTATGATCTTTTGTTGTGCCAATTTTGGATGAAATCCATTTGTTAGTATAGAAGTTACATGGATTTTAAAATTGGACCTATCAAGGGCTTAGAATAATGTTGGCAGCACTGGCGTATATAAGTTACTCCAAATTAATATAGAATGTCAGGTACTATACGTGTGATTAGTTTAAAGCTGTCGGCTTGCATACTTTCTGATATAAGGGTATATGGATAAAAATTGAGAGCATTTATTAACAGTTGGCAGCCCTGGAGGCTCTTAGGAATACGCTCAGTCATATCAGTTTATGTACACATAGCACATACAAAATTTGGTTGAATTCCAATTGATAGTGTAGATGTTATATGCATTTGAAAATTGGACCTATCAGCAGGCTTATAATCATTTTGCCAACACTGGCATGTATGGCCTCCTGGAAATTAAACTGCAATATTATTATCTATACGTGTGCCAATTTTGAAATAGCTCCCATTCATACCTTCCAAGATATCCAACATGGAGCTCAAATTTCAATTGCGATTTTTCAGCAATTGGTAGCACTGACACCATTTTCAAAAATGGCCGTGAGATATTCAGGTATAGATCTTTCCTCCTACCAAATTTTGTTTTGATTGCTCCAGCCGTTTAGGAGTTGATAGGGGGACACACACACAGCCAGACAGACAGAAGGACAGACAGACAGTCACACATTTGCCCGATCTCATAAGTCAACTTTTTCCTCATTTTTGCAAAATGTGAAAAGTAGGCTAATAAGGAAGGTCCTCTGAGAACGCCAGCAAAACAAAACCTAAACGAGCGAATAAACAACAAGTAGTTCCGTGACGAACTAAACAGCCTACTTTTCTTAAAATGTAAGATTCATGCCAATCTATATAGACCTATCAAGTTCCTAATACCAACATTTCTAAGTACTGCAGTTTGAAATACACCTAAAATAATGTAGCCTAATACAGTAACTTACTACAGTTGGCAGCCCTGGTGACTCTGAATATATTCTGAGCTCCCTCTCTTAAGGTATAGAATGCACATTCAAAATTTGGTTGAAGACTAATGGTTAGTACGGACGTTACATGCTGCTTGATATTGGATTTATCAGTGCGCGTAAAATCGTGTTGGGAACAATGTCATGTATGTGATGCTCAGAATTAATCTGAAATAATACGATCTATTATAGCCTAGTGCCAATTGGTAATAATTGTTAGTATAGAAGTTACATTTAATTAAAACTGAAACTATCAGAAAGCTTAGTATCATGCTGGCAGCACTGAGGTATATTAGATACTCCAAATGAATCTAGAAAGTCAGGTACTATACGTGTGCAAAGTTTAGAGCTGAAGGCTTGCATATATTTCTGATATATTGATATTAGGATTAAAAACAACTAGAGAGAACATTTATTAACAGTTGGCAGCCCTGCTGGTTCCTACGAATACGCATAATCATAACTGTTATGGTACACAAAGCACATACGAAATTTGGTTGAAATGCATTTGTTATTATAGAAGTTATATGCATTTAAAAACTTGACCTATCAGCAGGCCTAGAATCGTGTTGGCAGCACTGAAGTATATAAGTTACACCGAACTTGGGCAGAATATTAGGTACTATAAGTGTGCAAAGTTTAGAGCTGTTGGCTTGCATACTTTCTGATATATTGACATTAGGGTTAATCAAATAGAGAGAACATTTATTAACAGTTGGCAGCCCTGCTGCTTCCTACGAATAAGCATAATCATAACTGTTATGGTACACAAAGAGCATACGAAATTTGGTTGAAATCCATTTGTTAGTATAGAAGTTATATGCATTTATAAACTTGACCTATCAGCAGGCTTAGAATCGTGTTGGCAGCACTGATGTATATAAGTTACACCGAACTTGGGTAGAATATCAGGTACTATACGTGTGCAAAGTTTAGAGCTGTTGGCTTGCATACTTCCTGATATATTGACATTAGGGTTGAAACATCGTGAGAGCATTTATTAATAGTTGGCAGCCCTGGTGGCTATTTAGGATATGCACAGTCATATGTGTTGTAGTACACATAGTACATACGAAATTTGGTTGAAATCCAATCGATAATATAGAAGTTACATGCATTTAGAAATTGGACCTACCGGCAGGCTTAGAATCATATTGGCAACACTGGCATGTATGAACTTCAGAAAATTAATCTGGAATGTTATTATTTATACGTGTTCCAATTTTGGAATAGTTCGCCTGCATAACTTCTGAGATATCCGACATAGAGCTGAAATTTCAATTGCGATTTTTCAGCTGTTGATAGCACTGACGTCAATTTCAAATATGGTCGTGATATATTCAAACATTGATCTTTACTCTTACCAAATTTGGTGTTGATAGCTGCAGCCGTTTAGGAGTTGATAGGGGGGACACACACACAGCCAGCCAGACAGACAGAAGGACAGACAGACAGACAGACAGAGAGACAGACACACATTTTCCCGGATCGATCTCATAAGTCTACATTTTCCTCATTTTTGCAAAATGTGAAAAGTAGGCTAATAATAAAGTGTGATGGAATAGTACAAAGCGGAGTCCGTCGCATCGTTCATTCATTGTTCTTTCAAAACATACCACCAACATTAAATATAGTTTTGAGCAGGGCAAACAGTGATGATACACTGCCAAATTTTTCGAGGTCCACTTTAAATAGATTTCTTCTGACATAGGGTTTGAATATGTAAGAAGAGCCAACGAATGTGCCCTGATTGAAAGGGATGATATAATCAGGTGGCGTCATAAATATCTTAAGGACTTGAAAAGATTTAGGAATGAAGGCAAATCTATTGTTTTTACTGACGAGTCTTGGGTGAACATGGGCCACACCGTGACAAAAGAATGGAGAGATACTAAAATTAAAAGTGCTCGTCAGGCAGCAATTGAGGGTGTTAGCACAGGTCTTAGGCGACCTAGGGCTCATGGGTCGAGGTTTGCCTTGGTTCATGCCGGGAATGAACAAGGGTTTGTTAATGGTGCCGAGTTCTTTTCTGTGCCAAAAGAACACGGTAGACGCCCACGATGAAATGACAGGTGAACTGTATGAAAAGTGGTTTGCCGAGCAATTGTTGCCCAATGTTCCCGAAAGATCTATCCTAGTAATAGACAATGCAGGCTATCACAGTCGGAAAAGCGAACTTTTACCTACAACGTCATGGAGAAAAGACCGGATTGTAGACTGGCTCACTCAAAAGGGGATCCCTTTTCGAAATGATATGCTAAAGCGGGAGCTTCTTTTTATTGTAAATCAAAACAGAGAGAGATATGATAAATACTGTACATCATTGACGAGATGGCCCAATCAGCAGGAAAATATGTTCTTCGCTTGCCGCCATACCACTGTGAACTTAATCCCATCAAAATGGTATGCGCGCAAGTGAAGGACTATATAAAATTGAACAACGTCTCATTCAAAAAACAAGACATGAAGACTTTAATTTCGGCTGCATACCACCACGTGACCACACAAAACTGGGCAAACTACGTGAAACACACCGAAAGAATCGAAAGTGAACTGTGGGAAACAGATGAGATTCAAGATGACGAGGATCAATTTTTGATACGCTTGTCATCTTCATAATCATCATCATCTTCATCATCGTCTTCTTCCACTTTCGATGGATCACATACTGGTTCCGATTCGGCTGAAACTGGACCATCCAGGGACACGGAGGAATTTATGGAAGGATTAACACCACTACCAGAGGATAGTGGGCAGGCCTGAAGGTATGTGATATGTTTTTTTTTTTTACTTTCAATTTTCTGATATTATTATATTCGTGGAAAATTTCATATTATAATTTATTATAACCTACTGTATGATATTCTAGAAAATGTAATAGTAGGCCTATAACATATTATAATATTATCATATTCATGAATAATTGAAAATTATAAATTATAATGTCTGCATTAAAATTGCGCTGTGAGGTTTGGTGTACCATATCTAAATTTTGTACCGTTGTTCGCTGCATGGCATGATGTACAGTTATATACAACAAACAAATATTTCGGAAATTTCGAGAGTTTTGCGTAAAACCATGCCTGTATACGAGTTATGTTAACATCATGTGCCTGGCCTTGCAGAAATTATATGCAGCAGATATGGCATCAGCGCGCCCCATTTAATGCGTACTGTCTTTTAAGGTAGAGACGCACTATAAAGGAAAATTATTGCGTAGGTTCATTATTCAAACTTTCACTTCGATCGCATGATTACGACACAAGAAAAATAACTTAATTAAAAAATTCGCACAGCCGCCATCTTGAGGTTTTGTAAACAATTGAACTAAATTACATACCAGTGCATTACAATGTGTATTAAAATTTGCTGTACCAAGTTTCATTGCGTTTAAATCATTAAATCGCGAGAAAAGTCTATTTAAAACATTCAACTTCGCTTGGCCGCCATGTTCGTTTTGTAGTTAACTGGTTTTTGAAAGTCTCATAGATGAACTTCCAGTAGTGCCCTTTATTTACTTGAAACATTTCAGGGTGATACCGGTAATAGTTTCAGAGATATAGAATGCCGGTGAAATATTTCGCACAGCCGCCATATTGAGGTTATGTAAACATTTGAACGAAGTTAGATGTCGGTGCATTACAATGTATATAAACATATACTGTACCAAGTTTCATTGCGTTTGGTTGGTTAAATCTCGAGAAACGTCTACTTAAAAGTCGCAACTTCGCTTGGCCGCCATGTTGGGTTTGTAGTTACCAGGTTTTCAAATGTCACATAAGTGAACTTCTAGTAGTTCCCTTTATGACCATACAGAATTCCAGGGTAATATCGGTAATAGTTTCGGAGATATTGAATGCTGGTGAAATGTTTCGCACAGCCGCCCTGTTGGATTGGTGAGACTAACAAAATTTGAAGGGCACGGTCGGGGTCGCCAGGAATAGTGCTGTGAACTTACCGAGTTTCATTGAAAGCGCTCCAGTCGTTTACATTTTATTAGGGGGGGGGGGGGGCACACACGAATCACTCACACACGCACACACAGACAGACACACGGACAAAAGGTGATCTCATAAGCCTATTTTTTTCAAAAATGAAAATAGGCTAAACATGTGACTTCCTCAAGCGCGAATAGAATCCTCAATCTTGGGGCCATGAGGTGGGCTCTCTAGTAAGTTATTGTTGTTTTAAGGGGAAGAACATCCAGGTCATCTGCCCCTAGTAGACACTCTACCACTGACTTACCAAAGAAGCAACAGTGGAAGACAGTACTTGAGTCAAACTTCAGAAGTTAAACCTCACTGAGAAGGGTTTAATGTCTTATAGACTAGTACCCCGCGGCGCAGCCATGCATGTTAAATCGCTTACTGCGTTAAATCATTCATCACGTCCGCGGCGGGGAGCTGCAGGAAGTTCGGAAATCGAAGGTTCGAATCTCGGCGCTGACAGCGGCTTCCCCGACTGTTTTCACTCTCTTCGGGTTAATGCCGATATAAAAACCCCTCCCGTGTCACTACAGCCCGTGAAGGGCCCAGACCTACCACTGCTCAGCCATTTGGCCTGCAGAGTGTGACTCGACGCGTGGTCAACGTGTCGGTTCCCCTCGGCCGTTAATCTTAGTTTACGTGACCGGGAATGCCGCTATAGTACAGTCCTGCGACGTCTACCCCATCCCTGTCCCTAATAACGCTACACACACTACTATCGCGAACGAAACTTGACTTGTCGTGATATATCGATTTGAATGGCTGCCTGTGATTGGCTGGTTAAAGAAATTTCATTTCTGCTCGTTAGATAGCTCTAGTGTAGCACAGAATACGTCCACAAAAAACTTAGAATAAACCCCTCATTTTATTTTTAGCCTATTTTCAATTTTGAAAAAATAGGCTTATGAGATCACCTTTTGTCCGTGTGTGTGTGCGTGCGTGTGTGTGTGTGTGTGTGTGTGATTCGTGTGTGTGTCCCCCCCTAATAAAATCGAAACGGCTGGAGCGATTTCATTGAAACTCGGTAAGTTCATAGCACTATTCCCGGCGACCTCGACCGTGCCCTTCAAATTTTGTTACGTCTCTCCAATCCAACATGGCGGCTGTGCGAAATACTTCACTAGCATTCAATATCTCCGAAACTATTACCGATATCGCCCTGAAATTGTGTACGGTGATAAAGGGCACTACTAGAAGTTCACCTATGAGACTTTCAAAAACCTGGTGACTACAAAACCAACATGGCGGCCAAGCGAAGTTGAGACATTTAAATAGACTTTTCTCGCGATTTAACTATCTAAATGTAATGAAACTTGGTACAGCAAATGTTTATACACATTGTAATGCACTGGAGTTTAATTTAGTTCAATTGTTTACATAACCTCAAAATGGCGTCTGTGCGAAATATTTCACTGACATTCTATATCTCCGAAACTATTACAGATATCACCCTGAAATTTTGTACGGTGATAGAGGGTACTGATACAGGTATATTTCATAAACCTGTAAAGTACGAAACGAACATGGCGACCAAGCGAATTTAAAATATTTTAATAGACTTTCCTCGTGATTTAACTCTCTGAGCGCAGTGAAATGTGGTACAGTAATTGATTTTGCAGATTGTAATGCACTGCCATCTAATTTAATTCAATTGCTTACATAGCCTCAAGATGGCGGCTGTGCGAAATTTTAAAATTAAGTTTTAATTTCTTGTGTCGTAATCATGCGATCGAAGTGAAAGTTTGAATAATGAACCTAGGCAATAATTGTTCTTGAATGGTACATAACTCTATGGCCTAAACACATAACACTCCTAAATGGTGAGCTCCCGAAATATTTAGACGGTTCTCAATATCTATGAATCTTTTACAGCAACTAAACTGAATTTTTTTATGTTCATAGAGACTATGAACATATGTTCACCTATAGGACTTTCAGGAACCTGGTGAGCACAAATCCAACATGGCGGCGACGCGAAGTATAAATATTTAAATGGACATTTCTCGCGAATTAACTATCCGAGTGCCGTGAAACGTTGCACGTTAAATGCTTATACAACTGTTGATCCACTGGCATCTAATTTATTTCAATGGTTTGCATTATCACAAGATGGCTGCTGTGCGTAATTTTAAAATCTCGTTTATACTTCTTGTTGTCTAATCATGCGATTGAAGTTTGAATACCACACGTACACAATAATCTTAATGTAATATTACAAAAATAAAAATCCAACCTGGCGACCATCTGAAATATTTAGACGGTTCTCAATATCTACGAATCTGTTACAGCAATTAAACTGAAATTTTGTATGTTGATAGAGGCAATTAACATGAGCAGGATATATGAAAATAGGCTGTATAGTTCATCACGGAACTACTTGTTATTACTATGCATTAATTTGAGGATTTGCATAATTTTTAAACGGTATGGACTCTGTCTTGAGGAAATAATTCATGACGAAAATTAATTAAAAATCGAAATAAATCAGAAACCCCTATGGACGTTAAATTGGCAAGGGAAGAGCTAATTGAAGTAGGAGACTTCTGTTACTTAGGAAACACCGGGCGAGTTAGCCGTGGTCGTTACGACATGACTGCTGGCAGTCGCTCACATCCGGGAGGCGAGGAGGTTTGAATCCCCCTGCCGGCAACCTTGAAGATGGTCTTCTGTGGTTTCCCATCTTCCTTCCAGGCAAATGCCGGGGCTGGTCCCTAACTATAGACCACAGTCGCTACCTTCCAACTCCTCGTCCTTACATTCCAACTTCCCTCCCCAACGGTACTTGTAGCTCACCCATTGGGTGTCCGTCTCGAAACAGCTACAAAACTGGCGAGCCGAACATGTCCTCAGACACTCCCGGCACTAAAAGCCATACGCTAAAAAAACTTAGGAAACACAATAACAAGTGATGGACGAAGCCAAGAGGATATAAAAAGTAGGTTGGCTCAGGCAAGGAAAGCATTTCTACAGAAAAGGAATCTGTTGACATCGAATACAGATTTAGGTATTAGGAAGACATTTTTGAAAGCCTTTGTCTGGAGCATGGCGCTCTATGGTAGTGAAACTTGGACTGTTGGCGCAGCGTTTTAAATGTGGTGTTACAGGAGAATGATGAAGATCAGATGGGTAGATAGGGTGACAAATGAAGAGGTATTAAGACGAGTGGAAGAGGAGAGATGTTTCTGGCGACTGCTAATGAAGAGAAGTGATAGGTTGGTAGGAAACATACTAGAAACACAGTAATGGCAAACGTAGTTGTGGAATGAAGAATCGAGGACAAGAATTGTCGGGGTTGACCAAGGTTAAAATATGTTAAACAGATGTAGAGAGGACAGAGAGGCGTGGAGTGTTGCATTAAACCAGTCAAAAGATTGAAGACTCAAACAATGACATGTGTTAATTTATACAAATACTGGATTACGCTTCCAGCAATAAGGTATTTCGTACTTGACTCGTTTTGTTCCATTTCTTTAACATAACAAACCCAAAATGAATACCTGGCTTGGTTTACTTTTCAACTCTTATGTTGACAGAAGTTTCCATTTCATGTTTCCGAGTTCTCTCAAGCTCGTTAGGTTTTAACTCTGGTGAGGACACATCTCGTTAAAAGTTCTTCATTCTATGAAACTCTTTTCTCGGTACAATTTGCATATTTCCGGATGTGTGCCTGATAACGTTACGTTTCTTCCGGCGAACACTTCGAGGTTACATACAGTAAGAAGCGTCTTGTCATCTGGCGAAACATAGGCAATTTCTCTCGTTAAACTCATTTAATGGCTGCCAGACGCCAAGATTTCAGGTTCGATCCAATGACATTAAAGGATGTTAAAATTCAACTGCCTCGAATCATTAGATTTACTAGAACGTTATAGATTTTCTCCAGGGAATACATGTCGGTATTCCAGCGTATATTGAGGGGGTACGGAATTGTTGGTGTTTTAGCCTACTTAAGATTTTTGCAAAAAATTAAAATAGACTTATGAGATCTGTGAGTGTGTGAGTGTGTGAGTCTGTGTGTGAGTGTGTGTACTCTGAATGTCTGTCCCCCCTATCAATTCGAACACGGTGAAACCGAATTGAAAGAAATTTGGTAGAGAGGTAGCACTAGCAACGGGCACCTCAGTGTGATGTGTTATATTGCCGCCAACTTGATGAAAACGAATGGCGGCCACCCAAATGTTCGAAGCCTACATCAAATTACGACTAACCTAATCATCCGATCTCTACCAAATTTTACAACAACATATATTTATATGGCGAGCGTCTTTTGACTAAACTACAAGGTCATCAGCGCAATAGTTTGCAAATGGCGGCCATGTATGTGTGAAAATGGGTTCCCCCTATCAATTCAAACATGGTGAAACCGAATTGGACAAAATTTGATACAGACGTTGCACTAGCAAAGGGCACCTGAGTGTCATGTTTTATATCGCTGCCTTCTTGACGAAAACGTAAAGGTGGCCACCCAAATGTTAAAAGCTTAAATCAAATTACGACCAACCTAACCATCTGATCTCTACCAAATTTTAAAACATTACACCTTTATGTATGAAGAATCTTTTGTATGAACTACAAGATCATCAGCCTAATAATTTGCGGATGGCGGCCATGTATGTGGGCGAATCGATTCCCCCTATCTATTCAAACAATGTGAAACCGAATTGAACGAAATTTGGTACAGAGGTAGACCTAGCAAAAGGCACGTCAGTGTCATGATTTATATTGCCGCCATCTTGACGGAAACGTAATGGCGGCCACCCAAAAGGTTAAAAGCTTAAATCAAATTACGACCGACCTAATCATCTGATCTCTACTAAATTTTACAACAACATAACTTTTTGTGGGAACCATCTTTTGACTGAACTACAAGCTCATCAGCCCAATAGTTTGCAGATAGCGGCCATGTATGTGTGCAAATCGATTCACCATATAAATTCAAACTCGGTGAAACCGAATTGAATGAAATTTTGTACGAGGTAGCGCTATCAAAGGGCACCTCAGTGTCATGTTTTATATCGCCGCCATCATGAGGGAAACGTTAAAGGCGGCCACCCAAATGTTTAAAGCTTAAATCAAATTGCGACTAACCTAATCATCCGATCTCTACCAAATTTTGCAAGAACATATATTTATACGGCATGCGTCTTTTGACAATACCACAAGGTCATCAGCTCAATAGTTTGCAAATGGCGGCCATGTATGTGTGCAAATCGGATCCCCCTATCAATTCAAACACGGTGAAACCGAATTGGACAAAATTTGGTACAGAGGTAGCACTAGCAAATGGCACCTCAGTGTCATGTTTTATATCGCCGCCGTCTTGACGCTAACGTAATGGCGGCCACCCTAATTTTAAAAGCTTAAATCGAATTACGACCAACCTAATCGTCTGATCTCTACCAAATCTTGCAACATTATACCTTTGTGTATGAAGAATCTTTTCACCTAACTACAATGTCATCAGCAGAATCATTTGCGGATGGCGGCCATGTATGTGCCGAAATCGATTCCCCCTATCTATTCAAACACGGTGAAACCGAATTGAACGAAATTTGGTCAGAGGTGGCACTAGAAAAGGGCACGTCAGTGTCATGTTTTATATCGCCGCCATCTTGATGAAAACGTAATGGCGGCCACCCAAATGTTAAAAGCTTAATTCAAATTACGACCAACCTAATCATCTGATCTCTACCAAATTTTGCAACATTATACCTTTATGTATGAAGAATCTTTTGACCATACTACAAGGTCATCAGTCCAATAATTTGCGGATGGCGGCCATGTATGTGTGCAAATCGATTCCCCCTATCTATTCAAACACGGTGAAACCGAATTGATCGAAATTTGGTACAGAGGTAGAAATAGCAAAAGGCACGACAGTGTCATGTTTTATATAGCCCCCATCTTGACGGAAACGTAATGGCGGCCACCCGAAAGGTTAAAAGCTTAAATCAAATTACGACCAACCTAATCATCTGATCTCTACTAAATTTTGCAACAACATACCTTTCTGTGGGAACCATCTTTTGACTGAACTACAAGCTCATCAGACCAATAGTTTGCAGATAGCGGCCATGTATGTTCGAAACCGATTCACCATATCAAATCAAACACGGTGAAACCGAATTGAATGACATTTTGTACAGAGGTAGCACTAGCAAAGGGCACATCATATTCATGTTTAATATCCGTATAACACGTTTTATTTCAACAAGCTACTACAACCAGCATTCAATTATACTCCTTGAAAAGGACAAAGAGTTATAACAATAACCATGCATTTAGCAGAAAGTAGGCTATATGTTCTTTACTGAACATCTTGTTTTTACATTCTTAAGCCTTGTAAATCTATGAAGACTGCCCTTTTAAATAAAGTATCATACATTGTTGTTGTTGATTAATATGTCCTTTACTATTTTGATGTAGCGCTTCATGCCTCCCTGTCCTGAGCTAATGGTGTCATCTCTACATAGCTACCACACCTTATATCAGAAGCAATCTGTTTAACATATTCTAACTCTGGTCTACCCCTGCACTTCTTGTTCTTGACCATTCCTTCCTCAACTAACTTAGTCAGCGTCCTACCAACCTATCTCTTCTCTTCATTAGCAGTCAACAGAAACATCTCTCCTCTCCCACTAGTCGTAATACCCCTTCATTTGCTATTCTTTCTGCCCATCTTATCGTCATCATTCTCACTTAACACTACATTCTAAACGCTTCTATTCTTCTCTTTTCTGCTGCGCCAACAGTCCAAGTTTCACTTCCATAGAGAGCCACGCTCCAGACAAAAGCATTCAAAATGACCTTCTAATACCTAAATGCATATTCGATGTCATCAGATTTCTTTTCTGTAGAAATGGTTTCCTTGCCTGAGCTAACCTACCTTTTATATCCTCTTTGCTTCGTCCATCACTGGTTACTTTGCTTCCTAAATAACAGAAGTCTCCGACTCCCTTTAGTTTTTCACCTGCCAATTTGACGTCCACAGGGGTTTCTGATTTCTTTCGGCTGAATTCCATTATTTTTGTTTTAGATTTATTGATTTTCATCATGAATTATTTCCTCAAGACGGAGTCCATACCATTTGAAAATTCATTCAAACCGTTTGGTGAGTCGGCTAAGAAGATAATGTCATCAGAAAATACATAAAGTCATACGTGAAACTTTAAGTGAGATTGTCTCAGATTTTTAGTTTTATAAACTTACAGTGCTTACAAAACCACTTGCTTATTTTCAAGAAAAACTTCCTGGTCTTATAATTTTGTTACTAATTAATACCAAATATTCTGTAAAAATAATTTGGCCACTTAGACATTCCACCTGTACCAAAACATTGTAATATGACTTATGTTCTTATTAGTAATTGGTGCATTAAATTACAGCGAATCACTCTATTTTGTATCAACCTAAGTTAAGTATAGCTAAACGTAACTTTCTGTATTTTTCACCAAAATTATATAACAATCTACCAATTAAATTAAAAGAATTTAAACGTAAAGATGCATATGAAACATTTTCTAAGGGAAAACAAAATTAATATTGAAAATATAAATAGTTGAGCCTACAATTCTTTACAAAGGCAAACGCAAGTTCAATTTTCTTTCTTATTCATTGTACATAAAGCATTTACACAGAACCTGCTATTCGACTAAGCCATTATACAATTTTATGTTCGACCCTCACTATTATGTGTCAGAAAACTGTATCATAATGATGGTCATTATAACACTGTTTTCCATTATGATACAGTTTCTCCAGCCAATCAGAGCTCGTTCATTGACCAATTAGGTAACGATACCTTCGAGCATGCGCTCAAAATCCAACATGTCGGACATAAACACAACATCGAACTATAATAAATTACCGACATGGAATACGCACCGTTCATATGTTCGCGTAAATAAACTGGCGAATATTAGACAAGAAATAGCACTGTACCTTAGAATCACCAACACTAATTTCTATACAGCGCTTTTACTTGAAACGACTCCGGTGACAATATTACTGAGGGGCGGCAGATGTAAACATATGGCCTGCATATGGCATTGCAAGCACACAGAGCGCATGCGTCGGTGGGCCAGAGAGCTTGGAACATGGAGATATGCTACCTAGCGCACCACCCGATCACAAAATTCTAGTTACTGAACAGATATTTATGAATATTTATGTTAAAACATGTAATAAAGTTATAATTATCGTCGAACATAAACAGTCGTATGCAACTCGCCTATATGGTAGTTAAGACACTCGTATGGAAATTATAAAACTCGCTAAATCTCGTTTTATAAACATACTCGTGTCTTAATTATAGCCATTATAGGCTCGTTGCATAATGTACTATTAAGAAATAGTAATAAATGATGCGCAGGCCACCTTTTAGTGGCATATGTGATTGCTCTTCCTACTCTGTATGAATTTGATATTCTATTTCGACCTGTCTTAATCATATTGTAATAATATAATTTAATAATTGTAAATTTACAGGTTAAACCAATGAGTAGGAATTGAAAGGAAATTCATAGAATGTGAAGTCCAGTACGCAGCAGAATGCCATGCATTGAACAGGAAAGGTTGGATTGAAACGGTTGGTTGGTTCCTGAGTTTAGGGGCTGCGACAACGCGGTCATGTAGCCCCGTGTACTTTGGGTGTGTGTAGAATCTGTCTGATAACCGGTGATGCATTAATGTGATGACTGTATTAGTGTGTGTTATCTGTTTTCAATTCAAATGAGGACTGCAGACATTTAATTTTTTCAAGTAGTTCCTACTTTTGCCACCAAACGCCACCGTTAACGACTACTAGTTCAGAACTTCATCACCATATGCCACCGCAGTCGGCTCCTGGCGGATCCTAAGAGAGTTTGTCGAATGTTTAACCTATATATAATTTAGCTTCACACAGGTGTAATTAGTGGAAGATTCTTTAATATGCCACAAATCTATGACATGGGACCGCCGGCTTTACTTCCCCTCCGAAGGAAGGCATACTGGGGGATTTTTAACGGTCTTAAAAATCCCACGACTTCGGCCGTGTTTGAACCCGCGATCTTGGGCATGGAGAGTTCAGGAGCCGGCACAACAACGAACTCTATCTAAGTGTTGAAAGGATAACTGGCAGCATAAGGAAAAGGAGGACTAGTTTCTATGGCCACATAACATGCATGAACTCTCAGAGACTGACCGCATCTCTTCCTAGTTTGTAAACAAGAAAACGAAGGGACCTTGGTTCACCGAGATTGAAAAAGATCTT
Source organism: Meconema thalassinum (assembly GCA_946902985.2). NCBI lineage: Eukaryota > Metazoa > Arthropoda > Insecta > Orthoptera > Tettigoniidae > Meconema > Meconema thalassinum. The sequence goes on along the minus strand of OX336393.1, from coordinate 286,328,501 downwards.
CTAGCTAGAAGTAGGGATTTCGTTTGAAGACATCCAGGAGCGTGCTCCTCTTCAGAGAAAACTTGGAACACACCAGTGATTCTCGGAAAAGCCAGAGCTGAAAACAGGAAAAAAGTGGACTGATGAAAGAAAGGAGGCTCACAGAAAATTCATGCGGTAATTCTGGAATAGAACTCAAGCTCAGGGATGGAAGCGGTTGAAGTAACGTGGTCCATAGTTGGCCGAATTGAATAATAATAATAAGAAGAATATGCGAATACTGGGCCAATGTGAAAGGAAGAGGGAAAATGCAATTGAAATAACGTGGTCCAAAGACGACCGAAACGATTATTAAAATAATAATAATAATAATAATAATAATGTGGTGAAACTTAATAACATAGAGAAGGTGAATTGAGATCTTTAAGTTTACTATTTACTACTGCCAGAACCATATTTGTTGGCTTAGTCTCGTTGTAGTTTAAAACTGCGTCAGTTGCTTCAGTTGTGTCAGTTGTTTAGTGTTACTATTGCAATTGCATTCAATTGATCCTTGTTCTATTCTTGGGCCAGACCTCTGGAATATTTCATACGATGGCCAGTTTCGGATGAAGATGCCCGAAGATGCAATATTGGTAGGATATGCTGATGATGTTGCTGCTCTGATTGTGGCTCGTGATATAGAGCTGGCGCAACTGAAACTCAATCAGGTAATGCGACGTGTCACAGATTGGATGACGGAACATAAGCTGTCATTAGCAGACCGTAACACGGAGATTGTTGTGCTGACGAGAAGGAAAATCAACACTCTTGTACCAATGCAAGTGGGACAGACGATGATTAATTCATCAAGGAGTACGAAGTACTTGGGTGTGACGCTAGATACGAAGCTCACATTCTGGGCCCATATTCAAAGATTGAAGGATAAAGCAGCAAATGTCTTGACCGCTTTGAGCCGATTAATGGGTAACATTAAAGGTCCGAAGCCGAGGAAACGACGTCTCCTGATGACAACAGTCCAGTCCATATTACTCTACGGAGCTGATATTTGGGCTGAGTCCTTACGGTTCAAGAAGTATGCAAAAGGATAGCAGCAGTACAACGGAGAGGAGCACTGAGGATCTCATGTGCATATCGCACTGTTTCAGAGCCTGCTGTTCTAGTGGTAGCGGGAGTAGCACCAATTGATTTACTTGCCTTAGAGCGTCAGGAAGTTTGACGCACCAAAGAAGAACTGGGCATACACCTGGCAAAGACGTCTGCACACAATCATTGCATGGAACGATGGCAACAGAAATGGGATGATGAGACACGAGGTCGATGGACAACGAAACTTATTCCGCGTCTGGCTGACTGGGTTGATCGAAACCACGGAGAGGTCAATTATTATCTGACACAGTTCCTAACAGGCCATGTATATTTTCGGAGATTCCTGCATCACATTGGCGTGGCTAATAGTCCTTTGTGTCATTATTGTACTGAAGAGGATGATGCGCTCCACACATTATTTGTGTGTGAACGTTGGTCAACACATAGAAGAGATCTGCAAGCTTCTCTAGGAGTAATCACGACGGACAACATCCTAAAGATGCTCCGAAATGATCAATCATGGAATCAGACAGCTATTTACATAAAAGGTGTCCTGCGCCAGAAGAAGGGGGAAATGGATGCGTACGAACATCCTTAAGAAAAATGAAGAAAGAAGAAGTCTGAATGGCTAAGTAAGCACATCACCCTGAAGTAATGCGAGAGCGGTTCCGGGGTGATGAAAGCATCGTGGGAATAGGGATGTGGTTTTTAGTGGGTAAGAATCCCACACTACTGTGGAGTGCGGACCTTTCACATGTGTCTTTTGAAGATTTTCCACAGTCCCTCGTAAAAAAAAGATCCTTGTGACTGTCACCAGCATCCATGACATTCTACATCATTACCACTGAAAGCCTGAGTCCGAGGCTTTGGATCAAGTTGTTGGCTAGCTACTCGCTAGTGCGCAAACTGTCATTTGTAACTCTTCAGTCGGTCAACACTAATTTTCCCAATCACCGGTGCGGGGTACAATGTATAAAATATGTAAATATCACTCCTGGAAAAAATTACATGTATTTATCACTATCATCAGATTCTGATCTCAGTGTTGAGAATTAAATTATGCATTAATATATTTAAACTGCAATAATTGTAGCGCGTCTTTGGAGTTTATAAAACGATTCGCAATTTGAATCTCGTGATACGGATGGTTTGTTTTATTCTTAAGGTTTTATGAATTACGTGAGTAATGGTATATATGCAAGTGTATACAATTTAGAATAACACAATATAATAAATAAATAAATAAAATTTACACAAAAATAGCATGCACAAGAATTCTATTTGAATAATATGTTGACTTATATCATATTTATACGATTATAATACTAATAATAATATCGTATGGCCTCGGGTGCCTGGTGCAAGCTTTGCTATTTGACACCCAGAGGGTAGCTTGCATGTCGAATTTCGTAGTTCCTTTGAGGTTAGATGTTAGATATCTAATCTCCTTGAACACAATAGCGCTTTCTAGTAGAGAAATGAGGAACTTTGTGCTGGCGGAAACTCCCGAGATTAATTTTGCCATTATGAACTCGGCCTACTGAATTCAAATGGGTTCTTTGACATGCCAACATCGTATGACATGCGTATCGTATTTTTGCCGCCTTTCAAAAATCACTTACCACGGTCAGGGGCGAACCTGCAATCTTGGGGTTAGTAGACCGACACGCTATCCACTCACCCACCGTGGCAAGCTATTATAATACTATAATACTATAATAAGATCCAAGTAGAAAACTTAATGGACCAAGCAGGAAAAATAGGTTTACAAATCTCCTTCCCCAAGATAGAATGTATAACGAATGTTCAAGATTGTCCTGATGTAATAATCATAAACCAAACTATTAACTATTAACAAAAAAAAAAACAGCTTAGAGGTCCGAGAAAAGAAAATGAACGTAGTTTTCAGATCACCACAAATGTATACAAGAAGAAGGCATTATCATGGGACACTAAAATTAAATATTACAATACTGTGGGGGAGACCTGCAGCACTCTTTGGAGCTGAAACATTAAAGTTAATGCGGAAAGGTGACATAAACAAAATCATGCTCATGGAAAGAAGATTGGTTCGATGCAACCTTGGCCCAAGGAAAACAGAAGCAGACTATAACAGACCACGACCTAACAAGGAAACATACACCCATGTGGAGGACATAATTCACACCATGCGCCAACGACGAATGCCATTTTTAGCCTACTTTTCACATTTTGCTAAAATGAGGAAAAAGTAGACTTATGAGATCGGGCAAATGTGTGTCTGTCTGTCTGTCTGTCCTTCTGTCTGTCTGTCTGTCTGTCTGGCTGGCTGTGTGTGTGCCCCCCCCCCCTATCAACTCCTAAACGGCTGGAGCAATCGAAACAAAATTTGGTAGGGGTAAAGATCTAAACCTGAATATCTCACGGCCATATTTGAAAATCATATCAGTGCTACCAACTGCTGAAAAATCGCAATTGAAATTTGAGCTCCATGTTGGATATCTTGGAAGGTATGAATGGGAAATATTTCAAAATTCGCACTTTGCAGTTTAATTTCCAGGAGGCCATACACGGCAGTGTTGCCAGAATGATTAGAAGCCAGCTGATAGGTCCAATTTTTAAATGCATATAACTTTTACACTATCAATTGGAATTCAACCAAATTTCGTATGTGGTATGCGTATATAAACAGATATGACTGAGCGTATTCTTAAGAGCATCCAGGGCTGCCAACTGTTAATAAATGCTCTCATTTTGTAATATCCAATTACCCATATTTCAGAAAGTATGCCCGCCGACAGCTTTAAACTATGCACACGTATAGTACCTGACATTCTATATTAATTTGGAGTAACTTATATACGTCAGTGCTACCAACATGATTCTAAGCCTACTGAGAGGTCCAAATTTAAATACATGTAACTTCTATACTATCATTTGGATTTCAACCAAATTTCGTATGTGCTATGTGTACCATAACAGATATGACTATGCCAATTCTTAAGAGTAACCAGGGCTGCCAACTGTTAATAAATACTGTCTCTATTTTTGATACCCTAATATCAATATATCAGAAAGTATGCAATCCAATAGCTCTAAACTTTGCACACATATAGTACCTGGCATTCTAGATTAATTTGGAGTAACTAATATAGGCCTACGCCAGTGCTGCCAACATGATTCTAAGCCTGCTGATAGGTCCAATTTTAAAATGCATGAAACTTCTATACTAACTAATGGATTTCATTCAGAATTGACACAACAATAGATCATATTATTTCAGATTATTTCTGACCAATACATGTATATCATTGTTGCCAACATGATTTTACGCGCGCTGTTAGATCCAATGTTTAACTGCATGTAACGTCCATGCTATCCATTGGACTTCAACAAAATTTTGTATTCTGTTCCTTAAGAGATGGAACTAAGAATATATTCAGTCACCAAGGCTGCCAACTCTAGTTCTCTATTAGGCTACATTATGCCAGGTATACAGTATTTCGAACTAGTTAGAAATTTCGATATTACCAACTTAATTTCGTCAGTATTCTAGATAGATCCATATACAGTAGATTAATCATTGTCATGAATCTTAAATTTCAAGAAAAGTAGGCTCTTTAGTTCGTCACGGAACTTCTTGTTGGTCATTTAAATAGAATGAATAATGACAGGCTAACAAAACAATTTTTTTTATAAAATTTTAAAACTTAAAGTTCAACCAGCGTGGTTTACACAGACATTAAAGGATCTTAAGGAAGCCGACATTGACATTACAGATACATATAATAGGAATTTATTTCGGGAAAAAATTCATAACGTGATCTTCAGGGAGGAACAAGAAAAAACGAAAGCAGCCACGGAGCATTGAACAGCTCCGAAAGCAGAGATCAGAGAGGATGAAGCGAATGTGGGCAGAGAAAGAAAAGACATGTGGCAAGATTTGAAGTATTGATTTTACGTGCTCTATAATAGTGCTATTCGATTAAATAATAATAATAATAATAATAATAATAATAATTAACTAATACATGTATTTTTTTCCAGGAGTGTTATTTACATATTTTATATATTGAACCGAAGCCTCCGTGGCTCAGGCGGCAGCACGCCGGCCTCTCACCGCTGGGTCCGTGGTTCAAATCCCGGTCACTCCCTGTGAGATCTGTGCTGGACAGAGCGGAGGCAGACAGGTTTTTCTCCGGGTACTCCGGTTTCCCCTGTCACAATTTCATTCCAGCAACACTCTCCACCATCATTTCATTTCATCTGTCATTCATATAATCATTGCCCCAGGGGAGTGCGACTGGCTTCGGCAGCCGGCACAGTTCATATCCTCGCCGCTAGATGGGGGCTTCATTCATTCCATTCCCTGACCCGGTCGGTCGACTGGAAGCAGGCTGTGGATTTTCATTTTCATATATTGAACCCCGCCCAGTCATTGGGTAAATTCGTGTTGACCGACTGAAGAGCAACAAATGATATCTTTGGAATAGATCAAGCTGATGCTTGTGAAAAATAAATAGTTACCATAGCAACGAGACAACTGGGTTCTATAATTAATACTTTTATTGCAGCCAAATAGCCTGGGATTTGTACTACCCCATATGGCGCAATCTAATTTAATTTAAACAAATTAAAGAGTTGAATTATACGATATAAACGAGCCGGAGGAAGAGCGTATGCTACTTTATTTAATTAGATTGATATAAAAAGATCTAACCGCCCCCGCTTAAAAACAATGCGCAGACGGTCTCATTAAGACTAGCGCGGAATGACAACATGAATTAAACATACACTTTGCTCTTCCCACTTGGAGACCGGCATACAGTGTGCATTTACTGATTTATATTTTTTGTTGGGACTTGCGACATCGTGATCATTTAGCTCAATGTACTTGGGTGTGTGCAGGATTTGTCTGAGATACTTTTTATTGCGATGTCTGCAGTAGCGTGTGTAGTTTTGATTGAGACTAGGATTGGAAATGAGTCGGTTATGTTAGGAACCATTCCGGCCTAAATGTCTTAACCATAAGTAGGAAACCTTGTAAAAGCGCTTCTAGGATGGCTGAGGTAGGATTCGAACCCAACTCTCCTCAGTTCTGTCTCTAGAGACTTAGTGTACACCGTTCTAGCCTTCTGATATGAATTAAATTTATTGGCGGAATCGGGAATTGACCTTAGGAGTGACAACAAGAATGCGAGCCACTACACCACGAATTTGTTCTACTTTATATTGTTGTTGATTCATTTAGGCACTTTGCGACATCGTGGTATGTAGCCCTGTGTACTTTGGTGTGTGTAATCTGTCTGGTAACCTGTGTTATTGTGATTTCTGACTAGTGTGGGTTTATTTGTAATTGGGGCTAGGATCTGGTTAGGAGGAGACCGTGGTCTTATTTTGGGTACCATCCTGGCATTTGCATGGAAAACCACGGAAATACATTTGTAGGATAGATGAGGTGGGAATCGAACTAACCTCTTCACAGTTCTGTTTCACGAGGCTGAGTATACCCCGTTCCAATCCCCAGACAAGAATAACATTTCTTGGAAGACCTGGGAATCGAAGCCAAACCTCCACGGTGACAACCAAGAATGCCAGTCACTATGCTAGTAAGTCGATAGGGGAGCGTGATGGCGCAGTGGCTTAGCTACCCGTTTTCCACCCGGACGGCCGAGGTGGAATTTTCACCTGAAAAATCACGTGGCGTCAGGAAGGGCATCCGGCCTAACTCCCCAGCCAAATACAAAATGAGACTGGTTGGCTCCGGCGACCCCAATTAATTGGGAAAAATCCGAAGAAAGAAAGAAAAAAAGAAAGAAAGAAAGAAAGAAAGAAAGAATGCTAGTACGTGGATAACCTGAATATCAAATGAATCACTTTTAATAATAGTTCTGCAAATTAAACTTGTTGCGTTCGTGTATCTTGCATCACGGAAAAAGATGATGAAGATGATAATCGTTTTCTTAAGGGGTCTAACATCTAAGTTATCGGCCCCTAATGGTCCGGGTGATAGTAATAATAATAATAATAATATAATATAATATCGTATGGCCTCGGATGCCGGGTGCAAGATTTGTTATTTGACACCCAAAAAGGTAGCTTGCATGTGAATTTCGTTCTTCCTTGAAGCGTTATAAAAGTCAAGGAGGCCAGATATCTAAGCTCCTTGAACACTATAGCGCTTTCTAGTAGAGAAATGAGCAACTTTGTGTTGGCGGAAACTCCCGAGATTGATTTTGCCATTCAGAACACGGCCTACTGAATTCAAATGGGTTCTTTGACATGCCAACATCGTATGACATGGAGACGTAATTTTTGCCGCCTTTCAAAAAAAATATCACTTACCACGGCCAGGAGCGAACCTGAAAGCTTGGAGTTAGTAGACCGACACGTTGACCACTCACCCACCGTGGCAAGCTGGTGATAGTGAAAAATAAAACATGGAATGAAAACTAGAACTAAAACTAACTACACTAACTTACGTACTAGAAGAAGAAATAATAAATAAAAATAGGAATGAGGGACTTGGAAGGAAGCAGAGCCATGAAAGGCAGATAGGGAGGAGGAAAGAGCCCACCCCAAAGTCACTTGAAAAGGGGACAAACGGACCCAGCTCAGGAATACCTCGGAATCGCCATCTCCCAAACTTACCATCCGTGAGTCCTTGAGGGTGTATCACCAACCAGGGTGCACCAAAAGTGGTGGGGGCTACACACACCTTCCCTCCTTGAGGGTCTCGTGCAGAAGGCAGGACATATAATGAAAAGAGAAAGAAGGCTGACCCCTCGAAGAATGAGGGTATCAGGAAAGATGAGACAAGGGTCAATTAAGGCGAGAAAGTGAAAGACTCCCTAGGCCTCGGATACTCTAATACCATTGGGGTCGGAAGAGAACACGTGTTGATCAAGGGTGGCCGACAGGAGAGATAACTGAAAGGAGCTCGGCACAAGTAAGTGGAAGCAATGCCGGACTCAGCTGGGTTCCTGTGGTCACCAACTTACATCCCACAAGTAAAATACACAACGTCACATGTATTTGTTTCCCCCCCCCCTCCTCTTAATTTACCAGCCACGGTAGACTGTGTTGAGTAGATAGCGCCAAGCAGACTGATAGCAGTATTGAACACTGGTTGCACTGTGCATTGCACCGCTGTACGCATATTTGCACACGTGCTATTTCGAGTGTTTGTGAAGTTGAAGTCAAGGAACTTTGACCTGCGTGACATATCCTTTATAATTGATATTGCAACTTTTCATTCGGTCAACACTGTAATCCCAATTAAATGCGACAAAATAACCTGAAAAAAATGTGATTAATAGACAAATTTATACTAATTTAATAAAGCTGAAGAGTTTGTTTGTTTGTTTGTTTGTTTGTGTGTTTAAACGCGCTAATCTCTGGAACTACCAGTCGGATTCGAAAAATTATTTTTGTATATGATAGCCAGATTCAAGAGGAATAATTTAGGCTATGTAGCATTAGGCTACACCTCTCAGGTAACCTTAAATATTGATTTTTGTTCAGTAAGTCGGAAGAACAAGTGCTCCCGAACAGCTTCAATATTACCTAAGTCTATTGTTGCCTGCTGTATCACGTTGCCCCTATCAGTGTTCTGGTGCAGAACTGCGAGCTGCTTATAAATTGCAGTCACGGGGAGTAATTAGTGCAAAAAGATTTCTTATGCCCCTTAAGACAGTTATCATCATGACAATAGTAATCCTCTGTATAAGCGCGATGGGGTTGGTGCAGTATACTGAGGTTATTAGCTGCAATAAGCGTTGGTGCTTTCCTATCCTTATCCTTTAGCGCTTCAGTTCTGTTTTAGTATTCATTATCATCCATAAAACAAATAAATCCACCGGGCGAAGCCGGGCACTACTGCTAGTAGTAGTCAGTATGGCGGTGAACTACCTAGAGCAAAAACTATCCGTCATTGGCTAAAGTCTTTCAAGGAAACCGGTAGTGCTTTAAAAGCAAAATCACCAGGTAGACCGAGAACTTCTGAAGCTGTTGTTGAACAGATCCGTGAACAGACGTCTAAAATTGCGTTCCACTGTTATAACAGACTCAGGTTGCACAAGCCAAATAATACACTGCGCTTTCTGTTGCGGAGTACGCATTGCTACTGAGTTGCCCTGCACTGCACGCACGCCTGGACTGAACTGAGGTAGCAGAGGAAACAAACACCTCTGGAGCCATATCAAGGTCAAGGAGACCTGCCAACTGCAGGGGAACCAAACTTGAAGAGATAAATAACACACCACGAACTAGAATAGTGTATGTCACTTTGTACAGATTCTAGGACACATTCAAACTAGGGAGTTCTTTTTCAAACACTCCGTACAACAACATAACAGTTGTCATTTAGACTTTCACGGCCCGTGTTATTATTCATAATGTTGAATTTTGGGCTTATGCCGTGTTTTATTATATTGCAATTCGACGCGTTTCGAAAGAAACCATGTCTTTCATCGTCAGGAATAATCTGGAATACGACAATGTTGCTAAGAGAAAGCAACGAAGAACATATAGAAGGTGCCCAAAGATGGACGCCATTATAGCCCCATGTTAGGGACAACGGAAAGCAGCAGTGAATTACTTTCTCAGGGTTCTGATAATAGGTAGCCAGGATTCACTGAGATTGTAGCCGGTGTCGCGGTTGAAATTATCTGGGTGTTTACGTATTTCAACCGCCTCCCTGATGATTCTGGGACGATATTGCTTTATACGGGCAAGAACATCCACCCCTTGGAACATGACATCATGGCCAGGTGTTAAAGCATGATCGGCAACAGCTGATTTATCAGGTTGAATGAGCCTGATACATCTATTATGTTCCTTAATGCGAGTGCATATTGTTCTCGAAGTCTGCCCGATGTAAACCTTGCCACAAGTACAGGGAACTCTGTAGATACCCGGTTGTTGCAATTTAGGCAAACTGTCCTTAGTTGGTCGCAGGAGTTGCCTAATCTTAACAGAAGTTCCAAATACAGTCCGTATGTTGTATCGACGTAGGATTTTAGCAATACGATCCGTTGTGTTATGTATGTACGGAAGGTAAGCAGTTCCTCTTACATCTCTTTTCTCAACTGACGTCCTATTATTATTTGTTGGTTTCAGAACCGTAGAAATCAAAGCCTTGCTATAACCGTTGCTCTCAAAGGTGGTTCGCAGGGTGTTAATTTCTTCTTGTAAAGAAGACACTTCACAAATCCTCCTAGCCCTGGTAGTTAGAGTTGTAAGGATACCATGTTTCTGGGCAGGGTGATGGTGAGAACTTGCGTGGAGATATCTATTGGTGTGTGTAGGCTTACGAAAAACGCTGTGTCCTAAAGATCCATCCTCTTTCTTGGTGACGAGAACATCTAAAAAAGGTATTTTGCCGTCAGATTCCTTTTCCATGGTGAAACAAATAGAAGGGTGCTGGAGATTAAGGTGATCCAGGAAATGGCTAAGATTTTCCTCACCTTCCGTCCAAACAACGAACGTGTCATCCACATAACGCCACCAGATCTTCGGTTTGAAAGGAGCCGACGACAAAGCTTTCTCTTCAAAGTTCTCCATGAAGAAATTAGCCACAACAGGAGAGAGAGGACTACCCATGGCCACACCATCAGTCTGCTCATAAAAATTCCCATTCCATAGAAAGTAGGAGGAGGTCATGCAGTGATAAAAAAGTCTTGTGATGTCTTCAGGAAAAAGGCCATTAATGAGAGACATAACACCATCAATAGGTACTCTCGTAAACAGAGACACCACGTCGAGACTCACTAGAATATCACCCGGCTGAAGTGTTATAGCTTTTAACTTTTCCACGAAGTGTGTGGAATCCTTAATGTACGAAGGCGTGTTACCCAGAAGCGGCTGAAGTAGTCTACCTAAGTATTTGGAAAGGGCATATGTAGGAGAACCAATCGTACTAACAATGGGTCTAAGAGGAACATCGTCCTTATGTATTTTAGGAAGACCATAGAGTCTCGGAGGAATAGCATCCCCTGGAAGGAGAGTCTTCGCTGCATCCGCTGGAATAGATGATTGCTTGATCAATTTGACGGTGACATTTGAGTAGCGAGTAGTAGGATCACGACTATTAATCCTATATACAGGATCTGATAACAAAGACGAGATCTTGGAATCATAATCAACCTTATCCAATACCACTGTCGCATTACCCTTGTCAGCGGGGAGAACGATAATATCAGAATTGTCCCTTAGATCTTTAAGTGCCCGGCTTTCACCTTGTTTTAAGTTGGTGTTAGGTGGCTTAGCTGTCTTGAGAACTCGGGAACATTCTTGCCTGGCTTCCTCGGCCTCTTCAGGTGTGAGGTGATGTACTGAGGATTCTACGGATGTAATAAGTTCTTCAATAGGAATTCTTCTAGGCGCTACAGCAAAATTGAGACCTTTAGCGAGAACTGCCTGTTGGGTATCACTTAGGGGGTTGCTGGACAAATTTACGACAACCTTGTTAGCATCAAGTCTAATGGCTTGAGATTTCTGCAACTGACATAACCTATCATATTTGGAAATATGTCTGTCCCTCACCTGATCTAGAACGCTGTTAGCTTGCACTGAAGAAATACGATCGAAGATATTCCATAATTCCTCACTTACGGAGTTTGAGAGGCGTAGATGTAGCTGTAGTAACTCCCTCGAAATAAAATCCAACTGCTTACGAGTATGCTGTAACCTCTCTATCAATAACGCCTTGCTTGCACGACGATCGTGCAAGGCGTTATTGATAGAGAGGTTACAGCATACTCGTAAGCAGTTGGATTTTATTTCGAGGGAGTTACTACAGCTACATCTACGCCTCTCAAACTCCGTAAGTGAGGAATTATGGAATATCTTCGATCGTATTTCTTCAGTGCAAGCTAACAGCGTTCTAGATCAGGTGAGGGACAGACATATTTCCAAATATGATAGGTTATGTCAGTTGCAGAAATCTCAAGCCATTAGACTTGATGCTAACAAGGTTGTCGTAAATTTGTCCAGCAACCCCCTAAGTGATACCCAACAGGCAGTTCTCGCTAAAGGTCTCAATTTTGCTGTAGCGCCTAGAAGAATTCCTATTGAAGAACTTATTACATCCGTAGAATCCTCAGTACATCACCTCACACCTGAAGAGGCCGAGGAAGCCAGGCAAGAATGTTCCCGAGTTCTCAAGACAGCTAAGCCACCTAACACCAACTTAAAACAAGGTGAAAGCCGGGCACTTAAAGATCTAAGGGACAATTCTGATATTATCGTTCTCCCCGCTGACAAGGGTAATGCGACAGTGGTATTGGATAAGGTTGATTATGATTCCAAGATCTCGTCTTTGTTATCAGATCCTGTATATAGGATTAATAGTCGTGATCCTACTACTCGCTACTCAAATGTCACCGTCAAATTGATCAAGCAATCATCTATTCCAGCGGATGCAGCGAAGACTCTCCTTCCAGGGGATGCTATTCCTCCGAGACTCTATGGTCTTCCTAAAATACATAAGGACGATGTTCCTCTTAGACCCATTGTTAGTACGATTGGTTCTCCTACATATGCCCTTTCCAAATACTTAGGTAGACTACTTCAGCCGCTTCTGGGTAACACGCCTTCGTACATTAAGGATTCCACACACTTCGTGGAAAAGTTAAAAGCTATAACACTTCAGCCGGGTGATATTCTAGTGAGTCTCGACGTGGTGTCTCTGTTTACGAGAGTACCTATTGATGGTGTTATGTCTCTCATTAATGGCCTTTTTCCTGAAGACATCACAAGACTTTTTTATCACTGCATGACCTCCTCCTACTTTCTATGGAATGGGAATTTTTATGAGCAGACTGATGGTGTGGCCATGGGTAGTCCTCTCTCTCCTGTTGTGGCTAATTTCTTCATGGAGAACTTTGAAGAGAAAGCTTTGTCGTCGGCTCCTTTCAAACCGAAGATCTGGTGGCGTTATGTGGATGACACGTTCGTTGTTTGGACGGAAGGTGAGGAAAATCTTAGCCATTTCCTGGATCACCTTAATCTCCAGCACCCTTCTATTTGTTTCACCATGGAAAAGGAATCTGACGGCAAAATACCTTTTTTAGATGTTCTCGTCACCAAGAAAGAGGATGGATCTTTAGGACACAGCGTTTTTCGTAAGCCTACACACACCAATAGATATCTCCACGCAAGTTCTCACCATCACCCTGCCCAGAAACATGGTATCCTTACAACTCTAACTACCAGGGCTAGGAGGATTTGTGAAGTGTCTTCTTTACAAGAAGAAATTAACACCCTGCGAACCACCTTTGAGAGCAACGGTTATAGCAAGGCTTTGATTTCTACGGTTCTGAAACCAACAAATAATAATAGGACGTCAGTTGAGAAAAGAGATGTAAGAGGAACTGCTTACCTTCCGTACATACATAACACAACGGATCGTATTGCTAAAATCCTACGTCGATACAACATACGGACTGTATTTGGAACTTCTGTTAAGATTAGGCAACTCCTGCGACCAACTAAGGACAGTTTGCCTAAATTGCAACAACCGGGTATCTACAGAGTTCCCTGTACTTGTGGCAAGGTTTACATCGGGCAGACTTCGAGAACAATATGCACTCGCATTAAGGAACATAATAGATGTATCAGGCTCATTCAACCTGATAAATCAGCTGTTGCCGATCATGCTTTAACACCTGGCCATGATGTCATGTTCCAAGGGGTGGATGTTCTTGCCCGTATAAAGCAATATCGTCCCAGAATCATCAGGGAGGCGGTTGAAATACGTAAACACCCAGATAATTTCAACCGCGACACCGGCTACAATCTCAGTGAATCCTGGCTACCTATTATCAGAACCCTGAGAAAGTAATTCACTGCTGCTTTCCGTTGTCCCTAACATGGGGCTATAATGGCGTCCATCTTTGGGCACCTTCTATATGTTCTTCGTTGCTTTCTCTTAGCAACATTGTCGTATTCCAGATTATTCCTGACGATGAAAGACATGGTTTCTTTCGAAACGCGTCGAATTGCAATATAATAAAACACGGCATAAGCCCAAAATTCAACATTATGAATAACATAACAGTTGCTGGGAGCAATAATAACAATGGCTGGTGAATTCATCAACAATGAGTACACGGACAACATACTAATCTATGGAGAAGCTGGTCGTAATGCCGTCGAAGCTCAAGGTTTCATAACGCAATGGGGCGCATTAGACGGATAACACTGAGGGATATGCAACGACCGGCCGTCTGGTTGTTATCCTCCGGCATTCTGACGTTACCTGCTTCCATTAAGGATACGCGACTTTTACACCACCGATGCGATGACGGAAAACAAATGAAGTGGAAATAGATTCGATCTCCGCCACATGATGACACGTGCGGCGGTTCATGGATTCCACCATAAGGCGTGTATCATACATCCTTACCACGACCCGAACGACAAGTGTGTCTGCCAGTGGTGTGGAAAGTTCGGTGACAAATACCACGTCTTACCGTTCTCGAAGAGACCTTGCTCCCTAGCAATACTGTGCAGTGACTGAGTGTCAACTATCACTTCTGTGTGTTCTGTATGATACTATGTTGTTATTACGCTTCCATTTAATTGCTGTTCTTATTATTCTATGGCCATTGGCTGCAATAAATCATTTATAATTAAAGAATACGCCTTGGGAATTCCGTTATTAGACCTCCCGTTCATCATTAGTACATGCGGGACACCTAAAAGTGGATTTTACGGGACAAATGAGCCACCTGCTATATATCTTAATCACATGTAATTTATTTTAGATTATTTTTTCGCGAATTCCAGTAATTGGAATTATTTTATGTTGACCGTCTGAAAGTTACAATATCAATAGGCTGAGACATGACTATCCCATCAACAAACAGTCTCCCCCCCCCACCAACAAATAATCTATGAAGTGTAGCTGTTATTGCTGTGATAACACTTAATAAATAAGATCCAAATTATGATGATGATGATGATGATGATGATGATGATGAAGATCATTCTTTTTGATGTGTAACATCTTACCACTCGGTTGCTGTATATTTTTTGTGGGGGTGATTCTGAAAAATGAAACGGAAGTGGGACGGCAATGCAACGGAAACAATGAGCGCACACGATGGCGGAGATTGGTACCACTACGTACAGTCAGCCATGTGGCTATGTGGAATCTATATCGCATACGGATTACTTCAAGGTTTGGAGGCCCCATTAAAGATATTCCTACAATAAATCATCTTCAAGTTGTCGTTCTTTGGTGTGAAAATATTCATTATATCATATTTGCTTAAAACAATTATGATTTATTAAATCTTCATACTTTTACTGTATTCTTATTTAATGTAAGCACTCGAGGTACTGTCGGCCATGTGGCTATGTGGAATCTATATCGTATACTGTTTACTTCAAGGTTTGGCGGCCCCATTAAAGATATTCCTACAATAAATCACATACAAGTTGCCGTTGTTTGGTGCTGAAAACTGGTCAGGATTTGGCACTGCAGTTTTACAATTAGTTATTTCAATGACCAACAGAGTTCACTGTTAACAAGGGATTTTCGCTCCAGGCAGACACATAGTTGGTCATATGGCTATGTAGAATATATATCGCATACGGTTTATTTCAAGGTGTGGAGGCCCCATTAAAGATATTTCTACAATAAATCATCTTCAAGTTGTCGTTCTTTGGTGTGAAAATATTCATTATATCAAATTTGCTGAAAAAATATTATGATTTATTAAATCTTCATACTTTTTCTGTATGGTATTCTTATTTAATGTAAGCACTCGAGGTACTGTCGCCATGTGGCTATGTGGAATCTATATCGTATACGGTTTACATCAAGGTTTGGAGGCCCCATTAAAGATATTCCTACAATAAATCATCTTCAAGTTGTCGTTCTTTGGTGTGAAAATATTCATAATATCATGTTTGCTGAAAACCAGCACTGGAGTTTTACAAGTAGTTATTTCAATGGCCAACAGAGTTCACTGTTAACAAGGGATAACATGTCACATATTACACATCATATGCGACCACTCTCTACGATTTCTCCTACAATCAACACCAGCGTACAATGTGGTGGTAAAATAACACCAAAGGAAGAAGAATGAAATATGGTTCGATTTCGACACCATGGATGCCATGATTCGAGACGAATGTAAGGAAGCTAACTATAAGCTGAGACATTTTGTCACGGGGCTCGTAGACCATGGTTTTCAACATACGAGGCAAGTCCAGAAAGTAAGTTCCGGTTGGTAATAAAATTAAATTGTGTACAGATACAGAAAAATTATTTATTGCACAACATTCTACACCTCTTAAACTACTTTTCCACATAACTGCCGAACTTTTGCAGGCATTTGTCATAGCGTGGCACACGTTTTTGGATACCTTCTTCATAGAAGTTTGCCGCCGACCCGTAAACGAGAGTGAAGACTCCCCTGTAAGATATCCTACTGTTTGGCCACCACTGTTAGGCAAATTGCGTGTGTGGTCAGGAGAAATCCTAAACATACGCAGTTCTCCTGGTAAGCACGCAATTTGCCTGACAGTGGTTGCCAAACAGTAGGATATCTTACAGGGGGGTCTTCACTCTCGTTTACGGGTCGGGGGCAAACTTCTATGAAGAAGGTATCCAAAAACTTGTGCCACGCTATGACAAATGCCTGCAAAAGTTCGGCAGTTATGTGGAAAAGTAGTTTAAGAGGTGTAGAATGTTGTGCAATAAATAATTTTTCTGTATCTGTACACAATTTTATTTTATTACCAAACGGAACTTACTTTCTGGACGTGCCTCGTAGAATAGTCTATGCCACACGAAACGATTCGTGTGACAGATATTATGTTATCGTATGTCACTGGCAAATGTTGCCTTTCTGATTGATGTAACTTATAACTTAGTTTGATTTTCATTGGCCATTGGCTGCATTAAAACTATAATTATTAATTAGAGTAGAATAGGGGGTGCAAGTAATTG
The DNA here is from genome assembly GCA_946902985.2 of Meconema thalassinum. Lineage (NCBI taxonomy): Eukaryota > Metazoa > Arthropoda > Insecta > Orthoptera > Tettigoniidae > Meconema > Meconema thalassinum. Next base: position 286,311,487 of record OX336393.1, on the reverse strand, counting down.
AGCGTGTTAGAGTGAGTGGTACATGGCCAACATATACATACTGTATCTGAAAATCTCTGTTCATTCCAGACAGACAGGTGAGCACGCTGAAGTGGGAGACCTTGCAGTCAATCACTCGGTCCCCAGCGAGCCAGTCCGGGATCAAACCGTCGCCAGACCGAGCCGGACCGGTGATGGATGTCGGAACACTCGTCAAGCTGCGCACCCAGCCAACGAACGATAATCCACCGAGTTTTACGACTATCGATATATCACTTCCATTTTCTGTGCGACTAGCTACTTCATGTTATTGTGTTATCGTAATCGTAACATCACTGCTTCTCACTGCCGTCTTGTTCAACTAGAGTCGCTCCACAGTACTTAACCTATCACATGCTCTAGCTATTTCAAAACAATACTTTTTCAATGCAGCCAAATAGCCGGATATAAATATAGAAGAGATTGACTCTCACGTGTTTGCATATTCACTTATTGATCGTGTACTTTTTGTGTAGAGTAAGTAATAACAATCCCGCATTGTTTACATGGCTTACACTCACACTATATATTTAATTAATAAAGGAACTGCGCACAAATGTGCATTAAATTTTGGAGTAATCTAATAAGTAAAGTGTTCTCTTAGAGCGTTCACTAAAATGGTAACGACCACACTGTTTAGCACATAATACGCACACACACTGCACAGAAGGTTCACGAAAGCTGCGTCGCACGCACAGCTTATGATAGAAGCCGTGTACAGAAAGTTTATTCAGAGTACTCCACATTTCATTGTTAGGTTCAGTTCAATTTCTCTGAGACATGGCATCAGTCCTATAGAAACCCAGGTCGATTTCCGCTCGCTTTCTTTGTCTTATCCTTAGAAATTCCTGTTCTTGTGTTGTAGAATGCACTTGTAATCGAAATCTTAAGTCTTCAATAAGAAAAGTTTCCCTGGCAAGTTCATAAACAAGTCGGGAACTCGTGTATCTTGATACTCCTAGGGTATGAAAGAATGAGCTGCTGCAGGTAAGATGATGGAAGCCATGAACTTCCATTATTGTGCAAACAAGTCTCATCTCGTAATTTTCCTTTACCCATGCTCAATCGATCATGGCTCCTGTGCCGGAAAATTCTGGGCATACAGTATTTCTTTATTTTTAGCCTATTTTCAATTTTGAAAAATAGGCTTATGAGATCACCTTTTGTCCGTGTGTGTGTGCGTGTGTGTGTGTGTGTGTGTGTGTGTGAGGTGTGTGTGTGTGTGTGTCCCCCTAAAAAATCTAAACGGCTGGAGCAATTTCAATGAAACTCGGTAAGTTCATAGCACTATTCCCGGCGACCTCGACCGTGTCCTTCAAATTTTGTTACGTCTCACCAATCCAACATGGCGGCTGTGCGAAATATTTCACTTGCATTCAATATCTCCGAAACTATTACCGACATCGCCCTGAAATTGTGTACGGTGATAAAGGGCACTAATAGAAGTTCACCTATGAGACTTTCAAAATCCTGGTGACTACAAAACCAACATGGCGATCAAGCGAAATTGAGACCTTTAAATAGACATTTCTCACGATTTAACTATCCAAACGTAATGAAACTTGGTACAGAATTTTTTTATACACATTGTAATGCATTGGAGTCTAATTTAGTTCAATTGTTTACATAACCTCAAAATGGGGGCTGTGCGAAATATTTCACTGACATTCTATATCTCCGAAACTATTACAGATATCACCCTGCAATTTTGTACGGTGATAAAGGGTACTGATACAAGTTTACCTATGTATATTTCATAAACCTGTAAAGTACAAAACGAACATGGCGACCAAGCGAATTTGAAATATTTTAATAGACTTTTCTCGTGATTTAATTCTCTGAGCGCAGTGAAATGTGGTACAGTAAATGATTTTGCAGATTGTAATGCACTGCCATCAAATTTAATTCAATTGTTTACATAACCTCAAGATGGCGGCTGTGCGAAATTTTTAAATTAAGTTTTTATTCTTGTGTCGTAATCATGCGATCGAAGTGAAAGTTTGAATAATGAAGCTAGGCAATAATTGTCCTTGAATGGTACATAACTCTATGGCCTATACATATAACAATCCTAAATGGCGAGCTTCCGAAATATTTAGACGGTTCTCAATATCTATGAATCTTTTACAGCAACCAAACTGTTTTTTTTTATGTTCATAGAGACTATGAACATATGTTCACCTATAGGACTTTCAGTAACCAGGTGAGCACAAATCCAACATAGCGGGGACGCGAAGTATAAATATTTAAATGGACGTTTCTCGCGAATTAACTATCCGAGTGCCGTGAAACGTTGCACGTTAAATGCTTATACAAATGTTGATCCACTGGCATGTAATTTATTTCAATTGTTTGCATAATCACAAGATGGCTGGTGTGCGTACTTTTAAAATCTCGTTTTTACTTCTTGTGTTCTAATCATGCGATTGAAGTTTGAATACCACACGTACACAATAATCTTAATGTAATAGTACAAAAATAAAAATCCATCCTGGCGACCATACGAAATATTTAGACGGTTCTCAATATCTACGAATCTGTTACAGCAATTAAACTGAAATTTTGTATGTTGATAGAGACAATTAACATGAGCAGGATATATGAAAATAGGCTGTATAGTTCTTCACAGAACTACTTGTTTCTCTTCTTTTGTTTAATGTTGCTAGTAGTTTTTTGATGCAATGGTGTTGGGTAGTTTCAAATTTGTCCGCAGGTCTTCGATGAGGTATGTTTCCCTTGCCAGGATATAGGCTATACTAGTATTGATCGTGTAATCTTTGACACTCTAATCGCTTTCCTTATGAAGACCACTCACACTCTTTCTAGTGTGGATAGATTCTTAACCGTAAGATATGGCAAATGATTTCTATGCCGTAAGTCATTATCGATATTATTTTCGCTCTGAACAGTAACATTGATGTCACCTGGCTTAGGGATTTGATGTATTTTATTTCATGTACAGCCATAATTTTCTTGAGTGTAACTTTCTGTGTGGAATGTTTTGCGCAAAATTTCGCCCTTGTTTGTAATGTGACGCCCAAGTACAGGGTGGCGCACGAAATGTCATACACTGGAAATTGTTTATAGAATATTTAATATACAACATATTTAATAAAGAATGGCATTACAGCATTCACTGAAATGTGCATGATTAGTCAGTATGCAGGACATGTTCAATATGCCCACCTTCTCGGCATACAACAGCTTCGAGACGAACCTGCATGTTTGTGACCACTCTACGACACATGTCCTCACTCAACCCTCGGAAGAAAGTCACAATGGCCGCTTGTAATTGCAGTATATTTTCTGGTTTCTGGCGGTAGGTTGTCTCCTTCAAATATCCCCACAGGAAGAAGTTGCAGGGATTAATATCGGGGCTATGTGGTGGCCAGATTGAGCCGCTCTGAAAACGTTCGGGATATCGATGGGACATCACACGGGGCCCGAAATGTTCATGCAGGAAGTACAGAACAACATTTGCTGTGTGCAGACGAGCTCCATCTTGCATGAACCACTGTGTCTCTATTGGTAGTCGTGATGCAAAGAGTTGTGGAAAGAAACTGATGTGCAACATGTGCATGTAACGCGCACTGTTGACTGTGTCACTGATAAAGATTGGCCCAATAATTCCATGACTGGAAATTTCAGCCCAAACACACACTTTCACACCATGACTTTCAACCTCGTGCACAATAGCAGGCCGTTTCTTTCGCCCAAAACCTGACATGTTTGTTCACAGTACCGTTGAGTGTGCCTCATCACTGAACCATGTATTGTGCAGTACGGGATCACCTTCTGCAATAGCCCACGCAGGAAACTGTAATCGCCGTTGCTTGTCAAGCGCCGTTAGTTTCTGGCCTGTTGTAATTTTATATGGGAATTGGTCAAGCTCAGACTGCATTATTCTCTGAATTGACCGACGAGAGATGTCCAGATGAACACAGTCAGTTCTGGTCGATTTGGAGGTGCTCCGAGCCACAGCCGCTCTCACAGCAGCAAGATTATCCGGTAAGCCGACTGGCATGAGACGGGTTCGTTTTCTCTCCAGTATGTCGCCTTCTGCCTATACACCGTCTGCCAGCCGGGAGCCCACTGGGTACGGAAATGAACACGAAACCTTTCCTAAGTCCGAGTTGCACAATCTTTGTTTCCGCATAAAATAACACTTTTCACCCTCTGTTCGCGCGTCAGCCTCCCTTTGTCCGCCAGGCTGTATAACTGGAAGCCGGTACGCATGCGCGACATGTGCTGCTGTATGTCGAATCACGCATGAAATAAGGTTTCTGTTCACGAAAGAACATGCTTGTGAGCCCAGATTTACACATTTTATAAACCATTTTCGATGTATGACATTTCGTGCGCCACCCTGTATTTACTACTAATTTTAATTGCACCCAAATGGGAAGTTAAGGCGTGATACAGATTTCCTCATAACTTTTCAGTGACCTTGTCCTCTTTACACAAAACTCAAAATGATAAGTTTCACACTTCTGACCACATAGTTCACATAAACAATCTTCGTTGGGGTATTGCCACCTTTTCTCTGTGCATAGCTTACTATGGAAACCGTGGATAGCCAGTCGTGTTACTGCGTGACGTAGATCGCAATTTGCCTTTGTCTAGGTTTAAGAGATAACTGATTTTATAAAAGCTACTCGAATTCAAAGAATTAATCTTCAGAGTAATAACCAGGCTGTGGGGTGTGCAGTGAAGTTAGAACGCGCCGTACTATAGGGCACGTGGAAGCTCCTCCTGTGACCTTCCGGTGTGCCAATGAACACATGGATAAAAGGACTGATCGCATGGTTCGTCGTCTGTTGTGAACGGGCTGGCAGTTCATAGGGCGTGCGTCATCTCAACTCCATGCGATAGTAATCTGATAGCACTGTTTACGTACTAAGACCCCGCAGCCTGGTAATAACTCAGATGTGTTTCTACATACATATTTTATTTACATTGAAAAGTGGATGTCATTGCGGCAGTGGCGTAAAAATCCGGATCTATCTCCATTATTTTCCTAGCCCCGATATGATCTTTTGTTTCTTCCCCTGAATGAACTTTTTGTCTTTAGTAGGAATGTTTCTCCCGTCCTATACCGTAAGTCATTGTCGATATTATTTTCGCCCTGGACAGTAACATTGATGTCACCTGGCTTAGGGAGTTGATGAATTTTGTTTCATGTACAGCCATAATTGCTTGAGGGTGACTTTCTCTGAGACATATTTTGAGCAGCATTTCGCGCTTGTTTGTAATGTAATTTGAAATTTGCAATTTATTACTAATTTTAATTGCACCCAAATTTCTGTTTTTGATGTGTTTATATCGAAGTCGCGTCTAGAGCACCAGTCTTCCATATCGTTTACTGTTTCCTGGAGTGTTGTAATATCTTTTGATCCTATTACAATATCATCTGCGTATGCATATGAAATTACTACCTCTCTTTGTATTATTTTGCGATTTCTTCGGCTGCTAGTATAAATAACAGGAGACTTGTCGGATTATCTTGTAAACTCCGTTTGTTTGGATTATCGGCTCTGATATGGAGAGATTGTCTGAAAATCTTATTTCATTCCATTGTAGTGTTGAGCTTATGATTTGTGTCTAGATATTGTTTTTGCTTAAGGTTTTCTCTAATGTATGCTTCAGCGCGGCTCCGATCCAGCGGATGCGGACTGTTTAGCTGAGGGCAAGATGAGTGGGTTGCCTACCTCTAAGGTTACAACCCTCTACCAAATTAGCAATAATTATACTGCATTATACAGAGGTGTGCAAATTATTAGAATCAAATAAAGAATCTAAATCAGTCACAATTGTTTATTGAAAATCATTTTATAGACTAACTTTTATTATCTCTTATTATCCTACTTAGTAATATTAGCTCCCCCGTGGACTTACACCTTTTCCCATAAGGAATTGCGACTGTAAACTTTCAGAATTGGGGATTCCAAGGGATACCTGAACTTGGTCCGTTTTCTTTCTCTCATTGACTTAGGAAAATGCCCTTTAAGTCAGATGATTTCAATCCATAGTTCATGTATCTTTGAATAGTTCAAGAGTGGATCATCACCGAAAGACTCAAAATCCCTCTACTCTAAATCCACACGTAAAGTAGAGTGAAGTAATCAAAACAAGCCGTGTGCATCCTGCATTATTAAGGCTACTCAGTTAGTGCAAATTCTGAAAAACGATTTTAATTTGAGTTTAAAAGAAAATATGATTAAGACTCTTAGTTTAACATTTGAAGGAATGTCAGTGCCTTGCAAACATATTTACTGAATTAGGCCGTGAAAAGTATAAATGCAATTTTGCAAAACTGGTATCCAGTCTATTAATTTTCACACCTCCGTACGTTCAAATAATAATTGGATTTTCACAACCAAACAACAGAGAGCATCCTTTTGCCATCAGTGGGTCCATGATAATACAATCCTTTAAAAAATCTTGCTTACAGCAGGTGATAATCACAGTAGGCCTATAGTAAGACAGCACAGACCAGCGTTCATAGACGTACCCATTGCTATGAGATTTAAATAGTTAGCTCAATTGGTAGTTTTTTTTTAGCGTATGGCTTTTAGTGCCGGGAGTGTCCGAGGACATGTTCGGCTCGCCAGTTTTGTAGCTGCTTCGAGACGGACACCCAATGGGTGAGCTACAAGTACCGTTGGGGAGGAAAGTTGGAAGGGAAGGGCGAGGAGTTGGAAGGTAGCGGCTGTGGCCTATAGTTAGGGACCAACCCCGGCATTTGCCTGGAAGGAAGATGGGAAACCACAGAAAACCATCTTCAAGGTTGCCGGCGGGGGGATTCGAACCTCCTCGCCTCCCGGATGTGAGCGACTGCCATTAGTCATGCCGTAACCACCACGGCTAACTCACCAATTGGTAGATCAACCGAGGTGAAATTCGAAGATGTGGGTTCGATTCCCTTATAAGGCAGATGATGATGATGATGATAATTGTTGTTTTAAGGGGGCCTAGCATCTAGGTTATCGGCCCCTAATGGTTTGGGTGATAGTGAAAGATGAGATGATAATGTAATGAAAACTAACTACTGTCTTACAAACTAGAAGGAGAAATGGTAAACAAATAAAGAAAAGGCAAACAATGGACAGGGGGAAAAGAAGAACGAGGATTGAGGGACTTGGAAGGAAGGAGAACCAGAAGAGACAGATAGGAAAGGGAAAGAGGAGAGGGTCCGCCCCAGAGGCACTGGAAAAAGGGGGGAAAACCGGACCCAGCTCAGGAATCCCTCAGGGTTGCCAACTCCCAAACTCACCAGCCGTGAGCCCTTGAGGGTGTAGCACTATCCAGGGTGCACCAGAAGTAGTGGGGCTACACACACACCCTGCCTCCTTGAGGGCCTTGAGCAGAAGGCAGGAGATAGGAAGAGAACAGAAGAGGTCTGGCCCCTCGAAGAATGAGGGATCAGGAAAGAAGAGACAAGGGCCAATTAAGGCGGGAAAGTGAAAGACTCCCTAGGCCTTGGATACCCTAATGCCGTCGGGGTCGGAAAAGAACAAGAGTTGACCAAGGGCGGTCGACAGGAAAGACGACGGAGAGGAACCCGGCACAAGTAAGTGGAAGCAATGTCGGACTCAGCTGGGGTCCCGTGGTCGCCAATCCACGACCCACTAGATGTGAGCCCCTCTGTCATTCATAAAATTCCCTTGTACCACTTGCACAATACACGACCTGCTATTTGGTAGCACATTTGCCAATAATTATGATATTTAGAACTCGTATTATTCTTGCATCTACATGAGGTCATTGTTGAGGTGAAATGACTTTTCAGTCAGGTGACTTCTCTGACGCCAACCTCATCATAGAGCAAATGAGAGATAAAGTGGATGGATATTAATGAAGCTGAGTGAACTTACGGATATTTGCAAAAGAAACGAATGTTTTCATATTATCCTCTCACGGCGAGGTATCATTCCTCTGCCGTCACAAAGACGTGTCTGGGAGCTGAACACACTTTGTCATCAGATACAACTGGGGATGGTGACAGGCCGATCGGCCAGGTGACTACTAACTTGGATCTAATTAAGGAAGAGACAGAGAAGGTATCTCGGAAGGAAGTCGACTGTGAACCTGTTGAAAGGAACCAAACCAAACCAAACCCCCTGTTGCTACAGCCCATGATCGGCCAAGGCCTACCTAGCGACCGCTGCCCAGCCATTTAACCTGCAGAATATTGGGTGGCGCGTAGTCAGTGCATCGGGTCTCCTCGGCCGTTAGTCTTGGTTTACGTGACCGAGGCGCGGCCTCACTGTCAGACAGCTACTCAATTGTCCTCACGAGGCTGAGTGCACCCCATTTCTACCCTCACGTCAGTTTCTAAATTCTCTGGAATCGTATCCGCAGCCTCCGAGTGCGAGGTAGGTGCGTTATCCCCAAAGAACCGTCCCGGCATTTGCATAGTTTGCCTGGTGGTGAAAATTGGAAACCACGAAAACCATTTTCAGGACGGTCAAGGTAGGGTCGGAACCCACGCTCTCCCGATGCAAGCGACGAACGAGTTGGCTCATTAACGCTCTCAGACGCCGTTGCTGGTTTTGATATATCAACCAATTTCACTTATGAAGACCTAGATGAACCAGGTTCGATTCCCGGTTAATGCATGTAGGATTACCCAGGTGAAATGATCTGTCCCATGGTCCGTAATTCACGCAAACAGACGGTCTCGTGGCTTATGATCACGGCCACGTTAAATACAAGCTTCCATCCCTTTCTACTTACAAAGAAGCTTGTGTTATTGTTGTTTTTGTTGGTTCATTTAAGGGCTTTTGCGGCATCGTGGTCATGTAACCCTTTGAACTTGTGTGCGTGATATCTGTCTGATAACCTGTGTTGTTATGAAGGTGGTACTAGTGGGTTAGAATTTGGGTAGGAGTCAGGCGTGGCCTTAATTTAGGTACCATCCTGGCATTTACCTGGAGTAAAAGTAGGGGAAACCACGGAAAACCACTTCTGGTTTGGCTGAAGTGGGAATCGAACTCATCTCTTCTCACTTCTGCCTCACGAAGCTGAGTGAACACCATTACAGCCCTTGGACCAAAATTTAAAGTATTCGCAGAGCCAGGTATCGAACCTGGATCTCCGTGGTGACAGCTAAGAATACTAGTTACTAAGCCATGAGGCGGACTTACAAAGAAGACCACGTGCCTATGTGTTGACGGAATTGAATACGAATTGGATATATTTCAATGTGATCATAAATATCGAGGTTTGCCCATGACATGCAATCTATTGTATAACACTTGCTCCTAGATTCGGCAAGCACAACAAAAGTAACTTACTCGGATTACTTTGCATTATTGACAAACTACTATGCTTCATTCATCACTCCACCATATTTCATTTATATTCTCCAGCGCATAATACAACCCCACTGCTGACATGCACATTTCATCAAGTCAATATTCCCTCAAAACACGTCATCTCCAAACAAAACGCCAGTAGCGTTAGACAAATTGTCAGGGGAGCTCATATGAGCAATGTAGGCCTACAGGCTGATAAAGCAATATCGCTATAATAGTACATTATGCAATGAGCCAAATAAGGGCAGATGACCTCGTAGTTCCACCCCTTAAAACAGCAATAACTAACTATAATGGCAATAATTAAGACACGAGTATGTTTATAAAACGAGCGTATGCGAAATTATAAAACTCGCATACGCTCGTTCTATAAACATACTCGTGTCTCAATTACCATTATAGGCAAGTTGCATACGACTGTTTATGTTCGACGGTAATTATTATAACTATTTTATGTTCGAACATAAATATTCATAAATATCTGTCGATATTTTGCCAGTTTTATGTACTGAACAGAGCGCATGGGACGTAGAGAATACCTTGTATTTGACCATGGCCTCTTAGATTACCCCACTATGGCACTAGGCCACGCAGTGAAATTTAAATTAGAAGGCCTTGGAACTCAGTGCAGGTGCGATGCTATCCTTACCTAATTGGTCAAACAACTGTTTCTTGAGGTCTGATTGGTGGGAGAAACTGTCCCATAATGAAAACTTGTACGATAATGAACCTAATTATAGTACAGTTTTCTGACTTATAATATTTACATTTCGACATCGTCGAACATAAAATGTATAACAAGGGTGTTATAGAATTTATTTTAGTTCGGATGTGATGTGGCTTGTATCGTCAATAATGTTATCAGTCACATTGGGGCAATACATAAAATATATTCGATCGAACGGGGGAGTCCTTAGGAAGTGATATAGGTTCGTCAGTTTTGTTGTTGTTGTTGTGTTACCCGATTTACAAAATGCAATTGAACTTTCTTTTTGGCACTTTCCATATACTTTCTTTTATGAAAAAACTTCAGTCCGCCTCATTGTGTATTGGCTAGCACTCTTGACTGTCACCATGGGGGCCTGGGTTCAATCCTTGGCTCTGCCAAGAATTTTAATTCTGGACTGAGGGCTGGAACGTGGTACACTCAACCTCGTAGACAGGTTCGATTCCCACCTCAGGCATCCATGAAGTGGTTTTCCATATTTTCCCACTTCTACTCCAGGTGAACGACGGGATGGCTCCTAAATTATTTGCTTTGGTGTCGTTTAAGGTATGTTCCGCAGATTATCATAAGTTTACATTATATTACGGTAGGTGGCAGGAAGGCAAACGATTCGACAACCTTTATGAACGCAACTGGAACCGGAAGTGAAAGCGTGAATAATTTCATTTACATTTTATAGGATTGATGAAGTACTGAATATACTTGAGTTTGACAGTGAAAGCTGATGCACGATGTAAACAGTGAAATACCGGGCTCGTACGATAAAAAAAAATATGGCCACAATGTCATATGATTTGGACCAATCGGAAAGTGATATCAAAAACAGTATTGAAGATATTTAGGGATTAACATTAAGTGGCAATCAATGTTATGGAAATGAGAGCTGATACAAGTGTAGTATTGAAAGGTTTGCCTACTTTCCGCGATCAAATTCCATGGTTTTCCTGAACTGATTCTTGTTTTGTACTGTTTTCCTCCTTTCTAATGGTTTTGTAAACAAAAGACTATAAAAAGCAATAATATAAGCATTTCTTAAAATGTTCTTAAAATGGAAGAGCACTCAATTACTGTCTGGTAATCAGCCCTAAGCCTGGTTGGATCCTCAAAAAGTATCGCCGTTAGGTTATGTGGGTAGATACCCACAAAAACCCAAGGCAGCGCTATATTGAGGCGTACTAGGCAAGATGAGGAGTGAGGTAGTTTGCTATTGCTTTCCTCAACTCAATGACTAGTTCAACATATTTCAGTGACACTGGAAGGGTTAAAACAACAATTATCATCATCATCAACCTTATAATTATAATATTGTAGGAAGGAAATGAGGGCAGTTGCAAAACAGCACCTCTGAAAGTAGTCCCAAAAGCAAGAGATATAATGAAGTAACCTATATAGACAGTATCCCTTGTGAGATTAAGTTACCGTATCAACAAGTATGGAAACCCTACTAGTGATAATACAGAGAGGGGCAGGCAGTGAGTGACCTTTGGGACACTGACAGTGATTTGAAGTTAATAAATAACAATATTTTAATGTATTTTGCTGAGAATCTTTGTTTTGTTATTTCAAAAGATCATATATATATATATATATATATATATATATATATATATATATATATATATCATCATATATATTGAAAGTTGCAAGATGACAAATGTAGAAGTACTTTATACGAAGTACGTCCAGAAAGTTAGTTCCGTTTGGTAATAACATTAAATTGTGTACAGATACAGAAACATTATTTATTGCACAAAATTCTACAACCCTTAAACTACTTTTCCACATAACTGCCGAAATGTTGCAGGCATTTGTCGTAGCGTGGCACGAGTTTTTGTATACCTTCTTCATAGACGTGTGCCGCCTGTGTCTTCAAATAGTTGTACGTTCCGCTGCAGCGGTTACAGAAGAACTGGTTCACGCGATTGGTGACAAGATCCGGGATAACCGCAGGTTTACAATTAGTGGTCTCGCTATGGAATTTCCCCAAATCTCACGATCACTAATTCATGAAATTGTTACCGAAAAACTGAACTTTCGTAAACTTTGCCGACGTTGGGTACCTACGATTCTTACGGAGCAACACAAAACAAAACAGATGGGTTGTGCACTTCAGTTTTTGACCCGTTACAATGAAGGCGGGGAAGAATTTCTGACACAGATAGTCACAGGACACGCCTGTGACACCCCTGAAAGTAAGCGGCAATCAATGGAATGGAGGCACACTTCATCCCCAGCAAAGGTTAAGCCGAAACAAATCTTGACATCTCGGAAAATGATGTTTCCAACTGGTTGAAGACACAGGCGGCAAACTTCTATGAAGAAGGTATCCATAAACTTGTGCCACGCTATGACAAATGCCTGCAAAAGTTCGGCAGTTATGTGGAAAAGTAGTTTAAGAGGTGTAGAATGTTGTGCAATAAATAATTTTTCTGTATCTGTACACAATTTAATTGTATTACCAAACGGAACTTACTTTCTGGACGTGCCTCGTATATTGTTTATTAGAAGTCATTAGACATACAAAACCAATATACTCACACAACCTTTATGGGAGTCATTTCTAGCACTGAAAAAAAAAACCCAAGTCTGTATACATTTAATAATAAAATAACTTAAAAAAAACAATTTTATCATGTGCTCTTTTAGCCTATTTTCATTTATGGAAAATATGAGCTCTCCTTTTGTCTAAACGGCTGCAGCGATTTCAATGGTACTCGGTAAGGTCATAGTACAATTTTGTCCGACCCCGGCCATGCCCTTCAAATTTTATTACGTCTCACCAATCCATCATGGTAGCTGTGCGAACTATTTCACCGGCATTCTATATCTCCGAAACTATTACTGATATCACCCTGACATTGTGTACGGTGGTAAAGGGCACTACTATAAGTTCACCCATGTAACTTTCAAAAATATGTTATGTACAAAAATAACCTGGTGGCCAAGCAAATTTGAAACAATTAAATAGACTTTTCTCGCGATTCAACCTTCCGAGCGCAGTGAAACAATTACAGCAAATGTTTATACACATTGTAATGCACTGACATCTAATTTAGTTCAATTCTTTACATCACCTTTAGATGGCCGCTGTGCTGAATTTTAAAACCTCGTTTTTAGCCTACTTTCGATTTTTGCAAAAAATGAAAGTAGACTTATGAGATCACTACAGGGCGAAAAAAGTGTGTGTGTCTGTCTGTGTGTGTGTATGTGTGTGTGTGAGTCTCTGTGTGTGTGTTTGTGTGTGTGTGTGTGTGTGTGTGTGAGTGTGTGTACTCTGAATGTCCGCCCCCCCCCCCTTATCAATTCGAACACGGTGAGCGCAAATTGAACGAAATTTGGTACAAAGGTAGCACTAGCAAAGGACACCTCAGTGTCATGTTTTATATCGCCGCCATCTTGACGGAAACGTAATGGCGGCCACACAAATGTTCAAAGCTTAAATCAAATTACGACTAACCTAATCATCCGATCTCTACCAAATTTTGCAACAACATACCTTTACGGAGGAAGCATCCTTTAACAAATCTAATAGGTCATTAGCCTAATAGTTTGCGGATGGCGGCCATCTTTGTGTCAAAATCGATTACCCCTATTAATTCGAACACGGTGAAACCGAATGGAATGAAATTTGATACAGAGATAGCACTAGCAAAGGGCACCCCAGTGTCATGTTTTATATTGCCGCCATTTTGACGGAAACGTAATGGCGGCCACCCAAATGTTCAAAGCTTAAATCCAATTACGACTAACCTAATCATCCGATCTCTACCGAATTTCGCAACAACATACCTTTATGAAGGGAACATCCTTTGACAAATCTAATAGGTCATTAGCCTAATAGTTTGCGGATGGCGGCCATCTTTGTGTCAAAATCGATTACCCCTATTAATTCGAACACGGTGAAATCGAATGGAATGAAATTTGGTACAGAGGTAGTACTAGCAAAGGGCACCTCAGTGTCATGTTTTATATCACCGCCATCTTGACGGAAACGTAATGGCGGCCACACAAATGTTTAAAGCTTAAATCAAATTACGACTAACCTAATCATCCGATCTCTACCAAATTTTGCAACAACATACCTTTATGGAGGAAGCATCCTTTCACAAATCTAATAGGTCATTAGCCTAATATTTTGCGGATGGCGGCCATCTTTGTGTGAAAATCGATTCCCCCTATTAATTCGAACACGGTGAAACCGAACGGAACGACATTTGGTACAGAGGTAGCACTAGAAAAGGCCACCTCAGTGTCATGTTTTATATCACCGCCATCTTGACGGAAACGTAATCGCGGCCACCCAAATGTTAAAGGCTAAAATGTAATTACGACCAACCTATTAATCTAGTCTCTACCAAATTTTGCAACAACAAATCTTTATGTGGGAAGCATATTCTGACCAAACTGCTAGATCATAAGCCCAATAGTTTGCAGATGGTGGCCAAGTATGTGTGCAAATGGATTCTCCCTATCAATTCAAACACGGTGAAACTGAATTGAACGAAATTTGGTACAGAGGTAGCACTAGCAAAAGGCACCTCAGTGTCATGTTTTATTTCGCCGCCATCTTGACGGAAACGGAATGACGGCCACCCAAATATTAAAAGCTTAAATCAAATTTCGACCATCCTAATAATTTGATCTCTACCGGATATTGCTACAACATGCCTTTTTGTGGAAAGCATCATATGACTGACTACAAGGTCATGAGCCCAATAGTTTGCAAATAGCGGCCATGTATGTGTGCAAATCCATTCCCCAGATCAATTCAAACACGGTGAAACCGAATTGAATGATTTTTTTTACAGAGGTAGCACTAGCAAGGGGCACCTCATATTCATGTTTAATATCCCTATAGCACGTTGTATTTCAACAAGCTACTACAACCAACATTCAATTAGACTCCTTGAAAAGGACAAAGAGTTATAACAATACCCATGCATTTAGGAGAAAGTAGGCTATATGTTCTTTACTGAACATCTTGTTATTTCTTGTGTACTAATCATGCGATTTAAGTTTGAATAATACACCTATGCAATAATCTTCATGTAATAGTAGCTTACATAACTCTATGGCTTTCATATTGTAATTGTTTCACTGGGGAGAGTGTGGAAAAACCACCACTAGTCCCACGTTTGAGCTAATTGTAATGTTTACTCTGACTAAGATACGTTGAATTAATGGGCGCCAAGACCTCAACTCTAAGTTGACATCTAAATTTATATTTATCAACGCCTAGCTCGGGCAGAACACCTTTAAGAATCTTCACACTCAGACCGTGGCATGATTTGATCATTAACCCAACTAACAATTGTATCAGCAGAAGGAATTTGGTCTATATCTAATGCTACCTACTGAAAGCAAAGATTGCATAGTATAGAAATGAATTTATTATAAAAAAAAACAAGTAGTGGCAATTTTAATGATAATAATAATTTAAAAATGGAGCGTGACGATTTGAATTTTACCACTTGAAAATTACGTGAAAACGGAGACGGATGAATTACTGAATTTACTATTATTCCCAAGCTAAAAGTTACTCAAATTCTAATTATGAACAATGAAAAGAGAGATTATGTAGTTCTGAGTCATTCGCGCTTACCATTGGAAATAGCCGTAGCATTTCCCTCGTACGTGATGGTTCAAGAGAGCTTCCATCAGCCTTCTGGACGTCGCCATCTTCTTCGTCACTTGTGGAGATTGTTGTTGAAATGTTAAAGTTATGGTCCGATCACACCGGAACCAACCAAACGAGCGACCACTTTGGTCAAGTTATACAATGTTAATAGCCCCTTCTTCTCAGCGCGCGAACACTTTTATGCACTCTCCGAATCCCCTCTCCAGTGCCGTCACCCAGTGGTCCGGACCCCCTGATTGGCTGAGCCACCACGCTGACCCCCGACATAAGGGTCATTTTACTCGGCGTGACGAAGTAGATTTGCCGCTCCAGTCAAATTCGCCTTTTCTTGATACAGCCAGCTGGAAGTGTTCTTCGGTTTCGTCATCTCTTCTCGACAAGAATATTCCTGTATCTGAATTCCCAATGACTCATCTCTCTCACAATAAACCCTAACTGACTAAAATCCGTAAAATTCCGTAATCATATAATTTTCCGTGATAATGTTGTTCGTAATAATTTGCTTGATAGCGTCTTCTATAAAATCAAAAACCTATCTGTATACTTATAATATTTAAAGAAAGAGCTAAAAAAAAACTAATAATAATATTAAGTTAAATGAAAATTATCTTGGCTGAACAAGTTTGCCCCGTAAATAAACATTGAATGGGTTCCTACTGACTTATGTCAGTGGCGTAAAATACCCTCGAAAAACACGTTACATATTCGCCTCGGATCATCAGATGATTTACCGTGACCACGGTACAACATGCGACTTACCCAGACATGTTCATAAAATCCCTATCCAAAATACATATTACACAAATTAAATCATCCTAAATTACATATATATATATTGTACCCATGTGAGTAATCTCCATGGAAAAACATGCTTCTGCCTCCATCTATCTTCAGTTCTCAGGCGTGTACCGTCCTCCCACTGATCAGTTGCATATTTTGATCTGAGACTAAAAGGTATCAACTCTACAATGATAAGGCACAACTCTATTCTAAAGACTTTAATTCAGCACTAAATCATGGCTTCAAACACATAAAAACACAATCCCAACAAATATAATACAAAAACAAAGCAAAATTACTCCCACAATCCACTAATTATTCACATTTTATCCTATTAAATCCATATGATTGTTCAATCATTTACCCTGAGGTTGACTTCAAAATTCACTCTCAGGTGCGCTGATGCACATGTAACTTCCACAAAAACTGTACTTTCCAACTTATGTCACCTGGTGTGACCTCTTTAATTTCACAAGATTAATTGTTTCTCACAACACACCTTACTTTACATTATGTGTACCTTTGTGTTTTGTTTCTTTCTTCCCACCAAAATACTGTACAGGCATTAGCCAATTCATGGGTTGCACATCAAATCTACTTGCAACTCCACAATTACATGGAAATATACCCCTACCGTTCCCTTTTTCTATAGTTCCACTGCATGCCGTTGTGATTTCAATTTCAAAACTTCCGTTACCGCTGTGTCGGATGGTATATTAGGCTACCCTTGCGAGGGCATAGCCTATGGCATCTGGTGCCAAGCTGCATAACTAAGTGTCAGTGTCAGTATAAAATGCAACTTCTAACAATTCGTAAGTTTGCTAGATATTAAATCATCAGGATGATCTTTAATTATCAATGTGTTTCAAACCACACAAATTCATTATACAATACAACAATGACTCTTTCATTAACAACAGGGTTTTAAAAATCTGTCCCTTTTATATGTCAACCTTCAAGGTTCGTTTAACGTCTCCCGCTGGGTTCTTCCCGCAAAACGGGCTAAGGCGGGCGGTAACGAAACCCTCGTTCCGTCCTCCACTAGCTCTGTCTCCCTTTCACTTCTCTCTTTATCTCCAAGCAGTAACTTGTAACTTTAAATATAATAGTGTAGTCACAATGACCCACATGTCCCATATGATTTAAACTGAATGGTATGCAATTTAGGTCCTGGGCGAGTTTACACATTTATTCCTAACCTTAGGATATTAATAACAGGCCTCGATAGGTCCATTTCATTATATGAAGGCACAAGATTCATCAAACACTGGTCGAACTGGCTAGCCGGTATCTTATTAACTGCTAAGGTCAGGCCCAAGCTGCCGCCAATTTAGATTCGCCTCTCAGGAGCTGAATCATTCAATAACAAGTTCTCGGTCGATCAGGTATGAATGCAGAGGTTTCCATTGTTATCCTCTCACATACCACAGGATTCGAACCCGGAACATTCCATATCCATCCTCAGAGTTAGGGTACAACACTAAATACACTCTGGCACATACTAAATATCTCTGTACGCCCTAGGCTAAACGAGATTTCACACGTCGAGTAGATCACCTGGCTCCCTGACCCCATGCTATGATCTCGTCCTTTACTTAGTAAGAGAAATCTATCAATTACTCTACAAGCTTATTCACAAGCTGCAAATTCAATTCACTATTAAACTCTTCCATTTCCTAGATTCTTGCATAATTTTATTCCCATTAACACAATATACTCTGATATTAAACTGCTTTTCTCAGCCCTTCATGTATAATCTTACTGCTTGGTTAGATAAATATTCCAATTAGTATAAATATTTCTTGCTTACAACATTTTTTTCCTGATGTATTCGTTTATTCCTTTTATTATTATTATTATTATTATTATTATTATTATTATTATTACTGACATGAATTACCATAACCCGACACAACGTAACCATTTTAATACTCGAACATCCGTGTTCGTTACGTTACGTTTTTATATAACTGAATTGCCATTTTATAATTGTGGTAACGATTGATCCACTCAATGATGTATAAAAACATCTCAACTCTACTAAAATCAACACAATAATAAAAATTTGAGGTTCTACCTCCTAATACTGTCTCTTACTGGCATCTTTTACAGTTTTGAAATCACTCAACACACAGTGGACTATAACTGCTATAAAATCATGGTTTTTGGGTACTTACATTGGCTATCCAGGTGGCTCCAACCACTCATTCCTTCCATTAATGCCTGCCATTTGCATAATTAGCAAGACATTCTTACGCTGATAACACACATTTTATATAACTTTGGCCTCACAAGACACACGGCACTTTTCTTTTCCATGTTGAGGCTATGGCTTCCTTATACACATAACACTTTATAGCACTTGTTACACTATTAATTTTAAAGATATTTAACAGATCATCACTTCACTATTTACACTTCTTACTGGTTGAATTTCCCTGGCAAGATATCAGAACTGCAGGCGTTGAAGAACTCCTCGCTGCTACCCGCATCCTGATTGAAAGTCTCGATTATCTGCCTATGGATTCCTATCGATTCACCCAACTGTCTATCAATTATCCTTCGATAAACTTCCTGATTTGCATAAATATGCTTGCGTATCGTCCTGAGCGTTAATAATATTGGTGTTCTATGAAATTTCATAGATCGCATAATAAAGTTAATTTCTGCGCCGTCCGGCAGCCTAAGATCTGTCTAATCAATATTTTACATACTGCGCTCAACCATTGTACATTGTACTTGTACAGATTATTACTCTCAAATGTTCTAGCTTGTCTATCACACGGTACTTTACCTACCTGCATAATAATAATTGCTCGTCATGCCGACTAGACAAAAATGGCATGACTGTCCTTAATAATATGATTAATAAATGTTTAACTGCACGGCTAATACACTTAATAATTCATAAAGAAATATTAAAGTCCCTTTCCTGGACCAGAGCTGCATGATCTCTGCCCAGCGCTTGGTTCAACTGTATATTATTAATCGTTTTCAATTTGTGCATTACACTGCACGGCGAATATACTGATTAACACTAAAAATGTTCAAGTCTTTGTGCGCGTTCTTTTCCTGGACCCGGGCAGCATGCGCTCCGCGCTCGAGTCTGGTACAACTGTCCCCTCTGACCTGAGTCCACTCCCTTATATTCGTTTGAATAGAAAAAGTAGACCGCGAATTCCCCCGCAGTGTCCTTTTCTCTCACAGTATGATTCTGGTCTTGAAATAATGCTCATATGGTTCCTTTTTCCTTGCTGATCACAGAACTGATTGCGTGCTCGAGGAAGGATCGGCCAATTAATTAATATTAATTGCCTTTTCCATGGCGTGGGGACGCCGCGTCACCTAATAACCCCCGACAGCATGGTTATATCATTCCGCTAACTCCCAAAATACTGTGTCCTAGCGCATTCCATCAAATATGCCTCGATTTCACTGTTTAATGGCTTGATAATTAGCCTCCCGGCTAAACATTTACATGTGTGCAACCCTCATGTCACTGCGTTGCTCCAATCACGAGTAATCATTAATTTTCACTGGTATCTTCCCACTCCACTAGCGTTTCCATTCTGAAACGGGGAAGAACTTGGCCATTATTTACCCCCTGACCTGCTCCAGAGACTTAAGTAGGTCAGAAAGAGTGACAAGGCTCCAAGAATCTCCTCCCACTTTCCTAGAGTAATTTTCAAAACGTCAAACGCTCCAACTTCTGTGCTCACGTCCAGAGTAGTATGCTTCATACGGCCCAATAATGCTGTATTCTACTAATATTCCCTGCATTATATTAATAAATAATGTCAGCATTAGCTTAGTTGATATCACAACAGTGATTTAATATATAATTTCCTCTATGGGTTTTTACAACTAAAACTCCCTCAAAAGATCTCGTGTTCGTTCCTTGCCGGAACATCAATTCTGAGCTCACTATCTGTGAGATCCACGTTCGACACCAGTCAGCCTAACCCCGTTGGGTTCATATTCCCCTTGCAAAACTTATAGAAGTCAATTGCAAGTGACCTTCTGTAAGTAACCGGCTGACTGTCCCAACTCTCTGTGTTTACATTAGGGGTCCTTCACCTCGTCTGGCTGCGAGTAGGTTTGTCTGCCTCCCCCTTCCACTCTGAGCTCAGCCCTAAGCCGTGCATTCTCTCGACGGAGGGTCTCATTCACTGCTTCAACCTCCCTAGCGGCTTCGACCATTTTTTTGGAAAGCTGTTGCAGGCACTGGCATTCCAGCCGTCCGCTCCCTTCTCGGAACAAGCTACTTGTCTCACTTTCCGTTCCGCTTATTGAGCCTTCAATTCTGACCGCCTGGTCGACTTTGCTGTCCACGTCCAGTTGAGGTTGGCTGCATTCATAACGACCTCGTTTCCCGTTTCTAAATGCCTTATTCTATATGCATTATTCTGTAGGTCTCTTATCACCTCGAACGGGCCGTGATATCCAAAAATGAACTTTTTATAATTCCGTGCTTCTGGATCTGAACTGGCTGGTTTCCTGACTAACACTTTTTCTCCAATGAGAAGCGGTCTGTGATATCGCTTCTCACGGTTTCTTCTCTGGCGTCTCTCAGCCTGTGCTTGGAGATATTCGAAGGTTCGCTGGATCCTCAATTCTCGTCCTGGCTGTGCGTTTACAGGTAATGGAATAACACCAGTCCATGGGCTTTCCGGTCTCTGATCCAAATGTAGAGTCACGGGCACCTGACCTGTCGCCTCATGCACAGTATTATTTATGCAGTATTCTATTACATCCAAGAAATCGATCCATTTTCAGTTCTCTTCAGAGCAGTAAATTTTCATGTACTTCTGTATCTCTCTCATTACACTCTCAACTGGGCTTGCCTCAGGATGGCGAATGGTAGATAAAATCGGCCTGATTCCTAAATTTTCCAATTCCCGACGAAATTCTGCGCTAGTAAAACAACTCCCATGGTCTGAGAGTAGGTTATCCGGTTTCCCCAGTATCGGAATAACTCTCTCTTTCAGGCGTTTCAATACCTGCTCTGAGCTGGTCTTCTGTATGGGGCATAATACCACCATTTTTGAGAATACATCCATGGCTACAAAAATATGTCTATTGCCTCTACGTGCTCTAGGCAGTGGTCCAAAATTGTCTACACTCAATAGCTGCCTTGGCTTCTCTGGTAACAACGGAATGGGTCGTTGTCTCATTAAAAAGGGATTTGGCTTTACCCTTTGGCACAAATCGCATGTCCTAATAGCATTTCTCACAGTTCTCTTAACTTTGGCCAAGTAAATGCTTCTTTCAGTAGAGCAGTTATTTTGTCTATCCCGGGATGTCCAAACGCTCTGTGTGCTAGCCACACCAATCTCCTCTGCAAAGATGCAGGAATAACAATTCTTTGGCGGGTATGTTCCACATCATCCCACTTGTTTAGCATCTGATTTTACCATACATAGTCTGTTGATAATGCCTCTGCCTCTCTGTATATCGCAGTTCCCCTTGCTAAGCGTCCCTCGAAGCAATCAATCATCATTCTCAACCACGGGTCTTCGCGTTGTAGGTTAGTAAGATTCTTCAAGTCATCTAAGGTCTTCTGATCTCGATTTTCAATCTGGACAGCTAGAGTTTCCTCTTCTCTTGGGTATCGGCTTAATATGTCCGGTATTACGTTCTCTTTCCCTGGACAGTATTCTATTTCCACATTGAACTGTTGAATATACAGGGACCATCTTGTCAACCTCTGGCTAGACAAGTCCGTCTTTAACAAAAATGTTAAAGCTTTATGGTCTGTTCTGAGGACTATTTGAAAGCCATAGATGAGTTTGCGCCAGTACTGCAATGCGTACAAAATCGCGAGCAACTCTATCTCTGTAATCGTGTAATTTTTCTCATGGGCCTTCAACCTCCTACTTATAAAGGCATAAAAACTTTCTTTTCGGGCTTATCAACATTTTCTTGGAACAGCATCGCTCCTATCCCAACAAGTGATGCATCCGTCTGTATTATGAACTTCTGGGTATAATCAGGTTATCCCAGCTTCACATATTCCAAAAGCATTTGTTTTGACCTCACGAATGCTTCTTGACATTGCTCCGTCCAATTCCACCTGCCGCCTCTCATCAATAGATCTGCAGGGGTGCCACAGTCGTAGTATAGTTTGGGCAGTGGTTCGAAAAGAATCCAATTACTCCCAAATACTGTCGAACGTGCTTTACTTTCGTGGGTCGAGGAAAATTTCGAATTACCTCTTATTTCTCTGGATTTGGCTTAACTCCATTTTCATCAATAACGTGCCCTAGGAATTTAACTTCCCTCTGACAGAAGTGCGATTTCTTGATATTAACCTTAAAATTAGCTTCTCGTAGGTTATCCAGCAACTTCTTCAGGTCTCTCATGTGCTCCTCCAGAGATTCTGATGTGAGTAGAATGGTACTCTCTTTAACATCATCTGATAGATTGCGATCTAAAGCTCTTATCAGGGCTGAACCAGCTGTTTTCAAACCAAAAGGTAGTTTAGAGTTTCTTCTCTCCTGTTCACTGCGCTGTAACTCCAACCTTTTGGCTGCGTCTCCATATCTGTCTGGTGACGTCCTATTTTGCATAGCTTCTTGCAAGCGGACTTGTTGCTTCTGAGGTTCTTCTCCCCTTTCATTGAGGTATTGCAATGAAGCGTGATAACGTTCCTCTACCTCGTCATCAAAGTTACGTCTTCTTTCCTGGGGTCTCCAATTCCTATTGTTGCCTTCTTGGGCATTGTTACCTCCATTATTTTGGTACGGTCTACCCCTGGTATTCTGTTGATTCCAAGAATTTCGGCCTCCTCTTCCTCTACCAGCATTCCCTTTGTACTTCGGCTGCCATCTTCTGGGTTCATGTTCCAATTGACGTCCGTTGGAATCTAACGTTTCAGTGCTAGTAGCTTTATTATTCTTCGGAGCTTGGTACTGGTCAGTCTGCGTGTTGGTCACGTGTACCTGTTCCACGGTTCAATTCTGACGCATAGTATTGGATGTCGTGAGGACTAGTTGCCTAAGAACTACCTCCATTTCCATTGCGGTTTTTGCATTTGCCGAAATCAGCAGCCTTTGGATTTCATAAGGAAGCTGCTTGGCAATAGCAATACATAGCTCCAGCTCGCTAGGTTTTTGGTCAAGTTCCTTGAACCGACACATTTGAGAGATGAAGAATTCTGCGTACTTCGCTGGATTGTTGGTGCTGTATCTTTTCGAATACAAATCCAATCGTAAATTCTGTTGTGTTATTGGATCCCAATACCGCTTCAAAAAAGCTTCCCGAAACTCCTCGAGAGTATCGAAGGTATAACGGAAACTGCGAAACCATAACGCACATTCTTCCTCTGTTAGCTTCTCTATGGCTCGTAGCCTGCGCTCTTGTGGTATCCGCGCATCGTTCAAATATTCAGACACTTCTTTCAGCCAATACTTCGGTGTCATATTACAATGGCTACCTGAGAATTTCCTTGGTTTCTCTTCGCTTGCTCTAATTACGTTTATCACTTGGGTGTGCATAGCATTTTCATGCGGCGTAGAGGCTGCAACTGGTGCACCTGGCGTCATATAAGTACTTTCGCCTGGGCCTGTAGCATTCCTTATTATAGGCTGGGTTTCTAAATCTGTCCACCTGGTCTTCCTCGTATCTTCCACGCTGCCTTCACTTGACTTAGGATCTTTCATTAGGGTTTCCTCCTGTGCGATTATCCTAGTCTCCACTTGATTGTGGCGCATCCCTGCTCTTTCCAGTAGAGTAATTACCTCTCTTTCTATTCTGCTAAGCCTATCTCTATTTTCTTCTGCCACTTGAAATATTTTCTTCTTATCTTCCTTCAGGCTTTGCTTGATATGGGAGATTTCATCCTCTACATCTTCCTTTATTTGAGCTAGGGTCTTGTCGCTTGCCTCTGTCTTTTGGCCCTCTCTCACTTCGAGTTCTTCTCTCAACCCTTTAATTTCCTCTTGGATATGTCCATTGACCTTTGATATTTCATTTCGGACCTTAACGATTTCCCCTCTGTTTTCCTCTTGCTTTTTGTTAACGATAACAATGTCGCTTTGGATTTGGTCCAGTTCTTGATGAACTTTGCTCATCTGACCCTTCATGTTGCCTACCAGCTCTTTACTTTCGTTAGCGATAGCCTTAATCTCTCCTATTTCCTGACATTGATCTAATATGATCTGATCCTGCTTCTTTAGATCCCCGTTAATCGCTCTAGCATAACCTTTCAACTTCTCGTCCCACTTATTGTCGTTTTCTTCTAACCACTGATCTACCGTTCTAGTAAATTCTGAAAACTGTTTCGCTTGGCGTTCGAGATTCGCCTCATTTTGGATTTGAATATCCTTAATGTCATTAGACAGCGCATCTAACCTACTGTTGGTTTCATCCTGCGCGTGCTTACATGCCTGTAAATTACTTTCAAGTTTGGCTTCTATAGCCTCGAAACGTTTATCGGTCTTAACCTGCATTTCTGATATAATGCTTACAACGGTTTCTGTTACTTCGGTCTTAATTGTTTCTTGCATTTGACCTAGTTTATCATTTATTTATTTCTTCCTGATTCTTATTCATTGCAACCTGATTTGCATTAATTGCCAGCTGATTGGCATCTAAACGATTACTCAATTCAACCTGGTTAGCATCTAAACGGTTACTCAATTCAACCTGATTAGCATTAATTGCCTCCTGATTGGCATCTAGACGAGTGTTTATTTCATCCTGGAAAGCCTTGGCTTCCAGCTTATTCTGTTCATTAACAGCGTCAAAATGCTGTCTTATCTCTGCAATCCCCTGCAAAATCTCCTCCGTACCAGCCATTCTTACAACAATACACTTTGAAACATAGGCAGGCTTCCTGGAAACATGTGTGGATTCGTTTTGAAGAGAAATACAAGACACTGTACACATATTGCTAGATTGTACTAAAACTTTGGATTTTTGGATAAATTGTGGATTGGGTGCGTAGCGCTCATACTCTTGGGTAATTCTCTTCTCAATAGAGAGATTCTGCGTTACGTCAAAAGCCTAATGAACTCAAAAATCACTCAAACATAGTTTGAGGCAAAAAAATAATTATTATGGTTTTCCCCATTAAATATCATAAACAATCTATGGGGTTTCCCTAAATCCCATAATCCCCACGTTGGGCGCCATGATAAATAAAATACACCTCTGCGCCTATGGTGACCTGTATTTTAAACTGGCCCACATATCAGCGCCATGATAAATTGAAGAAGGATATCTTGAGCCTTACCATGCTTTTAAAAAATGAGGGTCAGGTTTTGCAATGCCAAGATACACATATTGCACTAAAGAGGCGATTCCACGATAGAGTACTACCGCCCCATGTTACCTGGATCATGGTAAGTATAAGGTGTATATCAAAATGTATATTGTTTTTATCGGAGCTTAGCTAAGGTTAGGTGGGGTCATTCCCCTAATTCATTTTTCTCGTTAATTTAATAGAGTTGTTTACACA
Source organism: Meconema thalassinum (assembly GCA_946902985.2). Lineage (NCBI taxonomy): Eukaryota > Metazoa > Arthropoda > Insecta > Orthoptera > Tettigoniidae > Meconema > Meconema thalassinum. Next base: position 286,285,547 of record OX336393.1, on the reverse strand, counting down.
AGATCTTGACCGACTTCAGTTGTACCTATAGCTCAAATCACCGTACAGGACATCAATTTCCATGTACCCATGTGAGTAATCTCCATGGAAAAACATGCTTCTGCCTCCATCTATCTTCAGTTCTCAGGCGTGTACCGTCCTCCCACTGATCAGTTGCATATTTTGATCTGAGACTAAAAGGTATCAACTCTACAATGATAAGGCACAACTCTATTCTAAAGACTTTAATTCAGCACTAAATCATGGCTTCAAACACATAAAAACACAATCCCAACAAATATAATACAAAAACAAAGCAAAATTACTCCCACAATCCACTAATTATTCACATTTTATCCTATTAAATCCATATGATTGTTCAATCATTTACACTGAGGTTGACTTCAAAATTCACTCTCAGGTGCGCTGATGCACATGTAACTTCCACAAAAACTGTACTTTCCAACTTATGTCACCTGGTGTGACCTCTTTAATTTCACAAGATTAATTGTTTCTCACAACACACCTTACTTTACATTATGTGTACCTTTGTGTTTTGTTTCTTTCTTCCCACCAAAATACTGTACCAGGCATTAGCCAATTCATGGGTTGCACATCAAATCTACTTGCAACTCCACAATTACATGGAAATATACCCCTACCGTTCCCTTTTTCTATAGTTCCACTGCATGCCGTTGTGATTTCAATTTCAAAACTTCCGTTACCGCTGTGTCGGATGGTATATTAGGCTACCCTTGCGAGGGCATAGCCTATGGCATCTGGTGCCAAGCTGCACAACTAAGTGTCAGTGTCAGTATAAAATGCAACTACTAACAATTCGTAAGTTTGCTAAATATTAAATCATCAGGATGATCTTTAATTATCAATGTGTTTCAAACCACACAAATTCATTATACAATACAACAATGACTCTTTCATTAACAACAGGGTTTCAAAGTCTGTCCCTTTTATATGTCAACTTTCAAGGTTCGTTTAACGTCTCCCCCTGGGTTCTTCCTGCATAATGGGCTAATGAGGGCGGTAACGAAACCCTCGTTCGGTCCTCCACTAGCTCTGTCTCCCTTTCACTTCTCTCTTTATCTCCAAGCAGTAACTTGTAACTTTAAATACAATAGTGTAGTCACAATGACCCACATGTCCCATATGATTTAAACTGAATGGTATGCAATTTAGGTCCTGGGCGAGTTTACACATTTATTCCTAACCTTAGGATATTAATAACTGGCCTCGATAGGTACATTTCATTATATGAAGGCACGAGATTCATCAAACACTGGTCGAACTGGCTAGCCGGTATCTTATTAACTGCTACGGTCAGGCCCAAGCTGCCGCCAATTTAGATTCGCTTCTCAGGAGCTGAATCATTCAATAACAAGTTCTCGGTCGATCAGGTATGAATGCAGAGGTTTCCATTGTTATCCTCTCACATACCACAGGATTCGAACCCGGAACATTCCATATCCATCCTCAGAGTTAGGGTACAACACTAAATACACTCTGGCACATACTAAATATCTCTGTACGCCCTAGGCTAAACGAGATTTCACACTTCGAGTAGATCACCTGTCTCCCTGACCCCATGCTATGATCTCGTCCTTTACTTAGTAAGAGAAATCTATCAATTACTCTACAAGCTTATTCACAAGCTGCAAATTCAATTCACTATTAAACTCTTCCATTTCCTAGATTCTTGCATAATTTTATTCCCATTAACACAATATACTCTGATATTAAACTACTTCTCTCAGCCCTTCATGTATAATCTTACTGCTTGGTTAGATAAATATTCCAATTAGTATAAATATTTCTTGCTTACAACATTTTTTCCTGATGTATTCGTTTATTCCTTTTATTATTATTATTATTATTATTATTATTATTATTACTGACATGAATTACCATAACCCGACACAACGTAACCATTTTAATACTCGAACATCCGTGTTCGTTACGTTACGTTTTTATATAACTGAATTGCCATTTTATAATAGTGGTAACGATTGATCCACTCAATGATGTATAAAAACATCTCAACTCTACTAAAATCAACACAACTGAATTGCCATTTTATAATAGTGGTAACGATTGATCCACTCAATGATGTATAAAAACATCTCAACTCTACTAAAATCAACACAATAATAAAAATTTGAGGTTCTACCTCCTAATACTGACTCTTACTGGCATCTTTTACAGTTTTGAAATCACTCAATACACAGTGGACTATAACTGCTATAAAATCATGGTTTTTGGGTACTTACATTGGCTATCCAGGTGGCTCCAACCACTCATTCCTTCCATTAATGCCTGCCATTTGCATAAATAACAAGACATTCTCACGCTGATAACACACATTTTATATAACTTTGGCCTCACAAGACACACGGCACTTTTCTTTTCCATATTGAGGCTATGGCTTCCTTATACACATAACACTTTATAGCACTTGTTACACTATTAATTTTAAAGATATTTAACAGATCATCACTTCACTATTTACACTTCTTACTGGTTGAATTTCCCTGGCAAGATATCAGAACTGCAGGCGTTGAAGAACTCCTCGCTGCTACCCGCATCCTGATTGAAAGTCTCGATTATCTGCCTATGGATTCCTATCGATTCACCCAACTGTTTATCAATTATCCTTCGATAAACTTCCTGATTTGCATAAATATGCTAGCGTGTCGTCCTGAGCGTTAATTATATTGGTGTTCTATGAAATTTCATAGATTGCATAATAAAGTTTATTTCTGCGCCGTCCGGCAGCCTAAGATCTGTCTAATCAATATTTTACATACTGCGCTCAACCATTGTACATTGTACTTGTACAGATTATTACTCTCAAATGTTCTAGCTTGTCTATCACACGGTACTTTACCTACGTGCATAATAATAATCGCTCGTCATGCCGACTATACAAAAATGGCATGACTGTCCTTAATAAATGTGATTAATAAATGTTTAACTGCACGGCTAATACACTTAATAATACATAAAGAAATATTAAAGTCCCTTTCCTGGACCAGAGCTGCATGATCTCTGCCCAGCGCTTGGTTCAACTGTATATTATTAATCGTTCTCAATTTGTGCATTACACTGCACGGTGAATATACTGATTAACACTAAAAATGTTCAAGTCTTTGTGCGCGTTCTTTTCCTGGACCCGGGCAGCATGCGCTCTGCGCTCGAGTCTGGTACAACTGTCCCCTCTGACCTGAGTCCACTCCCTTATATTCGTTTGAATAGAAAAAGTAGACCGCGAATTCCCCCGCAGTGTCCTTTTCTCTCACAGTATGATTCTGGTCTTGAAATAATGCTCATATGGTTCCTTTTTCCTTGCTGATCACAGAACTGATTGCGTGCTCGAGGAAGGATCGGCCAATTAATTAATATTAATTGCCTTTTCCATGGCATGGGGACGCCGCGTCACCTAAAAACCCCCGACAGCATGGTTATATCATTCCGCTAACTCCCAAAATACTGTGTCCTAGCGCATTCCATCAAATATGCCTCGATTTCACTGTTTAATGGCTTGATAATTAGCCTCCCGGCTAAACATTTACATGTGTGCAACCCTCATGTCACTGCGTTGCTCCAATCACGAGTAATCATTAATTTTCACTGGTATCTTCCCACTCCACTAGCGTTTCCATTCTGAAACGGGGAAGAACTTGGCCATTATTTACCCCCATGACCTGCTCCAGACGACTTAAGTAGGTCAGAAAGAGTGACAAGGCTCCAAGAATCTCCTCCCACTTTCCTAGAGTAATTTTCAAAACGTCAAACGCTCCAACTTCTGTGCTCACGTCCAGAGTAGTATGCTTCATACGGCCCAATAATGCTGTATTCTACTAATATTCCCTGCATTATATTAATAAATAATGTCAGCATTAGCTTAGTTGATATCACAACAGTGATTTAATATATAATTTCCTCTAGGGGTTTTTAAAACTAAAACTCCCTCAAAAGATCTCGTGTTCGTTCCTTGCCGGAACCTCAATTCTGAGCTCACTATCTCTGAGATCCACGTTCGACACCAGTCAGCCTAACTCCGTTGGGTTCAATATATACACTCATAATTTTTCCTCACGCACTTTGCGTCAAAGTCTGCTGTATTATTGGATTGCCCTATGCAATCAGTCCAATGTTTTTCATTTCAATTAATGTTCCACGGATATTTCCGCCTCTCAAATATCTCTATGTTGGGAAAGATATACATACATAATGTGTGAGCACTGTGTATACATGATGTCACATCACACGCATCAAAGGTGTTCTGATATATATATCTATATCTCCACTGAACTTCCTAATATCAGTGGTTGTCGATTTCTTCTGGTGTAACTTAATTTCACTGAGCACACGTTCACACTATTGTGGCTGCGCATCGTGACCATAATACTTAATCTCTATGTGTATTAGATAAAATTAATATTGATTTCTGAAAAAAAAACAGTAAGTGCGCATTACATATAACAACAAATATTTCTGTGCCGTAATCGCTCTGTCTTACTAAGTTCCCGCAGACCATATTCTACTTAATACTAGTTCACCACCCAGACCAGTTCTCCACACTCAAATAATACTTTTGTACTAATTGCCTTAAATTTCACACCTACAGCTCTTACATGGCGAGGCCGTAAACAGAAATCACGTGTGCTGTTATGTATGAGTTTCATCAAGGACTGTCTCGCATTCTGGTGGCCCATCTTTTGTCTCGTGGACGCCATAAGCAAACATTCCCTGTACAAGCGCTCCCCCATCTCTAGGAGACAAATGGGAATTCACCAGCCCTACCAAATTCTGGCCTTGGTGTATCGAGACATTTTAGAGCTCAACAGCATCCGACAATCCCGTCATATTTCCCTGTACCTTAAAAACTCTCAATTACTTATATACTACCCCCCTTTGTGACTCTGATACGCCTGCCTGGAAGACCAGATCTCCCACGCACCAAATACCACACTTACTCATTTGATAGGCTGGCTCGCCAGCTAAACACACTCGCTTTATGACACATACTTTCGTAGACTATGTATATTATAAGTCCCGTATAATCTGTTTGCCTTACCATCCTCCAGCACATATGCTGTTTTGCCAATACGTTTGGAAACTATAAATATTTCTGTGTCACCTGCTTCCAATCTTGCAAGTGGCTCCCTTAAGTGAACGTCATCACGTTGCTCTACTTACCTATTTCTCAGTATCTGTAACGATGCCCTGCTGCTACTGTCCACACATAACCCTACTTTCATCTGGTGTCACACCTCTACTCGACACTCTATGACCTAAAAATGTCACTTCTGACTGACAGAATGACGACTTAGACAGCATCAAAGTGAACCCTGCCTGATCTAACTTCTGAAAAAACTATATCTAAATGACGTAGATGCTCCTCAAAACTGCGTGAACTAATTACCATATCATCAGTGTAAATGGTTACAAACTCTCCTGTGTCATCTCCTAATGCGATGTTTAAAGCCCTAATTAAAGCTGCTGAACTGCTCTTTAGCCTATAAGGTGTTCTACAAAATTGATAAAGGTTATATTTATGACTAAAAGCTGTAAATGGTCTATCTTCGTACATAAGTGGCACTTGCCAAAAACTGGAACTCAAATCTGCACAAGTGAAATACTTCTTCCCCTCAAATGTTTGCATTAATTCCTCTATTGACAAGGACTTCAGCTGGTCTGAACTGATTCTACTGTTAACTAAACGAGCGTCTAAACAAATACGGACTGTGCCATCTGCCTTGGGCACGGTGATCAAAGAATTAACATATGGACTGTTGGAGTGTTCAATAATGCCATCTTCAAGCATCTGGCTAATTTGTGCCTCAACTGCACTCTGATAAGCAAAAGGTACAGGATATCTATGTCCTGTGAATACTGACCTATCAATAACGTTCAATGAATGTGTATAGCAGTTGGCCATACCAATGCGATCCTCAAAACTCTCCTATTACACAATAACACATCATAGAGCAGAACACACTGTTCCTCCTCTATATTTCCCGAAATGCAGCATCACGTAACGAGTCCTCTAGACTACCGTTCGTAATCACACTGTCCACAAAACTTGGAGAATCCCGCTCTACGGCTGGCGATATCTCATTTAAAGTACAAATCACACCTACAACACTATTTCTCTGAACATTGTCGTTGAACGCTACTTCTACTTCAGAATTATCCCATTTCAAACTTCCTACCTCATAACATAAGTTACCAGACACTCTACTTAGCCAATCTGAACCCAAAATAACACTGAATACTAAATTTGGAATTACAAGACAAATCTGCTTTTCTACATGATTATTAATTTTAATGTCTACTAAAACTTGCTTAGAAATTACCTTAGACCTCTTCCCAACAGCTGTGATAACAAAAGTGCTTTTAATTGGCATCTCCTCAAAATTTACCCCAGTTCCTTTCATTTTATCATAAAATGCACTACTTATGCTACTCTTCATACAACCACTATCAGTTAAAACATCTGTGTACGCCTCGGACACGTTAAATTTAACTACGGGGCTCTTACTAGCTTCATCCTGAATAATACCTTCATCATTTAGATCACGTAATAATTCACTTCTTGCATTTAGGTCATAGGGTTCCTGTATAAGTGTATGGACAGGGCATGTTACAGACTGAGATTCTGACCTTACATCGCAGCCTGGTTCGTGTTTAAAGTACCACTACCGCTTGGTGTAGTACTACTCACTGCTGCACTGGTCTGGTTGTTCTGGGCTGTGTTAACGGTATTTCTCTGTCCGTTATTACCATTGGGCTGATCCTCTCCTTGTCCCCTGTTCTGGTTATAATTATTATTATTATTCCTCCCTTGGTTACCCCTAAAATCATTATTCTGGCCTTGATTTCCCCTGAAATTATTATTTCTACCTTGGTACCGCGCACCATACCCATTTCCTCTGTACTGATTTGCCTGGTTGTTATTATGATTTTGGTTCCCCCTATTTTGGATATTGGCTCTATCGCCACTGTTTGCCCTGAACATCCTGATTCCTGTTCTCATTAGGACTGATATTATGGTTACCCTGGTTCCTACCGAAATTCTCCTCGTAACCACCTCTTCCCAGAGCATCGAATGTACTTAATAGATTTTCCACTTGCGAAATAGGTTTAACATTTGGGATACAGGCAGCTTCTTTGATTCTATATGGAAAATGTCTTAGTAATAGCCTGACTACATCACTTTCCTCTCTCAAACCATCCAGATATTTACACGTCAATACCTGTCCTAAAAAGTATTCTGTCATAGTGTAGTTTCCTCTCGGGTTATATTTCCCACACACAATTCCCCCACGATGCTGAGACTGAATAACCTCATTCCAAAATTTCTCACAAAATTTAACTTTAAAATCTGAAATGTCCTCGAAATTGTCTCTGTAGACAGCAAACCAGTTTCTTGTCTCCCCTACAAACGCTTGCTCTAAAATCTCAACTACCTGGCACCACTCAATACTACCATCTTCCAACCTCTCCCTGAATTTATTTTCTATTGCATTCATGAATTCCATGGGTCAACCCTGTCGATGCTGAACTTTCCCAACTCTATCTCCCTGTGTGTGCTATTCACATAAACTGGCCTACTCTGACTATTTTCCTGCCTAATTCTAGCTTTCAACTTCTGTTCTAATTCCGCAATTTTCTCCTCAGCTTTTCTTTCCATACTAGTTACAGTTAACCTAAAGCTCCCTTCCGATGCTTCAACTTTATCACTTAACTTAGCCTGTTTCTCCTCTATCTTGCTAATACTTTGATTATTCTTCTGCTTTAAATCGTTCACTTCAGTGATTATTTCTGCATGAACTTTATCAATTCTACCCCCCAGCTGTTCTTTAACCTCTTATTTGCTACCTGAATCTTATCAATTTCTCCCCCCAATTGCTTTTTAACCTGCTTTGTTTCAAGTTGAACTAATTCTTTCAAATTCTCAGCCTGTGTACTGATTCTACTTTCCAGCTCTTCCTGTACTTTTCCCAATTTTCTATCTACATCTGCAATAATCTCTTTAGCTTTTTCTTCCATCACCCCTTTGATCTCACCTCAAATCAGCTCAAATTTATATCTAATTTCCCTACTGTTTGGATCCAATTTAGCGTTTATAGCATCTGTACTCTCTTTATATTCCCTACTGTTTTGTTCTAGTTTAGCATTAATTTGTTCAAGTTTAGCATTTAAAGTTTCAGTACTCTCTTCATTTTCCCTACTGTTTTGTTCTAGTTTAACATTAATTTGTTCAAGTTTAGCATTTTAAGTTTCAGTACTCTCTTTATTTTCCCTACTGTTTTGTTCTAGTTTAGCATTATTTTGTTCAAGTTTAGCATTTAAAGTTTCAGTACTCTTTTTATTTTCCTACTGTTTTGTTCGAGTCTAGCGTTTAAAGCATCAGTGCTAATTTTATTTTGATGCATAAACTGAAGAAGCAAACTCTCTAACCCTGCTTGACTGTTTTGATTACCCCCCTCAGTATCGGGATTTACCTCCGACATCCCTGTACTGCTTTCATTCTCAAGACTAGCCATACTGCTCGTATCTTCACTATCCAACTGGTGACCACTACGCAACTTCATCTCTTCCTCAACACTACCCATGCTGATATACACCGATAAATGAAAAAAACCCAAAATACAGGCACAGAAATATATACCCTTCTCCTTCCACTAATGTTATTAGGTTTTCGGCCTCACGTTGGTAGCGACAAATGTAATTGTTTCACTGGGGAGAGTGTGGAAAAACCACCACAAGTCCCACGTTTGAGCAAATTGTAATGTTTACAATGTTTAAGTTGAATTAATGGGCGCCAAGACCTCAACACTAAGTTGGCATCTAAATTTATATTTATCAACGCCTAGCTCGGGCAGAACACCTTTAAGAATCTTCACACTCAGACCGTGGCATGATTTGATCATTGACCCAAGTAACAATTGTATCAGGAGAAGGAATTTGGTCTATATCTAATGCTACCTACTGAAAGCAAAGATTGCATAGTATAGAAATGAATTTATTATATAAAAAACAAGTAGTGGCAATTTTAATGATAATAATAATTTAAAAATGGAGCGTAACGATTTGAATTTTACCACTTGAAAATTACGTGAAAACGGAGTCGGATGAATTACTGAATTTACTATTATTCCCAAGCTAAAAGTTACTCAAATTCTGATTATGAAACAATGAAAAGAGAGATTATGTAGTTCTGAGTCATTCGCGCTTACCATTGGAAATAGCCGTAGCATTTCCCTCGTACGTGATGGTTCAAGAGAGCTTCCATCAGCCTTCTGGACGTCGCCATCTTCTTCGTCACTTGTGGAGATTGTTGTTGAAATGTTAAAGTTATGGTCCGATCACACCGGAACCAACCAAACGAGCGACCACTTTGGTCAAGTTATACAATGTTAATAGCCCCTTCTTCTCAGCGCGCGAACACTTTTATGCACTCTCCGAATCCCCTCTCCAGTGCCGTCACCCAGTGGTCCGGACTCCACTGATTGGCTGAGCCACCACGCTGACTCCCGACATAAGGGTCATTTTACTCGGCGTGACGAAGTAGATTTGCCGCTCCAGTCCAATTCGCCTTTTCTTGATACAGCCAGCTGGAAGAGTTCCTCGGTTTCGTCATCGCTTCTCGACAAGAATATTCCTGTATCTGAATTCCCAATGACTCATCTCTCTCACAATAATCCCTAACTGACTAAAATCCGTAAAATTCCGTAATCATATAATTTTCCGTGATAATCTTGTTCGTAATAATTCGCTTGATAGCGTTTTCTATAAAATCAAAAACCTATCTGTATACTTATAATCTTTAAAGAAAAAGCTCAAAGAACATTAATAATAATAATAATAATAATAATAATAATAATAATAATAATAATAATAAGTTAAATGAAAATTATCTTGGCTGAACAAGTTGCCGCGTAAATAAACATTGAATGGCTTCCTACTGACTTATGTCAGTGGCGTAAAATACCCTCGAAAAACAGGTTACAATATATTAAAATCCAACATGGCGACCATCCGAAATATATAGACAGTTCTCAATATCTCCGAATCTATTACAGCAATCAGACTGAAGTTTTGTATGTTGATAGAGGCAATTAACATAAATAGGATATATGAAAATAGGCTGTATAGTTCTTCACGGAACTACTTGTTTCAAATGACTTCTTCAATTGTAACTAGGTGTTACAATGAGGGAGGGGGTCACATATTTTGGCATTATTGGGGACGTATTTTATGGATGACCCCTAAGTAGTAAAAAACAAAACGTTTCCCAGCAACGAGGGAATAAACAAAAGGCGTTACATGCACAAAAAGATGTGTGCTGAGGTCTCCTGAATCAGAAATTGCAACTTTAGTTCATCACTGTTTGTCGAGGTGTATATGGTGAATATTAGAAGCCGATAACGCTATGTTAATTTTTGTTTCATTCTTTATGGGCTTTGCGAGCGACATCGTGGTCTAGTAGCCCCGTGTACTTAGGTGTTTGTAGTATTTGTCTGATAACCTGTGTCACTGTGATATCTGTAGTAGTATGAGTATTTTTAATTGAGGTAGTATTTAGGTAGGAAGGTTTAGGTAGGGACTGATCTTTGGTTGGTTCCTTAGTTTAGGGGCTGCGACAACGTAGTCATGTAGCCCCATGTACTTTGGGTGTGTGTAGAATCTGCTGGATACCTATCAGTAGAAAGGTGCTAAGTGCCATTTTTATGAACATTGAGTATTATAGTAAAAAGTGTTTAGTCAGTTTATTTGTGAGTATTTATTCTTCTAATTTGAATAACATACAGATATAGTATTCCTTGCTAACCAGTGGCAGATATAGGTTCATAATATGAAAATTGTGGAATTCAGTTTGAGTGAAATGTTAGAAGTTGTGAAAGGTGCAAAGTCCACTAGTCTTTACGAATGTGCTACGTGCTAATTAAACACTGATGACGGCTTTCCGACACGCAAACACGTGACATACGGTTGTCCATGCACGAAACACTGAAACTCCACGTTAATTCCACAAACTTCCAACGACTGACCTTGTGATTTGTTGATGGTCATTGCGAATGCCATAAGCATGGGAAATTGCAACCGCTTAAAATCGAATAGCACGTCCGGTGGAATCATTGGGATGCGCGGAATCAAAACAACTTCTCCATCGATGACGTTGTTCATTTGCTTTTCCACAGCCAGTCGTGTTCCATTGCATAGTCGAAGTTGATTGATGTTACGCAACATGATGATGACTGAGCCTACTTTCATTTGCAAAATGTGAGGTGGTAATCCAGGCAATTCCAGCGAATTCAAAAATTCTGTGAGATGGCTGACTACCTCATCCTGGTTGATAACTGTGTCAACCGATTTGAAGGAAAACAACTGTCCCGGAATGAAATTTTGCATTGACTCGTTGGGATCTTTATTTTTCGCTGCCAATATGGCTCGTTCGCTCAGCCAATTATGGTTTTTGAAGTTCTGCGCTACGTTCGAAAAAACAAGCCGAATGAGATCCTCCTTCGATTCGGTCAACTGATGTTCCAGGTTCATAGGAGCATCGCGTTGGCGCAATAAATCATGTCCATTGTGTCGTGCTCGGTGGCGTTGTGTTTAATATTCACGAACTCATTGCATTCTGAATCTATTCGCTGTTCGTTCATTTTCAGTCGCTCTCGAACGTAAGTCAGACATGCCCATACGACTGTTTTCATTATCCGTCGCTCTTTGGTCATCAGTGCGGTTTGCACGTGAAGTAGCTCGCCGCGCATTTAACTGGCTTCGACGACCTCTGTCAGCTCTTCCTCTCCTTGGCATTGTAATGGACACGAAAATGACATGGAAATTTAGTATCGGTAATGTAATGGACACTGTAAAACGACACGGAATTGTTTTCATAGTAACTCAAATCTATCGAACCTACCTTGAGAACTTGACAATATTGACATCCTTTCCGTTAGTAGTACATTCTCACATTAGATATGTTGGTCGAAACACATTAACGTGGAAAGTAATATTATTATAACATACTTTAATATGCTGTACTTTGATTATAGAATATGATTCTGTTACGTTAAGTATTATTTTGTTGCACTTATTGATCAAAGGGTATGGTACGGGATGTTATCTTTGCTCATAGAAAATTTTGAAGTGGATGCACTGTGTCACCATCTGTCAGTCAAGTTATTAGATTCAGTATTGGCAAGGCTTTATAATGTAAATTAATTTAAAAATACTGCCAATTCGATTTTGTTCAAACCACTTTCTAAACACTGTCTACCATAATGAGAACAAATCGTAAAATTTTCATTGAAATCGGAGCAGTAGTTTTCGAGATTTTGCGAGACTAATGCACGGCAAAGTCGCGTGTCCAACGGGAAACAAACTGTGCTATCCGTACACAGGTTCCCACCAGTACAAACTGCTAATAATTGAGTATTCTAAGTTCCTTGAACAATTCTGTCAACGATGCACGTATTGGAGGGAAATGAGAACAAATGATTGGCACATTGCACCTTTCTTCTGAATGAGCTGCAGGACTTACCACTAGTGCCATCTTGTGATGCTCTTGGAAGGTCCTTCGAAACCACTGAGGAGTTAGCCCTTTTGATATGTAATGCTACATCGCACATAGCACCATTCTAGCAAAAAAAAAAAAACGGCTTTTTTCAAAAAATGGCACTTAGCACCTTTCTACTGATAGGTATCCATAGAAGCCGATAACGTTATGTTAATTTTTGTTTCATTCTTTATGGGCTTTGCGAGCGACATCGTGGTCTAGTAGCCCCGTGTACTTAGGTGTTTGTAGTATTTGTCTGATAACCTGTGTCACTGTGATATCTGTAGTAGTGTGAGTATTTTTAATTGAGGTAGTATTTAGGTAGGAAGGTTTAGGTAGGGACTGATCTTTGGTTGGTTCCTTAGTTTAGGGGCTGCGACAACGTAGTCATGTAGCCCCATGTACTTTGGGTGTGTGTAGAATCTGTCTGAGAGCCGGTGTTAATTGTGATGGCTGTATTAGTGTGTTTTATCTGTGATTCAGGTAAAGACTCCAGACATTCAATTTTTAACTAGTTCCTTCTTTTGGCACCAAATGATACCGTCCAAGACACCTAGCTGCGAACTTGGCTACTAGACGCCATCGCAACCAGCACCTGGTGGCGAACGTTGGAACTAATATAGCGTTAATCAAATATAACGTGCAAATTTTAGCTACACACAGTATAGTTAGTGGAAGGTTCCTTTACATACCATAAATCTATGATATGGGCCCGCCGGCTTTACTTCCCTTCCGAAGGAGGGAATACTGAAGGTCGAAACGCGTAATCCTAAAAATTGCCCCATTATAATAGACTAGTGATCATAAACGATTACATGTATTTGATTTCCAAGTAGTACATTGTACCCCACACAGTCCTTGAGCAAATTCGTGTTCACCAACTGAAGAGTTACAAATAACATTCTTGGTTGTCACCCAGGAGGCCAAACCCCACACTAGGTGAGGTAAAAACCTAGAAGATATCAAAAGATCAAAATTCAACAATATGCAGGATATGCTCACACCCATCAGGGCAAATCCAAATTTGCTCAAGCACATTTACAAGTGTCCTATTTCGATTTTTGACCGCAACATACAAAAGGCAGCATTGACCAGGGTAGCATTAGAAAATGAACATTGATTGGTTGGATGGAATGGATAATTTGTGTGCTTGGTGCCCTGTGGCATGTAATCAATTGAACAATGGTATGGAGCGAGCAGAGTCGTTCGTATGCTTCCTGAATAATGTGTGGGGCCGCCTCTCCCATCCTTCGCCCCCCCCCCCCCCCTCGAGTTCTCGACACGCCCACCGTATCTTATCATGTGTAAGTGTTATCCTGGCAGCCTTCTCCCTTTCCTCTGTGCCCTGTTTCTATGTCACATACAAGCTAAAATATCCTTGACTCTGAGACTTGCTGAACACATTGTCATCTTAGACGATTCACCAGATGATTCGAATGAGTTTTTAAATGGTATCGACTCCGTTTCAAGGAAAGAATTCCTGATGGCAATAAATGTTTAAAAAAAATGGATTCAACCGAAATAAATCAGAAAGCCCTATTGATGTCAATTTGGCAGGTGAAAATCTAAAGGAAGTAGGAAATAACTAGTTGGTTGGTTGGTTGGTTCCTTGGGTTAGGGGGTGCGACAACGCAGTCATGTAGCCCCGTGTACTTTGGGTGTGTGTAGAACCTGTCTGATGCATATTATGGCCAGAAGATCTTCCAAGAAGATCAGTCCAGCTGCCAGGTCACTGTTGCTCGATTATCACCACCCAGGTGTCACATGTAGGGTACTTGAAGGTAAAACCTACAGACGTGAGCAACTTCAACCCCCACCTGTCTGATAACCGGTTTTAATTGTGATGACTGTATTAGTGTGTGTATCTGTTTTAATTCAAGTAAGGACTGCAGACATTGAATTTTTTCAAGTAGATCCAAACGCCACCGTCAACGACCAACTAGTTCAGAACTTAGTTACCAGATGCCACCACAGTGGCTCCTGATGACGAACGTAGGAACCTAAGAACGTTAGTCAAATGTTTAACCTATATTATAATTTAGCTTCACACAGGTGTAATTTGTGGAAGGTTCTTTAACATGCCATAAATCTATGACGTGGGACCGCCGGCTTTAATTCCCCTCCGAAGGAAGGCATACTGAGGGTTGTTCAACGTTCTTAAAAAATCCGGCGATTTCGACTGGGTTTGAAATAACTAGTGATGGATGAAGTAAAGAGGATATAAAAAGTACATTGGTTCAGGAAAAGAAAGTATTTCTACATAAAAGAAATCAATTGACATCAAAGATTTAAGTATTAGAATGTAATTTATTACAGCCTTTGTCGAGAGCGTGTGCTGTATGGAAGTGAAACTTGCGACTGTTGACGCAGCAGAATTGAGGAGAATAGAAACGTTTCAAATGTGGTGTTACGGGGGAATAATGAAGATCAGCTGAGTAGATTGAATAACAAACGAGGTATTGAGAGGAGAGATGTTTCTGGCGACTGCTAATGAAGAGAAGAGATAGGTTGGTTGGACACATACTAAGACACCCAGGAATAGCAAACTTAGTTATGGAAGGAAGGGTCGAGGATAAAAGCTGCAAGGTTAGAAAATGTTAAACAGGTTGCCTCGGATGTAAGGTGTGGTAGCTATGTAGAGATGTAACGATTAGCTCAGTACAGAGGCATGGAGAGCTGCATAAATCCAGGCGAAATACAAAAGACTCAAGCAACAACAACAACAACTTGTAGAATAATGTATTGAAAAAATGAAAATCCACAGCCTGCTTCCAGTCTCCGACCGGGTCAGGAATGGAATGAATGAAGCCCCCATCTAGCGGCGAGGATATGAACTGTGCCGGCTGCCGAGGTCTGACGCACTCCTCTGGGGCAATGAATAAATGAATGACAGATGAAATGAAATGATAGTGAAGAGTGTTGCTGGAATGAAATTTTGACAGGGAAAAACCGGAGTACCCGGAGAAAAACCTGTCTGCCTCCGTTTTGTCCAGCACAGATCTCACATGGAATGACCGGGATTTGAACCACGGACCCAGCGGTGAGAGGCCGGCGTGCTGCCGCCTAAGCCACGGAGGCTTACAGAATAATGTATTAATACTTCTAATTGCTTGCCACGGTGGGTGAGTGGTCAACGTGTCGGTCTACTAACCCCAAGCTTGCAGTTTCGCACCTGGCCATGGTAAGTGATTTTTTTGAAAGGCGGCAAAAATTAAGACACCATGTCATAAGATGGTGGCATGTCAAATAACCCATTTGAATTCAGTAGGCCGTGTTCATAATGGCAAAATTAATCTCGGGAGTTTCCGCCAACACACAGTTCCTCATTTCTCCACTAGAAAGCGTTATAGTGTTCAAGGAGCTTAGATATCTAACCCCCTTGACTTTCATAGTGCTTCAAGGAACAACGAACTCAACATGCAAGTTACCCTTTGGGTGTCAAATAACAACGCTTGCTCCCGGCACCGAGGCCATACGATATTATTATTATTATTATTATTATTATTATTTATAATACTTCTAATGGGATCCTCCGTGGCTTAGTGCGGCAGCACGCCGGCCTCTCACCGCTGGATCCGTGGTACAAATCCCGGTCACTCCATGTGAGAATTGTGCTGGACAAAGCGGAAGCAGACAGGTTTTTCTCCGGGTACTCCGGTTTTCCATGTCACAAATTTCATTCCAGCAACACTCTCCACTATCATTTCATTTCATCTGTCATTCATTGAATCATTGTCCCAGGGGAGTGAGACAGGCTTCGGTGGTCGGCACAGTTCATATCCTCGCCGCTAGATGGGGGCTTCATTCATCCCATTCCCTGACTGGGTCGGTCGACTGGAAACAGGCTGTGGATGTTCATTTCACTTCTCATGGAGTATGTCAGTATTGGAATTAAATTCCTTCGTATGTTAAAGCCATACAATTTTCTTTTAATCCTATTCTGTTCTCATGATTCTTGACGGTGTTGTAATTTCTACAAACAGCAGTGCATGTTTGAACTCATCTCTATCATTTCCTCAGTGCCGCATGCGCCATTATGTTACACTCTATATAATACAGACAGCATTAGAGTACATGAAGATGAAAAGAATGTACTTTGCCACTTTGAAAAGACTGAACAGGAGAAAGAAAAGGATGAGTTCCTTTCTCTAATTAGACAAAGTATCTTTCATGTTTCATGATTTGCTTGTACTGTAGTTATGCTCTAAAAAGTAAGATTAAATTAACTACAATATGTGGTGGCATTTAATTAACCCTTAACCTTTCCACTAAGAGAAGCTTCCCAGCTACAAAATTAAACTCATATTACACGTAGAGCTTGCATTTCATTAACGGATAATCAGTAGAACAACGCTACAGAAGCTAACATTCCCAAAACATATGGCAAAGAACTTTTACAACTTTCCTCTCTTGCATTTCTTCATATGCGGGCAATTATTATTCCTTTTTAATTAAAAATAAGCACTAAATCAGTTAAAAGCAAGATAGACTTTCGGCCAACAATATTTAAATAACACTTCATGGTGTAATGGCTAGTATTATTGATTGCCATCCCTAAGAAATGTGATGAGGTGATTTCGAATCCCACCTCAGCCATCCTAGAAGTGGAATTCAGTGGTCTAATACTTCTACTCCAGGAAAATGCTGAGATGGTAACTACATAGCAACCACATCCCCTACAACCTAATTCCTAGCCCTAATTAGAAATAAACACACAAATACATCAGTCATAATACCACAGGTTATCAGAAAAATATACTCACACACCAAAGAATATGTCGCTACATGATCATGATGTCGCAAAGCCCCTATACGAATTAACAACAACAATAATGTATGTGTACTTAACGTTTACTGCATTCAGGGTGTCTCAAATTGATGTAGGTGTTAAAGAGGGTTCTCAACGGAGTATATTGACATAGGGAACCAATGGCCAGTAATGCATATTTATCGGACCCTAGCAAGCACCCACTTCTCCTGGGGTTTCATACACCAACGACTTGATGTAGCCACATAGGAAAAATCGTCCAGAGGTGTGAGATCCAGCGACAGCGCTGGCCATGCGACAGGACATCCCCTTCCAATCCAACGATGAGGGTACGTGTTGTTAAGGTGCTCGCGGACATTAACATCGAAGTGGGCTGATGCATCATCGTGTTGAAACCACATCCTTTCGTATACAACAAGCTGCCTGTCTCCGTGTACAACCGACACCAAGGATCTTTGAGAGGGTGCGACAAAACTCCATGCGCCGTTGCAATATATGCATTGAGACTGAACATTAACTATGAGCTGCGTTAGCTAATTATTGTTGTTTTAAGGGGCGGAACTACGAGGTCATCTGCCCCTCTGAACAAAGAATAAAGTATACTGTGCCCGTTTAGACCGGAGTCCGCACGACCACATATGCATTTCACCAATAATCAGTCAGCACGAGAATCAAAATATCCCGGAGCGCCAGATGGGTTAAAGCTAATCGCAAAAACGACATCAAATGAAAAAAATGCTTTACTGATTTTTGGCTCAATGCAACAATAAGGATAGAAGGAGATTCAATTGGGTATGACACATCTGGTAAAATTATCTCAGTTTATTTTGAAGTTAAAATTGACTGCAAAGATGCTTAAAGCAGCATCATCCACGTGTGGCGATCCACACTCTTATTTACACAATATACAGAAATTTCCAAACACATTTGACAATCTTTTTTTGGAAACACAAGTCCGATTAATAGTCCTGTAGACTGTGTTCCAAAATTATTAATGATTAATTCCAGTTCAAAGTTAATCGTCTCTACTGGAAATATCGTAGATCACTGTTTGAATATTTACATGATATTAACACTCGTAGAATAAATGTTCATAGAATTTTAAACTTTCACTTATTTTTCCAGTTTCAAAAATATATCGTCGAAAATATTATTATCATTGAATCAACACACATTATTTACACATATTAATAACATCTGAAAAGTATTTGACTTTGAGCATAGCATCGAAGAACTGTGCGAAGCACAACAACAATTAATTGTTCTTCCAACATTAAACATTCGAGAAGTGACTCGATTATGAAATTCAAGTTTCTAACAAAATACATGATTTCTGAATCATCAACTTGATCACTAAATTGTTGAACCATTCAACTATTCAATTATCCACTTGGAATCATTATGAAAAAAATATATTTATATTTATGGCCATTTCTAGTAACATTTACAACTTGCAATTCTTCGACAGAATGCGGAAATAAGAATTGTAGCTTCAAAATAAATTCATTTAGTTCATGGCACTAGGATTGAAAATATCCTTCAAATTATTCGTGGTTAAAGAATTATTTTTAATTGGCAGTGGCCCATTCTACTATCTGTGTAAGAACACAATATTACAACAACAACGGCAAAGGTCTTCCTCTGAAGAAGAATAAACTACTATCATGACAAATCCGGGTTCTAGCAAAATCAAAGTCTAAATGGAATTCGTAAACAAGGTTGAAATAAGAACTGATGGTTTCAAGAAATAACCTTCGGGTTATTCATCCGACGAAATGTGTAGTTCCAATACTCCTACTATAAACCTGAGCCATCGAACCTGCTATTTGATTGATGCTCGAAAAAACCTCTTCATTCCTGCGACTTAAACATGCGCACCTGGGAATGGCATTTCAACTACTCCACACATATAAATTTTCTTCCCAAAATTTATACAATAAATCAAGCCTCTGCTTGTTATCAACACTGGAAGATTAATAAACTGACAAGTTTATTTTATTTTACCATTCAGTTCAACCCGTGAATTTACCATACTTATGAAAATCTTTATTTCACTTTCGAGTGTATTTACGTCATGATTTTATATAAATACAAAAATATCCTATTTGATACAAATATCATTTGCTTCCCGTTTCATGCCTCTCCGTGTTATCTGAAAAATGTACTTTGCTCATTGCAAATATCAACTGTTCAACCAGAACTGAAATGTTGGTTGAATGCGGGCTTGCGTTAACCACTCTCCTTCGGAAAATCTCCTGTTCCAGACTAGAAATGATTAAACTACTTCATTAGGCTCTTTCTCAATACATATGATTATTATAAAATATAATATCCAAGAATTATTTAGAAAAATTATGAAAATTATTATTATTATTAGTGGATTATTAATATTATTATTATTTATATCATTTTAAATATGTTTAATTATCATCTCATTATGTGAGAATCCACATGTTCGAATCTTCGAATATGGAAAAAATATCCATTCCTCAACAAAAATAATTTAACTCAACCTTTACATCGACGGTTTTCCGTGGTTTCCCTAAAATATGAAAAATTCAAATAAATCTTCGTTATGCTCGGTCATCGATCCTAAACTGTTCTGAGTGTTGAAAATACTCAGAATAACTCTAATAAGTCTTGCGTAAATCATTGCAAGATGTAAATACGAAGAAAAAATAATGTGTTGGTCATCTGCAGAAAAAATAGTTTGTTCCAATTAGCTAGGCATAATACAATTCAAATGTGGCTTACATTTCTTGATGGTCTTGAAGTGTAGTAAACCTGGTCTGTACCAGATTTATCCATAGACATGCCCTATCGGACAAGCACGTATAATCCTTGTATCGGCCGCCATTATATACCCACAATCCGTCTAGTCAGACATAGTGGTAGTATCTTTTGACGTTTGAATTAACTGTTGTTCCATTTTAATATGGGCTTCTATCAAAGCCATAACAGTTTGTTTAAATAGGGTCAGATCTAAGTGATCTCTTCTTAGATATGTCAGTTGTAACATAACTCACGGTAACCTTATCAGTACAAGAAAAACACTGACAGTCTAACCAATCAACGGCTGTTCTGAAGATCGTTCCCTGGGCATGGTTTATTATATCACCATCTACCATGCGCTAAGCAACTTGTAGTTTCCCTTGCGTAGACAAATGAACGCCACCGTTATAGACTAGTCTTCAGTGTACTGATAGATCGAAGTGGTTAACTAGTTACAATTATTGAAAACTGACTGAAATGGATTTAAATATCCAAGTATTAAGTTATTACTGGACTGTGACAAAATACTAATTCTAGACAAAGTCTAGCATATGTCCATGTAGAAATATAAATATTTCCACCAATGTCTGTAGAAAAATCAATCACCTCAGTGATTCTCCTCGCCGTAAACTTACTAAGTTCCACCTCGTAGCGCAGCACTTTCGTGACTATCACGACTTTGAAAAGAACTTCTGCGTAGATCCGGCAACCATGTGCCTTGGCTCAGCGTCGCAGCAACTTGTTCGACAAGTGCTTGTGTTGAAATGAGCTATCGATGCTTCGACCAGCCGGCTTTTATTCAAAACTGTCAGGGTCACGCCGCATCAGCTGATATCTGGAAATCCTCATATCTCTTGAATCCCTGGTCCGATTTACTTGATACTAATTGCATTCTCTTTCATTTGGCCGTGCCAGTAATCTGATCCCAGTCTCAAGTCTCTACTCCATAGTTAACTATTTAATCAATAAATAGCCTCAACCTCTGCTATTACTCGCTACGTCACTTGACATCCAAGTATCGGTAAATTCTTTCCAATTGCTTCGAGAAGCAATGTAGCGCGATATTCAAATATCTCAACTTTCAAAAGCGGCTACAGCCTTTCCCTTGATATCTAGGTGTCTGAATCTTGGAATACCCATTCCTAGAGTTGGGCACAATACAAATTCGCAATGCAATTTAAAATTTGTAGGTGGTCACCTAAATTTGAAAAGACCGAAAATTAATAAAACAAGAAATTAAATAAAACTAATAATTATAACAAGTAGTTCCGTGAATAACTATACAGCCTATTTCCATATATCCTACTTATGTTAATTGCCTCTATGAACACACAAAATTTCAGTTTGATTGCTGTAATAGATTCGTAGATATTGAGAACCGACTAAATATTTCGGATGGTCGCCATGTTGGATTTTATATATGTAGGTCCTAGAGTTGTGTACTGTTACATGAAGATTATTGTGCACGTGTAGCATTCAAATTTCAATCGCATGATTAGGACACAAGAATTAACAAGGAGATTTTAAAATTTCGCACAGCTGCCATCTTGTGGTTATGGAAACAATTGAAATAAATGAGATGCCAGTGGATTAACATTCGTATAAGGATTTACTGTACCAATTTTCACTGCACTAGGATGGTTAAATTGCGAGAAACGTCCATGTGAATATTTATACTTCGCGCCGCCGCCATGTTGGATTTGTGATCACCAGGTTATTTAAAGTCCTATAGGTGAACTTAAGTTCATAGCCCCTAAGAACATTAAAAAATTCAGTTTGATTGCTATAATAGATTCGTAGATATTCACAGTAGTCTAAATATTTCGGATGGTCGCCATGTTGGATTGTTAAATGTATAGGCCATAGAGTCATGTACCATTAAAGGAAAATTATTGCGTAGGTTCATTATTCAAACTTTCACTTCGATCGCTTGATAACGATACAAGAAATAAAAACTTAATTTTAAAATTCGCACAGCCGCCATTTTTAGGTTATGTGAACAATTGAACTAAATTGGATACCAGTGCATTACAATGTGTATAAACATTTCCTGTACCAGATTTCATTGCATTTAGAACATTAAATCGCGAGAAAGTTCTATTAAAATTTTTAATTCGCTTGGCCGCCATGTTCGTTTTGTAGTTAACCGGTTGTTGAAAGTCTTATAGATGAACTTCCAGTAGTGCCCTTTATCTCCGTACAAAATTTCAGGGTGATACCGGTAATAGTTTCAGAGATATAGAATGCCGGTGAAATATTTCGCACATCCGCCATCTTGTGGTTATGTAAACAATTGAACGAAGTTTGATGTTGGTGCATTACAATGTGTATAAACATATACTGTACCAAGTTTTATTGCGTTTGGTTGGTTAAATCGCGAGAAACGTCTATTTAAAAGTCGCAAATTCGCGTGGCCGACATGTTGGTTTTGTAGTTCCCAGTCTTTCAATAGTCACATAGGTGAACTTCTAGTAGTTCCCTTTATCACCGTAAAAATTCCAGGATGATATGGGGAATAGTTTCGGAGATATTGAATGCTGGTGAAATATTTCACACAGCCGCCATGTTGGATTGGTGAGACGTAACAAAATTTTAAGGGCACAGTTGGGGTCGCCCGGAGTACTGCTATGAACTTACCGAATTTCATTGAAATCGCTCCAGCCGTATAGAAGTTATTAGGGGACACACTCACACACACGCACACACAGACACACGGACAAAAGGTGATCTCATAAGCCTTTTTTTTTTTCACAATTGAAAATAGGCTAAAAATAAACAAAAAATACGGAAAAACTAAATTTTATCATTCAAAAACGAACAAGTCTTTGAGTCAATGCACACTGGAAAATATAGATTGCTGGCTCTAACCCACTCTCACTTATAAAGCTGATGACGAGATCAGCAGCCCCCGCGTCATCGGCTAATATACGTTTGAGTGTCATCTGCTAACCAAGGTTTCTTCGTAAGTCAGCAAGATCCACACACTCGGTTAAAATGTGGGCCACGGTGAAAACGGCTCCACATGTACAAAGTGGGGGGTCTTCCCTTCTCATTAGGTACGAGTGGGTGGATCTTGTATGACCTATCCTTAGCCTACACAAAATGACGGACTCCCTTCGTGACAGGAAAGATCTCCGCCACACGCGAATAGTTCCCTTGATCGATGTCAGTTTACTGGGCAGTGGGTCAGCTAGCCACTGACTCTTCCAAATGCTAGTACTTGTCGGCGTAACTGAGAGCGAATATTTCTAGTGGAGTAACAGGACTGATGGTCATCCTGTATTAGTACATTATGCAACGAGCCTATAATGGCTATAATTAAGACACGAGTATTTTTATAAAACGAGCGTATGCGAGTTTTATAATTTCCATATGAGTGTCTTAATTACCATTATAGGCGAGTTGCATACGACTGTTTATGTTCGACGATAATTATAACTTTATTATATGTTTTAACATAAATATTCATGGATATCTGTTGAGAGTCAGCCACAAGAATTTTGTTATCGGAGAGCGAGCGAGAGACATCTCTCTGTCTTTCAAGATCTCTGAACGACCGACGCATGCGCTCTATGTGCTCTGTGCTTGCAATGCCATATTATGCAGGCCATATGTTTACATCTGCCTTCCCTCAGTAATATTGTCACCGGAGTCGTTTGAAGGCTGTGTAGAGATTAGGGTTGATGATATTACGGTACAGTGCTATTTCTTGTCTCATATTCGCCAGTTTATTTACGCGAACATATGGACGGTGCGTATTTTACGTCGGTAATTTATTATAGTTCGATGTTGTGTTTATGTCCGACATGTTGGATTTTGAGCGCATGTGCGAAGGTATCGTTACCTAATTGGTCAATGAACGAGCTCTGATTGGCTGGAGAAACTGTATCGTAATGGAAAACAGTGTTATAATGACCATCATTATGATACAGTTTTCTGACACATAATAGTGAGGGTCGAACATAAAATAACATAAAAACTAGCCCCACTTTCTGCCATAAGAAACAAGAAGGTCCGCAACACAATAAATATGCATTTCCGGTCATTGGTTCTCTACCTAAATATACTCCATTCAGGACCCTCTAACACCTGTATCAAGTTGACCCAAAAGGTTTGAAACATTCTGTATTGTTATATTGCATTGCATTATTAACTCCAAATAATCATAATCTTAGTAAATTAAAAAAAAAAACAATAATATTTAAGGTGCATTTTCTGAAGAATTACTGGGTATTTTTTCTGATATTTTTTTATCAGAGGTTTAAAGAGGCTCAACTTTGAATCCTGTGTAACACAATTTTCATACATTTTAAGGACACACGATGCTTACTGTAATTTATTGAACAATGGTTTATTTTTCACGCGTTATATTGGGACGTAGTACATGGTCCACTACCTCAGTGGTGGTCCGGGCACGGTGTACCAAGATTATGCTGATGAGCCTGATTTGGTGCAATTAGGTGAAACCCTGCAACAGACGCGGCAAAAGCCTACAAGATGTACCGGAATTTAATCGTCTATTTGCTTCATCACGCCATATTTTTAGCCTAGTTTTCACATTTTGCAAAAATGAGGAAAAAGTAGTCTTATGAGATCGATCCGGGAAAATGTGTGTCTGTCCTTCTGTCTGTCTGGCTGGCTGTGTGTGTGTGTGTCCCCCCCCCCCCTATCAACTCCTAAACGGCTGCAGAAATCAAAACCAAATTTAGTATGAGTAAAGATGTGCACCGGAATAGCTCACGTCCATATTTGAAAATGATGTCAGTGCTACCAACTGCTGAAAAAACGCACTAGAAATTTGAGCTCCATGTTGGATATCTTGCAAGGTATGCATGGGAGCTATTCCAAAATTGGCACACAAGTAGATAATAGTATTTCAATTTAATTTCCAGGAGGCCCACCATGACAGGGTTGCCAAAATAATTTTAAGCCTTCTGATAGGTCCAATGTTTAAATGCATATAACGTCTACACTATCAACTGGATTTCAACCAAATTTTGTATGTAATATCTGTACATAAACAGATATGACTGAGCGTATTCTTAAGAGCCACCAGGGCTGCCAACTGTTAATAATTGTTCTCTCTATTTTTTTAAATCATAATACCAATATATCAGAAAGTATGCAAGCCAACAGCTTTAAACTATGCACACGTATATTCTGACATTTTAGATTAATTTGGAGTAACGTATATACGTCAGTTCTACCAACATGATTATAAGCCTGCTGATAGTACCAATTTATAAATAAATACATGTAACTTCTATACTATCAGTTGGATTTCAACCAAATTTCGTATGTGCTATGTGTACCATAACAGATATGACTATAAGTATTGTTAAGAGCAATCAGGGCTGCCAACTGTTAATAAATGCTGTCTATATTCTTTTTACACTAATATCAATATATCAGAAAGTATGCAAGCCAACAGCTCTATACTTTGCACACGTATAGCACCTGACATTCTAGATTAATTTGGAGTAATTAATACAAGGCAGTGCTGCCAACATGATTCTATGCCTGCTGGTATGTCTAATTTTAAAATACATGTAACTTCTATACTAACAAATGGATTTCATCCAAAATTGGCACAACAAGATATCATAATATTTCAGATTATTTCTGACAAGCACACGCATGGTATTGTTGGCAACATGATTTTACGCGTGCTGATAGATCCAGTGTCTAACTGCATGTAACGTCCATTGGACTTCAACCAAATGTTGTATTCTGTACCTTAAGAGATGGAACTAAGAATATATTCAGTCACCAGGGCTGCCAACTGTAGTGCTCTATTAGGCTACATTATACCACGTATATTTTGAACTAATTAGATATTTCGATATTACCAACTTAATTTCGTCATTATTCTAGATAGGTTCATATACTGTAGAATAATCATTGGCATGAAAAGTAGGCTGTATAGTTCTTCACGGAACTTCTTGTTATTCTTTGAGCGCTGCAGGACTTGATGGGGGATCTTGAACTCGTTGCTGTTGCATCACCGCTTCATCAGGTGATATAGAATATGAATTTTAATACTGGTTTTTGTGGTTTCCCGTTTCTACCACCAGGCAAATGCCGGGACGGTCCTTACAAGGGCCCATGGCCGATTTTCTTCCAAAATCCCTTCCCTGACCCATCCTGAAAATAAAATAAATGGCCATTGGCTGCTTTAATAAAACAAGTAGTTCCGTGAAGAACTATACAGCCTACTTTCATATATCCTATGGGTCATCTCTATTAAAAATTAATTAGGCAGTGTTAACGAGTTCAAGAACCCCCCATCAAGTCCTGCAGCGCTCAATGACTAATTAGTTTATGCGAGGTGGGGAGAGATTGGTCGTTAATAGTTGAGATCATTCTTCACAATTAGCATACAATCATACAGTAATACTGCTTAGAGCATTGCCAGCCACGTAAAAATCTACATAAAAACCGAGTAACGTTTTAAGTTACTACAACGGATAGCGCTGATAACACGTGGACTGAACATTAATAACTAGTACTCAGAACAACTAACAGAGCGCAGCATGAGCGCACCACAGGCGACAGGATTTAACATAGCTTTTACACGGAGCGGTCAGTCTGCTGGAGGTACGCAGCGGAACCGGACCACAAGGATCAGCTCTAAAAACCAGATAAGTTGACATTACTCCATTACTCCCAGTGCATTTGTGTATTTTTGTAACTGTGTATTCGCCACGCGAGACATTGCAATACAATTAGGCCAATAGTTTAAATAGGAACGGTTGAATTAGAATAATAACGAAATAGGCAGACATTTCAATACTGAAGTTATTCATAATAACAACTCAATAGACAACAGGAAACATACTTAATCCGCATTAATAATAATAATAATAATAATAATAATAATAATAATACAACCATAGAAGTGTATTATACTGTCTGTAAATAGTTGACACGTTATACAAGTTTTTACAAACTTATGTAATATAATAGTACATTATGCAACGAGCCTATAATGGCTATAATTAAGACACGAATATTTTTTATAAAACGAGCGTATGCGAGTTTTATAATTTCCATACGAGTGTCTTAATTACCATTATAGGCGAGTTGCATACGACTGTTTATGTTCGACGATAATTATAACTTTATTATATGTTTTAACATAAATATTCATAAATATCTGTTGAGAGTCAGCTACTGGAATTTTGTGATCGCAGAGCGAGCGTTGGGTGTTATATCTTTGTCTTTCAAGAGCTTTGAACAACCGACGCATGCGCTCTGTGTGGTTGCAATGCCATATGCAACCATATGTTTACATCGGCCGTCCCTCAGTAATATTGTCACCGCAGTCATTTGAAGACAATGCGCTGTGTAGAAATTAGTGTTGGTGATTTTAAGGTACAGTGCTATTTCTTGTCTCATATTCGCCAGTTTATTTATGCGAACATATGGACGGTGGGTATTCCATGTCGGTAATTTATTATAGTTCGATGTTGTGTTTATGTCCGACATGTTGGATTTTGAGCGCATGCGCGAAGTTATCGTTACCTAATTGGTCAATGAACGAGCTCTGATTGGCTGGAGAAACTGTATCATAATGGAAAACAGTGTTATAATGACCATCATTATGATACAGTTATCTGACACATAATAGTGAGGGTCGAACATAAATATTGTATATATTTATTTGTGTTTACGTGTGATTCATTAACATCGAACACTAGTTAAGCCCAAGTTAACAGGATCTGAGGATGAACGCGTGACGTTCGAAACGTGTTATCCAATTAAGTAGGTATTTGTACATAAAAAGCGTGTTAGTTTGTAGGGTATGTAAATACTTGTTTCCCACTTTATGTAATTGGGCACAATTCGTGTTGACCGACTTTATTAGATTAGAAAACACTGAAAAATGGCTTCTATCAATACAATTCGCCTATGAAAAGGATCACCATGTTGGATTGTTTTGTATGTCGACAATAGAGTTATGTACCATTAGATGAAGATTAATGCGTAGGTTCATTATTGAAACGTTCACTTCGATCGCATGATTAGGATACAAGAAATAAAAACTCAATTTTAAAATTTCGCATAGCCTCCATCTCGGGGTTATGAAAACAATTGAATTTAATTAGATGCCAGTAGATTACATTTTTTATGAGCATTTACCGTACCAAGTTTCACTGCGCTCGGATGAATAAATCGCGAGTAAATTCCATTTAAGTGTTTTAACTTCTCTTGGACGCCATGTTGGTATTGTGCTCACCAGGTTATTGAAAGTCCAATAGGTGAACTTATATTAATAGCCTCTAGCAACATACACAATTTCAGTTTGATTGCTGTAATAGATTCGTCTAAATATTTCGGATGGTCGCCATGCTAGATTGTTATACATGTAGACCATAGAGGTACTGTATGTACCATTAGATGAAGATTATTGCGTAGGTTCATTATTCAAACTTTCACTTCGGTCACATGATTAGGGCACAAAAATTAAAAATATAATTATAAAATTTCACACTGCTGCCATCTTGATGTTATGAAAACAATTGAATTAAATTAGATGCCAGTGCATTAAAATGTGTATATACGGTACATTTACTGTACCAAGTTTCACTGCGCTCGGTTGGTTAAATCGCGTGAAAAATCCATTAAAATGTTTCAACTTTGCTTGGCCGCCATGTTCGTTTTGTACAACAGGCGTTTGAACGTCACATATGTGAACTTGTAGTACTACCCTTTATCACTGCAAAAATGTCAGGGTGATATCTGTTTATTACCGTTGCGGAGATATACAATGCCAGTGAAATATTTCGCGTGGCCGCTTGTTAAATTGGTGAAGCCTATCAAAATGTAAAAGGCACGATCAAGGTCGGACGAAGTAGTAGTATGCACTTACCGAGTTTCATTGAAATCGCTTAGGCCGTTTAGATTTTATTAGGTGACCACACACGCACACACACATATATAGCCTACTTTCTCCTAAAGGTATGGGTATACTTATAACTCTTTGCCCTTATCAAGGAGTAGACTATAATTGAATGTTCGCTGTAGTAGCTGCTACTATAACCTAGCGGTAAATTAATATATCTTGTACGTCTCTGAGTGTTGAATGGGCAGGCAGTTTACAGCAACCAGGAGGGATGCCATCCAGCTGGCAGTGCTTAAAGGTAATCGGAGCGCGGTCATGGCGATAAGTTGAACTATTACAAAATTGTCTCTTCAGGAGGCCAGGGATTCGCAAAACGAAATGTTTGGAACAATAACCCACGTAACCCGCAAGAGGACAGCACCGTACAGACATTCAGAAGGCTGTGGATAACAACGGGTTGGCTAACTTGGTTTTCTATTCTTCTTTTTCTTTCATCTTCTGTTTATATGTGATGCTGGGATTGTGATTACTAATAGACGAGTGTAGACATTAGCCTCTCCTTTGAGCTAAATACCATTTTACCTGAGGAGAGAGCTCGTCCACATCATTTGTTAAAGAATTCAATTTAAAAAAAGTTAACTCTAGGAGGTCTATATCGCATGCAACATACTACTGAAATATAGGACAGGCACAAGGGGTCAGCTGCCATCTTGTCATGTGACATGGATGGCTCAGCTCTTTTAAATCACTGATAAAGTGAAATATTAGAATATAAAATTGTAATAAACAACGGGTCACGTCCTTTAGGACAGCTTGAACCACTCTCGACTTGATAATCAGAATTGGTGAGTCCAAAGATATAAATTATAATGCTTGCTACTATTCTCTGGCAGTGACATGCAGGTCAACTTTGAAAGGTGAATGCAAGAAGAGGTAGAGTCTGGTGCCCGTAAACCGGGCTCCTTTTACTCTAGTATAAGGGGGA
This sequence comes from Meconema thalassinum, assembly GCA_946902985.2. Classification (NCBI taxonomy): domain Eukaryota; kingdom Metazoa; phylum Arthropoda; class Insecta; order Orthoptera; family Tettigoniidae; genus Meconema; species Meconema thalassinum. Next base: position 286,255,612 of record OX336393.1, on the reverse strand, counting down.
GAATTTTGGAGGATGATTAAAAAATGTTAAAGAATTAAGTAAATTTACTCTGGCTATGGTTTAATGAGTAACCTATAGCCAGAGTTTTTGCAGTGAAATGGATGTAAGTTGTGCAAGGAGTTAAGTTATAAATATAATTAGCTAATTGCAAGAGCAACCAGTTAATTATTTGGGGGCAGTGCGGATTTAAAAAGAGAATAGAAGTCTGTTCCAGCTTAAGTTCGGGTCAGGATATGCCTGATGGCCATTGTTGGCCAGTGCACACTCCTGCCGATGCTGTAGATGTTAATTACAGTTCGCTCACCATGGTATGAATGTGTTTAATTTTTGCAGTGTGTGTAATTGTTTAATATTTGAGCAGCAGCTTCGTAATTTTATTAGAAATGTAGAAGACCTTTAGTAGGTAGAAGTTAAATAGTGCTTTAAGAGAAGTGGAAAATAAAGACCCGTAGTGGGTATTGCATTGTTTTATAACAATGCATTGCTATGTAAAAGTCTCAGCTACCACCTCATGTTGTTAAAATTTGTGAGAGGAGTATGTAACTTGTGTTATTGTCGTGTAAAGACTGACACTGGAGCGGGGAGTTTGAATTAGAGTTTCTGTTCGCTGATTGGCTGGAGGAGTGATCTGATTGGCTGAAGGCTGGATGGAGTTTAATAGTAATTATATGTAATAATTATGCTGTATAATGGTTAATTATTGTTAATATAGACTGTTAATAATGTAATGTGAGGCTTTCGTAAAGTATGGGAGCCAGTATAGCGTAGGCCAATCGGCGGGATCGGCCCCGCTAGACTGGGCCTCCTAGTAGGTACTTGGTTCGAATCTTGTAATACGCTCCAGTGCAGTTTGGTGTATTTGTTGCTCCGAGAGCCGTGGTTCGTCACCCCAGGCGGGCTGGCAGGGCCCTACCCCCCAGGCAGGCTTCGCCACGGCTCCCGGAATGGTGTATTATGGAGGGATGTGGAGTTTAAAATGTTGTGGAAGCTAATTGCGTGAGAATCTGTAGAATGTTAGTGAGGGCTGAATTCTGTGTTAGAGCTGGCGGCGGTGGGAATGTGAGAGACATGAGGGAGGGAAGGTTGGAAGTAGCGCGTTGTCTGAGTTCCAACTGCCTGTGTCTTATGGCTTTTTTAATGTAGCTGCAACCACCGTATGACGCTGCATGATTGCCCTTGCAATTGCAGCACTTAGGACTGTCAATTGGAGTCGCACAGGTCTTATGGTGATGAGGATCACCACACCTGTTACAGCGAGCCTCGTGAGGGCAATCTGAAGCGTTGTGGCCCAGTCTTTGGCAGTTGAAACACTGGTAGATGAGTGTGGAATGTTGTTTGGGTAGTGGACGACGTTTCGCCCGTGTTCTTGTTTTTGGGGAAGAATTTACTGTGTTAGGGGGAGGTGAGGAAGGGGATTCAGTGGCGTGAGTGCTGAAGGCAGGCTGGGGAGAGTCTGTTTGAGTAGTTGTTTCAACGGGGCTTGGTGGATCTGTTTTAGTGTCTTTTGTTTTGTTTTTCTTGTTTCTTTTGCCCGTTTGGGTCCAGACTTGTGTCCATCTTTCTCCTGTCTCCGTGTGTGTTTGTGTTGTTCGTGAAAGAGTTCGATTGTGTCTGTTTGAGCGTGTTTCTTGCTGGTGTAAATGGGCATGGGAGGAGGAGTAGGAATGGTTTGAGTGGCTTTAGGGCGTGTTTCTGGTGCGCAGTAGGTTGGCTGATCTGTTTGCGTTTGGGCTGAGTAGGTTTCTGTATGAAAGTACGGAATGAAGGTGTATTGGGGAATGTAGGGATGGCTGCGGAGGGCCCTGGCAATCGCGTTGATGCGGTAGTCCCTGGTAGGTGTAATTATGATTTGGTGGTTTACCAGTACCTCAATGTTCGTGATGTAGTGTGCTATAGGTGTAAGCACGCTGATTATTGCATCGCGAGTAGCGGGCAATTGTTTGTAGCCCGGTGGGCGGACTACAATCAGCGAGCTTTTGGGAGAACGGCGTGTAGGGGATTCGTACCATAGCCTCTCTCCGTAGTCAAAATACGGGAAGGTGCCAAGGCGCGGTGTAGATGCAGGCTCGGGGCCAGAGTGTTGTGTAGAGGCCCATGACTGGTTGCTTTCCTCCGACAGCGATTGTGCGAATTCGGCAAACGCAGCCACGTGGTCCACTTGGTCCATTGGGTCCATGTGTGTAACTGTGTGTAAGCGTAGATGTAAATGTAAGTGTGTAGTTTGGTTAAAAGGGGTCAAATACCGTGGTAGACCCTTGTATTGAAGTTGGCTCGCCCAAGAAGTTAATGCCTGTCGCACAAGGTTAACAGTTGATCGGTTGTAGCCGCGACAATGTGCGCGCAGGCGGAAAAGTTTAAATAATTAATTAATATAATCAATTAATTATTTGGCTGCTGCAGGGTTGGAGGGAAGAGTTTAGCTTGGCTGTAACTCGAGGGTGATAGGATTTTCTTGACGTGGAATGGGGCGGTAGGTGGGAAGGCGACAATGGCTTGGATGTAATAATGGTTAACGGTTGGAAGGGAAGGAGATTGTTGGCTTGAAATTGGGAATGGGTATCGGTTAAAGGCAGGTTTGGGTCTCGATGGCTGTGGCGAAGAAGCGGCGTGGAAGATGGACCATCAATTTGGCATCACTTGGTTCGGAGCTCGTGGCAGCGACGTCTGACCTGTACCGTGGCTAGGCTCAGACTCACTACTACTACTACTCACTCATAATGCTTGCATAACTCCCACGGCCTGTATCTTTAAATGGTACGACTGATGAACTTGTAGTTTGGTCAAAGGACGCGTGCCATATGAAGGTATGTTTTAATCAAATTTGGTAAAGATCCGATGATTAGTTTGGTCGTAAATAATTTTAAGTTTAGACAATTTGAGTGGCCGCCATTAAGTTTTGGTAAGGATGGCGGCAATGTAAGACGACACTGAGGTGCCCTTTACTAGTGCTACCTCTGTACCAAATTTCGTTCAATTCGGTTTCATCGAGTTTCAATTGACAGACAATTTTTGGCCCTGTGTAAATCACATAAGTTTTTTTTTTTTTTTGCAAAAATCAAAAGTAGGTTAATATTTATTGAACTTGAAAGTAATTGGCTTATATAGACTGACGCAAATCTAAACAAGAAAAATGTTGATATAACTAGTTTCCAATAGGTCTATTGGTTTGTTTGTAATTAAGGCCTAAACTCGGGTATCCGTAATAAAAATAATCCGGCAGTAGGCATGCTCTTAGCCCAACGAAGACAAGTACTGTATGTGTCACTCTCGAACGGTGTTCAGTGGATTGATGCTCAGTTTAAAAAGGTGGAGAGCATTCACGAAGAGACTTTCTTGAGAGCGGACAGTATCAACGATTCTAAAGACTCTACAAACTATACAAATACCGTGCAGTAGTATGCTTAAAAGGAGAGAAACGATTTATGTACGTAAGTACGAAGACCGTTTTCATTCTCCAAATATCCCTCGGCGCCATGCCTGGTACTTAGTAGCAGACCACCTCGTGGCGCAATGGTTAGCATTCTAGGTTGTCACCTCTAACGTCCGGGTTCGATTACCGGCTCTGCCACGAAATTGAATTCTGATCTGAGGGCTGCAATAAGGGTACACTTATCCTCGTGAGATAAACTTGAGAAGAGGTGAGTTCGATTCCCATCTCAGCCATCCTGGAAGTGGTTTTCCGTGGTTTCCCGGATTCTACTACAGAATATGCTGGGATGGTTCCTGACTTACACCACGGCCGCCTCATTCCCTATCCTATCCCCAATTTACAAATAGACACACTAATACAGCCATCACAATAAGACAGGTTATCACACAAATTACACACACACTCAAAATACACGGAGCTATCCGACCGCAATGTTGTAGCCCTTAAAATAGGCAACAACAATAATTATTGGCTGTCATCTCAGGGATCCAGGTTTGATTTTCAGCTCCATCAGGAAATATAATTCTGATCTGAGAGCTGCAATGGGGGTACAGTCAGACTCGTGAGGTAAAATTGAGAAGAGGTGAGTTCGATTCCCACCTCAGTCAACCTGGAAGTAGTTTTCTGTGGTTTCCCACGCCTACTCAGGTCACATCCTGGGATGGTTCCTAACATAAGGTCACGGCCGTCTCCTACAAAATACACCCTGAATTACAAATAGGCACGACAATAACACATGTTATCAGACAAATTATACTCAAATACACACAAATATACGGGGCTAAATAACCACTACAGTATGTCCAAGCCCCTCAAATGAAACAACAACGACGATATTTAGAGTTTGTTTTCTGTAACTTTGCACTTCTTTGACAGTTCTCGCGGGAACAAATAGTCCTACTGAACAGATCAATCCGCCGCTGCCACGTGTATTGCAGCCAATGAGCCATCACCCACATGGCAGCCAGCAATGACCGCGTGTATTCCGTCAAGGGGCGAACAGCTGTTATGAGTTGCCTAAACCTACATTCATCTCGCAATATCAATTCATTGCCCTTTTTTAAGGAAACTTGCATTTCTTTGTGGCATTTATCAAATAATCGTTCTAGCAGCACACCTGAAACCCACTGACGGGTCACTGACATAATGTTACATCATTGGGCGCGCTATAACACGGTTGGAATTATTTTTAGGCTCATCATTTCACAGCTCCAGGAAAAATGCTTGCTAAGTTATGGTGTAAGATGTCCTTAGGACGATAATATCAAGACTTGAACTGTTGGCTTGATATTAAAATAAAACGTACCAAAAATGTCACCATGTACAGGCCGGACGTTTGTTTTAGACGAGTGAAAAATCGTAATGGAAGGCTGGAGGCGAGTTACTGCAGTACCTGTGTTGTTATCAGCTGCCCCAAGCGGTCCGATGATTGACAAAGCTGTCTCACACTCTGCTGAAGTACATTCATTGGCAAATATAATGACGTTCTGTTCGTAAATACGTAACGTGTTCTTCCGCGTCACACAATACTTCGACGTTGACTGTAATGTCTGCAAGTCGGTGTCGCCACGTGCTCAAGTCTGGAATTCCATTACATCAGATCGGTGGTGACAAATGTGAAGCGATAATGTGAGAGAGTGGCTGTGTACAGGCTCATCCGCAGGCTTCAAGGTCAAGGGCAATCGTCTAAAACAAACGTCCGGCCTGTAAGTTAACTTTTAGGCCAACACAACCACTTATATTTTAGGCCTAATCTTTTGCACAAATCATGCCATGAGAAAATAATTCACCTGGACACTGCCCTTGGGGAAATCAAGAGTTCTGCTGCCTTTTCTTTTACCTTCAAAGAGAGAGAAATAAATTAAATATCTTGAAACAAGAAATTCCGTATCTGCTTCCGACTCGATAGTCAAAACAAAAATGTCCGACCTGGAGACAGACACATCTGCCTGCTCAGGCTACATATTTACTCAACATTTCAGATAACCACTATATATTTATCTCAAAAGTGAACACGCGTTCAAATTGAAATAATAGGCTACTTTCAGACGACTTTGCGCAATATTATCAATTATAATTATTATAATTTAATATAACAATCATGGCATTTGCACAGGCGGATGAACACGGTAATACGTCCATTACCAACCGCACACTCATCCCGCGAGCAGGTGGTTCTTCAGTTTGATAAGGCAACTTTTCAGTCTGGCCGACAGAATACGTTCTCAAAATATATTCCCAATTACTGGGACAAGCGAAAAAATAACCTAAAAAAATTACATGTGATTAAGACATGTATATATTTGTTATGGACTACAGGCTATAAATTGAGTCTTTCCTTAGGACAGTTGGCAACCTTAGCTGTCAAAAAAGTGCAAAGTTACAGTAAATGAACTTATAGTAGATTCCCTTTACATTCATGGAACATGCTTGTCTTTGTTGATGGATTTCCGGGCCCTAGTGGTAATATCACGGAAATTAATCCACTCAGCATGTACGAGGAAGTAGAGATTTGTGCACAAGTACAGGATGATCTCAGCTTTGGAGTTAGCTGACTCCCTCTCCTTTGTTTTCCTTGTGTGAATCTGTTTTCAAAACATTCCATTTTCTCGGCAGCACAGCGCAGCTCGGCACGTACAGGACGTTAATTTATGGTCGGCCGCGAGTGTTACGATTGTTGGAGGCTATTGTAGGCACTGTGCCAGCCAGTAGAGCCACATCATCTGCAGATTGCTTCCCGCGTGTATCGACCAGCCAACTCGCCAACAGAATACCAGAAACTATTCCTATAACTCAGTGAGAAAAGAAGACTACTGCCCAGGGCTCATGGTTTTTTGGAGCACCAAGTTGGTTGGTTCCTCAGTTTAGGGGCTGCGACAACGTGGTCACGTAGCCCCGTGTACTTTGGGTGTGTGCAGAATCTGTCTGATAACCAGTGTTAATTGTGATGGCTGTATTAGAGTGTGTTATCTGTAATTCAGTTAAGGACTGCAGACCATCAATTTCAAGTAGTTCCTACTTTTGGTACCAAATGCTACCGTCAACGACACCTAGCTGCGAACTTAAATACTAGATGCCACCGCAACTGGCACCTTGTGGCAAACGTTAGAACTTAATAGAGCGTTATTCAAATCTAAACTACCAATTTAGTTTCACACAATTGTAGTTAGTAGTTGCAGTTCTATTGCATGCCATATATCTATGACATGGGCCCACCGGCTTTACTTCCCCTCCGAAGGAAGGCATACTGAGGGATTTTCAACGCTCTTAAAAAGTCCGACGACTTCGGCCGGGTTTGAGTCCGCGATCTTGGGCTTAGAAGCTAAGCATGCTACCAACTACGTCACCGAAGCCGTTGGAGCCCCAGGTACTCATAATTAGAGGAACGTATTGGTTCTACTACTCGTACCGAGCCTCTGTATGAATCTTCCCGATCGGCCCGCTAAGTGGTCAGCATGGAAGCACGCTGGGTCGATTCCCGGTTGGACCATGGGATGTTGGTCTCCAAATTTCCCTGACTCTGGAACTGGATGTTCGTACGTCTTCCTTATATTATATTTCCGTGTCTGGGAGACACACTAAATTCTTGCTTTCCAGAACTCTGCAGCTCTAATCCCTCGGTCTGTGGCCAACATAAGGTCTTACTGGCTGCAGGTGTCATTCAGATCTTGGCACATGATCAGGTATTGTGGAGTCTGGATTTCTCCACAGTCACATCTTGAAGCTTCTGCTTAATCCCACTTCACAAGGTTGTAACGACACTTAGGCACTACTGTTCTCATCCGGTGGTTGCCCACCTCCAGGTGGTATAAGGCAAATGACTACCACTGCTCAGTTCTTATTTAGGGGTAAACCCTTCTGGTACTATTTGTTTCCAGAGTGACCCACTCCGGACGTCTGGTTTGGTACGGAAGGGTACTGATCTCTTAATACAACTCTTCCAGGATCTCAGGCGAGGAGTGGTCACCTTGTGGTTGAACATAGAATGTCTGGGATCTATCTCAAGCTTATGCCTCTCTTTCTCTGCTACCACCAAGCGTCGAATAGCTGGAAGCGCAATGCCAGCGAGAGGGTAGATCTTCTGCACTGAAGTAGGTCTCAGACATCCGGTGACAATACGGGTGGACTCGTTAAGAGCTGTGTCAATTTGCTTACAGTAGTCCTTACGTCTTCGTTAATTTCACCTTGACCAGGACACGCAACGTATCTTTCGTAAATTTAAATCATATTTTAATTACTGTATTTCTATAATATATATTCATACCAGTTAATACAGTTTTATTTGTTTGTTTATTTATTTATTTAATTATTTACAACCTCTGTCCGATAAGTTCGGTGAATGGGTCTATATTACGAACGGATTGCTGGCTTGCCTGAAACAGCAGTTAATGTCCTTCGAAGTAACCCCCATGGATGGCTATGCACTTCTGAGAACGGCTGTACAAGTCCTGGAAACTCCAGGCATAGTCTTTTTTAGGGATAGCCTTCAGTTGGATCGTCAAAACTCTGAATTGAAAGCGAGAAAGAAGGGTGAATTTATGCAACCTGCCATGCACACCTGATCGACGGGTGGTAGTTAGAAGGGTGAATTTATGCAACCTATCATGCACACCTGTTCGACGAGTGGCAGCGAGAAGGGTGAATGTTCCATGGAATGGAATGGTCCTGAAATCCGTCGTCACGGGTGACGATATCTGGTGCCTGAGGTACGACCCCGAGGGCAAGCGTCAAAGTATGGAGTGGTGGGGCCCAGGGTCACCGAAAAGCCCTGATGAGCCGGAGGTTTTCGGACATTTCGGCCATTTCAGACATACAACGTAATGTGACGACCCAACTGAAGGCTATCCCTAAAGAAGACTATGGCAGGAGTTTTTAGTACAGCCGTTCTCAGAAGTGCATAACCATCCACGGGAATTACTTCTAAGGACAGTAACTGTCGTTTCAGGTAAGCTAGCAATCCGTTCGTAATATAGTCCCATTCACCGAACTTTTCGGACAGAGGTTGTATTTATTTACAGTATTCATACGTTTCATTTCAGTAGCAGGGGCTGCCACCCGGCGAACAAGTAACCATGGTAAGTTGCATATATTCACCCTTGCCCACGCTTCTAGCTGCTGAATATTACCATTTGATTCTGAGTTTATTTACTTACAAATACAGTAGAACAATAAAAGTATTCCGAGTGTGAGATACACACACACACAAGTATATTTTTTACCCGTACGTAGGACGTTTAACCATCTAGTAGTCTCATATTTCAGGTCAATTGCAGCAATACTTTCGGAGGTAATGGCTACTGGTAAATTATTTCACGCAGCAGCCATGTTGGTTTGGTAACATAGAAATATGAAGTATAGTCGGTGTCAGACAAGTAAATCCTTACCAAGTTCATTGAGGTCGCTCCAGCCAATCATAATATATTAGGAACACACATATACATGTGCACACATAAACAAAATATGAAATTAAATTATTTAATCTATTATTATTATATTTGAATTGCAGCCAACGCCCGAAGACTCCCCATCAAGTTCCATTTCAAGTAGTCCCAACTTTGGCTACCAGAGATGCCACTGTCGCTGACACCTAACGACGAACGTTGGAACTTGATAGAGCGTTTCTAACCAAATAATCTACAAATTTAGATACTCACTACCAATTGTAGTGGTAGGTTATTTTACATTCCATCAATCTATGACATGGGCCCGCCGGCTTTACTTCCCTTCCGAAGGAAGGCATACTGAAATATTTTAACGCTCTTAAAATATCCGACGACTTCGGCCGGGTTTAAACCCACTATCTTAGGCATAGCAGTTCAGCAAGCTACTGAGTACGCCATTGAAGCCGAAATTAAATAATAACCTCATATTTCAGGAGTTTCTGTTTGAGTCTTCAGTCCTTAGAATGGTTTGACACAGCTCTCAATGCTTCTCAATCCTGAGCCAATCGTTTCATCCCTACATTATAGGCAATCTCTTGAACCTACTCTACCCCTACAGTTCTTGTCCTCGACCCTTCCTTTCATATTTACATTTGCTCTTCTTGGATGGCTTAGAATGTGTCCTACAAACCTCTTCACTTTATTAGCGGTCGCCAAAAAATATGTCTTCCCCACGCGTCTTATTACCTCTCAATTTGTCACTCTATTTACCCGCCTAATCTTCTTCGTTTTCATGTACTGTAGTATCACATTACTAAGGCCCGGAAGTTGATGAAAAAGCATATGTTTGCATATTTATACATATGGTTATTTTGACACATTGCATCATATATTTCTCCTTTGCCTGTTTAAGTGCATAGCTCTAATTGAGAAGAGCGTAAGTTCTAATTTCCTATTGTTTCGAAGCGCTTTTTGTTACTTCATGTTCTTAACCCTAGAAACGGCAAGGATCGATGAATCGACAGTTTTCCCATTTCTGTAGCGGCAGAGTCGATTTTTCGACGCTCTTTTATTTCTTCATTTAGTAGCTCTGTTCCGCTAAGAGATGGCGTGACATGCCTTGTCCTGTCTTCCTAGAAGTTTACAGATGCTTCTTACTCATTTTCATCCATGTAAACAATCTCCTTGTATACGTTTACTTGGAAACAAATGAGGGACTCGCTGCCATGAGAACCTAAATCTTAGACCATAAATTCAATAGATGGCTGATGACGTCATATTGTTGAAATCAACATCTCGATCAGCTGACTGAAGGGAACTGCGGATAGTGATAATATAATTATCCAATAAGGAGCTCCTTTTGTATTCCTTGACGTTGCTTAGCATTCGCCATTAGCCAATTGTAGTCGGTCTTGAGCCATTACCCTTCAGTCAGCTGATCGAGATGTTGGTTTCACGTCACAGTACAGGCGCAGTGTGGCAATGCGCCCTCTATTGTATTTATGCTCTAAGACCTAAACATATCATGTAATGGCGCTGTATATGTCATCGCTACCGCTCTTATTTTTAGGCTGTAATAGGGAGTTAATAGTCCTTCTTCGTTATACCGGTAATTTCTGTTTACAATATTTTCGTTTCAGTTGGCTTGTATGTAGCATAACAGCTGTACTAACATTTACTATAACCTAAGTTCGTTCCTATCAGCCACCAACTTCAAGTATTCATCAATCGTTGTCTGCGTCGAATTCTGGGTATACGATGGCCAGATATAATCCCAAACGAAGAGCTGTGGCAAAGGGCTAACCAACAACCTATAGAAGTCCAAATTAAACGGAGGAAATGGGGCTGGATTGGGCATACTCTGCGGAAACAGAATGATGCAGTAGAAAGAAGAGCTCTGGACTGGAATCCTCAAGGAGCTCGGAGACGGGGAAGACCAAGGAACACCTGGAAACGCACCATTGAAGAGGAGGCCAGAAAAGCGGGAAAGACTTGGATGGAAGTGAAGAACTTGGCAACACACAGAGCCCGATGGAAATCATTCTTGGATGCCCTATGCTCCGCACGGAGCGAAAGGAAATAAGTCAAGTAAGTCAAGTTCGTTCACGCACTTGGGTTATAGTCCTAAAATAGCTCATGGAAAATATATTTTTTGTTATCAAACAAACAAATATTATTGCATAGACTTGTAACTATCACACATATTATGTAACATATAGGTCTATGCGCATCATTTTGTATATTTTTGATTTTGTATTTCATGTTTCATCTCGTATTTTAGGTTGTTATTTTGATATTGATCATGAAATAATAATTCCACCATTTTCAATTTCCTTTTTTTATCAAGCTTCTCAGAAAAGTTAACATTACCATCTGAATCTGTGGTTCATTAGCTTTTTAACGATATGCAACAGTGCCATGGAACATTGTTCACAATAGGTTGAAAATAAGAATCCACTTAGTAGGAAAATATCACACAAATTGGCTGCCGGTACAGAATTTCACATTGCCGGTTCTAGGCTTAAAGTCGTACATTTCGATTCGAACTCTGAGAGTCTATCATAGAATAATACTGAAATTATTTTAATACCTAGTACGTTTCAGTCCTTTTTGCAAGTCTATATCAATTATTTTTATTCAGCATTCACTAAATATTGTAAAATAATTTTCTTAAAAATGTCAATGGCCATTAAAATTGTATATCACTTATACCGGTACTTAAAAATAAAATAAAATACTTATTGATGGTCAACACCGCTCTAAGTTCCATAAAATAACATTATTTCCTACTATTTAGAACTGTTTCATAGTTGAGGTATTTAAAAAAAGATGTACAGTATGTCAGTCGGTTCATATTTTCTTTATATACAAAATGGAAACGCTAAGGAATACGGAGTGATCGTAATTCCCTTAGTTATCTCATAGTGCATATTTTTAGCCTATTTTCATATATGAAAAAATAGGCTTATGAGATCACCTTTTGTCCGTGCGTGTGTGTGTGTGCACGTAGGCCTATGTGTGAGTGTGTCCCTCTATTAACTTCTAAATGGCTGGAGCGATTTCAATGAACCTCGGTAAGGTTATAGCACCATTTTGGCCGACCCCAACCGTGCACTTCAAATTTTAATACGTCTCACGCATCCAACATGGCCGCTGTGCGAAATATTTCAACGGCATTCTATATCTCCGAAACTATTACCGATATCACCCTGAAATTGTGTACGATGATAAAGGGCACTACTACAAGTTCACATATGAGACTTTAAAAAACGTGTTAACTACAAAACGAACATGGCGGCCAAGCAAATTTGAAACTTTTAAATAGACTTTTCTCGCGATTTAACCATCCAAACTCAATGAAACGTGGTACAGAAAATTGTTATGCACAGGCATCTAACTTAATTCAATTGTTTACATAATCTCAAGATGTCGACTGTGCGAAATATTTCACCAGCATTTTATATATCCGAAACTATTACAGATATCACCCTGAAATTTTGTACGGTGATAAATGGCACTACTGAAAGTTTATCTGTGTAACTTTCAAAAACCTGTCAAGTACAAAACGAACATGGTGGCCAAGCGAAGTTGAATAATTCAAATAGAGTTTTCTCGCGATTTAACCAGGCGGCGGTGTGAAATTTTAAAATTAAGTTTTTTTCTTGTGTCGTAATCATGCGATCGAAGTTAAAGTTTGAATAATGAACCTCACATTCATTTTAATTTAATGGTACATAATTCTATAGCATTGGTGTATTCTTTGGAATACACGGTAAGACAGAGTAAGCTTTTGCTTCTCTTTGCTCTAGTTCATCCCCTCCCTTTTTCGCAAACACCAACAGTGATCTCCTGGTTTCTCTTTGTTGCTATATTTTCTTACACCACCTGTGAGTCTGTTCTAGATATATATCTTCCATGACCCACCTAGCGTCATCTAGCAGCGAATCTCTGAAGTTCCTCAATTTTTCCCTGTACGAGAGGACTTCCTTACCCATCTGGCCACCAGATCTCGTCGCTATCGCCAGCTATCATCTCCGTGATCAAGAGGACTTCGTCTACTTTTTCACCCAGCCGGCTTCGCTAGTGACGCCTGCTATCAACTCTTTGAAGACCATTTCATCAAGAAAATGTATTGCTGTTATGTTGGTTATTCTTAATTGTATTCCTTTTGTCTCCTACCCCCACTCTTTTCCTTCCCTGGTCCCTCCGCGCTTCGTTGAGCTGGCCTTACTTGAGCGTCTGAAGTCAAACCAGTCAGTCGGAGCTTAACTAAAGCTCGTCTCCTCACCTCGAGAGACAAACTTTCAAATCTTCGCCATGTTGTGAATTCCTGACTAACGGTCACCAAGGAATCGCCGTTCATCAGAAATGAGCTAAGTACTATTTCTACGTTCTTCAACTTATTTTAATTGATTTTAAATACCTACATGCTTTTTAATGATCATTTTATAGGCAGTGTGAGATTTCTAAATGTGGGGCAATAATCATCCTTCGCGGGATTTTCTATGTTGGGCTTTTGTCTATCGAAGCTAATCTTAACTTGAAGCAGCATTTCTTATGATTATTAAATGAGAGATTTTCTCACAACGTGGGGCACCATTGAATTACCCACTGTCAATAAAATACTTAGCTCGTTCCACCGCTGGACTAATTTTTGCCCTATTCTTCAGTCATGATTGTTCTGGAATTTTCCATGCCGAACAATTCATCTACAAGTTAATCCTAGTACTTTCCACTCACATATGGGAATACTTTTTCAAACTAAGGAATCTTCCTTATGAACTGCTAATCAATATCTAATTTTTCTCCCTCCGTTGGAATTTTTCTGGTGCATTCAACTATAACCTACAAGTTTTTCAAGCAATAGACTCTCGCAAATCTAGTGTAACTAGTTATTTTCCACCATCGCAATAACTTTCTTTGCCATAAACTTTTTGTGCTACTACAGTGAACTTTTCAACTATATCAACATACTATAGTGAAAACAGTGCCTGTTCAACTTTTTCATCCGCGTCGCGCTCGTCCAAGTACAATAAATACGGCCATGAACACTCTTCCACAATCCCATTTGATCTTTCTCAAACCATTTACTAACAAACTAAAATAATAAAATTGTTACATTAGGTCTTTTTTCAATGAGGTGTCACTCTCAAAAAGTGCCCTCCCTTACTTGCTCCACGTACAACGAATTAATGTCTGTAAAACTTCGTGTCTAGTACACGCCTTAAAGTATATTGTTTCTCCCATCTAATGAGGGAATCCAATTCTTTCTACTCAAAAGTGAGTTATCTCTAGGTTTCACGAAAGGGAAATTTGCCCTATTTTTCTCGTGATCCCTACTTAAACATAGGAGTTCAAGAAACTTCCTTTCAATTTTTTCTCTTCAGGTTTCACAATAAGTGGCCTGCCCTATTTGTATAATCTCTAATCGTAGTTCTGTATTAATACAAGAAGTTATAGAAACTTCTATTTCATTTCTTCCTGTTTTTTGTTGTTACTTTCGAAGTTGTTATTTGTTCATATTTCTAAGATACCTATCTAGAAATCCTTAAAGTACACACCTTGTACTTGATTTATTGTTTAACCTTAATTACTTTAATTATCTTAAAATTTTCTATTTATTAATCTTAGAACTATTTCAAAATCTTACGAAGATTTTAGCTCATATAAATGGTTTAAAACCAAAAAATTATCAATTGCCTGGCGCAAGATTTAAATGATTTCGGAGGTCTGCGACCCCAATTGTTTGTAAACTCAAATTATATATGTCTTAAATTCATTACACCTTTTTGCATTGTTAAATAAATTTGAATTTTTCCTTTTGCTGTATCGTTTCTCTGAAATAACGGTTAGCCAAGATCCTGTCTTCCCTGACTCTTCCTAGGTTTATGCCTTCTTTAATAAAAGATAAATCCATTGATAAGGTTTGCACTACTTGTTGCATTTGAGCAAGAACTCTTAGTTATTAACTTATTAAAGTCTCTCTTAGCTTTGATAGATAATTCTAACTGGCCAGTAAGGCAAGCATAGCTCGCTACGCCAGCTTCCTGCTTGTCGAGATTCTCTCTACAACTTATGGTTGGTTTTCAAAATTTAAGTGTTTTCTCATTGTCTAAACTATTAGTCGGCTCTTTGCTGGGTAAAAGCTTAGTCATTCATAAATGCAACTATTGGTGCTCTTACGAAAATTATTCTCAAGGGTATAATTGCTTCATCCCTATCCTTCTTGGAAACATTCTGTCACTTTAATATTGTTTGTATTTAGTGTTGGACTTTCTTCCTATTATCCACACTTGTTCCTCTGTCCGAAACCCACTTCCCTTTACTTCTTTATTCATCTTCCCTTGTGGGTAAGGTTAATTCTTAGCAAAAACCTACCCAAAATTTGGTGCCGAAACCCGGGAAAGTCCATTCATGAATTTTTTTCTTACCAGGCTTTATTTGTCAAAGTTCATTTGTCAATATTTTGCAAATCATTAATATTTGCTTTGAATTTTTCAGCTATAACTTCGCAGTGCAAAGCTGGTGAGGTGGAAAGGGATTGCTTCTGTCTCCTTTGGTGCATTTCTCCCTTTCAACTCGTTTGCTGCTGTCAGTCTGACAGCATTTCCAAGGTTCCACAGTCGCGTAAGTTATACTTGAATTTACCTATTTCGTCCTGGCTCCTCCAGATAAAGACAAGGATGGCAAGGATGAAAAACTTACTTCCAAACGAGCTTCTTATAAAGGGCAACTTACCCGATTCCGAAAACACATTAAGGAATTAGATCCCTCAGAAGCGCAATTAGATTTGTTAAAACATCGTGTAAAGGACTAAGAACGTTCTTATGAAAACTATTGTACTATCCAAACCGAAATCGAAACCTGCATGCTCAATCAAACTGATGATCGAGTAGAGGTAGAAAATCAATATTATAACGGTATAGCCTCCGCCTTTAAAATAATCCGCCAACTTGAGGAAGAGCAGAAAAGGGATTGTTCTGTTCTTGGTTCCCTTCACGAACAACAAACCTCTTCTCGTGAGGGCACTCACAAGCCCAAACCAATTCTACCTAAGATTAATTTACCCCACTTCTCAGGAGACGAATCTACTTGGTATTCTTTCTACGAACTATTTTGTTCTCTAGTTCATGAAAATGAAGATATTCAAATCATTTACAAGTTTCATTATTTGCGATCTATTCTACAAGGTCAAGCCCTGCAGTTAGTTGAAGCACTCCCATTAAGTGCCGAAAACTACCCCATGGCCTTTAACTTGTTAAAAGAAAGATACGGTAATATACGGCTACGTATTCAACGCTACATGGAAGCTTTATTCAATTTGCCTGCGTCACAGCACAATGACGTCACTAGTCTGTGTACCCTCATTGATACAACACAACTTCACGTTAAAGCTCTATCCCAATTAGACCAACCCACTGATCACTGGGACACTTTCCTAATACATTTAGTGGTTTCCAAAGTCGATGTTGCTACCCTCAAAGCTTGGGAAATGGAACATTCCAAAGACGATAATTGCTCATATGTGCATTTAGTCACCTTCATAAATGCTAGATGCCAACTCTTAACTGCTTTAGCTAATCAAAGTGAACCCTCTTCTCCTAGCTCTAAACTTGAATTACTGTCTCTTAAATCTAAAACCGGACACGTAGCGTCTAGTACCCAAAAACCTGGGTCCAGTTCGTCTAAACTCAAGTCAAACGCCACTGGTTACTCAACTAGGTCTAGTGAACGCCGTATTGCTAGTTCTCTCGCTTTAAACACTCAGAGCGCACCCCGTAAAAGTTTAATGAGCCATTAAAGTGCATACTTTGCAAGATTCCCATGCCTTGTATCTGTGTAAATCTTTTAAAGAACTGTCAGTCGCCGACAGAAGAAAATTAGTTTCCCAGAATAAACATTGCTTTAACTGCCTAGCACCCAAGCATTCTGCTTCTAATTATTGTAAGTCTTCAAGACTTTGTTACCATTGTGAAAAACCGCACCACACTTTACTGCATCGTCATGGTCAATCGAGGTCATCAGCAGCATCTACTTCTCAGAAAAATGATAATACCAGCAATCCTAGTGCGTCTTCTTACATTCAAAACGCTAAGTCTTTGCGTAGTGCTCAAGTATTGTTATCCACTGTTCAAGTCGAAGTCCAAGACAAATTCGGCAACTGGGTCAGTGCTCGCGGTCTTCTTGATTCAGCGGCAACTCATGATTTTGTGTCTAATTCTTTGATTAGAAAATTAGGCCTACTTGTAAACCCCACCCCTATCAATGTATCAGGCATTAACAGCACAAAATCGCAAGCTTTACAGTTTTCAAAGCTAACCCTAAGGGACACTTGTCACAGAAATAATTTTCTGAAACTTAATTGCCTCATCCTCAACAGTATCGGAGAGGACACTCCAAGTCACTCTGTCGATATTTCAGGTTTAAACATTCCCTCGCATTTAAGGTTAGCCGACCCTCTGATCAATGTACAAAGCCCCATTGACATAATCTTCAGTGCCAATGTTTTCTGGAGTTGCTTTCGTAAACAGGTTCGTAAGTTATCCTCAAACGTGGTTGCCAGAGACACTAATTTTGGATGGATCGTTACCGGTCAACTTCCTCATTATTCTCCCCAACCCGTATCTCAATGTTATTTTGCTAATACTGATTTGGAGCAGTTCTGGAGGCTCGAAAGCGTTGATTATCCCAACGTAACCTCTTCAGAAACGAATTCTGTAAGCAACTTTTCTTGAACACTACCACTCGTTCTCCTGAAGGTCGGTTCATTGTTCAGATGCCAAGATTACTCAATCCCCCCAAACTTATTAATTCTCAATCCAAAGCTCGAAAAACTCTCTTTGCTATCGAGAGCAAATTCAAGAAAGAACCTCTTGTTAAACAAGAGTACACTGATTTCATGGATGAGTATGAAAGCTTGGATCATATGGAAGTTGTCAGCAAATCTGATGACGAATTGCAACCCCCAAGCGAAACGGTTTTCTTAAATCATCATCCCGTGTGGAAAACCCTCTTGTAAAGGATAAAATCCGAGTCGTTATCAATGGTTCATCCCCTGACGTTAATGGCAACGGTCTTAACGATTCTCTTTACTCTGGTCCCGCTATTCAGTCAGATTTTTCTGCTATACTCTTAAACTTTCGATTATTTCCCATAGCTGTTATAGCGGACATAAAACAGATGTACCGGCAAGTTTTAATTCAGCCCGAACAACAAGATCTCCAAAGAATCTTGTGGCGCGATGAAATCAGCAATCCCATTAAGATATTTCGCTTAAATACGGTCACTTATGGCTTAAAAACATCCGCTTTCCTTGCTATTCGCTCCTTACACATGTTAGCCTCTCTAGATGGTCACTTATTTGACTCGAAAGCTTCCGAAGCCCTAACTACATCATTCTTTGTTTACGATTACTTGCAGTCCTTCCCCACTCTGGAGGAAGCTTCTTTCATGTCACTAGAACTTCAGGCATTGCTAAAGAATGGAGGATTCCCACTTCACAAGTCGAATTCCAACTCCCATGAGTTTCTCACCCTGTTTCCTATTGAAGACGTAGACCCCTCCTCCGTCGAGATTTGTGGAGATTCCGAATCCATAAAAACTCTTGTAGTTCATTGGTGCACTAGCACTGACACTCTCATCTATAAAGTTTCGCTTGCCGAAGAACTCCCTAACACAAAAAGGCAAATTCTCTCTGAAATTGCAAACATTTTTGATCCGCTTCAATTTCTTGCTCCGGTTATTGTTATAGCCAAACTCTTCATGCAAGAGCTATGGTCTCTCAAATGTGAATGGGACGAAACTGTTCCCCTTTCTTTTCTCAACAAATGGCTCTCTTTTCGTAGCAATTTGCTTGATCTTTCCCTTTTGAAATTCCTAGGAATTTAATTAACGCTCATCCTAATACTTCTTTTTTCCTTCATGTGTTTGCAGACAGTTCCGAAAAAGCTTACGGTTGCTGTGCATATTTGGTTTATCACGGTTCATTAAATGGATTTTCAGTTTCCAATCTTGTTTGTGCCAAATCGAAGGTGGCTCCTCTTAAAACTATCACTTTGCCTAGGCTTGAATTGGGTGCTGCACTCATGGCCGCTGAACTTGTTAAGAAATTACGGGAAGTCTTAAAGGTCGAATTTTCGCAAATCTCTCTCTGGAGCGATTCCATGATCACCCTTTTTTGGATTGCTAAAAACCCCGCTCATTGGCAAACTTTTGTTGCAAACAGGGTTTCCAAAATTCAAACTCTTTCTTCGGGATGTCAATGGAGGCATGTGCCCAGCGCTAACAACCCCGCCGACATCATTTCTCGTGGATGTTCTCCCTCTCAATTGGCAACTTCTCGGTTGTACTGGCATGGGCCCTCGTGGTTAATCGAAGACTCTTCTTGCTGGCCTTCTAAACCTCCAGTTACAAACTCCAACTTGCCTGACGCTTAAGTATCTAAATCTACTGCTTCGTGTCTTGTTTCCAACGTTTCTCATCCCTTATTGTCACGCTATTCTTCCTTTCACAAATTAATTCGAATTGTTGCCTATCTTCTCAGATGGAAATATCTTGTGGTTGACCAACCTCTTCTCCTCAAACCACACCTTACCAATCATGAATTGAATCTCGCTACCATTAAGGTTTTGCAACTAACCCACCAAGAAGCCTATTCTTCTGAATTGTCTTTGCTTTCTGCTAAATGGGATCTTCCGAAATCTAGTCGTCTTCGAGCTTTAGCCCCGTTCCTTGATGACAATAGGTTACTCAGGGTAGGTGGTAGGCTTTCGCAATCTTTGCTTTCCGAGGACAAAAAGCATCCTGTTATTTTGCACGTAACTTCTTTAATTATACGTGACTTTCATTATCGCAATCTGTACGTTGGTACACGCACACTGCTTTGCTTCATAAGGGAAAAGTACTGGATCATAAATGGAATTCATGAAGTTTCCTCTGTAATTCAAAAATGCATTCCTTGCTTCAAAGCGAAACCTAAAGTCAATACTCAATTAATGAGCGATTTGCCCTGTTTCCGCTCTTCTCCTATACGTCCCTTTGCTTTAACTGGTGTGGACTATATGGGTCCGTTCCAATATCAACGCAATTCCCCTGAGGCTAAACGCAAATTGTTTGGTAAGCTCTATGTTTCTCTCTTTGTTTGCATGGTTACTGGCGCGATCCATTTGGAACTAGTAACGAATACCTCCACTTCTTACCTTTTGTCAGCCGTCTCTCGCTTCGCTGCTAGGCGTGGTGTTCCTTCTGAGATGTTCTCTGATCCACTTTTCAAGGCGCAGCTTCCTTGTGGAAGAAAGCTCTTACATCTTCTCCTGCCATGGAACAGATTTCTAATTTTTCCTACTCAAAGGGTTTCAAATGGCGTTTTATACCTCCCTACGCCCCTCATCACGGTGGTAGGTGGGAATCCTGCGTAAAGCTCACTAAACGTCATCTAAGAAAGGTTTTAGGTAATCGCATTCTGACTTATGAAGAATTTAATTCGCTGTCTATTCTGATTGAAGGTGTTGTTAATACTCGCCCTTTAACTCCGCTTTCCAATGACCCTGATGACCTGCTTCCACTCACACCTGGTCACTTCCTTATTGGCACTTCTCTTTCTGTCCCCCCTCCCCTTCCCAACTCTTACAGGGATTCTAATTTACCTATTGTTTGGCGTAAACTTGAAGCCCTCCGTAATCCTTTCTGGAAGAGGTGGAATTTGGAATACTTAACTTCCTTGCAACGGAGACAGAAGTGGTTTCTTTCAAATCCCGACATTAAAGTGGAGGACTTGGTCCTGGTTAGGGATGCTTCTCCTCCCTTGGTCTGGATCTCTGGTAGAGTGACCGAGTATTATCCTGGAAGGGATGGGAGAGTTAGGGTAGCCATGATCTTGACCATTAATGGGCATATCATAATACCATTGTCTTTAATTGCTCCTTTACCTTTAAGTTCTTAATTTCATGTCTTTGTTCTCTGCTGGTGTTTCCCCTCCCAGCTTGGTGTATTCTTATACACGGTAAGACAGAGTAAGCTTTTGCTTCCCTTTGCTCTAGTTCATCCCCTCCGTTTTTGGCAAACACCAACAGTGATCTCCTGGTTTCTCTTTGTTGGTATATTTTCTTACACTACCTGTGAGTCTGTTCTAGATATATATCTTCCATGACCCACCTAGCGTCATCTAGCAGCGAATCTCTGAAGTTCCTCAATTTTTCCCTGTACGAGAGGACTTCCTTACCAATCTGGCCACCAGATCTCGTCGCTATCGCCAGCTATCATCTCCATGATCAAGAAGACTTCGTCTACTTTTTCACCCACCCGGCTTCGCTAGTGTCGCCTGCTATCAACTCTTTGAAGACCATTTCATCAAGAAAATGTATTGCTGTTATGTTGGTTATTCTTATGTGTATTCCTTTTGTCTCCTACACCACTCTTTCCCTTCCATGGTCCCTCCCCGCTTCATTGAGCTGGCCTCACTTGTGCGTCTGAAGTCAAACCAGTCAGTCGGAGCTTAACTAAAGCTCGTCTCCTCACCTCGAGAGACAAACTTTCAAATCTTCGCCATGTTGTGAATTCCTGACTAACGGTCACCAAGGAATCGCCGTTCATCAGAAATGAGCTAAGTACTATTTCTACGTTCTTCAACTTATTTTAATTGATTTTAAATAGCTACATGCTTTTTAATGATCATTTTATAGGCAGTGTGAGATTTCTAAATGTGGGGCAATAATCATCCTTCGCGGGATTTTCTATGTTGGGCTTTTATCTATCGAAGCTAATCTTAACTTGAAGCAGCATTACTTATGCTTATTGAATGAGAGATTTTCTCACAACGTGGGACGCCGTTGAATTACCCACCATCTATAAAATACTTAGCTCGTTCCACCGCTGGACTAATTTTTGCCCTATTCTTCAGTCATGATTGTTCTGGAATTTTCCATGCCGAACAATTCATCTACAAGTTAAACCTTCTAGTACTTGCCACTCACATAAGGTAATACTTTTTCAAACTAAGGAATCTTCCTTATGAACTGCTAATCAATATCTAATTTTTCTTCCTCCGTTGGAATTTTTCTGGTGCATTCAACTATAACCTACAAGTTTTTCAAGCAATAGACTCTCGCAAATCTAGTGTAACTAGTTATTTTCCACCATCGCAATAACTTTCTTAGCCATAAACTTTTTGTGCTACTACAATGAACGTTTCAACTATATCAACAGACTATAGTGAAAACAGTGCCTGTTCAACTTTTTCATCCGCGTCGCGCTCGTCCAAGTACAATAAATACGGCCATGAACACTATTCCACAATCCCATTTGATCTTTTCCAAACCCTTTACTAACAAACTAAAATAATAAAATTGTTACTTTAGGTCTTTTTTCAATGAGGTGTCACTCTCAATAAGTGCCCTCCCTTACCTGCTCCACGTACAACGAATTAATGTCTGTAAAACTTCGTGTCTAGTACACGCCTTAAAGTATATTGTTTCTCCCATCTAATGAGGGAATCCAATTCTTTCTACTCAAAAGTGAGTTATCTCTAGGTTTCACGAAAGGGAAATTTGCCCTATTTTTCTCGTGATCCCTACTTAAACATAGGAGTTCAAGAAACTTCCTTTCAATTTTTTCTCTTCAGGTTTCACAATAAGTGGCCTGCCCTATTTGTATAATCTCTAATCGTAGTTCTGTATTAATACAAGAAGTTATAGAAACTTCTATTTCATTTCTTCCTGTTTTTTGTTGTTACTTTCGAAGTTGTTATTTGTTCATATTTCTAAGATACCTATCTAGAAATCCTTAAAGTACACACCTTGTACTTGATTTATTGTTTAACCTTAATTACTTTAATTATCTTAAAATTTTCTATTTATTAATCTTAGAACTATTTCAAAATCTTACGAAGATTTTAGCTCATATAAAAGGTTTAAAACCAAAAAATTATCAATTGCCTGGCGCAAGATTTAAATGATTTCGGAGGTCTGCGACCCCAATTGATTGTAAACTCAAATTATATATGTCTTAAATTCATTACACCTTTTTGCATTGTTAAATAAATTTGAATTTTTCCTTTTGCTGTATCGTTTCTCTGAAATAACGGTTAGCGAAGATCCTGTCTTCCCTGACTCTTCCTAGGTTTATGCCCTCTTTAATAAAAATAAATCCATTGATAAGGTTTGCACTACTTGTTGCATTTGAGCAAGAACTCTTAGTTATTAACTTATTAAAGTCTCTCTTAGCTTTGATAGCTAATTCTAACTGGCCAGTAAGGCAAGCATAGCTCGCTACGCCAGCTTCCTGCTTGTTGAGATTCTCTCTACGACTTATGGTTGGTTTTCAAAATTTAAGTTTTTTCTCATTGTCTAAACTTTTAGTCGGCTCTTTGCTGGGTAAAAGCTTAGTCATTCCTAAATGCAACTATTGGTGCTCTTACGAAAATTATTCTCAAGGGTATAATTGCTTCATCCCTATCCTTCTTGGAAACATTCTGTCAATTTTTAGAAATTCTACAATTTCAAGAACTAAAACTCACGGCTTATTCAAATTATTTGCATTCTTCAAAATATTTGTTTAAAACAAACTCCTTTAAAACGGCACATAGGAAACTTATCATTTCTTTCTTTGCCAGACCACCACCCTTCCCCATAGTAGCCGAATCTTGGCTTGGAAGGGAAGGTACCTC
Organism: Meconema thalassinum; assembly: GCA_946902985.2. NCBI lineage: Eukaryota > Metazoa > Arthropoda > Insecta > Orthoptera > Tettigoniidae > Meconema > Meconema thalassinum. The sequence continues at coordinate 286,232,139 of OX336393.1, read as the reverse complement.
CTACTCTCGCCTGCAAATAGCCCCAGCTCTAGCTGCGTTTCCCGTTAGCTGTGTTCAGGCCCCCACTCACTTTAGTGATCTCACGGTCTTTGCGGTGACACTCTTCTTTAAAATTGTTTGTATTTAGTGTTGGACTTTCTTCCTATTATCCACACTTGTTCCTCTGTCCGAAACCCACTTCCCTTTACTTTTTTATTCATCTTCCCTTGTGGGTAAGGTTAATTCGTAGCAAAAACCTACCCAGGCATATACATATAACAATCTAACATGGCGATCATCCGAAATATTTAGACGATTCTCAATATCTACAGCAATGAAACTGTTTTTTTTTTTTTTGTTCACACAGGCTATTAACATAAGTTCTCCTATGGGACTTTCAATAACCTGGTGGGCACAAATCCAACGTGGTGGCGATGCGAAATATAAATATTCAAATGGGCGTTTCTCGCGATTTAACCACCCGAGTACAGTGAAACGTGGTCATACAAATGTTAATCCACTGGCATCTCATTTATTTCAATTGTTTTCATAACTGCAAGATGGCAGCTGTACAAAATTTTAAAATCTCATTTTTAGCCTATTTTCAATTAAAAAATAGGCTTATGAGATCACCTTTTGTCCGTGTGTGCGTGTGTGTGTGTGTGTGAGGTGAGTGTGTGTCCCCCCCTAATAACTTTTGAACGGCTGGAGCGATTTCAATGATACTCGGCAAGATCATAGCACCATTCTGACTGACCCCAACCGTGCCCTTCAAATTTTATTGTTTCTCACCAATCCAACATGGCGGTTGTGCAAAATATTTTCACCAGCATTCAGTATCTCCGAAACTATTACCGATATCACCCTGAAATTGTGTACGGTGATAAAGGTTACTACTAGAAGTTCACCTACAGTATGAGACTTTCAAAAACCTGGTAACTACAAAACGAACATGGCGGTCAAGCGAAGTTGAGATTTTTAAATAGACTTTTCTCGCGATCTAACCATCCAAACTTAATGAAACTAGGTACAGCAAATGTTTATACACATTCTAACGCACTGGCATCTAATTTAGTTCAATTGTTTACATAACCTCAAAATGGCGGCTGTGCGAAGTATTTCACCGGCATTCTATATCTCCGAAACTATTACAGATATCACCTGAAATATTGTACGGTGATAAAGGGCACTGGTACTAGTTTATCAATGTAACGTTCATAAACATGTAAAGTACAAAACGAACATGGCGGCCAAGCGAATTTGAAACATTTTAATAGACTTTCCTCGTGATTTAACTCTCTGAGCGCCCTGAAATGTGGTACAGTAAATGATTATACATATTGTAATGCACTGACAACTAATTCAGTTCAATTGTTTACATAACCTCAAGATGGCGGCTGTGCGATATTTTAAAATTAAGTTTTTATTTCTTGTGTCGTAATCATGCGATCGAAGTGAAAGTTTGAATAATGAACCTACGGAATAATTTTCCTTTATTGGTAGGCCTACATAACTCTATGGCCTATACATATAACAATCCAAAATGGCGAGCATCCGAAATATTTAGACGGTTCTTAATATCTACGAATCTTTCACAGCAATCAAATTGAATTCTTTTATGTTCATAGAGGCTATGAACATAAGTTCACCTATAGGACTTTCAGTAACCTGGTGAGCACAAATCCAACATGGCGGCGACGCAAACTATACATATTTAAATGGACGTTTCTCGTGATTTAACCATCCGAGTGCAGTGAAACATTGCACGTTAAATACTTATACATATGTTAATCCACTGCCATCTAATTTATTTCAATTGTTTTCATAACCACAAGATGGCAGCTGTGCGAAATTTTAAAATCTCGTTTTTACTTCTAGTGTTCTAATCATGCGAGTGAACGTTGAATACCACACGTACACAATAATCTTCATGTAATAGCACATAAATAAAAATCCAACCTGCGAACCATCTGAAATATTTAGACGGTTCTCAATATCTAAGAATCTATCACAACATTCAAACTGAAATATTGTATGTTGATAGAGGCAATAAACACGAGTAGGACATATGAAAATAGGCTATTTAGTTATTCAAGGAACTACTTGTTGTTTCTTGTGTCCTAATCATGCGATTGAAGTTTGAATACTACATAATAATCTTCATGTAATCTATACTAATATAATAACGCTGAAGAGTTAGTGTGTTTATGTGTTTAAACGCGCTAATCTCTGGAACTACCAGTCGGATTCGAAAAATTATTTTTGTATAAGATAGCCTGATTCAAGAGGAATAGTTTAGGCTATGTTAAATTTCGGACAGACCGCTCCATTCCCCGCATTTAGGCCCTTTTGCACAAGTCTACACCGTTTCACCGATCTAATAACTTGACGGACATATTGTCGCTAGGCGACGACTAACACTGTATCATGATAGTCAACGCCGCACCATTGATGGACAGGTTGTCACTAGGCAACAAAGATTTACTCTGTATCATGATAGTCCGGTAAAATTTGGTCAAGGACACGGGAAAACTGACCAATTGACAATCAAGGATTGTATTGGACTGTAGTATTCTCTATGCTATCGTATGCACAGTTAATATTTCATTTGCGGGGCTCAGTCATCGTGGTCATGTTGCCCCGTGTACATGGGTGTGTGTGTAGAATTTATGTGATAACCTGCGTTATTGTGATTGTTGCACTAGCATGAGTGAATCTATATATTAAACAAGATGTTCAGTAAAGAACATATAGCCTACTTTCTCCTAAATGTATGAGTATAGTTATAACTCGTTGTTATTATCAAAGAGTATAATATAACTATTCTTTGTTGAAGACCTTAGAAACGATTTACCTCTACCAAACGCCACAACCTAGATAAAAACTGCTACCATCATTGAAGAAAGAAAGATAAGAAGTATCTAAAGAATGTTATGGATCTGGAGACATAATCGACCGGACTGGCGGCGTGGCTCAGCGGTAACGTTCTCGCTTGCTGGACCGTATGTTTCAGGTTCGTATCCTGGCGCAGTCAGCTGGCATTTGAGGGTGCACAAATGCGAGGGAGCCGTGTTAGTAGATTTACTGGCACGTTAAAGATCCCCTTCGGGACAAAATTCTGGCACCCCGGCGTCTCTAAAAGCAACAGTAGTAAAAAGGGACGTAAAACCAATAACATTATTATTATTATTATTATTATTATTATTATTACATAATCGGCCTGACGCGGGCAACATCCAACTTTGAGTTGAGGCATGTCTTTACACGTCTGGCTGCGTGTGACTTTCACAACCCTAATTGAATTAACAAATCTCTCCATGACCCTACAGAGACGTGTGTATACCAACTATGTGGATATTTTCGATTGCTATTTGGCTGAAATAAAATTATTAATTAATATCCTGAACTAGCACTAACGGTAGAGTTCAGATACTATGTGAAATCGTTTTGTTCTTTACTTCAATTAACATTTTCAAATAACGCACAATAGGCTGTTACAAACCCTTTAAAATAAAAAGTAAAAATGTATCGTAGTATCATCTTGTCATTCTTCAAATTCGATGCGCATAGAATGCCAATGGAATAGTAATCAATGGAGCCCCACGTAGACTAGTCGTGACATCTAGTGGTGAAATATCGAACAATATAATCCTAACAGAGCGAGTGCATTCTAGCGGCCAGAAGAAGAAACTTTTCAATAAAATCTGTTACCTTTTTGTCAGCTAGATGTCTCGAGTAAATCTGCTGGCGAATTATGTTTCAATTAAATATATATTTTACACCATAATATGCACAATATAACGCTTAATTTTAAAACATCTGAGTCATTACAAAACAATAAACATATAACATTTCAAGCAAAAAACCTAGCTCTGATCGGGTTTGAACCATAGGCATTTGAGCGATAGGCTAACGCTCTACCACTGAGCTAATTGTGTCAACGAATATCGTTCTATATAAAATGACTTACATAGAACTTGTTAGCAAATAATGATTTATACTAAACGATTTCATCACTGGAGTATATTATTTATATATAAAGCATTTCATACAAAGTTTATTTATTTTGTATCAGTACGCTATATTGCATGCAATACTCAAATTAATGAAATATAAGTCAGGCACAAGATATCCGCTGCCATCTTGTCTTATTACTGAATCAGCTCAGCTTTTTAAAATCACGTCTGCACTATAGTATTACAAAATAACCTTTTAATTTCGAACGTGCCTCTTCCTTTAGAACAGTTAAAACGATTCTCGGTTCGATAATCGGAACTGGTGGGTCCCATAATATGGATTATAAAGTTTGCATAATTCGCACGGCCGCCATCCTGAAATGGTATGGCGGACGACCTTGTAGTTTGGTCACAAGACGCATCCTATACGAAGGTATGTTGTTACCAAATTTGTTAGAGATCGGATGATTTGGTTAGTCGTTATTTGATTTTAGGTTTTGAACGTTTGAGTGGCCGCCATTCAGTTTCAGTAAAGATGGCGGCGATATAAAACATGACACTGAGGTGTCCTCTGCTAGGGCTACCTTTGTACCAAATTTCGTTCAATTCGCATTCACCGTGTTCGAATTGATAGGGGGGGACAGACATTCAGAGTACACACACTCACACACACACAGACACACACACACACACACAGACTCACACACACACATACACACACACACAGACTCACACACACACATACACACACACAGACAGACACACTTTTTTCGCCCTGTGTTGATCTCATAAGTCTACTTTCATTTTTTGCAAAAATCGAAAGTAGGCTAAAAAATCAATGTAACGAGATAGTTTGTCTGTGGGTATGTCTGTGGGTATGTCTCCTATGCGTTCATATACCATTCGTCTGATTGCGATGAAACTTGGGTGAGATGTTGAGTACACTCCGAGGAAGGTTTCTGACTTAGTAAATCCATTTTACAATAGGTAGCGCACGCGTAGATTCAACAAATGAGCGAAGATGCGCGAAGCATTTCAACAAAGTCCCCTATGTCTTCATATCCCATTAGTCCGATAGCGATGAAACTTGGGTGAGATGTTGTGGACACTTACGTGACGGTTTCTAACTTAGTAAATACATTTTACAGTAGGTAGCGCACGAGTAGATTCAACAAATGAGTGACGGAGCGCGAATCGTTTAAACAAAATCAGGTATGCGTTCATATACTATTCATCCGATTGCGATGAAACATTGATCAGTTATTGTGTACCCGCCAGGGAAGGGGACTTAGTAAATCCATTTCACAATAAGTAGCGCAAGAGTAGATGCAACAAATGGGTGACGACGCGCGAAGCGTTTCAACAAAATCCCCTATTGCGTTCATATAACATTCTTCGATTGCGATGAAACCTTGATGAGTTATTGTGTACACGCCAGGGAAGGGCTTCGACTTAGTAATACATTTCTCAATAGGTAGCGCACGAGTAGATTCAACAAATGAGTGACAGCGCACGAATCGTTTAAACATAACCCCCTATACGTGCATATACCATTCATCCGATTGCGATGAATCATTGATGAGTTATTGTGTACACGCCAGGGAAGGGTTTCGACTTAGTAAATCCATTTCACAATAGGTAGCGTACGAGTAGATTCAACAAATGAGTGACAGCGATGAAACTTTTGAAAGTTGTTGTGCACGCTCCCACGAATGGTTCTAAATTAGAAAATCCATTTTACGATAGCTTAGAGGCAGTTAACATGTTGTGTATCCAAAAGCACTTCAAGAAACAGATTTTCAACGCCAACACTTTCTTTGATTGGCATTGCAACGCATGCCGGGTACAGCTTGTACGGTATAAATCTCAATGTTGGTTTGTCTGTTATTTATAAAAATCTACACCGTTTCACCGATCTGAACCAACATTTGTATACTTACCCTTTGGAACCCTGCAAGTAACACTGTTTACATGAAATTTCGGACAGACCACTCCATTTCCTGCATTTAGGCCCTTAGGCACAAATCTACAGCGCATCACCGATCTGAACCAAAATGAGTATTCTTGCCCTTTGGAGACCTGCGAGTAACACTGTCTACGTGAAATTTCGGACAGATCACTCCATTGCCTGCATTTAGGCCCTTTGGCACAAATCTACATCGTTTCACCGATCTTAACCACACTTAATGTACTTACCCTTCGAAACCCTGCGGGTAACACTATCCACTTGACATTTTGAACAACTCTCTCCATTCCCTACATTTAGAACAACAGACAAAATGAACTTGAAAACTACGTTTTAAGGTCCTAGAACCATTCATGTCCGTATAGTGTAACTGTAAGAATATTTTAATAAGTCAATTGTTGGCTGGGAATGCGAGCTGCATCACGACGCCCCTACTAGAATTGCGAAAATAGTTACAACATGCGCTGCTTATAAATTTGAGTCACTGGGAGTAATTATTGCAAGAAGATTTCTTAGGCCCCGTAAAACAGTTATCATCATGAAAATATTATGCCTCTGTATAAGTGCTATAGTGTTGGTGCAGTACATAGAGGTGATCAATCAGCTGCAATAAGCGTTGGTGCTTTCTAATTTACTTTCATTTATTCAGATCCTTATCCTTGAGCGGTATGTGGCGATAAATGACACTATTGCTACTTCAGGAGCTCGGGACAGCCGAAGTTTTCCAAAGTGCTCTGATTATTTTCCTATGGCACTATATGACAAAAGACGACACTATTGATCGCTACTTTTCTAACAGCCAATGGGATATAGGCCCCAGGCATTGTCTTTTATGTCACTTACTCCTCTTTCTAATCATATTTTTCAATTCGTTTGTAAATTACATGTGTCAGTACTGTGGTTAGTAAATAGCAGTTTCCCTATTCATTATTGTCATTATAATTACGGGAAAATGACCTGAATGTTACGTCCATTATACTGTACTACTTATCACCCCCACCACCACCACAAAAAGTTATCTTAAAAAAAATCTGTTAATTTAAGTATTATATGCCAGTTCTGATAAGCCTCCGTGGCTTAGGCGGCAGCACACCGGCCTCTCACCGCTGGGTCCGTGGTTCAAATCCCGGTCACTCCATGTGAGATCTGTGCTGGACAGAACGGAGGCAGACAGGTTTTTCTCCGGGTACTCCGGTTTTCCCTGTCAAATTTCATTCCAGCAACACTCTCCACTATCATTTCATTTCATCTGTCATTCATTTAATCATTGCCCCAGAGGAGTGCGTCAGGCCTCGGCAGCCGGCACAATTCATATCCTCGCCGCTAGAAGGGGGCTTCATTCATTCCATTCCTGACCCGGTCGGAGACTGGAAGCAGGCTGTGGATTTTTCATGCCAGTTCTGTAGTAGTATTCATTATCATCCATAAAACAAACAAATCCACCGGGTGAAGCCGGGCACTATTGCTAGTAGTACATAACTCTAAGACCTACATATATAACAATCCAACATGGCGACCATCCAAAATATTTAGACGGTTCTCAATATCTACGAATCTATTACTGTACAGCAATCAAACTGAAATTTTGTATGTTGATAGAGGCAATTAACATACGTAGGATATATGAAAATAAGCTGTATAGTTCTTCATGGAACAACTTGTTTGAAACATGATGCAAATTTGACCAATAATTAGTGCATATTTATTCATTTAATAGTGCATGAACTTCCAGACCTTACACTTTACAAATGCGTATATCTCAGCATCAGCAATCTAAGTTTCACTTCCATTGAGCACTACGCTCTTATGGTGGGAATAAAATATACAGCTTATCAAACGCAAGGTGTATGTTTCACAAAACTCAAGCTCTTAAACCAGAGGAGGTGTGGTTTGTGACAAAATCTTCCAAATCGTTCTCAATAATACAGGAAAAAGTTGCATTGCTTGAAAATTCAACGAAAATATATTTATTTATTAATAAGTGCGTTTAAACAGATAAAACGATAACCCTGACAGAAAGATGTCGCGTCGAGCCCGCATAACAGTAAAGCCGATCGTGCATTCAAAAGCAAGAGAATTACCCGCAGCAGTGATGAATACGCCATCTGATTTCATAAATATCGACAATTTTTTTAGAAAGTGTGTTTAAAGAAATAAACCAGAAGCCCGCATAACAGTAAAGCCAGGTGGGTGGTTTAAGCACATACGAGATTTCTCGCACTAGTCCTCATGCACTAAATAGTTGTCATATTTCCTTTTCTGACCACACTATTTTTTCATCTCATCATGAAGTTTCCTGCGTATCAATGGGTTGATTCACTCTGAAAATAAATCCTGGATATGCACCTGATTAGTACTGCCGTCCTTTGTGATTTTAGCCTATTTTCATTTAAGAAAAAATAGGCTTATGAGATCACCTTTTGTCCGTGTGTATGTCTGTGTGTGTGTGTATGATGGTGTGTGTCCCCCCTAATAACTTCTAAACAGCTGGAGCGATTTCAATGAAACTCGGAAAGTTCATAGCACTATTCCGGATGACTCCGACAGTGGCCTTCAAATTTTGTTACGACTCACCAATCCAACATGGCGACTGTGCGAAATATTTCACCAGCATTCAATCTCTCCGAAACTATTACCGATATCATCCTGGAATATTTTAGGGTGATAAAGGGAACGACTAGAAGTTCACCTATGTGACTTTTGAAAACCTGGTAACTACAAAACCAACATGGCGGCCAAGCGAAGTTGCGACTTTTAAATAGACGTTTCTCGCGATTTAACCAACCAAACGCAATAAAACTTGGTACAGTATATGTTTATACACATTGCAATGCACCGACATCTAACTTCGTTCAATTGTTTACATAACCTCAAGATGGAGGCTGTGCGAAATATTTCACTGGCATTCTATATCTCTGAAACTATTAGCGGTATCACCCTGAAATTTTGTACGGAGATAAAGGACACTACTGGAAGTTCACCTATAAGACTTTCAAAAACCGGTTAAGTACAAAACGAATATGGCGGCCAAGCGAATTTGAAAATTTTAAATAGTCCTTCCTCGCGATTTAATGATCCAAACGCAATGAAACTTGGCACAGGAAATGTTTATACACATTGTAATGCACTGGTGTTGTTTACATAACCTCAAGATGGCGGCTGTGTGAATTTTAAAATTAAGTTTTTATTTCTTGTGTCGTAATCATGCGATCGAAGTGAAAGTTTGAATAATGGTCCTAAGCAATAATTTTCCTTTAATGGTATATGACTCTATGGCCTATACGTATAACAATCCAACATGGCGACCATCCGAAATATTTAGATGGATCTCAATATCTACGAATCTATTACAGCAATCAAACTGAATTTTTTAATGTTCATATGAGTTATGAACATCAGTTCACCTATAGGACTGCGCCCATGTAAACATTATCGGTGGAAAGCCAGTCGCTGGAAGCTCTATCGCTAAAGGCAAAAGGAACAATTTTCTTCTCCCCACCACCAAGATGGTGCACGAGAAAGAAGAGAGAAACAACCCGAAGCATAGCACTGGCTGGCTTCTAAGAGGAAGTTGGGGGAAAATATTAGCCACGGGCTGGGGACTAAAAATCAGTTAGAAGCCACAAGAACAAACAGCGACAGAAGACGCCGGGCAGCAAACAACCAAATGGCTTCGTTCTCTCTCTTTCGGAAATGAGTCTCGGCGTAAAAGGGTGCGAAACAAGGCAACACAATTTCCCCGGCTGAATAAATGTTGATTGCAACAGAAAGCAAGTGTCGAGTCCGATTGTGAATTCCAATGCGATTAATGTCACTCTCAGAGATTGCGGACAAAAGGATTTTATTTATTTATTTATTCATTTATTTACTTACTTTTATCGTTGTGGCCACTAGGGACCGAGAGATCTCAACTGTTTTTTTCTTCTTCTTTTTAGCCCACCACGCCTTCATCCTTTCGGAATGGGATTTCTTCCATTCATCCGAGTGAAAATATCCCTGCTGGGCTTTACTTCCTTTTGATGAACCTGACGGAGGTTTTGTTTCAATGGGGTTCTGAGCAAGATATCTGATTCAGAAATTTCAAACTTTAGCAAGTCCTTATCCACTTCCACCAGCCAAAGAGGCATCACCTTTAATCCTCGGAATTATGATAATAGACAGTTGGAGAATTTACTGACTGACATTCTGAGGAGGTGGGCACAGAATGTTATTCTCCGTTTCCGGATTACACTTGAGATCTTTTCAGTGTGGGAGTATATTTCTGAATTACTCCAGAGCTTGTAACCTCCATCTTTGAACTTAGGACCAAGAATTTACCTAATGATCTTCCTTTCCTTTCTCTCGATCGGGTCAGCTGCGTGGTTTGTAGGCATTCCGCTGCATACAGTGTTTCCGGTCTAAACACAGTTATTTATTTATTTAATTATTGATTGATTGATGTGTAACATCTTTCCACTCGGTTGCTGGATATTTTTGTGGGAGTGATTTTGAAAAATGGGACGGAAGTGTGTAAGACGCACTGCCTGCTGGATCGTATCCCTCCTGGACATTCATCAACACACAAAAATCTTTTTGATGTGTAACATATTTCCTCTCGGTTTCTGGATATTTTGTGGGAGTGATTTTGAAAAATGGGACGGAAGTGGATCGGACGGAAGTGTGTAAGACGCACTGCCAGCTGGATCGTATCCCTCATGGACATTCATCAACACACAAAAATCTTTTTTATTTACACACTAATAATACATAACAATTCCAAGACTGTCTTTTTTGTCTTCTCTGCCTACTTGATATTTCTACTCTCGCACTGCCTTCTTGATTGTTCTCGCACTGCCTTCTTGATACTCTGCTGCTAATCATATCAATATGACACATTTTAACAGAATCCATATGGAATTACGTGTTGGTCTGTGAATCAAGAGGCCCGGGAACTGTTTCATGATCTACTGCTGTGCACATTGCATTTACTCGCAAGTTGGCCTATTTATAAGGAATTTAAGGTTATGAGCGGTGTCGCGTCTATTAATCTAGTTGATCCATATCGTATTCTTTATTTAGTCTAGTGCTGGTGGAGGCTACAAATCATCTAATAAAATGAGTTCCGTATTATAAACTACAATATCTGTAAAACACCCCCTTTTACAATAGATTAATATTTGTGTCAATAATATTATAAAATACCGGTGTATCAACAATTTCACGTGAGGTTTCTTCTATGTTAGATGTTACACATCATATGCGACTACTGTAAGGCTCGTAAAATTTCTTTCCTTCTTTCTTTCTTTCTTTCTTTCTTTCTTTCTTTCTTTCTTTCATTCTTTCTTTCTTTCTAAACTGCGCACTTCTAGGAAAACGTACGTTTAAGGGACAGAACAATGAAGTCAATTTTCCCGTAAAGTTTGCCTGTGTATCCGCCCCTGGCCAGAGCTTTGCTGTAATCTGGGATTGGTCGAGTAGTTAGCGTTAGGCGAGGAGACGTATATGAAAGGTCAAAGTGTGTGTGGGGCCCTTTAAACACCTGTTCGTGAAGGGAAACGCTATTGATCTGCGCGCACTATTGAGATGTAGCACGTCGCGTGCCGATGCCCCGGGCAACCTGCTTCCTGCCGGAGCCCGTGTCAACAATGGAGCAGCTCTTGTGGCACTCGCAAGAAACACACGTGGTGGTATCAGATGTAGCATGACCCCACTCTGAGGGGAGACTATGATGGGGTCCCATTGTTGTTTCATCGAGGGTAGATACCATCAACAGAACACCGGGTCTTATAGCCGTTCGAGTAGGTAGGAGGGTAAGTAAGCAAGTAAGTAAGTAAATAAAAAAGTAGCTTTGCCAGTTTAAAAAAATTAAAATCATAAACACATTTCGTGGATGATTAAATATGAGCCTCATACGTCTCGTGGGGTAGTGGTTAGCATTCTTAGCTACCACCCCAGTGATCCGAATTCGTTTTCAGGCAGTGTCAAGAAATTTTGGTTTGAGGTACCTGGACGGAATCGCCGAAATGCAAGTCGCCCAAGTGGTGTCAATTTCGAAGAAATGCTCTAGTCCAGGGGGCTACACCAGACTGCTTTTTTTTTTTTTTTACATGAAGGCAACCCTTGCATAAATCACAGCTCAGGAAAATTGATCGTTGTTGCTTCAATTTGGAGCTTGAGGCATCTACGGTCATCAGCTTCGTATACTTGTGTGTATAATGTTTATGTGTGATAACCTGTCATTTTTGTGAAGATTAGAATTCTTGAACACAACATATTTCAAGTTATTCTTGGCGTGATTTACTGGTTGTTGACCATATATACATATTTTGTCCAAATTTATTTGTTTTTGTTGTTTGAGTCTTCAGTCTTTTGACTGGTTTGATGCAGTTATCCATGCCTCCCTGTTCTGAGCTAATCGTTTCATCTCTACATAGCTACCACACCCTACATCCGAGGCAATCTGTTTAACATATTCTAACCTTTGTCTACCCCTACAGTTCTTGTCCTCGACCCTTCCTTCCATAACTAAGCTTGCTATTCCTGGGTGTCTTAGAATGTGTCCTACTAACCTACCTCTTCTCTTCATTAGCAGTCGCCAGAAACATCTCTCCTCTCCCACTCGTCTTAATATCTCTTCGTTTGTAACCCTATCTACCCATCTGATCTTCATCATTCTCCTGTTATACCACATTCAAACACTTCAATTCTCCTCTTTTCTGCTGCACCAATAGTGCAAGTTTCACTTCCATAGAGCGCCACGCTCCAGACATAGGCTTTCAAAATGACTTCCTAATACCTAAATCCATATTCGATGCCAAAAGATTCCTTTTTTGTAGAAATGCTTTCCTTGCCTGAGCCAAACTACTTTTTATATCCTCTTTGCTTCAAATTTATTTGCAAGTTATTTATTTATTTATTTATTTATTTATTCATTCATTCATTCATTAAATTTTTATACACCTGAGTACACAGGGCTAAATGACTACGATGTCTAAACCCCTCAAGTGAAACAACAAAGATAATTATATTCAAAAGAAAAGTAAAGAACTTTCGTCAATAAGTTACTACTAAAGACAACACTTAAGTTACGTCTATTTAATCAGTAACACTGTTATCCTGCGATACTTAAACTAATACTGATAACAACGTTACTCATAACGCGATACCCACGACAATAGTTCATTGTATGATATCATGAAACGGATTAAAGAGGGAAGAAACAACAATGTAATTAACTCACTGAGGAATACAAACCAACGTGAATAGTTGAACCAGGATGAAAGAACAATAAACAATAATAACGTGCTTGAAAATTTCTGGTAACTAATTACAGAATAAGCTAAATAATTAAGATCTTAATTATTGTTTGCATGTTCTTAACATAACTATTTAAATATGTGTATCAATTATGGTAACATTTACTTAGACCATGTAAATTATGACTTGGTCTAGCGGCAAGCGTTATATTATGAAAACATTCGTGTTGGTTTATTGTTCCGTAGTTTAATGAAGTTAGAATTGGTTGATATAATTATAACTTTCATGAACTATGATCTCATAACATCAGGTATTGTTGATGCGCATGTGTATTATGCAAACATGCAAACAATCTGCCTAATTAACGAAACTCAACTTGGCCTATGACGCTCTGTACACCCCGCACGCCACTTATCGTTGTAAAATGCGAACTGGAAACAGAGGACGGACTTACGATGCTATGTAATTTACACCCTCATGCCACTCCTCATTGTAAAAAGCATGAAATGGATAACAGAGAACGCCGCGACTTACGATGCTATGTACACCCCTCACGCCACTCATTGTAAAAAGCATGAACTGGGTGACAGAGGACGCTCCGACTTACGATGCTATGTACACCCCTCACGCCACTCATCACTGTAAAAAGCATGAACTGGATAACAGAGAACGCCGCGACTTACGATACTATGTACACCCCTCACGCCACTCCTCAGTGTAAAAAGCATGAACTGGATAACAGAGAACGCCGCGTCTTACGGTGCTATGTACACCCCTCACGCCACTCCTCAGTGTAAAAAGCATGAACTGAATGATAGAGAGCGCCCCGACTTACGATGTTATGTACACCCCTCACACCACTCCTCATTGTAAAAGCATGAACTGGATGACCGAGAACGCCGCGACTTACGATGCTATGTACACCCCTCACGCCCCTCCTCAATGTAAAAGCATGAACTGGATGACCGAGAACGCCGCGACTTACAATACTATGTACAACCCTCACGCCACTCCTCAGTGTGAAAAGCATGAACTGAATAACAAAGAACGCCGCGACTTACGATGCTATGTACACCCCTCACGCCACTCATTGTAAAAAGCATGAACTGGATAACAGAGAACGCCCCGACTTACGATGCTATGTACACCCCTCACGCCACTCATTGTAAAAAGCATGAACTGGATGACCGAGAACGCCGCGACTTACGATGCTATGTACACCCCTCACGCTCTCCTTAGTGTAAAAAGCATGAACTGGATAACAGAGAACGCCGCGACTTACAATGCTATGTACACTCCTCACGCTCTCCTTAGTGTAAAAAGCATGAACTGAATGATAGAGATCGACGCGACTTACGATGCTATGTACACCCCTCACGCCACTCCTTAGTGTAAAAAGCATGAACTGGATAACAAAGAACGCCGCGACTTACGATGCTATGTACACCCCTCACGCCACTCATTGTAAAAAGCATGAACTGGATAACAGAGAACGCCGCGACTTACGGTGCTATGTACATCCCTCACGCTCTCCTTAGTGTAAAAAGCATGAACTGAATAACAGAGAACGCCGCGACTTACGGTGCTATGTACATCCCTCACGCTCTCCTTAGTGTAAAAAGCATGAACTGAATAACAGAGAACGCCGCGACTTACGATGCTATGTACACTCCTCACGCTCTCCTTAGTGTAAAAAGCATGAACTGAATGATAGAGAGCGCCCCGACTTACGGTGCTATGTACACGCCTCACGCCACTCCTCAGTGTAAAAAGCATGAACTGAATGATAGAGAGCGCCCCGACTTACGATGCTATGTACACCCCTCACGCCACTCATTGTAAAAAGCATGAACTGGATGACCGAGAACGCCGCGACTTACGATGCTATGTACACCCCTCACGCTCTCCTTAGTGTAAAAAGCATGAACTGGATAACAGAGAACGCCGCGACTTACAATGCTATGTACACTCCTCACGCTCTCCTTAGTGTAAAAAGCATGAACTGAATGATAGAGATCGACGCGACTTACGATGCTATGTACACCCCTCACGCCACTCCTTAGTGTAAAAAGCATGAACTGGATAACAAAGAACGCCGCGACATACGATGCTATGTACACCCCTCACGCCACTCATTGTAAAAAGCATGAACTGGATAACAGAGAACGCCCCGACTTACGATGCTATGTACACCCCTCACGCTCTCCTTAGTGTAAAAAGCATGAACTGGATAACAAAGAACGCCGCGACTTACGATGCTATGTACACCCCTCACACCACTCATTGTAAAAAGCATGAACTGGATAACCGAGAATGCCCCGACTTACGATGCTATGTACAATCCTCACGCTCTCCTTAGTGTAAAAAGCATGAACTGAATAACAGAGAGCGCCGCGACTTACGATGCTATGTACACCCCTCACGCCACTCCTCAGTGTGAAAGCATGAACTGGATAACCGAGAACGCCGCGACTTAAGATGCTATGTACACCCCTCCTCAATGTAAAAGCATGAACTGGATGACCAAGAACGCCGCGACTTACAATGCTATGTACACCCCTCACGCCACTCATTGTAAAAAGCATGAACAGGATAACAGAGAACGCCCCGACTTACGATGCTATGTACACTCCTCACGCTCTCCTTAGTGTAAAAAGCATGAACTGAATGATAGAGAGCGCCCCGACTTACGATGTTATGTACACCCCTCACGCCACTCCTCAGTGTAAAAAGCATGAACTGAATGATAGAGAGCGCCCCGACTTACGATGTTATGTACAACCCTCACGCCAATCCTCAGTGTAAAAGCATGAACTGGATAACCGAGAACGCCCTGA
Source organism: Meconema thalassinum (assembly GCA_946902985.2). Lineage (NCBI taxonomy): Eukaryota > Metazoa > Arthropoda > Insecta > Orthoptera > Tettigoniidae > Meconema > Meconema thalassinum. The sequence goes on along the minus strand of OX336393.1, from coordinate 286,216,165 downwards.
CTTACGATGCTATGTACACCCCTCACGCCACTCCTCAGTGTAAAAAGCATGAACTGAATGATAGAGAACTCCCCGACTTACGATACTATGTACACCCCTCACGCCACTCCTCAGTGTGAAAAGCATGAAAAGAATGATATAGAGCGCCCCGACTTACGATACTATGTACACCCCTCACGCCACTCCTCAGTGTGAAAAGCATGAAAATAATGATAGGGAGCGCCCCGACTTACGATACTATGTACACCCCTCACGCCACTCCTCAGTGTAAAAAGCATGAACTGAATGATAGAGAGCGCCCCGACTTACGATACTATGTACACCCCTCACGCCACTCCTCAGTGTGAAAAGCATGAACTGAATGATAGAGAGCGCCCCGACTTACGATACTATGTACACCCCTCACGCCACTCCTCAGTGTAAAAAGCATGAACTGAATGATAGAGAGCGCCCCGACTTACGATGTTATGTACAACCCTCACGCCACTCCTCAGTGTAAAAATCATGAACTGAATGATAGAGAGCGCCCCGACTTACGATACTATGTACACCCCTCACGCCACTCCTCAGTGTAAAAAGCATGAACTGAATGATAGAGAGCGCCCCGACTTACGATGTTATGTACAACCCTCACGCCACTCCTCAGTGTAAAAGCATGAACTGGATAACAGAGAACGCCCCGACTTACGATGCTATGTACACCCCTCACGCCACTCCTCAGTGTAAAAAGCATGAACTGAATGATAGAGAGCGCCCCGACTTACGATGTTATGTACACACCTCACGCCACTCCTCAGTGTAAAAAGCATGAACTGAATGATAGAGAGCGCCCCGACTTACGATGTTATGTACACCCCTCACGCCACTCCTCAGTGTAAAAAGCATGAACTGAATGATAGAGAGCGCCCCGACTTACGATGTTATGTACAACCCTCACGCCACTCCTCAGTGTAAAAAGCATGAACTGAATGATAGAGAGCGCCCCGACTTACGATGTTATGTACAACCCTCACGCCACTCCTCAGTGAAAAAAGCATGAACTGAATGATAGAGAGCGCCCCGACTTACGATGTTATGTACACCCCTCACGCCACTCCTCAGTGTAAAAAGCATGAACTCAATGATAGAGAGCGCCCCGACTTACGATGTTATGTACAACCCTCACGCCACTCCTCAGTGTAAAAAGCATGAACTGAATGATAGAGAGCGCCCCGACTTACGATACTATGTACACCCCTCACGCCACTCCTCAGTGTAAAAAGCATGAACTGAATGATAGAGAGCGCCCCGACTTACGATGTTATGTACACCCCTCACGCCACTCCTCAGTGTAAAAAGCATGAACTGAATGATAGAGAGCGCCCCGACTTACGATGTTATGTACACCCCTCACGCCACTCCTCAGTGTAAAAAGCATGAACTGAATGATAGAGAGCGCCCCGACTTACGATGTTATGTACACCCCTCACGCCACTCCTCAGAGTAAAAAGCATGAACTGAATGATAGAGAGCGCCCCGACTTACGATGTTATGTACAACCCTCACGCCACTCCTCAGTGTAAAAGCATGAACTGGATAACCGAGAACGCCCTGACTTACGATGCTATGTACACCCCTCACGCCACTCCTCAGTGTAAAAAGCATGAACTGAATGATAGAGAACTCCCCGACTTACGATACTATGTACACCCCTCACGCCACTCCTCAGTGTGAAAAGCATGAAAAGAATGATATAGAGCGCCCCGACTTACGATACTATGTACACCCCTCACGCCACTCCTCAGTGTGAAAAGCATGAAAATAATGATAGGGTGCGCCCCGACTTACGATACTATGTACACCCCTCACGCCACTCCTCAGTGTAAAAAGCATGAACTGAATGATAGAGAGCACCCCGAATTACGATACTATGTACACCCCTCACGCCACTCCTCAGTGTGAAAAGCATGAACTGAATGATAGAGAGCGCCCCGACTTACGATACTATGTACACCCCTCACGCCACTCCTCAGTGTAAAAAGCATGAACTGAATGATAGAGAGCGCCCCGACTTACGATGTTATGTACACCCCTCACGCCACTCCTCAGTGTAAAAAGCATGAACTGGATAACCGAGAACGCCCTGACTTACGATGCTATGTACACCCCTCACGCCAATCCTCAGTGTGAAAAGCATGAACTGAATGATAGAGAGCGCCCCGACTTACGATGTTATGTACAACCCTCACGCCACTCCTCAGTGTAAAAGCATGAACTGGATAACCGAGAACGCCCTGACTTACGATGCTATGTACACCCCTCACGCCACTCCTCAGTGTGAAAAGCATGAACTGAATGATAGAGAGCGCCCCGACTTACGATGTTATGTACAACCCTCACGCCACTCCTCAGTGTAAAAGCATGAACTGAATGATAGAGAGCGCCCCGACTTACGATGTTATGTACAACCCTCACGCCACTCCTCAGTGTAAAAAGCATGAACTGAATGATAGAGAGCGCCCCGACTTACGATGTTATGTACAACCCTCACGCCACTCCTCAGTGTAAAAATCATGAACTGAATGATAGAGAGCGCCCCGACTTACGATGTTATGTACAACCCTCACGCCACTCCTCAGTGTAAAAGCATGAACTGAATGATAGAGAGCGCCCCGACTTACGATGTTATGTACAACCCTCACGCCACTCCTCAGTGTAAAAGCATGAACTGAATGATAGAGAGCGCCCCGACTTACGATGTTATGTACAACCCTCACGACACTCCTCAGTGTAAAAAGCATGAACTGATTGATAGAGGGCGCCCCGACTTACGATGTTATGTACAACCCTCACGCCACTCCTCAGTGTAAAAATCATGAACTGAATGATAGAGAGTGCCCCGACTTACGATGTTATGTGCACCCCTCACGCCCCTCCTCAGTGTAAAAAGCATGAACTGAATGATAGAGAGCGCCCCGACTTACGATGTTATGTACAACCCTCACGCCACTCCTCAGTGTAAAAATCATGAACTGAATGATAGAGAGCGCCCCGACTTACGATGTTATGTACAACCCTCACGCCACTCCTCAGTGTAAAAAGCATGAACTGAATGATAGAGAGCGCCCCGACTTACGATGTTATGTACAACCCTCACGCCACTCCTCAGTGTAAAAATCATGAACTGAATGATAGAGAGCGCCCCGACTTACGATACTATGTACACCCCTCACGCCACTCCTCAGTGTAAAAAGCATGAACTGAATGATAGAGAGCGCCCCGACTTACGATACTATGTACACCCCTCACGCCACTCCTCAGTGTAAAAAGCATGAACTGAATGATAGAGAGCGCCCCGACTTACGATGTTATGTACAACCCTCACGCCACTCCTCAGTGTAAAAATCATGAACTGAATGATAGAGAGCGCCCCGACTTACGATACTATGTACACCCCTCACGCCACTCCTCAGTGTAAAAAGCATGAACTGAATGATAGAGAGCGCCCCGAATTACGATGTTATGTACAACCCTCACGCCACTCCTCAGTGTAAAAGCATGAACTGGATAACAGAGAACGCCCCGACTTACGATGCTATGTACACCCCTCACGCCACTCCTCAGTGTAAAAAGCATGAACTGAATGATAGAGAGCGCCCCGACTTACGATGTTATGTACACACCTCACGCCACTCCTCAGTGTAAAAAGCATGAACTGAATGATAGAGAGCGCCCCGACGTACGATGTTATGTACACCCCTCACGCCACTCCTCAGTGTAAAAAGCATGAACTGAATGATAGAGAGCGCCCCGACTTACGATGTTATGTACAACCCTCACGCCACTCCTCAGTGTAAAAAGCATGAACTGAATGATAGAGAGCGCCCCGACTTACGATGTTATGTACACCCCTCACGCCACTCCTCAGTGTAAAAAGCATGAACTGAATGATAGAGAGCGCCCCGACTTACGATGTTATGTACAACCCTCACGCCACTCCTCAGTGTAAAAAGCATGAACTGAATGATAGAGAGCGCCCCGACTTACGATGTTATGTACAACCCTCACGCCACTCCTCAGTGTAAAAAGCATGAACTGAATGATAGAGAGCGCCCCGACTTACGATGTTATGTACAACCCTCACGCCACTCCTCTGTGTAAAAGCATGAACTGGATAACCGAGAATGCCCCGACTTACGATACTATGTACACCCCTCACGCCACTCCTCAGTGTAAAAATCATGAACTGAATGATAGAGAGCGCCCCGACTTACGATACTATGTACACCCCTCACGCCACTCCTCAGTGTAAAAATCATGAACTGAATGATAGAGAGCGCCCCGACTTACGATGTTATGTACAACCCTCACGCCACTCCTCAGTGTAAAAGCATGAACTGGATAACAGAGAACGCCGCGACTTACGATGCTATGTACACCCCTCACGCTCTCCTTAGTGTAAGAAGCATGAACTGAATGATAGAGAGCGCCCCGACTTACGATACTCTGTACACCCCTCACGCCACTCCTCAGTGTAAAAAGCATGAACTGAATGATAGAGAGCGCCCCGACTTACGATGTTATGTGCACCCCTCACGCCACTCCTCAGTGTAAAAAGCATGAACTGAACGATAGGGAGCGCCCCGACTTACGATGTTATGTACAACCCTCACGCCACTCCTCAGTGTAAAAATCATGGACTGAATGATAGAGAGCGCCCCGACTTACGATGTTATGTACAACCCTCACGCCACTCCTCAGTGTAAAAGCATGAACTGGATAACCGAGAATGCCCCGAATTACGATGCTATGTACACCCCACACGCCACTCCTCAGTGTAAAAAGCATGAACTGAATGATAGAGAGCGCCCCGACTTACGATACTATGTACACCCCTCACGCCACTCCTCAGTGTAAAAATCATGAACTGAATGATAGAGAGCGCCCCGACTTACGATGTTATGTACACCCCTCACGCCACTCCTCAGTGTAAAAAGCATGAACTGAACGATAGGGAGCGCCCCGACTTACGATGTTATGTACAACCCTCACGCCACTCCTCAGTGTAAAAATCATGAACTGAATGATAGAGAGCGCCCCGACTTACGATGTTATGTACAACCCTCACGCCACTCCTCAGTGTAAAAGCATGAACTGGATAACCGAGAACGCCCTGACTTACGATGCTATGTACACCCCTCACGCCACTCCTCAGTGTAAAAAGCATGAACTGAATGATAGAGAACTCCCCGACTTACGATACTATGTACACCCCTCACGCCACTCCTCAGTGTGAAAAGCATGAAAAGAATGATATAGAGCGCCCCGACTTACGATACTATGTACACCCCTCACGCCACTCGTCAGTGTGAAAAGCATGAAAATAATGATAGGGAGCGCCCCGACTTACGATACTATGTACACCCCTCACGCCACTCCTCAGTGTAAAAAGCATGAACTGAATGATAGAGAGCGCCCCGACTTACGATACTATGTACACCCCTCACGCCACTCCTCAGTGTGAAAAGCATGAACTGAATGATAGAGAGCGCCCCGACTTACGATACTATGTACACCCCTCACGCCACTCCTCAGTGTAAAAAGCATGAACTGAATGATAGAGAGCGCCCCGACTTACGATGTTATGTACACCCCTCACGCCACTCCTCAGTGTAAAAAGCATGATCTGAATGATAGAGAGCGCCCCGACTTACGATGTTATGTGCACCCCTCACGCCACTCCTTAGTGTAAAAGCATGAACTGAATGATAGAGAGCGCCCCGACTTACGATGTTATGTACAACCCTCACGCCACTCCTCAGTGTAAAAAGCATGAACTGAATGATAGAGAGCGCCCCGACTTACGATGTTATGTACAACCCTCACGCCACTCCTCAGTGTAAAACATGAACTGGATAACCGAGAACGCCCTGACTTACGATGCTATGTACACCCCACACGCCACTCCTCAGTGTAAAAAGCATGAACTGAATGATAGAGAGCGCCCCGACTTACGATACTATGTACACCCCTCACGCCACTCCTCAGTGTAAAAGCATGAACTGGATAACCGAGAACGCCGCGACTTACGATGCTATGTATACACCTCACGCCACTCCTCAGTGTAAAAAGCATGAACTGAATGATAGAGAGCGCCCCGACTTACGATGTTATGTACACCCCTCACGCCACTCCTCAGTGTAAAAAGCATGAACTGAATGATAGAGAGCGCCCCGACTTACGATGTTATGTACAACCCTCATGCCACTCCTCAGTGTAAAAAGCATGAACTGAATGATAGAGAGCGCCCCGACTTACGATGTTATGTACAACCCTCACGCCACTCCTCAGTGTAAAAAGCATGAACTGAATGATAGAGAGCGCCCCGACTTACGATGTTATGTACACCCCTCACGCCACTCCTCAGTGTAAAAAGCATGAACTCAATGATAGAGAGCGGGGCGACTTACGATGTTATGTACATCCCTCACGCCACTCCTCAGTGTAAAAAGCATGAACTGAATGATAGAGAGCGCCCCGACTTACGATGTTATGTACACCCCTCACGCCACTCCTCAGTGTAAAAAGCATGAACTGAATGATAGAGAGCGCCCCGACTTACGATGTTATGTACACCCCTCACGCCACTCCTCAGTGTAAAAAGCATGAACTGAATGATAGAGAGCGCCCCGACTTACGATGTTATGTACACCCCTCACGCCACTCCTCAGTGTAAAAAGCATGAACTGAATGATAGAGAGCGCCCCGACTTACGATGTTATGTACACCCCTCACGCCACTCCTCAGTGTAAAAAGCATGAACTGAATGATAGAGAGCGCCCCGACTTACGATGTTATGTACAACCCTCACGCCACTCCTCAGTGTAAAACATGAACTGGATAACCGAGAACGCCCTGACTTACGATGCTATGTACACCCCTCACGCCACTCCTCAGTGTAAAAAGCATGAACTGAATGATAGAGAACTCCCCGACTTACGATACTATGTACACCCCTCACGCCTCTTCTCAGTGTGAAAAGCATGAAAAGAATGATATAGAGCGCCCCGACTTACGATACTATGTACACCCCTCACGCCACTCCTCAGTGTGAAAAGCATGAAAATAATGATAGGGAGCGCCCCGACTTACGATACTATGTACACCCCTCACGCCACTCCTCGGTGTAAAAAGCATGAACTGAATGATAGAGAGCGCCCCGACTTACGATACTATGTACACCCCTCACGCCACTCCTCAGTGTGAAAAGCATGAACTGAATGATAGAGAGCGCCCCGACTTACGATACTATGTACACCCCTCACGCCACTCCTCAGTGTAAAAAGCATGAACTGAATGATAGAGAGCGCCCCGACTTACGATGTTATGTACACCCCTCACGCCACTCCTCAGTGTAAAAAGCATGAACTGGATAACCGAGAACGCCCTGACTTACGATGCTATGTACACCCCTCACGCCACTCCTCAGTGTGAAAAGCATGAAATGAATGATAGAGAGCGCCCCGACTTACGATGTTATGTACAACACTCACGCCACTCCTCAGTGTAAAAGCATGAACTGGATAACCGAGAACGCCCTGACTTACGATGCTATGTACACCCCTCACGCCACTCCTCAGTGTGAAAAGCATGAACTGAATGATAGAGAGCGCCCCGACTTACGATGTTATGTACAACCCTCACGCCACTCCTCAGTGTGAAAAGCATGAACTGAATGATAGAGAGCGCCCCGACTTACGATGTTATGTACAACCCTCACGCCACTCCTCAGTGTAAAAGCATGAACTGAATGATAGAGAGCGACCCGACTTACGATGTTATGTACAACCCTCACGCCACTCAGTGTAAAAAGCATGAACTGATTGATAGAGAGCGCCCCGACTTACGATGTTATGTACAACCCTCACGCCACACCTCAGTGTAAAAATCATGAACTGAATGATAGAGAGCGCCCCGACTTACGATGTTATGTGCACCCCTCACGCCCCTCCTCAGTGTAAAAAGCATGAACTGAATGATAGAGAGCGCCCCGACTTACGATGTTATGTACAACCCTCACGCCACTCCTCAGTGTAAAAATCATGAACTGAATGATAGAGAGCGCCCCGAATTACGATGTTATGTACAACCCTCACGCCACTCCTCAGTGTAAAAAGCATGAACTGAATGATAGAGAGCGCCCCGACTTACGATGTTATGTACAACCCTCACGCCACTCCTCAGTGTAAAAATCATGAACTGAATGATAGAGAGCGCCCCGACTTACGATACTATGTACACCCTTCACGCCACTCCTCAGTGTAAAAAGCATGAACTGAATGATAGAGAGCGCCCCGACTTACGATACTATGTACACCCCTCACGCCACTCCTCAGTGTAAAAAGCATGAACTGAATGATAGAGAGCGCCCCGACTTACGATGTTATGTACACCCCTCACGCCACTCCTCAGTGTAAAAAGCATGAACAGAATGATAGAGAGCGCCCCGACTTACGATGTTATGTACAACCCTCACGCCACTCCTCAGTGTAAAAAGCATGAACTGAATGATAGAGAGCGCCCCGACTTACGATGTTATGTACAACCCTCACGCCACTCCTCAGTGTAAAAATCATGAACTGAATGATAGAGAGCGCCCCGACTTACGATACTATGTACACCCCTCACGCCACTCCTCAGTGTAAAAAGCATGAACTGAATGATAGAGAGCGCCCCGACTTACGATGTTATGTACAACCCTCACGCCACTCCTCAGTGTAAAAGCATGAACTGGATAACAGAGAACGCCCCGACTTACGATGCTATGTACACCCCTCACGCCACTCCTCAGTGTAAAAAGCATGAACTGAATGATAGAGAGCGCCCCGATTTACGATGTTATGTACACACCTCACGCCACTCCTCAGTGTAAAAAGCATGAACTGAATGATAGAGAGCGCCCCGACTTACGATGTTATGTACACCCCTCACGCCACTCCTCAGTGTAAAAAGCATGAACAGAATGATAGAGAGCGCCCCGACTTACGATGTTATGTACAACCCTCACGCCACTCCTTAGTGTAAAAAGCATGAACTGAATGATAGAGAGCGCCCCGACTTACGATGTTATGTACAACCCTCACGCCACTCCTCAGTGTAAAAAGCATGAACTGAATGTTAGAGAGCGCCCCGACTTACGATGTTATGTACACCCCTCACGCCACTCCTCAGTGTAAAAAGCATGAACTGAATGATAGAGAGCGTCCCGACTTACGATGTTATGTACAACCCTCACGCCACTCCTCAGTGTAAAAAGCATGAACTGAATGATAGAGAGCGCCCCGACATACGATGTTATGTACAACCCTCACGCCACTCCTCTGTGTAAAAGCATGAACTGGATAACCGAGAATGCCCCGACTTACGATACTATGTACACCCCTCACGCCACTCCTCAGTGTAAAAGCATGAACTGGATAACCGAGAACGCCCTGACTTACGATGCTATGTACACCCCTCACGCCACTCCTCAGTGTAAAAAGCATGAACTGAATTATAGAGAACTCCCCGACTTACGATACTATGTACACCCCTCACGCCACTCCTCAGTGTGAAAAGCATGAAAAGAATGATATAGAGCGCCCCGACTTACGATACTATGTACACCCCTCACGCCACTCCTCAGTGTGAAAAGCATGAAAATAATGATAGGGAGCGCCCCGACTTACGATACTATGTACACCCCTCACGCCACTCCTCAGTGTAAAAAGCATGAACTGAATGATAGAGAGCGCCCCGACTTACGATACTATGTACACCCCTCACGCCACTCCTCAGTGTGAAAAGCATGAACTGAATGATAGAGAGCGCCCCGACTTACGATACTATGTACACCCCTCACGCCACTCCTCAGTGTAAAAAGCATGAACTGAATGATAGAGAGCGCCCCGACTTACGATGTTATGTGCACCCCTCACGCCACTCCTCAGTGTAAAAAGCATGAACTGAATGATAGAGAGCGCCCCGACTTACGATGTTATGTGCACCCCTCACGCCACTCCTTAGTGTAAAAGCATGAACTGAATGATAGAGAGCGCCCCGACTTACGATGTTATGTACAACCCTCACGCCACTCCTCAGTGTAAAAAGCATGAACTGAATGATAGAGAGCGCCCCGACTTACGATGTTATGTACAACCCTCACGCCACTCCTCAGTGTAAAACATGAACTGGATAACCGAGAACGCCCTGACTTACGATGCTATGTACACCCCACACGCCACTCCTCAGTGTAAAAAGCATGAACTGAATGATAGAAAGCGCCCCGACTTACGATACTATGTACACCCCTCACGCCACTCCTCAGTGTAAAAGCATGAACTGGATAACCGAGAACGCCGCGACTTACGATGCTATGTATACACCTCACGCCACTCCTCAGTGTAAAAAGCATGAACTGAATGATAGAGAGCGCCCCGACTTACGATGTTATGTACACCCCTCACGCCACTCCTCAGTGTAAAAAGCATGAACTGAATGATAGAGAGCGCCCCGACTTACGATGTCATGTACAACCCTCATGCCACTCCTCAGTGTAAAAAGCATGAACTGAATGATAGAGAGCGCCCCGACTTACGATGTTATGTACAACCCTCACGCCACTCCTCAGTGTAAAAAGCATGAACTGAATGATAGAGAGCGCCCCGACTTACGATGTTATGTACACCCCTCACGCCACTCCTCAGTGTAAAAAGCATGAACTCAATGATAGAGAGCGCCCCGACTTACGATGTTATGTACAACCCTCACGCCACTCCTCAGTGTAAAAAGCATGAACTGAATGATAGAGAGCGCCCCGACTTACGATGTTATGTACACCCCTCACGCCACTCCTCAGTGTAAAAAGCATGAACTGAATGATAGTGAGCGCCCCGACTTACGATGTTATGTACACCCCTCACGCCACTCCTCAGTGTAAAAAGCATGAACTGAATGATAGAGAGCGCCCCGACTTACGATGTTATGTACACCCCTCACGCCACTCCTCAGTGTAAAAAGCATGAACTGAATGATAGAGAGCGCCCCGACTTACGATGTTATGTACACCCCTCACGCCACTCCTCAGTGTAAAAAGCATGAACTGAATGATAGAGAGCGCCCCGACTTACGATGTTATGTACAACCCTCACGCCACTCCTCAGTGTAAAACATGAACTGGATAACCGAGAACGCCCTGACTTACGATGCTATGTACACCCCTCACGCCACTCCTCAGTGTAAAAAGCATGAACTGAATGATAGAGAACTCCCCGACTTACGATACTATGTACACCCCTCACGCCACTTCTCAGTGTGAAAAGCATGAAAAGAATGATATAGAGCGCCCCGACTTACGATACTATGTACACCCCTCACGCCACTCCTCAGTGTGAAAAGCATGAAAATAATGATAGGGAGCGCCCCGACTTACGATACTATGTACACCCCTCACGCCACTCCTCGGTGTAAAAAGCATGAACTGAATGATAGAGAGCGCCCCGACTTACGATACTATGTACACCCCTCACGCCACTCCTCAGTGTGAAAAGCATGAACTGAATGATAGAGAGCGCCCCGACTTACGATACTATGTACACCCCTCACGCCACTCCTCAGTGTAAAAAGCATGAACTGAATGATAGAGAGCGCCCCGACTTACGATGTTATGTACACCCCTCACGCCACTCCTCAGTGTAAAAAGCATGAACTGGATAACCGAGAACGCCCTGACTTACGATGCTATGTACACCCCTCACGCCACTCCTCAGTGTGAAAAGCATGAAATGAATGATAGAGAGCGCCCCGACTTACGATGTTATGTACAACACTCACGCCACTCCTCAGTGTAGAAGCATGAACTGGATAACCGAGAACGCCCTGACTTACGATGCTATGTACACCCCTCACGCCACTCCTCAGTGTGAAAAGCATGAACTGAATGATAGAGAGCGCCCCGACTTACGATGTTATGTACAACCCTCACGCCACTCCTCAGTGTGAAAAGCATGAACTGAATGATAGAGAGCGCCCCGACTTACGATGTTATGTACAACCCTCACGCCACTCCTCAGTGTAAAAGCATGAACTGAATGATAGAGAGCGCCCCGACTTACGATGTTATGTACAACCCTCACGCCACTCAGTGTAAAAAGCATGAACTGATTGATAGAGAGCGCCCCGACTTACGATGTTATGTACAACCCTCACGCCACTCCTCAGTGTAAAAATCATGAACTGAATGATAGAGAGCGCCCCGACTTACGATGTTATGTGCACCCCTCACGCCCCTCCTCAGTGTAAAAAGCATGAACTGAATGATAGACAGCGCCCCGACTTACGATGTTATGTACAACCCTCACGCCACTCCTCAGTGTAAAAATCATGAACTGAATGATAGAGAGCGCCCCGAATTACGATGTTATGTACAACCCTCACGCCACTCCTCAGTGTAAAAAGCATGAACTGAATGATAGAGAGCGCCCCGACTTACGATGTTATGTACAACCCTCACGCCACTCCTCAGTGTAAAAATCATGAACTGAATGATAGAGAGCGCCCCGACTTACGATACTATGTACACCCTTCACGCCACTCCTCAGTGTAAAAAGCATGAACTGAATGATAGAGAGCGCCCCGACTTACGATACTATGTACACCCCTCACGCCACTCCTCAGTGTAAAAAGCATGAACTGAATGATAGAGAGCGCCCCGACTTACGATGTTATGTACAACCCTCACGCCACTCCTCAGTGTAAAAATCATGAACTGAATGATAGAGAGCGCCCCGACTTACGATACTATGTACACCCCTCACGCCACTCCTCAGTGTAAAAAGCATGAACTGAATGATAGAGAGCGCCCCGACTTACGATGTTATGTACAATCCTCACGCCACTCCTCAGTGTAAAAGCATGAACTGGATAACAGAGAACGCCCCGACTTACGATGCTATGTACACCCCTCACGCCACTCCTCAGTGTAAAAAGCATGAACTGAATGATAGAGAGCGCCCCGATTTACGATGTTATGTACACACCTCACGCCACTCCTCAGTGTAAAAAGCATGAACTGAATGATAGAGAGCGCCCCGACTTACGATGTTATGTACACCCCTCACGCCACTCCTCAGTGTAAAAAGCATGAACAGAATGATAGAGAGCGCCCCGACTTACGATGTTATGTACAACCCTCACGCCACTCCTCAGTGTAAAAAGCATGAACTGAATGATAGAGAGCGCCCCGACTTACGATGTTATGTACAACCCTCACGCCACTCCTCAGTGTAAAAAGCATGAACTGAATGTTAGAGAGCGCCCCGACTTACGATGTTATGTACACCCCTCACGCCACTCCTCAGTGTAAAAAGCATGAACTGAATGATAGAGAGCGTCCCGACTTACGATGTTATGTACAACCCTCACGCCACTCCTCAGTGTAAAAAGCATGAACTGAATGATAGAGAGCGCCCCGACATACGATGTTATGTACAACCCTCACGCCACTCCTCTGTGTAAAAGCATGAACTGGATAACCGAGAATGCCCCGACTTACGATACTATGTACACCCCTCACGCCACTCCTCAGTGTAAAAATCATGAACTGAATGATAGAGAGCGCCCCGACTTACGATACTATGTACACCCCTCACGCCACTCCTCAGTGTAAAAAGCATGAACTGGATAACAGAGAACGCCGCGACTTACGATGCTATGTACACCCCTCACGCTCTCCTTAGTGTAAGAAGCATGAACTGAATGATAGAGAGCGCCCCGACTTACGATACTCTGTACACCCCTCACGCCACTCCTCAGTGTAAAAAGCATGAACTGAATGATAGAGTGCGCCCCGACTTACGATGTTATGTGCACCCCTCACGCCACTCCTCAGTGTAAAAAGCATGAACTGAACGATAGGGAGCGCCCCGACTTACGATGTTATGTACAACCCTCACGCCACTCCTCAGTGTAAAAGCATGAACTGGATAACAGAGAACGCCGCGACTTACGATGCTATGTACACCCCTCACGCTCTCCTTAGTGTAAGAAGCATGAACTGAATGATAGAGAGCGCCCCGACTTACGATACTCTGTACACCCCTCACGCCACTCCTCAGTGTAAAAAGCATGAACTGAATGATAGAGAGCGCCCCGACTTACGATGTTATGTGCACCCCTCACGCCACTCCTCAGTGTAAAAAGCATGAACTGAACGATAGGGAGCGCCCCGACTTACGATGTTATGTACAACCCTCACGCCACTCCTCAGTGTAAAAATCATGAACTGAATGATAGAGAGCGCCCCGACTTACGATGTTATGTACAACCCTCACGCCACTCCTCAGTGTAAAAATCATGAACTGAATGATAGAGAGCGCCCCGACTTACGATGTTATGTACAACCCTCACGCCACTCCTCAGTGTAAAGGCATGAACTGGATAACCGAGAATGCCCCGACTTACGATGCTATGTACACCCCACACGCCACTCCTCAGTGTAAAAAGCATGAACTGAATGATAGAGAGCGCCCCGACTTACGATACTATGTACACCCCTCACGCCACTCCTCAGTGTAAAAATCATGAACTGAATGATAGAGAGCGCCCCGACTTACGATGTTATGTACACCCCTCACGCCACTCCTCAGTGTAAAAAGCATGAACTGAATGATAGAGAGCGCCCCGACTTACGATGTTATGTACACTCCTCACGCTCTCCTTAGTGTAAAAAGCATGAACTGGATAACAGAGAGCGCCCCGACTTACGATGTTATGTACACTCCTCACGCTCTCCTCAGTGTAAAAATCATGAACTGAATGATAGAGAGCGCCCCGACTTACGATGTTATGTAAACTCCTCACGCTCTCCTTAGTGTAAAAAGCAAGAACTGGATAACAGAGAGCGCCCCTACTTACGGTGCTCTGTATACACCTCACGCCACTCCTCAGTGTAAAAATCATGAACTGGATAACAGAGAACGCCGCGACTTACGATGCTATGTACACCCCTCACGCTCTCCTTAGTGTAAAAAGCATGAACTGGATAACAGAGAACGCCGCGACTTACGATACTATGTACATCCCTCACGCCACTCCTCAGTGTAAAAATCATGAACTGAATGATAGAGAGCGCCCCGACTTACGATGTTATGTACACTCCTCACGCTCTCCTTAGTGTAAAAAGCATGAACTGGATAACAGAGAGCGCCCCGACTTACGGTGCTATGTATACACCTCACGCCACTCCTCAGTGTAAAAAGCATGAACTGGATAACAGAGAACGCCGCGACTTACGATGCTATGTACACCCCTCACGCTCTCCTCAGTGTAAAAAGCATGAACTGATAACAGAGAACGCCGCGACTTACGATGCTATGTACACTCCTCACGCTCTCCTTAGTGTAAAAAGCATGAACTGGATAACAGAGAACGCCGCGACTTACGATACTATGTACACCCCTCACGCTCTCCTTAGTGTAAAATGCATGAACTGGATAACAGGGAACGCCACGACTTACGATGCTATGTACACCCCTCACGCTCTCCTCAATGTAAAGAGAATGAACTGGATAACAGAGAACGCCCCGACTTACGATGCTATGTACACCCCTCACGCACTCCTCAGTGTAAAAAGCATGAACTGGATAACAGAGAACGCCGCGACTTACGATGCTATGTACACTCCTCACGCTCTCCTTAGTGTAAAAAGCATGAACTGAATGATAGAGAGCGCCCCGACTTACGGTGCTATGTACACTCCTCACGCTCTCCTTAGTGTAAAAAGCATGAACTGAATAACAGAGAGCGCCCCGACTTACGGTGCTATGTACACCCCTCACGCTCTCCTCAATGTAAAGAGAATGAACTGGATAACAGAGAACGCCCCGACTTACGATGTTATGTGCACCCCTCACGCCACTCCTCAGTGTAAAAAGCATGAACTGAATGATAGAGAGCGCCCCGACTTACGATGTTATGTGCACCCCTCACGCCACTCCTCAGTGTAAAAGCATGAACTGAATGATAGAGAGCGCCCCGACTTACGATGTTATGTACACCCCTCACGCCACTCCTCAGTGTAAAAGCATGAACTGAATGATAGAGAGCGCCCCGACTTACGATGTTATGTACAACCCTCACGCCACTCCTCAGTGTAAAAGCATGAACTGGATAACCGAGAACGCCGCGACTTACGATGCTATGTATACACCTCACGCCACTCCTCAGTGTAAAAAGCATGAACTGAATGATAGAGAGCGCCCCGACTTACGATGTTATGTACACCCCTCACGCCACTCCTCAGTGTAAAAAGCATGAACTGAATGATAGAGAGCGCCCCGACTTACGATGTTATGTACAACCCTCACGCCACTCCTCAGTGTAAAAAGCATGAACTGAATGATAGAGAGCGCCCCGACTTACGATGTTATGTACAACCCGCACGCCACTCCTCAGTGTAAAAAGCATGAACTGAATGATAGAGAGCGCCCCGACTTACGATGTTATGTACACCCCTCACGCCACTCCTCAGTGTAAAAAGCATGAACTCAATGATAGAGAGCGCCCCGACTTACGATGTTATGTACAACCCTCACGCCACTCCTCAGAGTAAAAAGCATGAACTGAATGATAGAGAGCGCCCCGACTTACGATGTTATGTACACCCCTCACGCCACTCCTCAGTGTAAAAAGCATGAACTGAATGATAGAGAGCGCCCCGACTTACGATGTTATGTACACCCCTCACGCCACTCCTCAGTGTAAAAAGCATGAACTGAATGATAGAGAGCGCCCCGACTTACGATGTCATGTACACCCCTCACGCCAGTCCTCAGTGTAAAAAGCATGAACTGAATGATAGAGAGCGCCCCGACTTACGATGTTATGTACACCCCTCACGCCACTCCTCAGTGTAAAAAGCATGAACTGAATGATAGAGAGCGCCCCGACTTACGATGTTATGTACAACCCTCACGCCACTCCTCAGTGTAAAAGCATGAACTGAATGATAGAGAGCGCCCCGACTTACGATGTTATGTACAACCCTCACGCCACTCCTCAGTGTAAAAAGCATGAACTGATTGATAGAGAGCGCCCCGACTTACGATGTTATGTACAACCCTCACGCCACTCCTCAGTGTAAAAATCATGAACTGAATGATAGAGAGCGCCCCGACTTACGATGTTATGTGCACCCCTCACGCCCCTCCTCAGTGTAAAAAGCATGAACTGAATGATAGAGAGCGCCCCGACTTACGATGTTATGTACAACCCTCACGCCACTCCTCAGTGTAAAAATCATGAACTGAATGATAGAGAGCGCCCCGACTTACGATGTTATGTACAACCCTCACGCCACTCCTCAGTGTAAAAAGCATGAACTGAATGATAGAGAGCGCCCCGACTTACGATGTTATGTACAACCCTCACGCCACTCCTCAGTGTAAAAATCATGAACTGAATGATAGAGAGCGCCCCGACTTACGATACTATGTACACCCCTCACGCCACTCCTCAGTGAAAAAAGCATGAACTGAATGATAGTGAGCGCCCCGACTTACGATACTATGTACACCCCTCACGCCACTCCTCAGTGTAAAAAGCATGAACTGAATGATAGAGAGCGCCCCGACTTACGATGTTATGTACAACCCTCACGCCACTCCTCAGTGTAAAAATCATGAACTGAATGATAGAGAGCGCCCCGACTTACGATACTATGTACACCCCTCACGCCACTCCTCAGTGTAAAAAGCATGAACTGAATGATAGAGAGCGCCCCGACTTACGATGTTATGTACAACCCTCACGCCACTCCTCAGTGTAAAAGCATGAACTGGATAACAGAGAACGCCCCGACTTACGATGCTATGTACACCCCTCACGCCACTCCTCAGTGTAAAAAGCATGAACTGAATGATAGAGAGCGCCACGACTTACGATGTTATGTACACACCTCACGCCACTCCTCAGTGTAAAAAGCATGAACTGAATGATAGAGAGCGCCCCGACTTACGATGTTATGTACACCCCTCACGCCACTCCTCAGTGTAAAAAGCATGAACTGAATGATAGAGAGCGCCCCGACTTACGATGTTATGTACAACCCTCACGCCAATCCTCAGTGTAAAAAGCATGAACTGAATGATAGAGAGCGCCCCGACTTACGATGTTATGTACAACCCTCACGCCACTCCTCAGTGTAAAAAGCATGAACTGAATGATAGAGAGCGCCCCGACTTACGATGTTATGTACAACCCTCACGCCACTCCTCTGTGTAAAAGCATGAACTGGATAACCGAGAATGCCCCGACTTACGATACTATGTACACCCCTCACGCCACTCCTCAGTGTAAAAATCATGAACTGAATGATAGAGAGCGCCCCGACTTACGATACTATGTACACCCCTCACGCCACTCCTCAGTGTAAAAATCATGAACTGAATGATAGAGAGCGCCCCGACTTACGATGTTATGTACAACCCTCACGCCACTCCTCAGTGTAAAAGCATGAACTGGATAACAGAGAACGCCGCGACTTACGATGCTATGTACACCCCTCACGCTCTCCTTAGTGTAAGAAGCATGAACTGAATGATAGAGAGCGCCCCGACTTACGATACTCTGTACACCCCTCACGCCACTCCTCAGTGTAAAAAGAATGAACTGAATGATAGAGAGCGCCCCGACTTACGATGTTATGTGGACCCCTCACGCCACTCCTCAGTGTAAAAAGCATGAACTGAACGATAGGGAGCGCCCCGACTTACGATGTTATGTACAACCCTCACGCCACTCCTCAGTGTAAAAATCATGAACTGAATGATAGAGAGCGCCCCGACTTACGATGTTATGTACAACCCTCACGCCACTCCTCAGTGTAAAAATCATGAACTGAATGATAGAGAGCGCCCCGACTTACGATGTTATGTACAACCCTCACGCCACTCCTCAGTGTAAAAGCATGAACTGGATAACCGAGAATGCCCCGACTTACGATGCTATGTACACCCCACACGCCACTCCTCAGTGTAAAAAGCATGAACTGAATGATAGAGAGCGCCCCGACTTACGATACTATGTACACCCCTCACGCCACTCCTCAGGGTAAAAATCATGAACTGAATGATAGAGAGCGCCCCGACTTACGATGTTATGTACACCCCTCACGCCACTCCTCAGTGTAAAAAGCATGAACTGAATGATAGAGAGCGCCCCGACTTACGATGTTATGTACACTCCTCACGCTCTCCTTAGTGTAAAAAGCATGAACTGGATAACAGAGAGCGCCCCGACTTACGATGTTATGTACACTCCTCACGCTCTCCTCAGTGTAAAAATCATGAACTGAACGATAGAGAGCGCCCCGACTTACGATGTTATGTACACTCCTCACGCTCTCCTTAGTGTAAAAAGCATGAACTGGATAACAGAGAGCGCCCCGACTTACGGTGCTCTGTATACACCTCACGCCACTCCTCAGTGTAAAAATCATGAACTGGATAACAGAGAACGCCGCGACTTACGATGCTATGTACACCCCTCACGCTCTCCTTAGTGTAAAAAGCATGAACTGGATAACAGAGAACGCCGCGACTTACGATACTATGTACATCCCTCACGCCACTCCTCAGTGTAAAAATCATGAACTGAATGATAGAGAGCGCCCCGACTTACGATGTTATGTACACTCCTCACGCTCTCCTTAGTGTAAAAAGCATGAACTGGATAACAGAGAGCGCCCCGACTTACGGTGCTATGTATACACCTCACGCCACTCCTCAGTGTAAAAAGCATGAACTGGATAACAGAGAACGCCGCGACTTACGATGCTATGTACACCCCTCATGCTCTCCTCAGTGTAAAAAGCATGAACTGGATAACAGAGAACGCCGCGACTTACGATGCTATGTACACTCCTCACGCTCTCCTTAGTGTAAAAAGCATGAACTGGATAACAGAGAACGCCGCGACATACGATACTATGTACACCCCTCACGCTCTCCTTAGTGTAAAAAGCATGAACTGGATAACAGGGAACGCCACGACTTACGATGCTATGTACACCCCTCACGCTCTCCTCAATGTAAAGAGAATGAACTGGATAACAGAGAACGCCCCGACTTACGATGCTATGTACAACCCTCACGCACTCCTCAGTGTAAAAAGCATGAACTGGATAACAGAGAACGCCGCGACTTACGATGCTATGTACACTCCTCACGCTCTCCTTAGTGTAAAAAGCATGAACTGAATGATAGAGAGCGCCCCGACTTACGGTGCTATGTACACTCCTCACGCTCTCCTTAGTGTAAAAAGCATGAACTGAATAACAGAGAGCGCCCCGACTTACGGTGCTATGTACACCCCTCACGCTCTCCTTAGTGTAAAAAGCATGAACTGAATGATAGAGAGCGCCCCGACTTACGGTGCTATGTACACTCCTCACGCTCTCCTTAGTGTAAAAAGCATGAACTGAATAACAGAGAGCGCCCCGACTTACGGTGCTATGTATACACCTCACGCCACTCCTCAGTGTAAAAATCATGAACTGGATAACAGAGAACGCCGCGACTTACGATGCTATGTACACCCCTCACGCTATCCTTAGTGTAAAAAGCATGAACTGGATAACAGAGAACGCCCCGACTTACGATGCTATGTACACCCCTCACGCACTCCTCAGTGTAAAAAGCATGAACTGGATAACAGAGAACGCCGCGACTTACGATGCTATGTACACTCCTCACGCTCTCCTTAGTGTAAAAAGCATGAACTGAATGATAGAGAGCGCCCCGACTTACGGTGCTATGTACACTCCTCACGCTCTCCTTAGTGTAAAAAGCATGAACTGAATAACAGAGAGCGCCCCGACTTACGGTGCTATGTACACCCCTCACGCTCTCCTTAGTGTAAAAAGCATGAACTGAATGATAGAGAGCGCCCCGACTTACGGTGCTATGTACACTCCTCACGCTCTCCTTAGTGTAAAAAGCATGAACTGAATAACAGAGAGCGCCCCGAAGTACGGTGCTATGTATACACCTCACGCCACTCCTCAGTGTAAAAATCATGAACTGGATAACAGAGAACGCCGCGACTTACGATGCTATGTACACCCCTCACGCTATCCTTAGTGTAAAAAGCATGAACTGGATAACAGAGAACGCCGCGACTTACGATACTATGTACATCCCTCACGCCACTCCTCAGTGTAAAAATCATGAACTGAATGATAGAGAGCGCCCCGACTTACGATGTTATGTACACTCCTCACGCGCTCCTTAGTGTAAAAAGCATGAACTGGATAACAAAGAACGCCGCGACTTACGATGCTATGTACAACCCTCACACCACTCATTGTAAAAAGCATGAACTGGATAACAGAGAGCGCCGCGACTTACGATGCTATGTACACTCCTCACGCTCTCCTTAGTGTAAAAATCATGAACTGAATGATAGAGAACGGCGCGACTGACGATGCTATGTACACTCCTCACGCTCTCCTTAGTGTAAAAAGCATGGACTGAATAACAGAGAGCGCCGCGACTTACGATGCTATGTACACTCCTCACGCTCTCCTTAGTGTAAAAAGCATGAACTGAATTATAGAGAACGCCGCGACTTACGATGCTATGTACACTCCTCACGCTCTCCTTAGTGTAAGAAGCATGAACTGGATAACAGAGAACGCCGCGACTTACGATGCTATGTACACTCCTCACGCTCTCCTTATTGTAAAAAGCATGTACTGAATGATAGAGAACGCCGCGACTTACGATGCTATGTACACTCCTCACGCTCTCCTTAGTGTAAGAAGCATGAACTGGATAACAGAGAACGCCGCGACTTACGATGCTATGTACACTCCTCACGCTCTCCTTAGTGTAAAAAGCATGAACTGAATGATAGAGAACGCCGCGACTTACGATGCTATGTACACTCCTCACGCTCTCCTTAGTGTAAGAAGCATAAACTGGATAACAGAGAACGCCGCGACTTACGATGCTATGTACACTCCTCACGCTCTCCTTAGTGTAAAAAGCATGAACTGAATGATAGAGAACGCCGCGACTTACGATGCTATGTACACTCCTCACGCTCTCCTTAGTGTAAAAAGCATGATCTGAATGATAGAGAACGCCGCGACTTACGATGCTATGTACACCCCTCACGCTCTCCTTAGTGTAAAAAGCATGAACTGAATGATAGAGAACGCCGCGACTTACGATGCTATGTACACCCCTCACGCTCTCCTTAGTGTAAAAAGCATGAACTGGATAACAGAGAACGCCGCGACTTACGATGCTATGTACACCCCTCACGCTCTCCTTAGTGTAAGAAGCATGAACTGAATGATAGAGAACGCCGCGACTTACGGTGCTATGTACACTCCTCACGCTCTCCTTAGTGTAAAAAGCATGAACTGAATGATAGAGAACGCCGCGACTTACGGTGCTATGTACACCCCTCACGCTCTCCTTAGTGTAAAAAGCATGAACTGGATAACAGAGAACGCCGCGACTTACGGTGCTATGTACACTCCTCACGCTCTCCTTAGTGTAAAAAGCATGAACTGAATGATAGAGAGCGCCCCGACTTACGGTGCTATGTACACTCCTCACGCTCTCCTTAGTGTAAAAAGCATGAACTGGATAACAGAGAACGCCGCGACTTACGATGCTATGTACACCCCTCACGCTCTCCTTAGTGTAAAAAGCATGAACTGGATAACAGAGAACGCCGCGACTTACGATGCTATGTACACCCCTCACGCTCTCCTTAGTGTAAAAAGCATGAACTGGATAAGAGAGAACGCCGCGACATACGATGCTATGTACACTCCTCACGCTCTCCTTAGTGTAAAAAGCATGAACTGAATGATAGAGAGCGCCCCGACTTACGGTGCTATGTATACACCTCACGCCACTCCTCAGTGTAAAACGCATGAACTATATGACAGAGAACGGCGTGACTTATGATGCTATGTACACCCCTCACGCCACTCCTCAGTGTAAAAATCATGAACTGAATGATAGAGAGCGCTCCGACTTACGATGCTATGACAATCCTCACGCTCTCCTTAGTGTAAAAAGCATGAACTGAATGATAGAGAGCGCCCCGACTTACGATACTATGTACATCCCTCACGCCACTCCTCAGTGTAAAAAGCATGAACTGGATAACAGAGAGCGCCCCGACTTACGATACTATGTACACTCCTCACGCCACTCCTCAGTGTAAAAATCATGAACTGAGTGATAGAGAGCGCCCCGACTTACGATGCTATGTACACTCCTCACGCTCTCCTTAGTGTAAAAAGCATGAACTGAATGATAGAGAGCGCCCCGACTTACGATGTTATGTACACCCCTCACGCCACTCCTCAGTGTAAAAAGCATGAACTGAATGATAGAGAACTCCCCGACTTACGATACTATGTACACCCCTCACGCCACTCCTCAGTGTGAAAAGCATGAAAAGAATGATATAGAGCGCCCCGACTTACGATACTATGTACACCCCTCACGCCACTCCTAAGTGTGAAAAGCATGAAAATAATGATAGGGAGCGCCCCGACTTACGATACTATGTACACCCCTCACGCCACTCCTCAGTGTAAGAAGCATGAACTGAATGATAGAGAGCGCCCCGACTTACGATACTATGTACACCCCTCACGCCACTCCTCAGTGTGAAAAGCATGAACTGAATGAAAGAGAGCGCCCCGACTTACGATACTATGTACACCCCTCACGCCACTCCTCAGTGTAAAAGCATGAACTGAATGATAGAGAGCGCCCCGACTTACGATGTTATGTACAACCCTCACGCCACTCCTCAGTGTAAAAAGCATGAACTGAATGATAGAGAGCGCCCCGACTTACGATGTTATGTACAACCCTCACGCCACTCCTCAGTGTAAGAATCATGAACTGAATGATAGAGAGCGCCCCGACTTACGATGTTATGTACAGCCCTCACGCCACTCCTCAGTGTAAAAAGCATGAACTGAATGATAGAGAGCGCCCCGACTTACGATGTTATGTTCACCCCTCACGCCACTCCTCAGTGTTAAAAGCATGAACTGAACGATAGGGAGCGCCCCGACTTACGATACTATGTACACCCCTCACGCCACTCCTCAGTGTAAAAAGCATGAACTGAATGATAGAGAGCGCCCCGACTTACGATGTTATGTACAACCCTCACGCCAGTCCTCAGTGTAAAAAGCATGAACTGAATGATAGAGAGCGCCCCGACTTACGATGTTATGTACAACCCTCACGCCACTCCTCTGTGTAAAAGCATGAACTGGATAACCGAGAATGCCCCGACTTACGATGCTATGTACACCCCACACGCCACTCCTCAGTGTAAAAAGCATGAACTGAATGATAGAGAGCGCCCCGACTTACGATACTATGTACACCCCTCACGCCACTCCTCAGTGTAAAAATCATGAAATGAATGATAGAGAGCTCCCCGACTTACGATACTATGTACAACCCTCACGCCACTCCTCAGTGTAAAAAGCATGAACTGAATGATAGAGAGCGCCCCGACTTACGATACTATGTACAACCCTCACGCCACTCCTCAGTGTAAAAAGCATGAACTGAATGATAGAGAGCGCCCCGACTTACGATGTTATGTACAACCCTCACGCCACTCCTCAGTGTAAAAAGCATGAACTGAATGATAGAGAGCGCCCCGACTTACGATACTATGTACATCCCTCACGCCACTCCTCAGTGTAAAAATCATGAACTGAATGATAGGGAGCGCCCCGACTTACGATGTTATGTACACTCCTCACGCTCTCCTTAGTGTAAAAAGCATGAACTGGATAACAGAGAGCGCCCCGACTTACGGTGCTATGTATACACCTCACGCCACTCCTCAGTGTAAAAAGCATGAACTGGATAACAGAGAACGCCGCGACTTACGATGCTATGTACACCCCTCACGCTCTCCTCAGTGTAAAAGCATGAACTGGATAACAGAGAACGCCGCGACTTACGATGCTATGTACACTCCTCACGCTCTCCTTAGTGTAAAAAGCATGAACTGGATAACAGAGAACGCCGCGACTTACGATACTATGTACACCCCTCACGCTCTCCTTAGTGTAAAAAGCATGAACTGGATAACAGGGAACGCCGCGACTTACGATGCTATGTACACCCCTCACGCTCTCCTCAATGTAAAGAGAATGAACTGGATAACAGAGAACGCCCCGACTTACGATGCTATGTACACCCCTCACGCTCTCCTCAGTGTAAAAAGCATGAACTGGATAACAGAGAACGCCGCGACTTACGATGCTATGTACACTCCTCACGCTCTCCTAGTGTAAAAAGCATGAACTGAATGATAGAGTACGCCGCGACTTACGATGCTATGTACACTCCTCACTCTCTCCTTAGTGGTAAAAGCATAAACTGAATGATAGAGAGCGCCCCAACTTACGGTGCTATGTACACCCCTCACGCCACTCCTCAGTGTAAAAAGCATGAACTGAATGATAGAGAGCGCCCCGACTTACGATGCTATGTACACCCCTCACGCCACTCATTGTAAAAAGCATGAACTGGATGACCGAGAACGCCGCGACTTACGATGCTATGTACACCCCTCACGCTCTCCTTAGTGTAAAAAGCATGAACTGGATAACAGAGAACGCCGCGACTTACAATGCTATGTACACTCCTCACGCTCTCCTTAGTGTAAAAAGCATGAACTGAATAACAGAGAGCTCCCCGACTTACGGTGCTATGTATACACCTCACGCCACTCCTCAGTGTAAAAATCATGAACTGGATAACAGAGAACGCCGCGACTTACGATGCTATGTACACCCCTCACGCTCTCCTTAGTGTAAAAAGCATGAACTGGATAACAGAGAACGCCGAGACTTACGATACTATGTACATCCCTCACGCCACTCCTCAGTGTAAAAATCATGAACTGAATGATAGAGAGCGCCCCGACTTACGATGTTATGTACACTCCTCACGCGCTCCTTAGTGTAAAAAGCATGAACTGGATAACAAAGAACGCCGCGACTTACGATGCTATGTACACCCCTCACACCACTCATTGTAAAAAGCATGAACTGGATAACCGAGAATGCCCCGACTTACGATGCTATGTACAATCCTCACGCTCTCCTTAGTGTAAAAAGCATGGACTGAATAACAGAGAGCGCCGCGACTTACGATGCTATGTACACTCCTCACGCTCTCCTTAGTGTAAGAAGCATGAACTGGATAACAGAGAACGCCGCGACTGACGATGCTATGTACACTCCTCAAGCTCTCCTTAGTGTAAAAAGCATGAACTGAATGATAGAGAACGCCGCGACTTACGATGCTATGTACTCTCCTCACGCTCTCCTTAGTGTAAAAAGCATGAACTGAATGATAGAGAACGCCGCATCTTACGATGCTATGTACACCCCTCACGCTCTCCTTAGTGTAAAAAGCAGGAACTGAATGATAGAGAACGCCGGGACTTACGATGCTATGTACACCCCTCACGCTCTCCTTAGTGTAAAAAGCATGAACTGGATAACAGAGAACGCCGCGACTTACGATGCTATGTACTCCGCTCACGCTCTCCTTAGTGTAAAAAGCATGAACTGGATAACAGAGAACGCCGCGACTTACGATGCTATGTACACCCCTCACGCTCTCCTTAGTGTAAGAAGCATGAACTGAATGATAGAGAACGCCGCGACTTACGATGCTATGTACACCCCTCACGATCTCCTTAGTGTAAAAAGCATGAACTGGATAACAGAGAACGCCGCGACTTACGGTGCTATGTACACTCCTCACGCTCTCCTTAGTGTAAAAAGCATGAACTGAATGATAGAGAGCGCCCCGACTTACGGTGCTATGTACACTCCTCACGCTCTCCTTAGTGTAAAAAGCATGAACTGGATAACAGAGAACGCCGCGACTTACGATGCTATGTACACCCCTCACGCTCTCCTTAGTGTAAAAAGCATGAACTGGATAACAGAGAACACCGCGACTTACGATGCTATGTACACCCCTCACGCTCTCCTTAGTGTAAAAAGCATGAACTGGATAACAGAGAACGCCGCGACTTACGATGCTATGTACACTCCTCACGCTCTCCTTAGTGTAAAAAGCATGAACTGAATGATAGAGAGCGCCCCGACTTACGGTGCTATGTATACACCTCACGCCACTCCTCAGTGTAAAACGCATGAACTATATGACAGAGAACGGCGTGACTTATGATGCTATGTACACTCCTCACGCCACTCCTCAGTGTAAAAATCATGAACTGAGTGATAGAGAGCGCCCCGACTTACGATGCTATGTACACTCCTCACGCTCTCCTTAGTGTAAAAAGCATGAACTGAATGATAGAGAGCGCCCCGACTTACGATGTTATGTACACCCCTCACACCACTCCGCATTGTTAAAGCATGAACTGGATGACCGAGAACGCCGCGACTTAAGATGCTATGTACACCCCTCACGCCCCTCCTCAAGGTAAAAGCATGAACTGGATGACCAAGAACGCCGCGACTTACAATGCTATGTACACCCCTCACGCCACTCATTGTAAAAAGCATGAACAGGATAACAGAGAACGCCCCGACTTACGATGCTATGTACACTCCTCACGCTCTCCTTAGTGTAAAAAGCATGAACTGAATGATAGAGAGCGCCCCGACTTACGATGTTATGTACAACCCTCACGCCACTCCTCAGTGTAAAAGCATGAACTGGATAACCGAGAACGCCCTCACTTACGATGCTATGTACACCCCTCACGCCACTCCTCAGTGTAAAAAGCATGAACTGAATGATAGAGAACTCCCCGACTTACGATACTATGTACACCCCTCACGCCACTCCTCAGTGTGAAAAGCATGAAAAGAATGATATAGAGCGCCCCGATTTACGATACTATGTACACCCCTCACGCCACTCCACAGTGTGAAAAGCATGAAAATAATGATAGGGAGCGCCCCGACTTACGATACTATGTACACCCCTCACGCCACTCCTCAGTGTAAAAAGCATGAACTGAATGATAGAGAGCGCCCCGACTTACGATGTTATGTACAACCCTCACGCCACTCCTCAGTGTAAAAAGCATGAACTGAATGATAGAGAGCGCCCCGACTTACGATGTTATGTACAACCCTCACGCCACTCCTCAGTGTAAAAAGCATGAACTGAATGATAGAGAGCGCCCCGACTTACGGTGCTATGTACACCCCTCACGCTCTCCTTAGTGTAAAAAGCATGAACTGAATGATAGAGAGCGCCCCGACTTACGGTGCTATGTACACTCCTCACGCTCTCCTTAGTGTAAAAAGCATGAACTGAATAACAGAGAGCGCCCCGACTTACGGTGCTATGTATACACCTCACGCCACTCCTCAGTGTAAAAATCATGAACTGGATAACAGAGAACGCCGCGACTTACGATGCTATGTACACCCCTCACGCTATCCTTAGTGTAAAAAGCATGAACTGGATAACAGAGAACGCCCCGACTTACGATGCTATGTACACCCCTCACGCACTCCTCAGTGTAAAAAGCATGAACTGGATAACAGAGAACGCCGCGACTTACGATGCTATGTACACTCCTCACGCTCTCCTTAGTGTAAAAAGCATGAACTGAATGATAGAGAGCGCCCCGACTTACGGTGCTATGTACACTCCTCACGCTCTCCTTAGTGTAAAAAGCATGAACTGAATAACAGAGAGCGCCCCGACTTACGGTGCTATGTACACCCCTCACGCTCTCCTTAGTGTAAAAAGCATGAACTGAATGATAGAGAGCGCCCCGACTTACGGTGCTATGTACACTCCTCACGCTCTCCTTAGTGTAAAAAGCATGAACTGAATAACAGAGAGCGCCCCGAAGTACGGTGCTATGTATACACCTCACGCCACTCCTCAGTGTAAAAATCATGAACTGGATAACAGAGAACGCCGCGACTTACGATGCTATGTACACCCCTCACGCTATCCTTAGTGTAAAAAGCATGAACTGGATAACAGAGAACGCCGCGACTTACGATACTATGTACATCCCTCACGCCACTCCTCAGTGTAAAAATCATGAACTGAATGATAGAGAGCGCCCCGACTTACGATGTTATGTACACTCCTCACGCGCTCCTTAGTGTAAAAAGCATGAACTGGATAACAAAGAACGCCGCGACTTACGATGCTATGTACAACCCTCACACCACTCATTGTAAAAAGCATGAACTGGATAACAGAGAGCGCCGCGACTTACGATGCTATGTACACTCCTCACGCTCTCCTTAGTGTAAAAATCATGAACTGAATGATAGAGAACGGCGCGACTGACGATGCTATGTACACTCCTCACGCTCTCCTTAGTGTAAAAAGCATGGACTGAATAACAGAGAGCGCCGCGACTTACGATGCTATGTACACTCCTCACGCTCTCCTTAGTGTAAAAAGCATGAACTGAATTATAGAGAACGCCGCGACTTACGATGCTATGTACACTCCTCACGCTCTCCTTAGTGTAAGAAGCATGAACTGGATAACAGAGAACGCCGCGACTTACGATGCTATGTACACTCCTCACGCTCTCCTTATTGTAAAAAGCATGTACTGAATGATAGAGAACGCCGCGACTTACGATGCTATGTACACTCCTCACGCTCTCCTTAGTGTAAGAAGCATGAACTGGATAACAGAGAACGCCGCGACTTACGATGCTATGTACACTCCTCACGCTCTCCTTAGTGTAAAAAGCATGAACTGAATGATAGAGAACGCCGCGACTTACGATGCTATGTACACTCCTCACGCTCTCCTTAGTGTAAGAAGCATAAACTGGATAACAGAGAACGCCGCGACTTACGATGCTATGTACACTCCTCACGCTCTCCTTAGTGTAAAAAGCATGAACTGAATGATAGAGAACGCCGCGACTTACGATGCTATGTACACTCCTCACGCTCTCCTTAGTGTAAAAAGCATGATCTGAATGATAGAGAACGCCGCGACTTACGATGCTATGTACACCCCTCACGCTCTCCTTAGTGTAAAAAGCATGAACTGAATGATAGAGAACGCCGCGACTTACGATGCTATGTACACCCCTCACGCTCTCCTTAGTGTAAAAAGCATGAACTGGATAACAGAGAACGCCGCGACTTACGATGCTATGTACACCCCTCACGCTCTCCTTAGTGTAAGAAGCATGAACTGAATGATAGAGAACGCCGCGACTTACGGTGCTATGTACACTCCTCACGCTCTCCTTAGTGTAAAAAAGCATGAACTGAATGATAGAGAACGCCGCGACTTACGGTGCTATGTACACCCCTCACGCTCTCCTTAGTGTAAAAAGCATGAACTGGATAACAGAGAACGCCGCGACTTACGGTGCTATGTACACTCCTCACGCTCTCCTTAGTGTAAAAAGCATGAACTGAATGATAGAGAGCGCCCCGACTTACGGTGCTATGTACACTCCTCACGCTCTCCTTAGTGTAAAAAGCATGAACTGGATAACAGAGAACGCCGCGACTTACGATGCTATGTACACCCCTCACGCTCTCCTTAGTGTAAAAAGCATGAACTGGATAACAGAGAACGCCGCGACTTACGATGCTATGTACACCCCTCACGCTCTCCTTAGTGTAAAAAGCATGAACTGGATAAGAGAGAACGCCGCGACATACGATGCTATGTACACTCCTCACGCTCTCCTTAGTGTAAAAAGCATGAACTGAATGATAGAGAGCGCCCCGACTTACGGTGCTATGTATACACCTCACGCCACTCCTCAGTGTAAAACGCATGAACTATATGACAGAGAACGGCGTGACTTATGATGCTATGTACACCCCTCACGCCACTCCTCAGTGTAAAAATCATGAACTGAATGATAGAGAGCGCTCCGACTTACGATGCTATGACAATCCTCACGCTCTCCTTAGTGTAAAAAGCATGAACTGAATGATAGAGAGCGCCCCGACTTACGATACTATGTACATCCCTCACGCCACTCCTCAGTGTAAAAAGCATGAACTGGATAACAGAGAGCGCCCCGACTTACGATACTATGTACACTCCTCACGCCACTCCTCAGTGTAAAAATCATGAACTGAGTGATAGAGAGCGCCCCCGACTTACGATGCTATGTACACTCCTCACGCTCTCCTTAGTGTAAAAAGCATGAACTGAATGATAGAGAGCGCCCCGACTTACGATGTTATGTACACCCCTCACGCCACTCCTCAGTGTAAAAAGCATGAACTGAATGATAGAGAACTCCCCGACTTACGATACTATGTACACCCCTCACGCCACTCCTCAGTGTGAAAAGCATGAAAAGAATGATATAGAGCGCCCCGACTTACGATACTATGTACACCCCTCACGCCACTCCTAAGTGTGAAAAGCATGAAAATAATGATAGGGAGCGCCCCGACTTACGATACTATGTACACCCCTCACGCCACTCCTCAGTGTAAGAAGCATGAACTGAATGATAGAGAGCGCCCCGACTTACGATACTATGTACACCCCTCACGCCACTCCTCAGTGTGAAAAGCATGAACTGAATGAAAGAGAGCGCCCCGACTTACGATACTATGTACGCCCCTCACGCCACTCCTCAGTGTAAAAGCATGAACTGAATGATAGAGAGCGCCCCGACTTACGATGTTATGTACAACCCTCACGCCACTCCTCAGTGTAAAAAGCATGAACTGAATGATAGAGAGCGCCCCGACTTACGATGTTATGTACAACCCTCACGCCACTCCTCAGTGTAAGAATCATGAACTGAATGATAGAGAGCGCCCCGACTTACGATGTTATGTACAGCCCTCACGCCACTCCTCAGTGTAAAAAGCATGAACTGAATGATAGAGAGCGCCCCGACTTACGATGTTATGTTCACCCCCTCACGCCACTCCTCAGTGTTAAAAGCATGAACTGAACGATAGGGAGCGCCCCGACTTACGATACTATGTACACCCCTCACGCCACTCCTCAGTGTAAAAAGCATGAACTGAATGATAGAGAGCGCCCCGACTTACGATGTTATGTACAACCCTCACGCCAGTCCTCAGTGTAAAAAGCATGAACTGAATGATAGAGAGCGCCCCGACTTACGATGTTATGTACAACCCTCACGCCACTCCTCTGTGTAAAAGCATGAACTGGATAACCGAGAATGCCCCGACCTTACGATGCTATGTACACCCCACACGCCACTCCTCAGTGTAAAAAGCATGAACTGAATGATAGAGAGCGCCCCGACTTACGATACTATGTACACCCCTCACGCCACTCCTCAGTGTAAAAAATCATGAAATGAATGATAGAGAGCTCCCCGACTTACGATACTATGTACAACCCTCACGCCACTCCTCAGTGTAAAAAGCATGAACTGAATGATAGAGAGCGCCCCGACTTACGATACTATGTACAACCCTCACGCCACTCCTCAGTGTAAAAAGCATGAACTGAATGATAGAGAGCGCCCCGACTTACGATGTTATGTACAACCCTCACGCCACTCCTCAGTGTAAAAAGCATGAACTGAATGATAGAGAGCGCCCCGACTTACGATACTATGTACATCCCTCACGCCACTCCTCAGTGTAAAAATCATGAACTGAATGATAGGGAGCGCCCCGACTTACGATGTTATGTACACTCCTCACGCTCTCCTTAGTGTAAAAAGCATGAACTGGATAACAGAGAGCGCCCCGACTTACGGTGCTATGTATACACCTCACGCCACTCCTCAGTGTAAAAAGCATGAACTGGATAACAGAGAACGCCGCGACTTACGATGCTATGTACACCCCTCACGCTCTCCTCAGTGTAAAAGCATGAACTGGATAACAGAGAACGCCGCGACTTACGATGCTATGTACACTCCTCACGCTCTCCTTAGTGTAAAAAGCATGAACTGGATAACAGAGAACGCCGCGACTTACGATACTATGTACACCCCTCACGCTCTCCTTAGTGTAAAAAGCATGAACTGGATAACAGGGAACGCCGCGACTTACGATGCTATGTACACCCCTCACGCTCTCCTCAATGTAAAGAGAATGAACTGGATAACAGAGAACGCCCCGACTTACGATGCTATGTACACCCCTCACGCTCTCCTCAGTGTAAAAAGCATGAACTGGATAACAGAGAACGCCGCGACTTACGATGCTATGTACACTCCTCACGCTCTCCTAGTGTAAAAAGCATGAACTGAATGATAGAGTACGCCGCGACTTACGATGCTATGTACACTCCTCACTCTCTCCTTAGTGGTAAAAGCATAAACTGAATGATAGAGAGCGCCCCAACTTACGGTGCTATGTACACCCCTCACGCCACTCCTCAGTGTAAAAAGCATGAACTGAATGATAGAGAGCGCCCCGACTTACGATGCTATGTACACCCCTCACGCCACTCATTGTAAAAAGCATGAACTGGATGACCGAGAACGCCGCGACTTACGATGCTATGTACACCCCTCACGCTCTCCTTAGTGTAAAAAGCATGAACTGGATAACAGAGAACGCCGCGACTTACAATGCTATGTACACTCCTCACGCTCTCCTTAGTGTAAAAAGCATGAACTGAATAACAGAGAGCTCCCCGACTTACGGTGCTATGTATACACCTCACGCCACTCCTCAGTGTAAAAATCATGAACTGGATAACAGAGAACGCCGCGACTTACGATGCTATGTACACCCCTCACGCTCTCCTTAGTGTAAAAAGCATGAACTGGATAACAGAGAACGCCGAGACTTACGATACTATGTACATCCCTCACGCCACTCCTCAGTGTAAAAATCATGAACTGAATGATAGAGAGCGCCCCGACTTACGATGTTATGTACACTCCTCACGCGCTCCTTAGTGTAAAAAGCATGAACTGGATAACAAAGAACGCCGCGACTTACGATGCTATGTACACCCCTCACACCACTCATTGTAAAAAGCATGAACTGGATAACCGAGAATGCCCCGACTTACGATGCTATGTACAATCCTCACGCTCTCCTTAGTGTAAAAAGCATGGACTGAATAACAGAGAGCGCCGCGACTTACGATGCTATGTACACTCCTCACGCTCTCCTTAGTGTAAGAAGCATGAACTGGATAACAGAGAACGCCGCGACTGACGATGCTATGTACACTCCTCAAGCTCTCCTTAGTGTAAAAAGCATGAACTGAATGATAGAGAACGCCGCGACTTACGATGCTATGTACTCTCCTCACGCTCTCCTTAGTGTAAAAAGCATGAACTGAATGATAGAGAACGCCGCATCTTACGATGCTATGTACACCCCTCACGCTCTCCTTAGTGTAAAAAGCAGGAACTGAATGATAGAGAACGCCGGGACTTACGATGCTATGTACACCCCTCACGCTCTCCTTAGTGTAAAAAGCATGAACTGGATAACAGAGAACGCCGCGACTTACGATGCTATGTACTCCGCTCACGCTCTCCTTAGTGTAAAAAGCATGAACTGGATAACAGAGAACGCCGCGACTTACGATGCTATGTACACCCCTCACGCTCTCCTTAGTGTAAGAAGCATGAACTGAATGATAGAGAACGCCGCGACTTACGATGCTATGTACACCCCTCACGATCTCCTTAGTGTAAAAAGCATGAACTGGATAACAGAGAACGCCGCGACTTACGGTGCTATGTACACTCCTCACGCTCTCCTTAGTGTAAAAAGCATGAACTGAATGATAGAGAGCGCCCCGACTTACGGTGCTATGTACACTCCTCACGCTCTCCTTAGTGTAAAAAGCATGAACTGGATAACAGAGAACGCCGCGACTTACGATGCTATGTACACCCCTCACGCTCTCCTTAGTGTAAAAAGCATGAACTGGATAACAGAGAACACCGCGACTTACGATGCTATGTACACCCCTCACGCTCTCCTTAGTGTAAAAAGCATGAACTGGATAACAGAGAACGCCGCGACTTACGATGCTATGTACACTCCTCACGCTCTCCTTAGTGTAAAAAGCATGAACTGAATGATAGAGAGCGCCCCGACTTACGGTGCTATGTATACACCTCACGCCACTCCTCAGTGTAAAACGCATGAACTATATGACAGAGAACGGCGTGACTTATGATGCTATGTACACTCCTCACGCCACTCCTCAGTGTAAAAATCATGAACTGAGTGATAGAGAGCGCCCCGACTTACGATGCTATGTACACTCCTCACGCTCTCCTTAGTGTAAAAAGCATGAACTGAATGATAGAGAGCGCCCCGACTTACGATGTTATGTACACCCCTCACACCACTCCGCATTGTTAAAGCATGAACTGGATGACCGAGAACGCCGCGACTTAAGATGCTATGTACACCCCTCACGCCCCTCCTCAAGGTAAAAGCATGAACTGGATGACCAAGAACGCCGCGACTTACAATGCTATGTACACCCCTCACGCCACTCATTGTAAAAAGCATGAACAGGATAACAGAGAACGCCCCGACTTACGATGCTATGTACACTCCTCACGCTCTCCTTAGTGTAAAAAGCATGAACTGAATGATAGAGAGCGCCCCGACTTACGATGTTATGTACAACCCTCACGCCACTCCTCAGTGTAAAAGCATGAACTGGATAACCGAGAACGCCCTCACTTACGATGCTATGTACACCCCTCACGCCACTCCTCAGTGTAAAAAGCATGAACTGAATGATAGAGAACTCCCCGACTTACGATACTATGTACACCCCTCACGCCACTCCTCAGTGTGAAAAGCATGAAAAGAATGATATAGAGCGCCCCGATTTACGATACTATGTACACCCCTCACGCCACTCCACAGTGTGAAAAGCATGAAAATAATGATAGGGAGCGCCCCGACTTACGATACTATGTACACCCCTCACGCCACTCCTCAGTGTAAAAAGCATGAACTGAATGATAGAGAGCGCCCCGACTTACGATGTTATGTACAACCCTCACGCCACTCCTCAGTGTAAAAAGCATGAACTGAATGATAGAGAGCGCCCCGACTTACGATGTTATGTACAACCCTCACGCCACTCCTCAGTGTAAAAAGCATGAACTGAATGATAGAGAGCGCCCCGACTTACGATACTATGTACATCCCTCACGCCACTCCTCAGTGTAAAAAGCATGAACTGAATGATAGAGAGCGCCCCGACTTACGATGTTATGTGCACCCCTCACGCCACTCCTCAGTGTATAAAGCATGAACTGAACGATAGGGAGCGCCCCGACTTACGATACTATGTACACCCCTCACGCCACTCCTCAGTGTAAAAAGCATGAACTGAATGATAGAGAACGCCGCGACTTACGATACTATGTACACCCCTCACGCCACTCCTCAGTGTGAAAAGCATGAACTGAATGAAAGAGAGCGCCCCGACTTACGATACTATGTACACCCCTCACGCCACTCCTCAGTGTAAAAAGCATGAACTGAATGATAGAGAGCGCCCCGACTTACGATGTTATGTACAACACTCACGCCACTCCTCAGTGTAAAAGCATGAACTGAATGATAGAGAGCGCCCCGACTTACGATGTTATGTACAACCCTCACGCCACTCCTCAGTCTAAAAAGCATGAACTGAATGATAGAGAGCGCCCCGACTTACGATGTTATGTACAACCCTCACGCCACTCCTCAGTGTAAGAATCATGAACTGAATGATAGAGAGCGCCCCGACTTACGATGTTATGTACAACCCTCACGCCACTCCTCAGTGTAAAAAGCATGAACTGAATGATAGAGAGCGCCCCGACTTACGATGTTATGTGCACCCCTCACGCCACTCCTCAGTGTAAAACGCATGAACTGAACGATAGGGAGCGCCCCGACTTACGATACTATGTACACCCCTCACGCCACTCCTCAGTGTAAAAAGCATGAACTGAATGATAGAGAGCGCCCCGACTTACGATACTATGTACACCCCTCACGCTCTCCTCAGTGTAAAAAGCATGAACTGAATGATAGGGAGCGCCCCGACTTACGATGTTATGTACAACCCTCACGCCACTCCTCTGTGTAAAAGCATGAACTGGATAACCGAGAATGCCCCGACTTACGATACTATGTACACCCCTCACGCCACTCCTCAGTGTAAAAATCATGAACTGAATGATAGAGAGCGCCCCGACTTACGATACTATGTACACCCCTCACGCCACTCCTCAGTGTAAAAATCATGAACTGAATGATAGAGAGCGCCCCGACTTACGATGTTATGTACAACCCTCACGCCACTCCTCAGTGTAAAAAGCATGAACTGAATGATAGAGAGCGCCCCGACTTACGATGTTATGTGCACCCCTCACGCCACTCCTCAGTGTAAAAAACATGAACTGGATAACCGAGAACGCCGCGACTTACGATGCTATGTACACCCCTCACGCTCTCCTTAGTGTAAGAAGCATGAACTGAATGATAGAGAGCGCCCCGACTTACGATACTATGTACACCCCTCACGCCACTCCTCAGTGTAAAAGCATGAACTGGATAACAGAGAACGCCGCGACTTACGATGCTATGTACACCCCTCACGCTCTCCTTAGTGTAAGAAGCATGAACTGAATGATAGAGAGCGCCCCGACTTACGATACTATGTACACCCCACACGCCACTCCTCAGTGTAAAAAGCATGAACTGAAAGATAGAGAGCGCCCCGACTTACGATGTTATGTGCACCCCTCACGCCACTCCTCAGTGTAAAAAGCATGAACTGAACGATAGGGAGCGCCCCGACTTACGATACTATGTACAACCCTCACGCCACTCCTCAGTGTAAAAATCATTAACTGAATGATAGAGAGCGCCCCGACTTACGATGTTATGTACAACCCTCACGCCACTCCTCAGTGTAAAAAGCATGAACTGGATAACCGAGAACGCCGCGACTTACGATGCTATGTACACCCCTCACGCTCTCCTTAGTGTAAGAAGCATGAACTGAATGATAGAGAGCGCCCCGACTTACGATACTATGTACACCCCTCACGCCACTCCTCAGTGTAAAAGCATGAACTGGATAACAGAGAACGCCGTGACTTACGATGCTATGTACACCCCTCACGCTCTCCTTAGTGTAAGAAGCATGAACTGAATGATAGAGAGCGCCCCGACTTACGATACTATGTACACCCCTCACGCCACTCCTCAGTGTAAAAAGCATGAACTGAATGATAGAGAGCGCCCCGACTTACGATGTTATGTGCACCCCTCACGCCACTCCTCAGTGTAAAAAGCATGAACTGAACGATAGGGAGCGGCCCGACTTACGATACTATGTACAACCCTCACGCCACTCCTCAGTGTAAAAATCATGAACTGAATGATAGAGAGCGCCCCGACTTACGATGTTATGTACAACCCTCACGCCACTCCTCAGTGTAAAAAGCATGAACTGAATGATAGAGAGCGCCCCGACTTACGATGTTATGTACAACCCTCACGCCACTCCTCAGTGTAAAA
Organism: Meconema thalassinum; assembly: GCA_946902985.2. Taxonomy (NCBI): domain Eukaryota; kingdom Metazoa; phylum Arthropoda; class Insecta; order Orthoptera; family Tettigoniidae; genus Meconema; species Meconema thalassinum. The sequence continues at coordinate 286,177,602 of OX336393.1, read as the reverse complement.
AGCATGAACTGAACGATAGGGAGCGCCCCGACTTACGATGTTATGTACAACCCTCACGCCACTCCTCAGTGTAAGAATCATGAACTGAATGATAGAGAGCGCCCCGACTTACGATACTATGTACAACCCTCACGCCACTCCTCAGTGTAAAAGCATGAACTGGATAACCGAGAACGCCGCAACTTACGATACTATGTATATCCCTCACGCCACTCCTCAGTGTAAAAAGCATGAACTGAACGATAGGGAGCGCCCCGACTTACGATACTATGTACAACCCTCACGCCACTCCTCAGTGTAAAAATCATGAACTGAATGATAGAGAGCGCCCCGACTTACGATGTTATGTACAACCCTCACGCCACTCCTCAGTGTAAAAAGCATGAACTGAATGATAGAGAGCGCCCCGACTTACGATGTTATGTACAACCCTCACGCCACTCCTCAGTGTAAGAATCATGAACTGAATGATAGAGAGCGCCCCGACTTACGATACTATGTACACCCCTCACGCCACTCCTCAGTGTAAAAATCATGAACTGAATGATAGAGAGCGCCCCGACTTACGATGTTTTGTACAACCCTCACGCCACTCCTCAGTGTAAAAGCATGAACTGGATAACCGAGAACGCCGCAACTTACGATACTATGTACATCCCTCACGCCACTCCTCAGTGTAAAAATCATGAACTGAATGATAGAGAGCGCCCCGACTTACGATGTTTTGTACAATCCTCACGCCACTCCTCAGTGTAAAAGCATGAACTGGATAACCGAGAACGCCGCAACTTACGATACTATGTACATCCCTCACGCCACTCCTCAGTGTAAAAATCATGAACTGAATGATAGAGAGCGCCCCGACTTACGATGTTATGTACACCCCTCACGCCACTCCTCAGTGTAAAAAGCATGAACTGAATGATAGAGAGCGCCCCGACTTACGATGTTATGTACACTCCTCACGCTCTCCTCAGTGTAAAAATCATGAACTGAATGATAGAGAGCGCCCCGACTTACGATGTTATGTACACTCCTCACGCTCTCCTTAGTGTAAAAAGCATGAACTGGATAACAGAGAGCGCCCCGACTTACGGCGCTCTGTATACACCTCACGCCACTCCTCAGTGTAAAAATCATGAACTGGATAACAGAGAACGCCGCGACTTACGATGCTATGTACACCCCTCACGCTCTCCTTAGTGTAAAAAGCATGAACTGGATAACAGAGAACGCCGCGACTTACGATACTATGTACATCCCTCACGCCACTCCTCAGTGTAAAAATCATGAACTGAATGATAGAGAGCGCCCCGACTTACGATGTTATGTACACTCATCACGCTCTCCTTAGTGTAAAAAGCATGAACTGGATAACAGAGAGCGCCCCGACTTACGGTGCTATGTATACACCACACGCCACTCCTCAGTGTAAAAAGCATGAACTGGATAACAGAGAACGCCGCGACTTACGATGCTATGTACACCCCTCACGCTCTCCTCAGTGTAAAAAGCATGAACTGGATAACAGAGAACGCCGCGACTTACGATGCTATGTACACTCCTCACGCTCTCCTTAGTGTAAAAAGCATGAACTGGATAACAGAGAACGCCGCGACTTACGATACTATGTACACCCCTCACGCTCTCCTTAGTGTAAAAAGCATGAACTGGATAACAGGGAACGCCGCGACTTACGATGCTATGTACACCCCTCACGCTCTCCTCAATGTAAAGAGAATGAACAGGATAACAGAGAACGCCCCGACTTACGATGCTATGTACAACCCTCACGCACTCCTCAGTGTAAAAAGCATGAACTGGATAACAGAGAACGCCGCGACTTACGATGCTATGTACACTCCTCACGCTCTCCTTAGTGTAAAAAGCATGAACTGGATAACAGAGAGCGCCCCGACTTACGGTGCTATGTATACACCTCACGCTCTCCTTAGTGTAAAAAGCATGAACTGAATGATAGAGAGCGCCCCGACTTACGGTGCTATGTACACTCCTCACGCTCTCCTTAGTGTAAAAAGCATGAACTGAATAACAGAGAGCGCCCCGACTTACGGTGCTATGTATACACCTCACGCCACTCCTCAATGTAAAAATCATGAACTGGATAACAGAGAACGCCGCGAATTACGATGCTATGTACACCCCTCACGCTCTCCTTAGTGTAAAAAGCATGAACTGGATAACAGAGAACGCCGCGACTTACGATACTATGTACATCCCTCACGCCACTCCTCAGTGTAAAAATCATGAACTGAATGATAGAGAGCGCCCCGACTTACGATGTTATATACACTCCTCACGCGCTCCTTAGTGTAAAAAGCATGAACTGGATAACAAAGAACGCCGCGACTTACGATGCTATGTACAACCCTCACACCACTCATTGTTAAAAGCATGAACTGGATAACCGAGAATGCCCCGACTTACGATGTTATGTACAATCCTCACGCTCTCCTTAGTGTAAAAATCATGAACTGGATAACAGAGAGCGCCGCGACTTACGATGCTATGTACACTCCTCACGCTCTCCTTAGTGTAAAAATCATGAACTGGATGATAGAGAACGCCGCGACTGACGATGCTATGTACACTCCTCACGCTCTCCTTAGTGTAAAAAGCATGGACTGAATAACAGAGAGCGCCGCGACTTACGATGCTATGTACACCCCTCACGCCCTCCTTAGTGTAAAAAGCATGAACTGGATAACAGAGAACGAAGCGACTTACGATGCTATGTACACTCCTCACGCTCTCCTTAGTGTAAAAAGCATGAACTGGATAACAGAGAACGCCGCGACTTACGATGCTATGTACACTCCTCACGCTCTCCTTAGTGTAAAAAGCATGAACTGAATGATAGAGAACGCCGCGACTTACGACGCTATGTACACACCTCACGCTCTCCTTAGTGTATGAAGCATGAACTGGATAACAGAGAACGCCGCGACTTACGATGCTATGTACACTCCTCACGCTCTCCTTAGTGTAAAAAGCATGAACTGAATGATAGAGAACGCCGCGACTTACGATGCTATGTACACTCCTCACGCTCTCCTTAGTGTAAGAAGCATGAACTGGATAACAGAGAACGCCGCGACTTACGATGCTATGTACACTCCTCACGCTCTCCTTAGTGTAAAAAGCATGAACTGAATGATAGAGAACGCCGCGACTTACGATGCTATGTACACTCCTCACGCTCTCCTTAGTGTAAGAAGCATGAACTGGATAACAGAGAACGCCGCGACTTACGATGCTATGTACACTCCTCACGCTCTCCTTAGTGTAAAAAGCATGAACTGAATAATAGAGAACGCCGCGACTTACGATGCTATGTACACTCCTCACGCTCTCCTTAGTGTAAAAAGCATGAACTGAATGATAGAGAACGCCGCGACTTACGATGCTATGTACACCCCTCACGCTCTCCTTAGTGTAAAAAGCATGAACTGAATGATAGAGAACGCCGCGACTTACGATGTTATGTACACTCCTCACGCTCTCCTCAGTGTAAAAATCATGAACTGAATGATAGAGAGCGCCCCGACTTACGATGTTATGTACACTCCTCACGCTCTCCTTAGTGTAAAAAGCATGAACTGGATAACAGAGAGCGCCCCGACTTACGGTGCTCTGTATACACCTCACGCCACTCCTCAGTGTAAAAATCATGAACTGGATAACAGAGAACGCCGCGACTTACGATGCTATGTACACCCCTCACGCTCTCCTTAGTGTAAAAAGCATGAACTGGAAAACAGAGAACGCCGCGACTTACGGTGCTATGTACACTCCTCACGCTCTCCTTAGTGTAAAAAGCATGAACTGAATGATAAAGAGCGCCCCGACTTACGGTGCTATGTACACTCCTCACGCTCTCCTTAGTGTAAAAAGCATGAACTGGATAACAGAGAACGCCGCGACTTACGATGCTATGTACACCCCTCACGCTCTCCTTAGTGTAAAAAGCATGAACTGGATAACAGAGAACGCCGCGACTTACGATGCTATGTACACCCCTCACGCTCTCCTTAGTGTAAAAAGCATGAACTGGATAACAGAGAACGCCGCGACTTACGATGCTATGTACACTCCTCACGCTCTCCTTAGTGTAAAAAGCATGAACTGAATGATAGAGAGCGCCCCGACTTACGGTGCTATGTATACACCTCACGCCACTCCTCAGTGTAAAACGCATGAACTATATGACAGAGAACGGTGTGACGTATGATGCTATGTACACCCCTCACGCCACTCCTCAGTGTAAAAATCATGAACTGAATGATAGAGAGCGCTCCGACTTACGATGCTATGTACAATCCTCACGCTCTCCTTAGTGTAAAAAGCATGAACTGAATGATAGAGAGCGCCCCGACTTACGATACTATGTACATCGCTCACGCCACTCCTCAGTGTAAAAAGCATGAACTGGATAACAGAGAGCGCCCCGACTGACGATACTATGTACACTCCTCACGCCATTCCTCAGTGTAAAAATCATGAACTGAGTGATAGAGAGCGCCCCGACTTACGATGCTATGTACACTCCTCACGCTCTCCTTAGTGTAAAAAGCATGAACTGAATGATAGAGAGCGCCCCGACTTACGATGTTATGTACACCCCTCACACCACTCCGCATTTAAAAGCATGAACTGGATGACCGAGAACGCCGCGACTTAAGATGCTATGTACACCCCTCACGCCCCTCCTCAATGTAAAAGCATGAACTGGATGACCAAGAACGCCGCGACTTACAATGCTATGTACACCCCTCACGCCACTCATTGTAAAAAGCATGAACACGATAACAGAGAACGCCCCGACTTACGATGCTATGTACACTCCTCACGCTCTCCTTAGTGTAAAAAGCATGAACTGAATGATAGAGAGCGCCCCGACTTACGATGTTATGTACAACCCTCACGCCATTCCTCAGTGTAAAAGCATGAACTGGATAACCGAGAACGCCCTGACTTACGATGCTATGTACACCCCTCACGCCACTCCTCAGGGTAAAAAGCATGAACTGAATGATAGAGAACTCCCCGACTTACGATACTATGTACACCCCTCACGCCACTCCTCAGTGCGAAAAGCATGAAAAGAATGATATAGAGCGCCCCGACTTACGATACTATGTACACCCCTCACGCCACTCCTCAGTGTGAAAAGCATGAAAATAATGATAGGGAGCGCCCCGACTTACGATACTATGTACACCCCTCACGCCACTCCTCAGTGTAAAAAGCATGAACTGAATGATAGAGAGCGCCCCGACTTACGATACTATGTACACCCCTCACGCCACTCCTCAGTGTGAAAAGCATGAACTGAATGAAAGAGAGCGCCCCGACTTACGATGTTTTGTACAACCCTCACGCCACTCCTCAGTGTAAAAGCATGAACTGGATAACCGAGAACGCCGCAACTTACGATACTATGTACATCCCTCACGCCACTCCTCAGTGTAAAAATCATGAACTGAATGATAGAGAGCGCCCCGACTTACGATGTTTTGTACAACCCTCACGCCACTCCTCAGTGTAAAAGCATGAACTGGATAACCGAGAACGCCGCAACTTACGATACTATGTACATCCCTCACGCCACTCCTCAGTGTAAAAATCATGAACTGAATGATAGAGAGCGCCCCGACTTACGATGTTATGTACACCCCTCACGCCACTCCTCAGTGTAAAAAGCATGAACTGAATGATAGAGAGCGCCCCGACTTACGATGTTATGTACACTCCTCACGCTCTCCTCAGTGTAAAAATCATGAACTGAATGATAGAGAGCGCCCCGACTTACGATGTTATGTACACTCCTCACGCTCTCCTTAGTGTAAAAAGCATGAACTGGATAACAGAGAGCGCCCCGACTTACGGCGCTCTGTATACACCTCACGCCACTCCTCAGTGTAAAAATCATGAACTGGATAACAGAGAACGCCGCGACTTACGATGCTATGTACACCCCTCACGCTCTCCTTAGTGTAAAAAGCATGAACTGGATAACAGAGAACGCCGCGACTTACGATACTATGTACATCCCTCACGCCACTCCTCAGTGTAAAAATCATGAACTGAATGATAGAGAGCGCCCCGACTTACGATGTTATGTACACTCCTCACGCTCTCCTTAGTGTAAAAAGCATGAACTGGATAACAGAGAGCGCCCCGACTTACGGTGCTATGTATACACCACACGCCACTCCTCAGTGTAAAAAGCATGAACTGGATAACAGAGAACGCCGCGACTTACGATGCTATGTACACCCCTCACGCTCTCCTCAGTGTAAAAAGCATGAACTGGATAACAGAGAACGCCGCGACTTACGATGCTATGTACACTCCTCACGCTCTCCTTAGTGCAAAAGCATGAACTGGATAACAGAGAACGCCGCGACTTACGATACTATGTACACCCCTCACGCTCTCCTTAGTGTAAAAAGCATGAACTGGATAACAGGGAACGCCGCGACTTACGATGCTATGTACACCCCTCACGCTCTCCTCAATGTAAAGAGAATGAACTGGATAACAGAGAACGCCCCGACTTACGATGCTATGTACAACCCTCACGCACTCCTCAGTGTAAAAAGCATGAACTGGATAACAGAGAACGCCGCGACTTACGATGCTATGTACACTCCTCACGCTCTCCTTAGTGTAAAAAGCATGAACTGGATAACAGAGAGCGCCCCGACTTACGGTGCTATGTATACACCTCACGCTCTCCTTAGTGTAAAAAGCATGAACTGAATGATAGAGAGCGCCCCGACTTACGGTGCTATGTACACTCCTCACGCTCTCCTTAGTGTAAAAAGCATGAACTGAATAACAGAGAGCGCCCCGACTTACGGTGCTATGTATACACCTCACGCCACTCCTCAATGTAAAAATCATGAACTGGATAACAGAGAACGCCGCGAATTACGATGCTATGTACACCCCTCACGCTCTCCTTAGTGTAAAAAGCATGAACTGGATAACAGAGAACGCCGCGACTTACGATACTATGTACATCCCTCACGCCACTCCTCAGTGTAAAAATCATGAACTGAATGATAGAGAGCGCCCCGACTTACGATGTTATGTACACTCCTCACGCGCTCCTTAGTGTAAAAAGCATGAACTGGATAACAAAGAACGCCGCGACTTACGATGCTATGTACAACCCTCACACCACTCATTGTTAAAAGCATGAACTGGATAACCGAGAATGCCCCGACTTACGATGCTATGTACAATCCTCACGCTCTCCTTAGTGTAAAAATCATGAACTGGATAACAGAGAGCGCCGCGACTTACGATGCTATGTACACTCCTCACGCTCTCCTTAGTGTAAAAATCATGAACTGAATGATAGAGAACGCCGCGACTGACGATGCTATGTACACTCCTCACGCTCTCCTTAGTGTAAAAAGCATGGACTGAATAACAGAGAGCGCCGCGACTTACGATGCTATGTACACCCCTCACGCTCTCCTTAGTGTAAAAAGCATGAACTGGATAACAGAGAACGAAGCGACTTACGATGTTATGTACACTCCTCACGCTCTCCTTAGTGTAAAAAGCATGAACTGGATAACAGAGAACGCCGCGACTTACGATGCTATGTACACTCCTCACGCTCTCCTTAGTGTAAAAAGCATGAACTGAATGATAGAGAACGCCGCGACATACGACGCTATGTACACACCTCACGCTCTCCTTAGTGTATGAAGCATGAACTGGATAACAGAGAACGCCGCGACTTACGATGCTATGTACACTCCTCACGCTCTCCTTAGTGTAAAAAGCATGAACTGAATGATAGAGAACGCCGCGACTTACGATGCTATGTACACTCCTCACGCTCTCCTTAGTGTAAGAAGCATGAACTGGATAACAGAGAACGCCGCGACTTACGATGCTATGTACACTCCTCACGCTCTCCTTAGTGTAAAAAGCATGAACTGAATGATAGAGAACGCCGCGACTTACGATGCTATGTACACTCCTCACGCTCTCCTTAGTGTAAGAAGCATGAACTGGATAACAGAGAACGCCGCGACTTACGATGCTATGTACACTCCTCACGCTCTCCTTAGTGTAAAAAGCATGAACTGAATGATAGAGAACGCCGCGACTTACGATGCTATGTACACTCCTCACGCTCTCCTTAGTGTAAAAAGCATGAACTGAATGATAGAGAACGCCGCGACTTACGATGCTATGTACACCCCTCACGCTCTCCTTAGTGTAAAAAGCATGAACTGAATGATAGAGAACGCCGCGACTTACGATGTTATGTACACTCCTCACGCTCTCCTCAGTGTAAAAATCATGAACTGAATGATAGAGAGCGCCCCGACTTACGATGTTATGTACACTCCTCACGCTCTCCTTAGTGTAAAAAGCATGAACTGGATAACAGAGAGCGCCCCGACTTACGGTGCTCTGTATACACCTCACGCCACTCCTCAGTGTAAAAATCATGAACTGGATAACAGAGAACGCCGCGACTTACGATGCTATGTACACCCCTCACGCTCTCCTTAGTGTAAAAAGCATGAACTGGAAAACAGAGAACGCCGCGACTTACGGTGCTATGTACACTCCTCACGCTCTCCTTAGTGTAAAAAGCATGAACTGAATGATAGAGAGCGCCCCGACTTACGGTGCTATGTACACTCCTCACGCTCTCCTTAGTGTAAAAAGCATGAACTGGATAACAGAGAACGCCGCGACTTACGATGCTATGTACACCCCTCACGCTCTCCTTAGTGTAAAAAGCATGATCTGGATAACAGAGAACGCCGCGACTTACGATGCTATGTACACCCCTCACGCTCTCCTTAGTGTAAAAAGCATGAACTGGATAACAGAGAACGCCGCGACTTACGATGCTATGTACACTCCTCACGCTCTCCTTAGTGTAAAAAGCATGAACTGAATGATAGAGAGCGCCCCGACTTACGGTGCTATGTATACACCTCACGCCACTCCTCAGTGTAAAACGCATGAACTATATGACAGAGAACGGTGTGACGTATGATGCTATGTACACCCCTCACGCCACTCCTCAGTGTAAAAATCATGAACTGAATGATAGAGAGCGCTCCGACTTACGATGCTATGTACAATCCTCACGCTCTCCTTAGTGTAAAAAGCATGAACTGAATGATAGAGAGCGCCCCGACTTACGATACTATGTACATCGCTCACGCCACTCCTCAGTGTAAAAAGCATGAACTGGATAACAGAGAGCGCCCCGACTGACGATACTATGTACACTCCTCACGCCATTCCTCAGTGTAAAAATCATGAACTGAGTGATAGAGAGCGCCCCGACTTACGATGCTATGTACACTCCTCACGCTCTCCTTAGTGTAAAAAGCATGAACTGAATGATAGAGAGCGCCCCGACTTACGATGTTATGTACACCCCTCACACCACTCCGCATTTAAAAGCATGAACTGGATGACCGAGAACGCCGCGACTTAAGATGCTATGTACACCCCTCACGCCCCTCCTCAATGTAAAAGCATGAACTGGATGACCAAGAACGCCGCGACTTACAATGCTATGTACACCCCTCACGCCACTCATTGTAAAAAGCATGAACAGGATAACAGAGAACGCCCCGACTTACGATGCTATGTACACTCCTCACGCTCTCCTTAGTGTAAAAAGCATGAACTGAATGATAGAGAGCGCCCCGACTTACGATGTTATGTACAACCCTCACGCCATTCCTCAGTGTAAAAGCATGAACTGGATAACCGAGAACGCCCTGACTTACGATGCTATGTACACCCCTCACGCCACTCCTCAGGGTAAAAAGCATGAACTGAATGATAGAGAACTCCCCGACTTACGATACTATGTACACCCCTCACGCCACTCCTCAGTGCGAAAAGCATGAAAAGAATGATATAGAGCGCCCCGACTTACGATACTATGTACACCCCTCACGCCACTCCTCAGTGTGAAAAGCATGAAAATAATGATAGGGAGCGCCCCGACTTACGATACTATGCACACCCCTCACGCCACTCCTCAGTGTAAAAAGCATGAACTGAATGATAGAGAGCGCCCCGACTTACGATACTATGTACACCCCTCACGCCACTCCTCAGTGTGAAAAGCATGAACTGAATGAAAGAGAGCGCCCCGACTTACGATACTATGTACACCCCTCACGCCACTCCTCAGTGTAAAAAGCATGAACTGAATGATAGAGAGCGCCCCGACTTACGATGTTATGTACAACCCTCACGCCACTCCTCAGTGTAAAAGCATGAACTGAATGATAGAGAGCGCCCCGACTTACGATGTTATGTACAACCCTCACGCCACACCTCAGTGTAAAAAGCATGAACTGAATGATAGAGAGCGCCCCGACTTACGATGTTATGTACAACCCTCACGCCACTCCTCAGTGTAAGAATCATGAACTGAATGATAGAGAGCGCCCCGACTTACGATGTTATGTACAACCCTCACGCCACTCCTCAGTGTAAAAAGCATGAACTGAATGATAGAGAGCGCCCCGACTTACGATGTTATGTGCACCCCTCACGCCACTCCTCAGTGTAAAAAGCATGAACTGAACGATAGGGAGCGCCCCGACTTACGATACTATTTACACCCCTCACGCCACTCCTCAGTGTAAAAAGCATGAACTGAATGATAGAGAGCGCCCCGACTTACGATACTATGTACACCCCTCACGCCACTCCTCAGTGTAAAAATCATGAACTGAATGATAGAGAGCTCCCCGACTTACGATACTATTTACACTCCTCACGCCACTCCTCAGTGGAAAAATCATGAACTGAGTGATAGAGAGCGCCCCGACTTACGATGCTATGTACACTCCTCACGCTCTCCTTAGTGTAAAAAGCATGAACTGAATGATAGAGAGCGCCCCGACTTACGATGTTATGTACACCCCTCACGCCCCTCCTCAATGTAAAAGCATGAACTGGATGACCAAGAACGCCGCGACTTACAATGCTATGTACACACCTCACGCCACTCATTGTAAAAAGCATGAACTGGATAACAAAGAACGCCGCGACTTACGATGCTATGTACACCCCTCACGCCACTCATTGTAAAAAGCATGAACTGGGTGACAGAGGACGCTCCGACTTACGATGCTATGTACACCACTCACGCCACTCATCACTGTAAAAAGCATGAACTGGATAACAGAGAACGCCGCGACTTACGATACTATGTACACCCCTCACGCCACTCCTCAGTGTAAAAAGCATGAACTGGATAACAGAGAACGCCGCGTCTTACGGTGCTATGTACACCCCTCACGCCACTCCTCAGTGTAAAAAGCATGAACTGAATGATAGAGAGCGCCCCGACTTACGATGTTATGTACACCCCTCACACCACTCCTCATTGTAAAAGCATGAACTGGATGACCGAGAACGCCGCGACTTACGATGCTATGTACACCCCTCACGCCCCTCCTCAATGTAAAAGCATGAACTGGATGACCGAGAACGCCGCGACTTACAATACTATGTACAACCCTCACGCCACTCCTCAGTGTGAAAAGCATGAACTGAATAACAAAGAACGCCGCGACTTACGATGCTATGTACACCCCTCACGCCACTCATTGTAAAAAGCATGAACTGGATAACAGAGAACGTCCCGACTTACGATGCTATGTACACCCCTCACGCCACTCATTGTAAAAAGCATGAACTGGATGACCGAGAACGCCGCGACTTACGATGCTATGTACACCCCTCACGCTCTCCTTAGTGTAAAAAGCATGAACTGGATAACAGAGAACGCCGCGACTTACAATGCTATGTACACTCCTCACGCTCTCCTTAGTGTAAAAAGCATTAACAGAATGATAGAGATCGCCGCGACTTACGATGCTATGTACACCCCTCACGCTCTCCTTAGTGTAAAAAGCATGAACTGGATAACAAAGAACGCCGCGACTTACGATGCTATGTACACCCCTCACGCCACTCATTGTAAAAAGCATGAACTGGATAACAGAGAACGCCCCGACTTACGATGCTATGTACACCCCTCACGCTCTCCTTAGTGTAAAAAGCATGAACTGGATAACAAAGAACGCCGCGACTTACGATGCTATGTACACCCCTCACACCACTCATTGTAAAAAGCATGAACTGGATAACAGAGAACGCCGCGACTTACGGTGCTATGTACATCCCTCACGCTCTCCTTAGTGTAAAAAGCATGAACTGAATAACAGAGAACGCCGCGACTTACAATGCTATGTACACTCCTCAAGCTCTCCTTAGTGTAAAAAGCATGAACTGAATGATAGAGATCGCCGCGACTTACGATGCTATGTACACCCCTCACGCCACTCCTTAGTGTAAAAAGCATGAACTGGATAACAAAGAACGCCGCGACTTACGATGCTATGTACACCCCTCACGCCACTCATTGTAAAAAGCATGAACTGGATAACAGAGAACGCCGCGACTTACGGTGCTATGTACATCCCTCACGCTCTCCTTAGTGTAAAAAGCATGAACTGAATAACAGAGAACGCCGCGACTTACGATGCTATGTACACTCCTCACGCTCTCCTTAGTGTAAAAAGCATGAACTGAATGATAGAGAGCGCCCCGACTTACGGTGCTATGTACACGCCTCACGCCACTCCTCAGTGTAAAAAGCATGAACTGAATGATAGAGAGCGCCCCGACTTACGATGCTATGTACACCCCTCACGCCACTCATTGTAAAAAGCATGAACTGGATGACCGAGAACGCCGCGACTTACGATGCTATGTACACCCCTCACGCTCTCCTTAGTGTAAAAAGCATGAACTGGATAACAGAGAACGCCGCGACTTACAATGCTATGTACACTCCTCACGCTCTCCTTAGTGTAAAAAGCATGAACTGAATGATAGAGATCGCCGCGACTTACGATGCTATGTACACCCCTCACGCCACTCCTTAGTGTAAAAAGCATGAACTGGATAACAAAGAACGCCGCGACATACGATGCTATGTACACCCCTCACGCCACTCATTGTAAAAAGCATGAACTGGATAACAGAGAACGCCCCGACTTACGATGCTATGTACACCCCTCACGCTCTCCTTAGTGTAAAAAGCATGAACTGGATAACAAAGAACGCCGCGACTTACGATGCTATGTACACCCCTCACACCACTCATTGTAAAAAGCATGAACTGGATAACCGAGAATGCCCCGACTTACGATGCTATGTACAATCCTCACGCTCTCCTTAGTGTAAAAAGCATGAACTGAATAACAGAGAGCGCCGCGACTTACGATGCTATGTACACCCCTCACGCCACTCCTCAGTGTGAAAGCATGAACTGGATAACCGAGAACGCCGCGACTTAAGATGCTATGTACACCCCTCCTCAATGTAAAAGCATGAACTGGATGACCAAGAACGCCGCGACTTACAATGCTATGTACACCCCTCACGCCACTCATTGTAAAAAGCATGAACAGGATAACAGAGAACGCCCCGACTTACGATGCTATGTACACTCCTCACGCTCTCCTTAGTGTAAAAAGCATGAACTGAATGATAGAGAGCGCCCCGACTTACGATGTTATGTACACCCCTCACGCCACTCCTCAGTGTAAAAAGCATGAACTGAATGATAGAGAGCGCCCCGACTTACGATGTTATGTACAACCCTCACGCCAATCCTCAGTGTAAAAGCATGAACTGCATAACCGAGAACGCCCTGACTTACGATGCTATGTACACCCCTCACGCCACTCCTCAGTGTAAAAAGCATGAACTGAATGATAGAGAACTCCCCGACTTACGATACTATGTACACCCCTCACGCCACTCCTCAGTGTGAAAAGCATGAAAAGAATGATATAGAGCGCCCCGACTTACGATACTATGTACACCCCTCACGCCACTCCTCAGTGTGAAAAGCATGAAAATAATGATAGGGAGCGCCCCGACTTACGATACTATGTACACCCCTCACGCCACTCCTCAGTGTAAAAAGCATGAACTGAATGATAGAGAGCGCCCCGACTTACGATACTATGTACACCCCTCACGCCACTCCTCAGTGTGAAAAGCATGAACTGAATGATAGAGAGCGCCCCGACTTACGATACTATGTACACCCCTCACGCCACTCCTCAGTGTAAAAAGCATGAACTGAATGATAGAGAGCGCCCCGACTTACGATGTTATGTACAACCCTCACGCCACTCCTCAGTGTAAAAATCATGAACTGAATGATAGAGAGCGCCCCGACTTACGATACTATGTACACCCCTCACGCCACTCCTCAGTGTAAAAAGCATGAACTGAATGATAGAGAGCGCCCCGACTTACGATGTTATGTACAACCCTCACGCCACTCCTCAGTGTAAAAGCATGAACTGGATAACAGAGAACGCCCCGACTTACGATGCTATGTACACCCCTCACGCCACTCCTCAGTGTAAAAAGCATGAACTGAATGATAGAGAGCGCCCCGACTTACGATGTTATGTACACACCTCACGCCACTCCTCAGTGTAAAAAGCATGAACTGAATGATAGAGAGCGCCCCGACTTACGATGTTATGTACACCCCTCACGCCACTCCTCAGTGTAAAAAGCATGAACTGAATGATAGAGAGCGCCCCGACTTACGATGTTATGTACAACCCTCACGCCACTCCTCAGTGTAAAAAGCATGAACTGAATGATAGAGAGCGCCCCGACTTACGATGTTATGTACAACCCTCACGCCACTCCTCAGTGTAAAAAGCATGAACTGAATGATAGAGAGCGCCCCGACTTACGATGTTATGTACACCCCTCACGCCACTCCTCAGTGTAAAAAGCATGAACTCAATGATAGAGAGCGCCCCGACTTACGATGTTATGTACAACCCTCACGCCACTCCTCAGTGTAAAAAGCATGAACTGAATGATAGAGAGCGCCCCGACTTACGATGTTATGTACACCCCTCACGCCACTCCTCAGTGTAAAAAGCATGAACTGAATGATAGAGAGCGCCCCGACTTACGATGTTATGTACACCCCTCACGCCACTCCTCAGTGTAAAAAGCATGAACTGAATGATAGAGAGCGCCCCGACTTACGATGTTATGTACACCCCTCACGCCACTCCTCAGTGTAAAAAGCATGAACTGAATGATAGAGAGCGCCCCGACTTACGATGTTATGTACACCCCTCACGCCACTCCTCAGTGTAAAAAGCATGAACTGAATGATAGAGAGCGCCCCGACTTACGATGTTATGTACAACCCTCACGCCACTCCTCAGTGTAAAAGCATGAACTGGATAACCGAGAACGCCCTGACTTACGATGCTATGTACACCCCTCACGCCACTCCTCAGTGTAAAAAGCTTGAACTGAATGATAGAGAACTCCCCGACTTACGATACTATGTACACCCCTCACGCCACTCCTCAGTGTGAAAAGCATGAAAAGAATGATATAGAGCGCCCCGACTTACGATACTATGTACACCCCTCACGCCACTCCTCAGTGTGAAAAGCATGAAAATAATGATAGGGAGCGCCCCGACTTACGATACTATGTACACCCCTCACGCCACTCCTCAGTGTAAAAAGCATGAACTGAATGATAGAGAGCACCCCGAATTACGATACTATGTACACCCCTCACGCCACTCCTCAGTGTGAAAAGCATGAACTGAATGATAGAGAGCGCCCAGACTTACGATACTATGTACACCCCTCACGCCACTCCTCAGTGTAAAAAGCATGAACTGAATGATAGAGAGCGCCCCGACTTACGATGTTATGTACACCCCTCACGCCACTCCTCAGTGTAAAAAGCATGAACTGGATAACCGAGAACGCCCTGACTTACGATGCTATGTACACCCCTCACGCCACTCCTCAGTGTGAAAAGCATGAACTGAATGATAGAGAGCGCCCCGACTTACGATGTTATGTACAACCCTCACGCCACTCCTCAGTGTAAAAGCATGAACTGGATAACCGAGAACGCCCTGACTTACGATGCTATGTACACCCCTCACGCCACTCCTCAGTGTGAAAAGCATGAACTGAATGATAGAGAGCGCCCCGACTTACGATGTTATGTACAACCCTCACGCCACTCCTCAGTGTAAAAGCATGAACTGAATGATAGAGAGCGCCCCGACTTACGATGTTATGTACAACCCTCACGCCACTCCTCAGTGTAAAAAGCATGAACTGAATGATAGAGAGCGCCCCGACTTACGATGTTATGTACAACCCTCACGCCACTCCTCAGTGTAAAAATCATGAACTGAATGATAGAGAGCGCCCCGACTTACGATGTTATGTACAACCCTCACGCCACTCCTCAGTGTAAAAGCATGAACTGAATGATAGAGAGCGCCCCGACTTACGATGTTATGTACAACCCTCACGCCACTCCTCAGTGTAAAAGCATGAACTGAATGATAGAGAGCGCCCCGACTTACGATGTTATGTACAACCCTCACGACACTCCTCAGTGTAAAAAGCATGAACTGATTGATAGAGGGCGCCCCGACTTACGATGTTATGTACAACCCTCACGCCACTCCTCAGTGTAAAAATCATGAACTGAATGATAGAGAGTGCCCCGACTTACGATGTTATGTGCACCCCTCACGCCCCTCCTCAGTGTAAAAAGCATGAACTGAATGATAGAGAGCGCCCCGACTTACGATGTTATGTACAACCCTCACGCCACTCCTCAGTGTAAAAATCATGAACTGAATGATAGAGAGCGCCCCGACTTACGATGTTATGTACAACCCTCACGCCACTCCTCATTGTAAAAAGCATGAACTGAATGATAGAGAGCGCCCCGACTTACGATGTTATGTACAACCCTCACGCCACTCCTCAGTGTAAAAATCATGAACTGAATGATAGAGAGCGCCCCGACTTACGATACTATGTACACCCCTCACGCCACTCCTCAGTGTAAAAAGCATGAACTGAATGATAGAGAGCGCCCCGACTTACGATACTATGTACACCCCTCACGCCACTCCTCAGTGTAAAAAGCATGAACTGAATGATAGAGAGCGCCCCGACTTACGATGTTATGTACAACCCTCACGCCACTCCTCAGTGTAAAAATCATGAACTGAATGATAGAGAGCGCCCCGACTTACGATACTATGTACACCCCTCACGCCACTCCTCAGTGTAAAAAGCATGAACTGAATGATAGAGAGCGCCCCGACTTACGATGTTATGTACAACCCTCACGCCACTCCTCAGTGTAAAAGCATGAACTGGATAACAGAGAACGCCCCGACTTACGATGCTATGTACACCCCTCACGCCACTCCTCAGTGTAAAAAGCATGAACTGAATGATAGAGAGCGCCCCGACTTACGATGTTATGTACACACCTCACGCCACTCCTCAGTGTAAAAAGCATGAACTGAATGATAGAGAGCGCCCCGACTTACGATGTTATGTACACCCCTCACGCCACTCCTCAGTGTAAAAAGCATGAACTGAATGATAGAGAGCGCCCCGACTTACGATGTTATGTACAACCCTCACGCCACTCCTCAGTGTAAAAAGCATGAACTGAATGATAGAGAGCGCCCCGACTTACGATGTTATGTACACCCCTCACGCCACTCCTCAGTGTAAAAAGCATGAACTGAATGATAGAGAGCGCCCCGACTTACGATGTTATGTACACCCCTCACGCCACTCCTCAGTGTAAAAAGCATGAACTGAATGATAGAGAGCGCCCCGACTTACGATGTTATGTACAACCCTCACGCCACTCCTCAGTGTAAAAAGCATGAACTGAATGATAGAGAGCGCCCCGACTTACGATGTTATGTACAACCCTCACGCCACTCCTCTGTGTAAAAGCATGAACTGGATAACCGAGAATGCCCCGACTTACGATACTATGTACACCCCTCACGCCACTCCTCAGTGTAAAATCATGAACTGAATGATAGAGAGCGCCCCGACTTACGATACTATGTACACCCCTCACGCCACTCCTCAGTGTAAAAATCATGAACTGAATGATAGAGAGCGCCCCGACTTACGATGTTATGTACAACCCTCACGCCACTCCTCAGTGTAAAAGCATGAACTGGATAACAGAGAACGCCGCGACTTACGATGCTATGTACACCCCTCACGCTCTCCTTAGTGTAAGAAGCATGAACTGAATGATAGAGAGCGCCCCGACTTACGATACTCTGTACACCCCTCACGCCACTCCTCAGTGTAAAAAGCATGAACTGAATGATAGAGAGCGCCCCGACTTACGATGTTATGTGCACCCCTCACGCCACTCCTCAGTGTAAAAAGCATGAACTGAACGATAGGGAGCGCCCCGACTTACGATGTTATGTACAACCCTCACGCCACTCCTCAGTGTAAAAATCATGGACTGAATGATAGAGAGCGCCCCGACTTACGATGTTATGTACAACCCTCACGCCACTCCTCAGTGTAAAAGCATGAACTGGATAACCGAGAATGCCCCGAATTACGATGCTATGTACACCCCACACGCCACTCCTCAGTGTAAAAAGCATGAACTGAATGATAGAGAGCGCCCCGACTTACGATACTATGTACACCCCTCACGCCACTCCTCAGTGTAAAAATCATGAACTGAATGATAGAGAGCGCCCCGACTTACGATGTTATGTACACCCCTCACGCCACTCCTCAGTGTAAAAAGCATGAACTGAACGATAGGGAGCGCCCCGACTTACGATGTTATGTACAACCCTCACGCCACTCCTCAGTGTAAAAATCATGAACTGAATGATAGAGAGCGCCCCGACTTACGATGTTATGTACAACCCTCACGCCACTCCTCAGTGTAAAAGCATGAACTGGATAACCGAGAACGCCCTGACTTACGATGCTATGTACACCCTTCACGCCACTCCTCAGTGTAAAAAGCATGAACTGAATGATAGAGAACTCCCCGACTTACGATACTATGTACACCCCTCACGCCACTCCTCAGTGTGAAAAGCATGAAAAGAATGATATAGAGCGCCCCGACTTACGATACTATGTACACCCCTCACGCCACTCCTCAGTGTGAAAAGCATGAAAATAATGATAGGGAGCGCCCCGACTTACGATACTATGTACACCCCTCACGCCACTCCTCAGTGTAAAAAGCATGAACTGAATGATAGAGAGCGCCCCGACTTACGATACTATGTACACCCCTCACGCCACTCCTCAGTGTGAAAAGCATGAACTGAATGATAGAGAGCGCCCCGACTTACGATACTATGTACACCCCTCACGCCACTCCTCAGTGTAAAAAGCATGAACTGAATGATAGAGAGCGCCCCGACTTACGATGTTATGTGCACCCCTCACGCCACTCCTCAGTGTAAAAAGCATGAACTGAATGATAGAGAGCGCCCCGACTTACGATGTTATGTGCACCCCTCACGCCACTCCTTAGTGTAAAAGCATGAACTGAATGATAGAGAGCGCCCCGACTTACGATGTTATGTACAACCCTCACGCCACTCCTCAGTGTAAAAAGCATGAACTGAATGATAGAGAGCGCCCCGACTTACGATGTTATGTACAACCCTCACGCCACTCCTCAGTGTAAAACATGAACTGGATAACCGAGAACGCCCTGACTTACGATGCTATGTACACCCCACACGCCACTCCTCAGTGTAAAAAGCATGAACTGAATGATAGAGAGCGCCCCGACTTACGATACTATGTACACCCCTCACGCCACTCCTCAGTGTAAAAGCATGAACTGGATAACCGAGAACGCCGCGACTTACGATGCTATGTATACACCTCACGCCACTCCTCAGTGTAAAAAGCATGAACTGAATGATAGAGAGCGCCCCGACTTACGATGTTATGTACACCCCTCACGCCACTCCTCAGTGTAAAAAGCATGAACTGAATGATAGAGAGCGCCCCGACTTACGATGTTATGTACAACCCTCATGCCACTCCTCAGTGTAAAAAGCATGAACTGAATGATAGAGAGCGCCCCGACTTACGATGTTATGTACAACCCTCACGCCACTCCTCAGTGTAAAAAGCATGAACTGAATGATAGAGAGCGCCCCGACTTACGATGTTATGTACACCCCTCACGCCACTCCTCAGTGTAAAAAGCATGAACTCAATGATAGAGAGCGCCCCGACTTACGATGTTATGTACAACCCTCACGCCACTCCTCAGTGTAAAAAGCATGAACTGAATGATAGAGAGCGCCCCGACTTACGATGTTATGTACACCCCTCACGCCACTCCTCAGTGTAAAAAGCATGAACTGAATGATAGAGAGCGCCCCGACTTACGATGTTATGTACACCCCTCACGCCACTCCTCAGTGTAAAAAGCATGAACTGAATGATAGAGAGCGCCCCGACTTACGATGTTATGTACACCCCTCACGCCACTCCTCAGTGTAAAAAGCATGAACTGAATGATAGAGAGCGCCCCGACTTACGATGTTATGTACACCCCTCACGCCACTCCTCAGTGTAAAAAGCATGAACTGAATGATAGAGAGCGCCCCGACTTACGATGTTATGTACAACCCTCACGCCACTCCTCAGTGTAAAACATGAACTGGATAACCGAGAACGCCCTGACTTACGATGCTATGTACACCCCTCACGCCACTCCTCAGTGTAAAAAGCATGAACTGAATGATAGAGAACTCCCCGACTTACGATACTATGTACACCCCTCACGCCACTTCTCAGTGTGAAAAGCATGAAAAGAATGATATAGAGCGCCCCGACTTACGATACTATGTACACCCCTCACGCCACTCCTCAGTGTGAAAAGCATGAAAATAATGATAGGGAGCGCCCCGACTTACGATACTATGTACACCCCTCACGCCACTCCTCGGTGTAAAAAGCATGAACTGAATGATAGAGAGCGCCCCGACTTACGATACTATGTACACCCCTCACGCCACTCCTCAGTGTGAAAAGCATGAACTGAATGATAGAGAGCGCCCCGACTTACGATACTATGTACACCCCTCACGCCACTCCTCAGTGTAAGAAGCATGAACTGAATGATAGGGAGCGCCCCGACTTACGATGTTATGTACACCCCTCACGCCACTCCTCAGTGTAAAAAGCATGAACTGGATAACCGAGAACGCCCTGACTTACGATGCTATGTACACCCCTCACGCCACTCCTCAGTGTGAAAAGCATGAAATGAATGATAGAGAGCGCCCCGACTTACGATGTTATGTACAACACTCACGCCACTCCTCAGTGTAAAAGCATGAACTGGATAACCGAGAACGCCCTAACTTACGATGCTATGTACACCCCTCACGCCACTCCTCAGTGTGAAAAGCATGAATTGAATGATAGAGAGCGCCCCGACTTACGATGTTATGTACAACCCTCACGCCACTCCTCAGTGTGAAAAGCATGAACTGAATGATAGAGAGCGCCCCGACTTACGATGTTATGTACAACCCTCACGCCACTCCTCAGTGTAAAAGCATGAACTGAATGATAGAGAGCGCCCCGACTTACGATGTTATGTACAACCCTCACGCCACTCAGTGTAAAAAGCATGAACTGATTGATAGAGAGCGCCCCGACTTACGATGTTATGTACAACCCTCACGCCACTCCTCAGTGTAAAAATCATGAACTGAATGATAGAGAGCGCCCCGACTTACGATGTTATGTGCACCCCTCACGCCCCTCCTCAGTGTAAAAAGCATGAACTGAATGATAGAGAGCGCCCCGACTTACGATGTTATGTACAACCCTCACGCCACTCCTCAGTGTAAAAATCATGAACTGAATGATAGAGAGCGCCCCGAATTACGATGTTATGTACAACCCTCACGCCACTCCTCAGTGTAAAAAGCATGAACTGAATGATAGAGAGCGCCCCGACTTACGATGTTATGTACAACCCTCACGCCACTCCTCAGTGTAAAAATCATGAACTGAATGATAGAGAGCGCCCCGACTTACGATACTATGTACACCCTTCACGCCACTCCTCAGTGTAAAAAGCATGAACTGAATGATAGAGAGCGCCCCGACTTACGATACTATGTACACCCCTCACGCCACTCCTCAGTGTAAAAAGCATGAACTGAATGATAGAGAGCGCCCCGACTTACGATGTTATGTACAACCCTCACGCCACTCCTCAGTGTAAAAATCATGAACTGAATGATAGAGAGCGCCCCGACTTACGATACTATGTACACCCCTCACGCCACTCCTCAGTGTAAAAAGCATGAACTGAATGATAGAGAGCGCCCCGACTTACGATGTTATGTACAACCCTCACGCCACTCCTCAGTGTAAAAGCATGAACTGGATAACAGAGAACGCCCCGACTTACGATGCTATGTACACCCCTCACGCCACTCCTCAGTGTAAAAAGCATGAACTGAATGATAGAGAGCGCCCCGATTTACGATGTTATGTACACACCTCACGCCACTCCTCAGTGTAAAAAGCATGAACTGAATGATAGAGAGCGCCCCGACTTACGATGTTATGTACACCCCTCACGCCACTCCTCAGTGTAAAAAGCATGAACAGAATGATAAAGAGCGCCCCGACTTACGATGTTATGTACAACCCTCACGCCACTCCTCAGTGTAAAAAGCATGAACTGAATGATAGAGAGCGCCCCGACTTACGATGTTATGTACAACCCTCACGCCACTCCTCAGTGTAAAAAGCATGAACTGAATGTTAGAGAGCGCCCCGACTTACGATGTTATGTACACCCCTCACGCCACTCCTCAGTGTAAAAAGCATGAACTGAATGATAGAGAGCGTCCCGACTTACGATGTTATGTACAACCCTCACGCCACTCCTCAGTGTAAAAAGCATGAACTGAATGATAGAGAGCGCCCCGACATACGATGTTATGTACAACACTCACGCCACTCCTCTGTGTAAAAGCATGAACTGGATAACCGAGAATGCCCCGACTTACGATACTATGTACACCCCTCACGCCACTCCTCAGTGTAAAAATCATGAACTGAATGATAGAGAGCGCCCCGACTTACGATACTATGTACACCCCTCACGCCACTCCTCAGTGTAAAAAGCATGAACTGGATAACAGAGAACGCCGCGACTTACGATGCTATGTACACCCCTCACGCTCTCCTTAGTGTAAGAAGCATGAACTGAATGATAGAGAGCGCCCCGACTTACGATACTCTGTACACCCCTCACGCCACTCCTCAGTGTAAAAAGCATGAACTGAATGATAGAGAGCGCCCCGACTTACGATGTTATGTGCACCCCTCACGCCACTCCTCAATGTAAAAAGCATGAACTGAACGATAGGGAGCGCCCCGACTTACGATGTTATGTACAACCCTCACGCCACTCCTCAGTGTAAAAGCATGAACTGGATAACAGAGAACGCCGCGACTTACGATGCTATGTACACCTCTCACGCTCTCCTTAGAGTAAGAAGCATGAACTGAATGATAGAGAGCGCCCCGACTTACGATGTTATGTGCACCCCTCACGCCACTCCTCAGTGTAAAAAGCATGAACTGAACGATAGGGAGCGCCCCGACTTACGATGTTATGTACAACCCTCACGCCACTCCTCAGTGTAAAAATCATGAACTGAATGATAGAGAGCGCCCCGACTTACGATGTTATGTACAACCCTCACGCCACTCCTCAGTGTAAAAATCATGAACTGAATGATAGAGAGCGCCCCGACTTACGATGTTATGTACAACCCTCACGCCACTCCTCAGTGTAAAGGCATGAACTGGATAACCGAGAATGCCCCGACTTACGATGCTATGTACACCCCACACGCCACTCCTCAGTGTAAAAAGCATGAACTGAATGATAGAGAGCGCCCCGACTTACGATACTATGTACACCCCTCACGCCACTCCTCAGTGTAAAAATCATGAACTGAATGATAGAGAGCGCCCCGACTTACGATGTTATGTACACCCCTCACGCCACTCCTCAGTGTAAAAAGCATGAACTGAATGATAGAGAGCGCCCCGACTTACGATGTTATGTACACTCCTCACGCTCTCCTTAGTGTAAAAAGCATGAACTGGATAACAGAGAGCGCCCCGACTTACGATGTTATGTACACTCCTCACGCTCTCCTCAGTGTAAAAATCATGAACTGAATGATAGAGAGCGCCCCGACTTACGATGTTATGTACACTCCTCACGCTCTCCTTAGTGTAAAAAGCAAGAACTGGATAACAGAGAGCGCCCCTACTTACGGTGCTCTGTATACACCTCACGCCACTCCTCAGTGTAAAAATCATGAACTGGATAACAGAGAACGCCGCAACTTACGATGCTATGTACACCCCTCACGCTCTCCTTAGTGTAAAAAGCATGAACTGGATAACAGAGAACGCCGCGACTTACGATACTATGTACATCCCTCACGCCACTCCTCAGTGTAAAAATCATGAACTGAATGATAGAGAGCGCCCCGACTTACGATGTTATGTACACTCCTCACGCTCTCCTTAGTGTAAAAAGCATGAACTGGATAACAGAGAGCGCCCCGACTTACGGTGCTATGTATACACCTCACGCCACTCCTCAGTGTAAAAAGCATGAACTGGATAACAGAGAACGCCGCGACTTACGATGCTATGTACACCCCTCACGCTCTCCTCAGTGTAAAAAGCATGAACTGGATAACAGAGAACGCCGCGACTTACGATGCTATGTACACTCCTCACGCTCTCCTTAGTGTAAAAAGCATGAACTGGATAACAGAGAACGCCGCGACTTACGATACTATGTACACCCCTCACGCTCTCCTTAGTGTAAAATGCATGAACTGGATAACAGGGAACGCCACGACTTACGATGCTATGTACACCCCTCACGCTCTCCTCAATGTAAAGAGAATGAACTGGATAACAGAGAACGCCCCGACTTACGATGCTATGTACACCCCTCACGCACTCCTCAGTGTAAAAAGCATGAACTGGATAACAGAGAACGCCGCGACTTACGATGCTATGTACACTCCTCACGCTCTCCTTAGTGTAAAAAGCATGAACTGAATGATAGAGAGCGCCCCGACTTACGGTGCTATGTACACTCCTCACGCTCTCCTTAGTGTAAAAAGCATGAACTGAATAACAGAGAGCGCCCCGACTTACGGTGCTATGTACACCCCTCACGCTCTCCTCAATGTAAAGAGAATGAACTGGATAACAGAGAACGCCCCGACTTACGATGTTATGTGCACCCCTCACGCCACTCCTCAGTGTAAAAAGCATGAACTGAATGATAGAGAGCGCCCCGACTTACGATGTTATGTGCACCCCTCACGCCACTCCTCAGTGTAAAAGCATGAACTGAATGATAGAGAGCGCCCCGACTTACGATGTTATGTACACCCCTCACGCCACTCCTCAGTGTAAAAGCATGAACTGAATGATAGAGAGCGCCCCGACTTACGATGTTATGTACAACCCTCACGCCACTCCTCAGTGTAAAAGCATGAACTGGATAACCGAGAACGCCGCGACTTACGATGCTATGTATACACCTCACGCCACTCCTCAGTGTAAAAAGCATGAACTGAATGATAGAGAGCGCCCCGACTTACGATGTTATGTACACCCCTCACGCCACTCCTCAGTGTAAAAAGCATGAACTGAATGATAGAGAGCGCCCCGACTTACGATGTTATGTACAACCCTCACGCCACTCCTCAGTGTAAAAAGCATGAACTGAATGATAGAGAGCGCCCCGACTTACGATGTTATGTACAACCCTCACGCCACTCCTCAGTGTAAAAAGCATGAACTGAATGATAGAGAGCGCCCCGACTTACGATGTTATGTACACCCCTCACGCCACTCCTCAGTGTAAAAAGCATGAACTCAATGATAGAGAGCGCCCCGACTTACGATGTTATGTACAACCCTCACGCCACTCCTCAGAGTAAAAAGCATGAACTGAATGATAGAGAGCGCCCCGACTTACGATGTTATGTACACCCCTCACGCCACTCCTCAGTGTAAAAAGCATGAACTGAATGATAGAGAGCGCCCCGACTTACGATGTTATGTACACCCCTCACGCCACTCCTCAGTGTAAAAAGCATGAACTGAATGATAGAGAGCGCCCCGACTTACGATGTTATGTACACCCCTCACGCCAGTCCTCAGTGTAAAAAGCATGAACTGAATGATAGAGAGCGCCCCGACTTACGATGTTATGTACACCCCTCACGCCACTCCTCAGTGTAAAAAGCATGAACTGAATGATAGAGAGCGCCCCGACTTACGATGTTATGTACAACCCTCACGCCACTCCTCAGTGTAAAAGCATGAACTGAATGATAGAGAGCGCCCCGACTTACGATGTTATGTACAACCCTCACGCCACTCCTCAGTGTAAAAAGCATGAACTGATTGATAGAGAGCGCCCCGACTTACGATGTTATGTACAACCCTCACGCCACTCCTCAGTGTAAAAATCATGAACTGAATGATAGAGAGCGCCCCGACTTACGATGTTATGTGCACCCCTCACGCCCCTCCTCAGTGTAAAAAGCATGAACTGAATGATAGAGAGCGCCCCGACTTACGATGTTATGTACAACCCTCACGCCACTCCTCAGTGTAAAAATCATGAACTGAATGATAGAGAGCGCCCCGACTTACGATGTTATGTACAACCCTCACGCCACTCCTCAGTGTAAAAAGCATGAACTGAATGATAGAGAGCGCCCCGACTTACGATGTTATGTACAACCCTCACGCCACTCCTCAGTGTAAAAATCATGAACTGAATGATAGAGAGCGCCCCGACTTACGATGTTATGTACAACCCTCACGCCACTCCTCAGTGTAAAAAGCATGAACTGAATGATAGAGAGCGCCCCGACTTACGATGTTATGTACAACCCTCACGCCACTCCTCAGTGTAAAAATCATGAACTGAATGATAGAGAGCGCCCTGACTTACGATACTATGTACACCCCTCACGCCACTCCTCAGTGAAAAAAGCATGAACTGAATGATAGAGAGCGCCCCGACTTACGATACTATGTACACCCCTCACGCCACTCCTCAGTGTAAAAAGCATGAACTGAATGATAGAGAGCGCCCCGACTTACGATGTAATGTACAACCCTCACGCCACTCCTCAGTGTAAAAGCATGAACTGGATAACAGAGAACGCCCCGACTTACGATGCTATGTACACCCCTCACGCCACTCCTCAGTGTAAAAAGCATGAACTGAATGATAGAGAGCGCCACGACTTACGATGTTATGTACACACCTCACGCCACTCCTCAGTGTAAAAAGCATGAACTGAATGATAGAGAGCGCCCCGACTTACGATGTTATGTACACCCCTCACGCCACTCCTCAGTGTAAAAAGCATGAACTGAATGATAGAGAGCGCCCCGACTTACGATGTTATGTACAACCCTCACGCCACTCCTCAGTGTAAAAGCATGAACTGGATAACAGAGAACGCCCCGACTTACGATGCTATGTACACCCCTCACGCCACTCCTCAGTGTAAAAAGCATGAACTGAATGATAGAGAGCGCCCCGATTTACGATGTTATGTACACACCTCACGCCACTCCTCAGTGTAAAAAGCATGAACTGAATGATAGAGAGCGCCCCGACTTACGATGTTATGTACACCCCTCACGCCACTCCTCAGTGTAAAAAGCATGAACAGAATGATAGAGAGCGCCCCGACTTACGATGTTATGTACAACCCTCACGCCACTCCTCAGTGTAAAAAGCATGAACTGAATGATAGAGAGCGCCCCGACTTACGATGTTATGTACAACCCTCACGCCACTCCTCAGTGTAAAAAGCATGAACTGAATGTTAGAGAGCGCCCCGACTTACGATGTTATGTACACCCCTCACGCCACTCCTCAGTGTAAAAAGCATGAACTGAATGATAGAGAGCGTCCCGACTTACGATGTTATGTACAACCCTCACGCCACTCCTCAGTGTAAAAAGCATGAACTGAATGATAGAGAGCGCCCCGACATACGATGTTATGTACAACCCTCACGCCACTCCTCTGTGTAAAAGCATGAACTGGATAACCGAGAATGCCCCGACTTACGATACTATGTACACCCCTCACGCCACTCCTCAGTGTAAAAATCATGAACTGAATGATAGAGAGCGCCCCGACTTACGATACTATGTACACCCCTCACGCCACTCCTCAGTGTAAAAAGCATGAACTGGATAACAGAGAACGCCGCGACTTACGATGCTATGTACACCCCTCACGCTCTCCTTAGTGTAAGAAGCATGAACTGAATGATAGAGAGCGCCCCGACTTACGATACTCTGTACACCCCTCACGCCACTCCTCAGTGTAAAAAGCATGAACTGAATGATAGAGAGCGCCCCGACTTACGATGTTATGTGCACCCCTCACGCCACTCCTCAGTGTAAAAAGCATGAACTGAACGATAGGGAGCGCCCCGACTTACGATGTTATGTACAACCCTCACGCCACTCCTCAGTGTAAAAGCATGAACTGGATAACAGAGAACGCCGCGACTTACGATGCTATGTACACCCCTCACGCTCTCCTTAGAGTAAGAAGCATGAACTGAATGATAGAGAGCGCCCCGACTTACGATACTCTGTACACCCCTCACGCCACTCCTCAGTGTAAAAAGCATGAACTGAATGATAGAGAGCGCCCCGACTTACGATGTTATGTGCACCCCTCACGCCACTCCTCAGTGTAAAAATCATGAACTGAACGATAGGGAGGGCCCCGACTTACGATGTTATGTACAACCCTCACGCCACTCCTCAGTGTAAAAATCATGAACTGAATGATAGAGAGCGCCCCGACTTACGATGTTATGTACAACCCTCACGCCACTCCTCAGTGTAAAAATCATGAACTGAATGATAGAGAGCGCCCCGACTTACGATGTTATGTACAACCCTCACGCCACTCCTCAGTGTAAAGGCATGAACTGGATAACCGAGAATGCCCCGACTTACGATGCTATGTACACCCCACACGCCACTCCTCAGTGTAAAAAGCATGAACTGAATGATAGAGAGCGCCCCGACTTACGATACTATGTACACCCCTCACGCCACTCCTCAGTGTAAAAATCATGAACCGAATGATAGAGAGCGCCCCGACTTACGATGTTATGTACACCCCTCACGCCACTCCTCAGTGTAAAAAGCATGAACTGAATGATAGGGAGCGCCCCGACTTACGATGTTATGTACACTCCTCACGCTCTCCTTAGTGTAAAAAGCATGAACTGGATAACAGAGAGCGCCCCGACTTACGATGTTATGTACACTCCTCACGCTCTCCTCAGTGTAAAAATCATGAACTGAATGATAGAGAGCGCCCCGACTTACGATGTTATGTACACTCCTCACGCTCTCCTTAGTGTAAAAAGCAAGAACTGGATAACAGAGAGCGCCCCTACTTACGGTGCTCTGTATACACCTCACGCCACTCCTCAGTGTAAAAATCATGAACTGGATAACAGAGAACGCCGCGACTTACGATGCTATGTACACCCCTCACGCTCTCCTTAGTGTAAAAAGCATGAACTGGATAACAGAGAACGCCGCGACTTACGATACTATGTACATCCCTCACGCCACTCCTCAGTGTAAAAATCATGAACTGAATGATAGAGAGCGCCCCGACTTACGATGTTATGTACACTCCTCACGCTCTCCTTAGTGTAAAAAGCATGAACTGGATAACAGAGAGCGCCCCGACTTACGGTGCTATGTATACACCTCACGCCACTCCTCAGTGTAAAAAGCATGAACTGGATAACAGAGAACGCCGCGACTTACGATGCTATGTACACCCCTCACGCTCTCCTCAGTGTAAAAAGCATGAACTGGATAACAGAGAACGCCGCGACTTACGATGCTATGTACACTCCTCACGCTCTCCTTAGTGTAAAAAGCATGAACTGGATAACAGAGAACGCCGCGACTTACGATACTATGTACACCCCTCACGCTCTCCTTAGTGTAAAATGCATGAACTGGATAACAGGGAACGCCACGACTTACGATGCTATGTACACCCCTCACGCTCTCCTCAATGTAAAGAGAATGAACTGGATAACAGAGAACGCCCCGACTTACGATGCTATGTACACCCCTCACGCACTCCTCAGTGTAAAAAGCATGAACTGGATAACAGAGAACGCCGCGACTTACGATGCTATGTACACTCCTCACGCTCTCCTTAGTGTAAAAAGCATGAACTGAATGATAGAGAGCGCCCCGACTTACGGTGCTATGTACACTCCTCACGCTCTCCTTAGTGTAAAAAGCATGAACTGAATAACAGAGAGCGCCCCGACTTACGGTGCTATGTACACCCCTCACGCTCTCCTCAATGTAAAGAGAATGAACTGGATAACAGAGAACGCCCCGACTTACGATGTTATGTGCACCCCTCACGCCACTCCTCAGTGTAAAAAGCATGAACTGAATGATAGAGAGCGCCCCGACTTACGATGTTATGTGCACCCCTCACGCCACTCCTCAGTCTAAAAGCATGAACTGAATGATAGAGAGCGCCCCGACTTACGATGTTATGTACACCCCTCACGCCACTCCTCAGTGTAAAAGCATGAACTGAATGATAGAGAGCGCCCCGACTTACGATGTTATGTACAACCCTCACGCCACTCCTCAGTGTAAAAGCATGAACTGGATAACCGAGAACGCCGCGACTTACGATGCTATGTATACACCTCACGCCACTCCTCAGTGTAAAAAGCATGAACTGAATGATAGAGAGCGCCCCGACTTACGATGTTATGTACACCCCTCACGCCACTCCTCAGTGTAAAAAGCATGAACTGAATGATAGAGAGCGCCCCGACTTACGATGTTATGTACAACCCTCACGCCACTCCTCAGTGTAAAAAGCATGAACTGAATGATAGAGAGCGCCCCGACTTACGATGTTATGTACAACCCTCACGCCACTCCTCAGTGTAAAAAGCATGAACTGAATGATAGAGAGCGCCCCGACTTACGATGTTATGTACACCCCTCACGCCACTCCTCGGTGTAAAAAGCATGAACTCAATGATAGAGAGCGCCCCGACTTACGATGTTATGTACAACCCTCACACCACTCTTCAGAGTAAAAAGCATGAACTGAATGATAGAGAGCGCCCCGACTTACGATGTTATGTACACCCCTCACGCCACTCCTCAGTGTAAAAAGCATGAACTGAATGATAGAGAGCGCCCCGACTTACGATGTTATGTACACCCCTCACGCCACTCCTCAGTGTAAAAAGCATGAACTGAATGATAGAGAGCGCCCCGACTTACGATGTTATGTACACCCCTCACGCCAGTCCTCAGTGTAAAAAGCATGAACTGAATGATAGAGAGCGCCCCGACTTACGATGTTATGTACACCCCTCACGCCACTCCTCAGTGTAAAAAGCATGAACTGAATGATAGAGAGCGCCCCGACTTACGATGTTATGTACAACCCTCACGCCACTCCTCAGTGTAAAAGCATGAACTGAATGATAGAGAGCGCCCCGACTTACGATGTTATGTACAACCCTCACGCCACTCCTCAGTGTAAAAAGCATGAACTGATTGATAGAGAGCGCCCCGACTTACGATGTTATGTACAACCCTCACGCCACTCCTCAGTGTAAAAATCATGAACTGAATGATAGAGAGCGCCCCGACTTACGATGTTATGTGCACCCCTCACGCCCCTCCTCAGTGTAAAAAGCATGAACTGAATGATAGAGAGCGCCCCGACTTACGATGTTATGTACAACCCTCACGCCACTCCTCAGTGTAAAAATCATGAACTGAATGATAGAGAGCGCCCCGACTTACGATGTTATGTACAACCCTCACGCCACTCCTCAGTGTAAAAAGCATGAACTGAATGATAGAGAGCGCCCCGACTTACGATGTTATGTACAACCCTCACGCCACTCCTCAGTGTAAAAATCATGAACTGAATGATAGAGAGCGCCCTGACTTACGATACTATGTACACCCCTCACGCCACTCCTCAGTGAAAAAAGCATGAACTGAATGATAGAGAGCGCCCCGACTTACGATACTATGTACACCCCTCACGCCACTCCTCAGTGTAAAAAGCATGAACTGAATGATAGAGAGCGCCCCGACTTACGATGTTATGTACAACCCTCACGCCACTCCTCAGTGTAAAAATCATGAACTGAATGATAGAGAGCGCCCCGACTTACGATACTATGTACACCCCTCACGCCACTCCTCAGTGTAAAAAGCATGAACTGAATGATAGAGAGCGCCCCGACTTACGATGTTATGTACAACCCTCACGCCACTCCTCAGTGTAAAAGCATGAACTGGATAACAGAGAACGCCCCGACTTACGATGCTATGTACACCCCTCACGCCACTCCTCAGTGTAAAAAGCATGAACTGAATGATAGAGAGCGCCACGACTTACGATGTTATGTACACACCTCACGCCACTCCTCAGTGTAAAAAGCATGAACTGAATGATAGAGAGCGCCCCGACTTACGATGTTATGTACACCCCTCACGCCACTCCTCAGTGTAAAAAGCATGAACTGAATGATAGAGAGCGCCCCGACTTACGATGTTATGTACAACCCTCACGCCAATCCTCAGTGTAAAAAGCATGAACTGAATGATAGAGAGCGCCCCGACTTACGATGTTATGTACACCCCTCACGCCACTCCTCAGTGTAAAAAGCATGAACTGAATGATAGAGAGCGCCCCGACTTACGATGTTATGTACACCCCTCACGCCACTCCTCAGTGTAAAAAGCATGAACTGAATGATAGAGAGCGCCCCGACTTACGATGTTATGTACAACCCTCACGCCACTCCTCAGTGTAAAAAGCATGAACTGAATGATAGAGAGCGCCCCCACTTACGATGTTATGTACAACCCTCACGCCACTCCTCTGTGTAAAAGCATGAACTGGATAACCGAGAATGCCCCGACTTACGATACTATGTACACCCCTCACGCCACTCCTCAGTGTAAAAATCATGAACTGAATGATAGAGAGCGCCCCGACTTACGATACTATGTACACCCCTCACGCCACTCCTCAGTGTAAAAATCATGAACTGAATGATAGAGAGCGCCCCGACTTACGATGTTATGTACAACCCTCACGCCACTCCTCAGTGTAAAAGCATGAACTGGATAACAGAGAACGCCGCGACTTACGATGCTATGTACACCCCTCACGCTCTCCTTAGTGTAAGAAGCATGAACTGAATGATAGAGAGCGCCCCGACTTACGATACTCTGTACACCCCTCACGCCACTCCTCAGTGTAAAAAGCATGAACTGAATGATAGAGAGCGCCCCGACTTACGATGTTATGTGGACCCCTCACGCCACTCCTCAGTGTAAAAAGCATGAACTGAACGATAGGGAGCGCCCCGACTTACGATGTTATGTACAACCCTCACGCCACTCCTCAGTGTAAAAATCATGAACTGAATGATAGAGAGCGCCCCGACTTACGATGTTATGTACAACCCTCACGCCACTCCTCAGTGTAAAAATCATGAACTGAATGATAGAGAGCGCCCCGACTTACGATGTTATGTACAACCCTCACGCCACTCCTCAGTGTAAAAGCATGAACTGGATAACCGAGAATGCCCCGACTTACGATGCTATGTACACCCCACACGCCACTCCTCAGTGTAAAAAGCATGAACTGAATGATAGAGAGCGCCCCGACTTACGATACTATGTACACCCCTCACGCCACTCCTCAGGGTAAAAATCATGAACTGAATGATAGAGAGCGCCCCGACTTACGATGTTATGTACACCCCTCACGCCACTCCTCAGTGTAAAAAGCATGAACTGAATGATAGAGAGCGCCCCGACTTACGATGTTATGTACACTCCTCACGCTCTCCTTAGTGTAAAAAGCATGAACTGGATAACAGAGAGCGCCCCGACTTACGATGTTATGTACACTCCTCACGCTCTCCTCAGTGTAAAAATCATGAACTGAATGATAGAGAGCGCCCCGACTTACGATGTTATGTACACTCCTCACGCTCTCCTTAGTGTAAAAAGCATGAACTGGATAACAGAGAGCGCCCCGACTTACGGTGCTCTGTATACACCTCACGCCACTCCTCAGTGTAAAAATCATGAACTGGATAACAGAGAACGCCGCGACTTACGATGCTATGTACACCCCTCACGCTCTCCTTAGTGTAAAAAGCATGAACTGGATAACAGAGAACGCCGCGACTTACGATACTATGTACATCCCTCACGCCACTCCTCAGTGTAAAAATCATGAACTGAATGATAGAGAGCGCCCCGACTTACGATGTTATGTACACTCCTCACGCTCTCCTTAGTGTAAAAAGCATGAACTGGATAACAGAGAGCGCCCCGACTTACGGTGCTATGTATACACCTCACGCCACTCCTCAGTGTAAAAAGCATGAACTGGATAACAGAGAACGCCGCGACTTACGATGCTATGTACACCCCTCATGCTCTCCTCAGTGTAAAAAGCATGAACTGGATAACAGAGAACGCCGCGACTTACGATGCTATGTACACTCCTCACGCTCTCCTTAGTGTAAAAAGCATGAACTGGATAACAGAGAACGCCGCGACTTACGATACTATGTACACCCCTCACGCTCTCCTTAGTGTAAAAAGCATGAACTGGATAACAGGGAACGCCACGACTTACGATGCTATGTACACCCCTCACGCTCTCCTCAATGTAAAGAGAATGAACTGGATAACAGAGAACGCCCCGACTTACGATGCTATGTACAACCCTCACGCACTCCTCAGTGTAAAAAGCATGAACTGGATAACAGAGAACGCCGCGACTTACGATGCTATGTACACCCCTCACGCTATCCTTAGTGTAAAAAGCATGAACTGGATAACAGAGAACGCCGCGACTTACGATACTATGTACATCCCTCACGCCACTCCTCAGTGTAAAAATCATGAACTGAATGATAGAGAGCGCCCCGACTTACGATGTTATGTACACTCCTCACGCGCTCCTTAGTGTAAAAAGCATGAACTGGATAACAAAGAACGCCGCGACTTACGATGCTATGTACAACCCTCACACCACTCATTGTAAAAAGCATGAACTGGATAACAGAGAGCGCCGCGACTTACGATGCTATGTACACTCCTCACGCTCTCCTTAGTGTAAAAATCATGAACTGAATGATAGAGAACGGCGCGACTGACGATGCTATGTACACTCCTCACGCTCTCCTTAGTGTAAAAAGCATGGACTGAATAACAGAGAGCGCCGCGACTTACGATGCTATGTACACTCCTCACGCTCTCCTTAGTGTAAAAAGCATGAACTGAATTATAGAGAACGCCGCGACTTACGATGCTATGTACACTCCTCACGCTCTCCTTAGTGTAAGAAGCATGAACTGGATAACAGAGAACGCCGCGACTTACGATGCTATGTACACTCCTCACGCTCTCCTTATTGTAAAAAGCATGTACTGAATGATAGAGAACGCCGCGACTTACGATGCTATGTACACTCCTCACGCTCTCCTTAGTGTAAGAAGCATGAACTGGATAACAGAGAACGCCGCGACTTACGATGCTATGTACACTCCTCACGCTCTCCTTAGTGTAAAAAGCATGAACTGAATGATAGAGAACGCCGCGACTTACGATGCTATGTACACTCCTCACGCTCTCCTTAGTGTAAGAAGCATAAACTGGATAACAGAGAACGCCGCGACTTACGATGCTATGTACACTCCTCACGCTCTCCTTAGTGTAAAAAGCATGAACTGAATGATAGAGAACGCCGCGACTTACGATGCTATGTACACTCCTCACGCTCTCCTTAGTGTAAAAAGCATGATCTGAATGATAGAGAACGCCGCGACTTACGATGCTATGTACACCCCTCACGCTCTCCTTAGTGTAAAAAGCATGAACTGAATGATAGAGAACGCCGCGACTTACGATGCTATGTACACCCCTCACGCTCTCCGTAGTGTAAAAAGCATGAACTGGATAACAGAGAACGCCGCGACTTACGATGCTATGTACACCCCTCACGCTCTCCTTAGTGTAAGAAGCATGAACTGAATGATAGAGAACGCCGCGACTTACGGTGCTATGTACACTCCTCACGCTCTCCTTAGTGTAAAAAGCATGAACTGAATGATAGAGAACGCCGCGACTTACGGTGCTATGTACACCCCTCACGCTCTCCTTAGTGTAAAAAGCATGAACTGGATAACAGAGAACGCCGCGACTTACGGTGCTATGTACACTCCTCACGCTCTCCTTAGTGTAAAAAGCATGAACTGAATGATAGAGAGCGCCCCGACTTACGGTGCTATGTACACTCCTCACGCTCTCCTTAGTGTAAAAAGCATGAACTGGATAACAGAGAACGCCGCGACTTACGATGCTATGTACACCCCTCACGCTCTCCTTAGTGTAAAAAGCATGAACTGGATAACAGAGAACGCCGCGACTTACGATGCTATGTACACCCCTCACGCTCTCCTTAGTGTAAAAAGCATGAACTGGATAAGAGAGAACGCCGCGACTTACGATGCTATGTACACTCCTCACGCTCTCCTTAGTGTAAAAAGCATGAACTGAATGATAGAGAGCGCCCCGACTTACGGTGCTATGTATACACCTCACGCCACTCCTCAGTGTAAAACGCATGAACTATATGACAGAGAACGGCGTGACTTATGATGCTATGTACACCCCTCACGCCACTCCTCAGTGTAAAAATCATGAACTGAATGATAGAGAGCGCTCCGACTTACGATGCTATGACAATCCTCACGCTCTCCTTAGTGTAAAAAGCATGAACTGAATGATAGAGAGCTCCCCGACTTACGATACTATGTACATCCCTCACGCCACTCCTCAGTGTAAAAAGCATGAACTGGATAACAGAGAGCGCCCCGACTTACGATACTATGTACACTCCTCACGCCACTCCTCAGTGTAAAAATCATGAACTGAGTGATAGAGAGCGCCCCGACTTACGATGCTATGTACACTCCTCACGCTCTCCTTAGTGTAAAAAGCATGAACTGAATGATAGAGAGCGCCCCGACTTACGATGTTATGTACACCCCTCACACCACTCCGCATTGTAAAAGCATGAACTGGATGACCGAGAACGCCGCGACTTAAGATGCTATGTACACCCCTCACGCCCCTCCTCAATGTAAAAGCATGAACTGGATGACCAAGAACGCCGCGACTTACAATGCTATGTACACACCTCACGCCACTCATTGTAAAAAGCATGAACAGGATAACAGAGAACGCCCCGACTTACGATGCTATGTACACTCCTCACGCTCTCCTTAGTGTAAAAAGCATGAACTGAATGATAGAGAGCGCCCCGACTTACGATGTTATGTACACCCCTCACGCCACTCCTCAGTGTAAAAAGCATGAACTGAATGATAGAGAACTCCCCGACTTACGATACTATGTACACCCCTCACGCCACTCCTCAGTGTGAAAAGCATGAAAAGAATGATATAGAGCGCCCCGACTTACGATACTATGTACACCCCTCACGCCACACCTCAGTGTGAAAAGCATGAAAATAATGATAGGGAGCGCCCCGACTTACGATACTATGTACACCCCTCACGCCACTCCTCAGTGTAAGAAGCATGAACTGAATGATAGAGAGCGCCCCGACTTACGATACTATGTACACCCCTCACGCCACTCCTCAGTGTGAAAAGCATGAACTGAATGAAAGAGAGCGCCCCGACTTACGATACTATGTACACCCCTCACGCCACTCCTCAGTGTAAAAGCATGAACTGAATGATAGAGAGCGCCCCGACTTACGATGTTATGTACAACCCTCACGCCACTCCTCAGTGTAAAAAGCATGAACTGAATGATAGAGAGCGCCCCGACTTACGATGTTATGTACAACCCTCACGCCACTCCTCAGTGTAAGAATCATGAACTGAATGATAGAGAGCGCCCCGACTTACGATGTTATGTACAACCCTCACGCCACTCCTCAGTGTAAAAAGCATGAACTGAATGATAGAGAGCGCCCCGACTTACGATGTTATGTTCACCCCTCACGCCACTCCTCAGTGTTAAAAGCATGAACTGAACGATAGGGAGCGCCCCGACTTACGATACTATGTACACCCCTCACGCCACTCCCCAGTGTAAAAAGCATGAACTGAATGATAGAGAGCGCCCCGACTTACGATGTTATGTACAACCCTCACGCCAGTCCTCAGTGTAAAAAGCATGAACTGAATGATAGAGAGCGCCCCGACTTACGATGTTATGTACAACCCTCACGCCACTCCTCTGTGTAAAAGCATGAACTGGATAACCGAGAATGCCCCGACTTACGATGCTATGTACACCCCACACGCCACTCCTCAGTGTAAAAAGCATGAACTGAATGATAGAGAGCGCCCCGACTTACGATACTATGTACAACCCTCACGCCACTCCTCAGTGTAAAAAGCATGAACTGAATGATAGAGAGCGCCCCGACTTACGATGTTATGTACAACCCTCACGCCACTCCTCAGTGTAAAAAGCATGAACTGAATGATAGAGAGCGCCCCGACTTACGATACTATGTACATCCCTCACGCCACTCCTCAGTGTAAAAATCATGAACTGAATGATAGGGAGCGCCCCGACTTACGATGTTATGTACACTCCTCACGCTCTCCTTAGTGTAAAAAGCATGAACTGGATAACAGAGAGCGCCCCGACTTACGGTGCTATGTATACACCTCACGCCACTCCTCAGTGTAAAAAGCATGAACTGGATAACAGAGAACGCCGCGACTTACGATGCTATGTACACCCCTCACGCTCTCCTCAGTGTAAAAGCATGAACTGGATAACAGAGAACGCCGCGACTTACGATGCTATGTACACTCCTCACGCTCTCCTTAGTGTAAAAAGCATGAACTGGATAACAGAGAACGCCGCGACTTACGATACTATGTACACCCCTCACGCTCTCCTTAGTGTAAAAAGCATGAACTGGATAACAGGGAACGCCGCGACTTACGATGCTATGTACACCCCTCACGCTCTCCTCAATGTAAAGAGAATGAACTGGATAACAGAGAACGCCCCGACTTACGATGCTATGTACACCCCTCACGCACTCCTCAGTGTAAAAAGCATGAACTGGATAACAGAGAACGCCGCGACTTACGATGCTATGTACACTCCTCACGCTCTCCTAGTGTAAAAAGCATGAACTGAATGATAGAGAACGCCGCGACTTACGATGCTATGTACACTCCTCACTCTCTCCTTAGTGGTAAAAGCATAAACTGAATGATAGAGAGCGCCCCGACTTACGGTGCTATATACACCCCTCACGCCACTCCTCAGTGTAAAAAGCATGAACTGAATGATAGAGAGCGCCCCGACTTACGATGCTATGTACACCCCTCACGCCACTCATTGTAAAAAGCATGAACTGGATGACCGAGAACGCCGCGACTTACGATGCTATGTACACCCCTCACGCTCTCCTTAGTGTAAAAAGCATGAACTGGATAACAGAGAACGCCGCGACTTACAATGCTATGTACACTCCTCACGCTCTCCTTAGTGTAAAAAGCATGAACTGAATAACAGAGAGCTCCCCGACTTACGGTGCTATGTATACACCTCACGCCACTCCTCAGTGTAAAAATCATGAACTGGATAACAGAGAACGCCGCGACTTACGATGCTATGTACACCCCTCACGCTCTCCTTAGTGTAAAAAGCATGAACTGGATAACAGAGAACGCCGCGACTTACGATACTATGTACATCCCTCACGCCACTCCTCAGTGTAAAAATCATGAACTGAATGATAGAGAGCGCCCCGACTTACGATGTTATGTACACTCCTCACGCGCTCCTTAGTGTAAAAAGCATGAACTGGATAACAAAGAACGCCGTGACTTACGATGCTATGTACACCCCTCACACCACTCATTGTAAAAAGCATGAACTGAATAACCGAGAATGCCCCGACTTACGATGCTATGTACAATCCTCACGCTCTCCTTAGTGTAAAAAGCATGGACTGAATAACAGAGAGCGCCGCGACTTACGATGCTATGTACACTCCTCACGCTCTCCTTAGTGTAAGAAGCATGAACTGGATAACAGAGAACGCCGCGACTGACGATGCTATGTACACTCCTCAAGCTCTCCTTAGTGTAAAAAGCATGAACTGAATGATAGAGAACGCCGCGACTTACGATGCTATGTACTCTCCTCACGCTCTCCTTAGTGTAAAAAGCATGAACTGAATGATAGAGAACGCCGCGACTTACGATGCTATGTACACCCCTCACGCTCTCCTTAGTGTAAAAAGCAGGAACTGAATGATAGAGAACGCCGCGACTTACGATGCTATGTACACCCCTCACGCTCTCCTTAGTGTAAAAAGCATGAACTGGATAACAGAGAACGCCGCGACTTACGATGCTATGTACTCCGCTCACGCTCTCCTTAGTGTAAAAAGCATGAACTGGATAACAGAGAACGCCGCGACTTACGATGCTATGTACACCCCTCACGCTCTCCTTAGTGTAAGAAGCATGAACTGAATGATAGAGAACGCCGCGACTTACGATGCTATGTACACCCCTCACGATCTCCTTAGTGTAAAAAGCATGAACTGGATAACAGAGAACGCCGCGACTTACGGTGCTATGTACACTCCTCACGCTCTCCTTAGTGTAAAAAGCATGAACTGAATGATAGAGAGCGCCCCGACTTACGGTGCTATGTACACTCCTCACGCTCTCCTTAGTGTAAAAAGCATGAACTGGATAACAGAGAACGCCGCGACTTACGATGCTATGTACACCCCTCACGCTCTCCTTAGTGTAAAAAGCATGAACTGGATAACAGAGAACGCCGCGACTTACGATGCTATGTACACCCCTCACGCTCTCCTTAGTGAAAAAAGCATGAACTGGATAACAGAGAACGCCGCGACTTACGGTGCTATGTACACTCCTCACGCTCTCCTTAGTGTAAAAAGCATGAACTGAATGATAGAGAGCGCCCCGACTTACGGTGCTATGTACACTCCTCACGCTCTCCTTAGTGTAAAAAGCATGAACTGGATAACAGAGAACGCCGCGACTTACGATGCTATGTACACCCCTCACGCTCTCCTTAGTGTAAAAAGCATGAACTGGATAACAGAGAACGCCGCGACTTACGATGCTATGTACACCCCTCACGCTCTCCTTAGTGTAAAAAGCATGAACTGGATAACAGAGAACGCCGCGACTTACGATGCTATGTACACTCCTCACGCTCTCCTTAGTGTAAAAAGCATGAACTGAATGATAGAGAGCGCCCCGACTTACGGTGCTATGTATACACCTCACGCCACTCCTCAGTGTAAAACGCATGAACTATATGACAGAGAACGGCGTGACTTATGATGCTATGTACACTCCTCACGCCACTCCTCAGTGTAAAAATCATGAACTGAGTGATAGAGAGCGCCCCGACTTACGATGCTATGTACACTCCTCACGCTCTCCTTAGTGTAAAAAGCATGAACTGAATGATAGAGAGCGCCCCGACTTACGATGTTATGTACACCCCTCACACCACTCCGCATTGTTAAAGCATGAACTGGATGACCGAGAACGCCGCGACTTAAGATGCTATGTACACCCCTCACGCCCCTCCTCAAGGTAAAAGCATGAACTGGATGACCAAGAACGCCGCGACTTACAATGCTATGTACACCCCTCACGCCACTCATTGTAAAAAGCATGAACAGGATAACAGAGAACGCCCCGACTTACGATGCTATGTACACTCCTCACGCTCTCCTTAGTGTAAAAAGCATGAACTGAATGA
This sequence comes from Meconema thalassinum, assembly GCA_946902985.2. Classification (NCBI taxonomy): domain Eukaryota; kingdom Metazoa; phylum Arthropoda; class Insecta; order Orthoptera; family Tettigoniidae; genus Meconema; species Meconema thalassinum. The sequence goes on along the minus strand of OX336393.1, from coordinate 286,135,588 downwards.
TAGAGAGCGCCCCGACTTACGATGTTATGTACAACCCTCACGCCACTCCTCAGTGTAAAAGCATGAACTGGATAACCGAGAACGCCCTCACTTACGATGCTATGTACACCCCTCACGCCACTCCTCAGTGTAAAAAGCATGAACTGAATGATAGAGAACTCCCCGACTTACGATACTATGTACACCCCTCACGCCACTCCTCAGTGTGAAAAGCATGAAAAGAATGATATAGAGCGCCCCGATTTACGATACTATGTACACCCCTCACGCCACTCCACAGTGTGAAAAGCATGAAAATAATGAAAGGGAGCGCCCCGACTTACGATACTATGTACACCCCTCACGCCACTCCTCAGTGTAAAAAGCATGAACTGAATGATAGAGAGCGCCCCGACTTACGATGTTATGTACAACCCTCACGCCACTCCTCAGTGTAAAAAGCATGAACTGAATGATAGAGAGCGCCCCGACTTACGATGTTATGTACAACCCTCACGCCACTCCTCAGTGTAAAAAGCATGAACTGAATGATAGAGAGCGCCCCGACTTACGATACTATGTACATCCCTCACGCCACTCCTCAGTGTAAAAAGCATGAACTGAATGATAGAGAGCGCCCCGACTTACGATGTTATGTGCACCCCTCACGCCACTCCTCAGTGTAAAAAGCATGAACTGAACGATAGGGAGCGCCCCGACTTACGATACTATGTACACCCCTCACGCCACTCCTCAGTGTAAAAAGCATGAACTGAATGATAGAGAACGCCGCGACTTACGATACTATGTACACCCCTCACGCCACTCCTCAGTGTGAAAAGCATGAACTGAATGAAAGAGAGCGCCCCGACTTACGATACTATGTACACCCCTCACGCCACTCCTCAGTGTAAAAAGCATGAACTGAATGATAGAGAGCGCCCCGACTTACGATGTTATGTACAACACTCACGCCACTCCTCAGTGTAAAAGCATGAACTGAATGATAGAGAGCGCCCCGACTTACGATGTTATGTACAACCCTCACGCCACTCCTCAGTCTAAAAAGCATGAACTGAATGATAGAGAGCGCCCCGACTTACGATGTTATGTACAACCCTCACGCCACTCCTCAGTGTAAGAATCATGAACTGAATGATAGAGAGCGCCCCGACTTACGATGTTATGTACAACCCTCACGCCACTCCTCAGTGTAAAAAGCATGAACTGAATGATAGAGAGCGCCCCGACTTACGATGTTATGTGCACCCCTCACGCCACTCCTCAGTGTAAAACGCATGAACTGAACGATAGGGAGCGCCCCGACTTACGATACTATGTACACCCCTCACGCCACTCCTCAGTGTAAAAAGCATGAACTGAATGATAGAGAGCGCCCCGACTTACGATACTATGTACACCCCTCACGCTCTCCTCAGTGTAAAAAGCATGAACTGAATGATAGGGAGCGCCCCGACTTACGATGTTATGTACAACCCTCACGCCACTCCTCTGTGTAAAAGCATGAACTGGATAACCGAGAATGCCCCGACTTACGATACTATGTACACCCCTCACGCCACTCCTCAGTGTAAAAATCATGAACTGAATGATAGAGAGCGCCCCGACTTACGATACTATGTACACCCCTCACGCCACTCCTCAGTGTAAAAATCATGAACTGAATGATAGAGAGCGCCCCGACTTACGATGTTATGTACAACCCTCACGCCACTCCTCAGTGTAAAAAGCATGAACTGAATGATAGAGAGCGCCCCGACTTAAGATGTTATGTGCACCCCTCACGCCACTCCTCAGTGTAAAAAGCATGAACTGGATAACCGAGAACGCCGCGACTTACGATGCTATGTACACCCCTCACGCTCTCCTTAGTGTAAGAAGCATGAACTGAATGATAGAGAGCGCCCCGACTTACGATACTATGTACACCCCTCACGCCGCTCCTCAGTGTAAAAGCATGAACTGGATAACAGAGAACGCCGCGACTTACGATGCTATGTACACCCCTCACGCTCTCCTTAGTGTAAGAAGCATGAACTGAATGATAGAGAGCGCCCCGACTTACGATACTATGTACACCCCACACGCCACTCCTCAGTGTAAAAAGCATGAACTGAATGATAGAGAGCGCCCCGACTTACGATGTTATGTGCACCCCTCACGCCACTCCTCAGTGTAAAAAGCATGAACTGAACGATAGGGAGCGCCCCGACTTACGATACTATGTACAACCCTCACGCCACTCCTCAGTGTAAAAATCATGAACTGAATGATAGAGAGCGCCCCGACTTACGATGTTATGTACAACCCTCACGCCACTCCTCAGTGTAAAAAGCATGAACTGGATAACCGAGAACGCCGCGACTTACGATGCTATGTACACCCCTCACGCTCTCCTTAGTGTAAGAAGCATGAACTGAATGATAGAGAGCGCCCCGACTTACGATACTATGTACACCCCTCACGCCACTCCTCAGTGTAAAAAGCATGAACTGAATGATAGAGAGCGCCCCGACTTACGATGTTATGTGCACCCCTCACGCCACTCCTCAGTGTAAAAAGCATGAACTGAACGATAGGGAGCGGCCCGACTTACGATACTATGTACAACCCTCACGCCACTCCTCAGTGTAAAAATCATGAACTGAATGATAGAGAGCGCCCCGACTTACGATGTTATGTACAACCCTCACGCCACTCCTCAGTGTAAAAAGCATGAACTGAATGATAGAGAGCGCCCCGACTTACGATGTTATGTACAACCCTCACGCCACTCCTCAGTGTAAAAAGCATGAACTGAACGATAGGGAGCGCCCCGACTTACGATGTTATGTACAACCCTCACGCCACTCCTCAGTGTAAGAATCATGAACTGAATGATAGAGAGCGCCCCGACTTACGATACTATGTACAACCCTCACGCCACTCCTCAGTGTAAAAGCATGAACTGGATAACCGAGAACGCCGCAACTTACGATACTATGTATATCCCTCACGCCACTCCTCAGTGTAAAAAGCATGAACTGAACGATAGGGAGCGCCCCGACTTACGATACTATGTACAACCCTCACGCCACTCCTCAGTGTAAAAATCATGAACTGAATGATAGAGAGCGCCCCGACTTACGATGTTATGTACACCCCTCACACCACTCCGCATTGTAAAAGCATGAACTGGATGACCGAGAACGCCGCGACTTAAGATGCTATGTACACCCCTCACGCCCCTCCTCAATGTAAAAGCATGAACTGGATGACCAAGAACGCCGCGACTTACAATGCTATGTACACACCTCACGCCACTCATTGTAAAAAGCATGAACAGGATAACAGAGAACGCCCCGACTTACGATGCTATGTACACTCCTCACGCTCTCCTTAGTGTAAAAAGCATGAACTGAATGATAGAGAGCGCCCCGACTTACGATGTTATGTACACCCCTCACGCCACTCCTCAGTGTAAAAAGCATGAACTGAATGATAGAGAACTCCCCGACTTACGATACTATGTACACCCCTCACGCCACTCCTCAGTGTGAAAAGCATGAAAAGAATGATATAGAGCGCCCCGACTTACGATACTATGTACACCCCTCACGCCACACCTCAGTGTGAAAAGCATGAAAATAATGATAGGGAGCGCCCCGACTTACGATACTATGTACACCCCTCACGCCACTCCTCAGTGTAAGAAGCATGAACTGAATGATAGAGAGCGCCCCGACTTACGATACTATGTACACCCCTCACGCCACTCCTCAGTGTGAAAAGCATGAACTGAATGAAAGAGAGCGCCCCGACTTACGATACTATGTACACCCCTCACGCCACTCCTCAGTGTAAAAGCATGAACTGAATGATAGAGAGCGCCCCGACTTACGATGTTATGTACAACCCTCACGCCACTCCTCAGTGTAAAAAGCATGAACTGAATGATAGAGAGCGCCCCGACTTACGATGTTATGTACAACCCTCACGCCACTCCTCAGTGTAAGAATCATGAACTGAATGATAGAGAGCGCCCCGACTTACGATGTTATGTACAACCCTCACGCCACTCCTCAGTGTAAAAAGCATGAACTGAATGATAGAGAGCGCCCCGACTTACGATGTTATGTTCACCCCTCACGCCACTCCTCAGTGTTAAATGCATGAACTGAACGATAGGGAGCGCCCCGACTTACGATACTATGTACACCCCTCACGCCACTCCCCAGTGTAAAAAGCATGAACTGAATGATAGAGAGCGCCCCGACTTACGATGTTATGTACAACCCTCACGCCAGTCCTCAGTGTAAAAAGCATGAACTGAATGATAGAGAGCGCCCCGACTTACGATGTTATGTACAACCCTCACGCCACTCCTCTGTGTAAAAGCATGAACTGGATAACCGAGAATGCCCCGACTTACGATGCTATGTACACCCCACACGCCACTCCTCAGTGTAAAAAGCATGAACTGAATGATAGAGAGCGCCCCGACTTACGATACTATGTACAACCCTCACGCCACTCCTCAGTGTAAAAAGCATGAACTGAATGATAGAGAGCGCCCCGACTTACGATGTTATGTACAACCCTCACGCCACTCCTCAGTGTAAAAAGCATGAACTGAATGATAGAGAGCGCCCCGACTTACGATACTATGTACATCCCTCACGCCACTCCTCAGTGTAAAAATCATGAACTGAATGATAGGGAGCGCCCCGACTTACGATGTTATGTACACTCCTCACGCTCTCCTTAGTGTAAAAAGCATGAACTGGATAACAGAGAGCGCCCCGACTTACGGTGCTATGTATACACCTCACGCCACTCCTCAGTGTAAAAAGCATGAACTGGATAACAGAGAACGCCGCGACTTACGATGCTATGTACACCCCTCACGCTCTCCTCAGTGTAAAAGCATGAACTGGATAACAGAGAACGCCGCGACTTACGATGCTATGTACACTCCTCACGCTCTCCTTAGTGTAAAAAGCATGAACTGGATAACAGAGAACGCCGCGACTTACGATACTATGTACACCCCTCACGCTCTCCTTAGTGTAAAAAGCATGAACTGGATAACAGGGAACGCCGCGACTTACGATGCTATGTACACCCCTCACGCTCTCCTCAATGTAAAGAGAATGAACTGGATAACAGAGAACGCCCCGACTTACGATGCTATGTACACCCCTCACGCACTCCTCAGTGTAAAAAGCATGAACTGGATAACAGAGAACGCCGCGACTTACGATGCTATGTACACTCCTCACGCTCTCCTAGTGTAAAAAGCATGAACTGAATGATAGAGAACGCCGCGACTTACGATGCTATGTACACTCCTCACTCTCTCCTTAGTGGTAAAAGCATAAACTGAATGATAGAGAGCGCCCCGACTTACGGTGCTATATACACCCCTCACGCCACTCCTCAGTGTAAAAAGCATGAACTGAATGATAGAGAGCGCCCCGACTTACGATGCTATGTACACCCCTCACGCCACTCATTGTAAAAAGCATGAACTGGATGACCGAGAACGCCGCGACTTACGATGCTATGTACACCCCTCACGCTCTCCTTAGTGTAAAAAGCATGAACTGGATAACAGAGAACGCCGCGACTTACAATGCTATGTACACTCCTCACGCTCTCCTTAGTGTAAAAAGCATGAACTGAATAACAGAGAGCTCCCCGACTTACGGTGCTATGTATACACCTCACGCCACTCCTCAGTGTAAAAATCATGAACTGGATAACAGAGAACGCCGCGACTTACGATGCTATGTACACCCCTCACGCTCTCCTTAGTGTAAAAAGCATGAACTGGATAACAGAGAACGCCGCGACTTACGATACTATGTACATCCCTCACGCCACTCCTCAGTGTAAAAATCATGAACTGAATGATAGAGAGCGCCCCGACTTACGATGTTATGTACACTCCTCACGCGCTCCTTAGTGTAAAAAGCATGAACTGGATAACAAAGAACGCCGTGACTTACGATGCTATGTACACCCCTCACACCACTCATTGTAAAAAGCATGAACTGAATAACCGAGAATGCCCCGACTTACGATGCTATGTACAATCCTCACGCTCTCCTTAGTGTAAAAAGCATGGACTGAATAACAGAGAGCGCCGCGACTTACGATGCTATGTACACTCCTCACGCTCTCCTTAGTGTAAGAAGCATGAACTGGATAACAGAGAACGCCGCGACTGACGATGCTATGTACACTCCTCAAGCTCTCCTTAGTGTAAAAAGCATGAACTGAATGATAGAGAACGCCGCGACTTACGATGCTATGTACTCTCCTCACGCTCTCCTTAGTGTAAAAAGCATGAACTGAATGATAGAGAACGCCGCGACTTACGATGCTATGTACACCCCTCACGCTCTCCTTAGTGTAAAAAGCAGGAACTGAATGATAGAGAACGCCGCGACTTACGATGCTATGTACACCCCTCACGCTCTCCTTAGTGTAAAAAGCATGAACTGGATAACAGAGAACGCCGCGACTTACGATGCTATGTACTCCGCTCACGCTCTCCTTAGTGTAAAAAGCATGAACTGGATAACAGAGAACGCCGCGACTTACGATGCTATGTACACCCCTCACGCTCTCCTTAGTGTAAGAAGCATGAACTGAATGATAGAGAACGCCGCGACTTACGATGCTATGTACACCCCTCACGATCTCCTTAGTGTAAAAAGCATGAACTGGATAACAGAGAACGCCGCGACTTACGGTGCTATGTACACTCCTCACGCTCTCCTTAGTGTAAAAAGCATGAACTGAATGATAGAGAGCGCCCCGACTTACGGTGCTATGTACACTCCTCACGCTCTCCTTAGTGTAAAAAGCATGAACTGGATAACAGAGAACGCCGCGACTTACGATGCTATGTACACCCCTCACGCTCTCCTTAGTGTAAAAAGCATGAACTGGATAACAGAGAACGCCGCGACTTACGATGCTATGTACACCCCTCACGCTCTCCTTAGTGAAAAAAGCATGAACTGGATAACAGAGAACGCCGCGACTTACGGTGCTATGTACACTCCTCACGCTCTCCTTAGTGTAAAAAGCATGAACTGAATGATAGAGAGCGCCCCGACTTACGGTGCTATGTACACTCCTCACGCTCTCCTTAGTGTAAAAAGCATGAACTGGATAACAGAGAACGCCGCGACTTACGATGCTATGTACACCCCTCACGCTCTCCTTAGTGTAAAAAGCATGAACTGGATAACAGAGAACGCCGCGACTTACGATGCTATGTACACCCCTCACGCTCTCCTTAGTGTAAAAAGCATGAACTGGATAACAGAGAACGCCGCGACTTACGATGCTATGTACACTCCTCACGCTCTCCTTAGTGTAAAAAGCATGAACTGAATGATAGAGAGCGCCCCGACTTACGGTGCTATGTATACACCTCACGCCACTCCTCAGTGTAAAACGCATGAACTATATGACAGAGAACGGCGTGACTTATGATGCTATGTACACTCCTCACGCCACTCCTCAGTGTAAAAATCATGAACTGAGTGATAGAGAGCGCCCCGACTTACGATGCTATGTACACTCCTCACGCTCTCCTTAGTGTAAAAAGCATGAACTGAATGATAGAGAGCGCCCCGACTTACGATGTTATGTACACCCCTCACACCACTCCGCATTGTTAAAGCATGAACTGGATGACCGAGAACGCCGCGACTTAAGATGCTATGTACACCCCTCACGCCCCTCCTCAAGGTAAAAGCATGAACTGGATGACCAAGAACGCCGCGACTTACAATGCTATGTACACCCCTCACGCCACTCATTGTAAAAAGCATGAACAGGATAACAGAGAACGCCCCGACTTACGATGCTATGTACACTCCTCACGCTCTCCTTAGTGTAAAAAGCATGAACTGAATGATAGAGAGCGCCCCGACTTACGATGTTATGTACAACCCTCACGCCACTCCTCAGTGTAAAAGCATGAACTGGATAACCGAGAACGCCCTCACTTACGATGCTATGTACACCCCTCACGCCACTCCTCAGTGTAAAAAGCATGAACTGAATGATAGAGAACTCCCCGACTTACGATACTATGTACACCCCTCACGCCACTCCTCAGTGTGAAAAGCATGAAAAGAATGATATAGAGCGCCCCGATTTACGATACTATGTACACCCCTCACGCCACTCCACAGTGTGAAAAGCATGAAAATAATGAAAGGGAGCGCCCCGACTTACGATACTATGTACACCCCTCACGCCACTCCTCAGTGTAAAAAGCATGAACTGAATGATAGAGAGCGCCCCGACTTACGATGTTATGTACAACCCTCACGCCACTCCTCAGTGTAAAAAGCATGAACTGAATGATAGAGAGCGCCCCGACTTACGATGTTATGTACAACCCTCACGCCACTCCTCAGTGTAAAAAGCATGAACTGAATGATAGAGAGCGCCCCGACTTACGATACTATGTACATCCCTCACGCCACTCCTCAGTGTAAAAAGCATGAACTGAATGATAGAGAGCGCCCCGACTTACGATGTTATGTGCACCCCTCACGCCACTCCTCAGTGTAAAAAGCATGAACTGAACGATAGGGAGCGCCCCGACTTACGATACTATGTACACCCCTCACGCCACTCCTCAGTGTAAAAAGCATGAACTGAATGATAGAGAACGCCGCGACTTACGATACTATGTACACCCCTCACGCCACTCCTCAGTGTGAAAAGCATGAACTGAATGAAAGAGAGCGCCCCGACTTACGATACTATGTACACCCCTCACGCCACTCCTCAGTGTAAAAAGCATGAACTGAATGATAGAGAGCGCCCCGACTTACGATGTTATGTACAACACTCACGCCACTCCTCAGTGTAAAAGCATGAACTGAATGATAGAGAGCGCCCCGACTTACGATGTTATGTACAACCCTCACGCCACTCCTCAGTCTAAAAAGCATGAACTGAATGATAGAGAGCGCCCCGACTTACGATGTTATGTACAACCCTCACGCCACTCCTCAGTGTAAGAATCATGAACTGAATGATAGAGAGCGCCCCGACTTACGATGTTATGTACAACCCTCACGCCACTCCTCAGTGTAAAAAGCATGAACTGAATGATAGAGAGCGCCCCGACTTACGATGTTATGTGCACCCCTCACGCCACTCCTCAGTGTAAAACGCATGAACTGAACGATAGGGAGCGCCCCGACTTACGATACTATGTACACCCCTCACGCCACTCCTCAGTGTAAAAAGCATGAACTGAATGATAGAGAGCGCCCCGACTTACGATACTATGTACACCCCTCACGCTCTCCTCAGTGTAAAAAGCATGAACTGAATGATAGGGAGCGCCCCGACTTACGATGTTATGTACAACCCTCACGCCACTCCTCTGTGTAAAAGCATGAACTGGATAACCGAGAATGCCCCGACTTACGATACTATGTACACCCCTCACGCCACTCCTCAGTGTAAAAATCATGAACTGAATGATAGAGAGCGCCCCGACTTACGATACTATGTACACCCCTCACGCCACTCCTCAGTGTAAAAATCATGAACTGAATGATAGAGAGCGCCCCGACTTACGATGTTATGTACAACCCTCACGCCACTCCTCAGTGTAAAAAGCATGAACTGAATGATAGAGAGCGCCCCGACTTAAGATGTTATGTGCACCCCTCACGCCACTCCTCAGTGTAAAAAGCATGAACTGGATAACCGAGAACGCCGCGACTTACGATGCTATGTACACCCCTCACGCTCTCCTTAGTGTAAGAAGCATGAACTGAATGATAGAGAGCGCCCCGACTTACGATACTATGTACACCCCTCACGCCGCTCCTCAGTGTAAAAGCATGAACTGGATAACAGAGAACGCCGCGACTTACGATGCTATGTACACCCCTCACGCTCTCCTTAGTGTAAGAAGCATGAACTGAATGATAGAGAGCGCCCCGACTTACGATACTATGTACACCCCACACGCCACTCCTCAGTGTAAAAAGCATGAACTGAATGATAGAGAGCGCCCCGACTTACGATGTTATGTGCACCCCTCACGCCACTCCTCAGTGTAAAAAGCATGAACTGAACGATAGGGAGCGCCCCGACTTACGATACTATGTACAACCCTCACGCCACTCCTCAGTGTAAAAATCATGAACTGAATGATAGAGAGCGCCCCGACTTACGATGTTATGTACAACCCTCACGCCACTCCTCAGTGTAAAAAGCATGAACTGGATAACCGAGAACGCCGCGACTTACGATGCTATGTACACCCCTCACGCTCTCCTTAGTGTAAGAAGCATGAACTGAATGATAGAGAGCGCCCCGACTTACGATACTATGTACACCCCTCACGCCACTCCTCAGTGTAAAAAGCATGAACTGAATGATAGAGAGCGCCCCGACTTACGATGTTATGTGCACCCCTCACGCCACTCCTCAGTGTAAAAAGCATGAACTGAACGATAGGGAGCGGCCCGACTTACGATACTATGTACAACCCTCACGCCACTCCTCAGTGTAAAAATCATGAACTGAATGATAGAGAGCGCCCCGACTTACGATGTTATGTACAACCCTCACGCCACTCCTCAGTGTAAAAAGCATGAACTGAATGATAGAGAGCGCCCCGACTTACGATGTTATGTACAACCCTCACGCCACTCCTCAGTGTAAAAAGCATGAACTGAACGATAGGGAGCGCCCCGACTTACGATGTTATGTACAACCCTCACGCCACTCCTCAGTGTAAGAATCATGAACTGAATGATAGAGAGCGCCCCGACTTACGATACTATGTACAACCCTCACGCCACTCCTCAGTGTAAAAGCATGAACTGGATAACCGAGAACGCCGCAACTTACGATACTATGTATATCCCTCACGCCACTCCTCAGTGTAAAAAGCATGAACTGAACGATAGGGAGCGCCCCGACTTACGATACTATGTACAACCCTCACGCCACTCCTCAGTGTAAAAATCATGAACTGAATGATAGAGAGCGCCCCGACTTACGATGTTATGTACAACCCTCACGCCACTCCTCAGTGTAAAAAGCATGAACTGAATGATAGAGAGCTCCCCGACTTACGATGTTATGTACAACCCTCACGCCACTCCTCAGTGTAAGAATCATGAACTGAATGATAGAGAGCGCCCCGACTTACGATACTATGTACACCCCTCACGCCACTCCTCAGTGTAAAAATCATGAACTGAATGATAGAGAGCGCCCCGACTTACGATGTTTTGTACAACCCTCACGCCACTCCTCAGTGTAAAAGCATGAACTGGATAACCGAGAACGCCGCAACTTACGATACTATGTACATCCCTCACGCCACTCCTCAGTGTAAAAATCATGAACTGAATGATAGAGAGCGCCCCGACTTACGATGTTTTGTACAACCCTCACGCCACTCCTCAGTGTAAAAGCATGAACTGGATAACCGAGAACGCCGCAACTTACGATACTATGTACATCCCTCACGCCACTCCTCAGTGTAAAAATCATGAACTGAATGATAGAGAGCGCCCCGACTTACGATGTTATGTACACCCCTCACGCCACTCCTCAGTTTAAAAAGCATGAACTGAATGATAGAGAGCGCCCCGACTTACGATGTTATGTACACTCCTCACGCTCTCCTCAGTGTAAAAATCATGAACTGAATGATAGAGAGCGCCCCGACTTACGATGTTATGTACACTCCTCACGCTCTCCTTAGTGTAAAAAGCATGAACTGGATAACAGAGAGCGCCCCGACTTACGGCGCTCTGTATACACCTCACGCCACTCCTCAGTGTAAAAATCATGAACTGGATAACAGAGAACGCCGCGACTTACGATGCTATGTACACCCCTCACGCTCTCCTTAGTGTAAAAAGCATGAACTGGATAACAGAGAACGCCGCGACTTACGATACTATGTACATCCCTCACGCCACTCCTCAGTGTAAAAATCATGAACTGAATGATAGAGAGCGCCCCGACTTACGATGTTATGTACACTCCTCACGCTCTCCTTAGTGTAAAAAGCATGAACTGGATAACAGAGAGCGCCCCGACTTACGGTGCTATGTATACACCACACGCCACTCCTCAGTGTAAAAAGCATGAACTGGATAACAGAGAACGCCGCGACTTACGATGCTATGTACACCCCTCACGCTCTCCTCAGTGTAAAAAGCATGAACTGGATAACAGAGAACGCCGCGACTTACGATGCTATGTACACTCCTCACGCTCTCCTTAGTGTAAAAAGCATGAACTGGATAACAGAGAACGCCGCGACTTACGATACTATGTACACCCCTCACGCTCTCCTTAGTGTAAAAAGCATGAACTGGATAACAGGGAACGCCGCGACTTACGATGCTATGTACACCCCTCACGCTCTCCTCAATGTAAAGAGAATGAACTGGATAACAGAGAACGCCCCGACTTACGATGCTATGTACAACCCTCACGCACTCCTCAGTGTAAAAAGCATGAACTGGATAACAGAGAACGCCGCGACTTACGATGCTATGTACACTCCTCACGCTCTCCTTAGTGTAAAAAGCATGAACTGGATAACAGAGAGCGCCCCGACTTACGGTGCTATGGATACACCTCACGCTCTCCTTAGTGTAAAAAGCATGAACTGAATGATAGAGAGCGCCCCGACTTACGGTGCTATGTACACTCCTCACGCTCTCCTTAGTGTAAAAAGCATGAACTGAATAACAGAGAGCGCCCCGACTTACGGTGCTATGTATACACCTCACGCCACTCCTCAATGTAAAAATCATGAACTGGATAACAGAGAACGCCGCGAATTACGATGCTATGTACACCCCTCACGCTCTCCTTAGTGTAAAAAGCATGAACTGGATAACAGAGAACGCCGCGACTTACGATACTATGTACATCCCTCACGCCACTCCTCAGTGTAAAAATCATGAACTGAATGATAGAGAGCGCCCCGACTTACGATGTTATGTACACTCCTCACGCGCTCCTTAGTGTAAAAAGCATGAACTGGATAACAAAGAACGCCGCGACTTACGATGCTATGTACAACCCTCACACCACTCATTGTTAAAAGCATGAACTGGATAACCGAGAATGCCCCGACTTACGATGCTATGTACAATCCTCACGCTCTCCTTAGTGTAAAAATCATGAACTGGATAACAGAGAGCGCCGCGACTTACGATGCTATGTACACTCCTCACGCTCTCCTTAGTGTAAAAATCATGAACTGAATGATAGAGAACGCCGCGACTGACGATGCTATGTACACTCCTCACGCTCTCCTTAGTGTAAAAAGCATGGACTGAATAACAGAGAGCGCCGCGACTTACGATGCTATGTACACCCCTCACGCTCTCCTTAGTGTAAAAAGCATGAACTGGATAACAGAGAACGAAGCGACTTACGATGCTATGTACACTCCTCACGCTCTCCTTAGTGTAAAAAGCATGAACTGGATAACAGAGAACGCCGCGACTTACGATGCTATGTACACTCCTCACGCTCTCCTTAGTGTAAAAAGCATGAACTGAATGATAGAGAACGCCGCGACTTACGACGCTATGTACACACCTCACGCTCTCCTTAGTGTATGAAGCATGAACTGGATAACAGAGAACGCCGCGACTTACGATGCTATGTACACTCCTCACGCTCTCCTTAGTGTAAAAAGCATGAACTGAATGATAGAGAACGCCGCGACTTACGATGCTATGTACACTCCTCACGCTCTCCTTAGTGTAAGAAGCATGAACTGGATAACAGAGAACGCCGCGACTTACGATGCTATGTACACTCCTCACGCTCTCCTTAGTGTAAAAAGCATGAACTGAATGATAGAGAACGCCGCGACTTACGATGCTATGTACACTCCTCACGCTCTCCTTAGTGTAAGAAGCATGAACTGGATAACAGAGAACGCCGCGACTTACGATGCTATGTACACTCCTCACGCTCTCCTTAGTGTAAAAAGCATGAACTGAATGATAGAGAACGCCGCGACTTACGATGCTATGTACACTCCTCACGCTCTCCTTAGTGTAAAAAGCATGAACTGAATGATAGAGAACGCCGCGACTTACGATGCTATGTACACCCCTCACGCTCTCCTTAGTGTAAAAAGCATGAACTGAATGATAGAGAACGCCGCGACTTACGATGTTATGTACACTCCTCACGCTCTCCTCAGTGTAAAAATCATGAACTGAATGATAGAGAGCGCCCCGACTTACGATGTTATGTACACTCCTCACGCTCTCCTTAGTGTAAAAAGCATGAACTGGATAACAGAGAGCGCCCCGACTTACGGTGCTCTGTATACACCTCACGCCACTCCTCAGTGTAAAAATCATGAACTGGATAACAGAGAACGCCGCGACTTACGATGCTATGTACACCCCTCACGCTCTCCTTAGTGTAAAAAGCATGAACTGGAAAACAGAGAACGCCGCGACTTACGGTGCTATGTACACTCCTCACGCTCTCCTTAGTGTAAAAAGCATGAACTGAATGATAGAGAGCGCCCCGACTTACGGTGCTATGTACACTCCTCACGCTCTCCTTAGTGTAAAAAGCATGAACTGGATAACAGAGAACGCCGCGACTTACGATGCTATGTACACCCCTCACGCTCTCCTTAGTGTAAAAAGCATGAACTGGATAACAGAGAACGCCGCGACTTACGATGCTATGTACACCCCTCACGCTCTCCTTAGTGTAAAAAGCATGAACTGGATAACAGAGAACGCCGCGACTTACGATGCTATGTACACTCCTCACGCTCTCCTTAGTGTAAAAAGCATGAACTGAATGATAGAGAGCGCCCCGACTTACGGTGCTATGTATACACCTCACGCCACTCCTCAGTGTAAAACGCATGAACTATATGACAGAGAACGGCGTGACGTATGATGCTATGTACACCCCTCACGCCACTCCTCAGTGTAAAAATCATGAACTGAATGATAGAGAGCGCTCCGACTTACGATGCTATGTACAATCCTCACGCTCTCCTTAGTGTAAAAAGCATGAACTGAATGATAGAGAGCGCCCCGACTTACGATACTATGTACATCGCTCACGCCACTCCTCAGTGTAAAAAGCATGAACTGGATAACAGAGAGCGCCCCGACTGACGATACTATGTACACTCCTCACGCCATTCCTCAGTGTAAAAATCATGAACTGAGTGATAGAGAGCGCCCCGACTTACGATGCTATGTACACTCCTCACGCTCTCCTTAGTGTAAAAAGCATGAACTGAATGATAGAGAGCGCCCCGACTTACGATGTTATGTACACCCCTCACACCACTCCGCATTTAAAAGCATGAACTGGATGACCGAGAACGCCGCGACTTAAGATGCTATGTACACCCCTCACGCCCCTCCTCAATGTAAAAGCATGAACTGGATGACCAAGAACGCCGCGACTTACAATGCTATGTACACCCCTCACGCCACTCATTGTAAAAAGCATGAACAGGATAACAGAGAACGCCCCGACTTACGATGCTATGTACACTCCTCACGCTCTCCTTAGTGTAAAAAGCATGAACTGAATGATAGAGAGCGCCCCGACTTACGATGTTATGTACAACCCTCACGCCATTCCTCAGTGTAAAAGCATGAACTGGATAACCGAGAACGCCCTGACTTACGATGCTATGTACACCCCTCACGCCACTCCTCAGGGTAAAAAGCATGAACTGAATGATAGAGAACTCCCCGACTTACGATACTATGTACACCCCTCACGCCACTCCTCAGTGCGAAAAGCATGAAAAGAATGATATAGAGCGCCCCGACTTACGATACTATGTACACCCCTCACGCCACTCCTCAGTGTGAAAAGCATGAAAATAATGATAGGGAGCGCCCCGACTTACGATACTATGTACACCCCTCACGCCACTCCTCAGTGTAAAAAGCATGAACTGAATGATAGAGAGCGCCCCGACTTACGATACTATGTACACCCCTCACGCCACTCCTCAGTGTGAAAAGCATGAACTGAATGAAAGAGAGCGCCCCGACTTACGATACTATGTACACCCCTCACGCCACTCCTCAGTGTAAAAAGCATGAACTGAATGATAGAGAGCGCCCCGACTTACGATGTTATGTACAACCCTCACGCCACTCCTCAGTGTAAAAGCATGAACTGAATGATAGAGAGCGCCCCGACTTACGATGTTATGTACAACCCTCACGCCACACCTCAGTGTAAAAAGCATGAACTGAATGATAGAGAGCGCCCCGACTTACGATGTTATGTACAACCCTCACGCCACTCCTCAGTGTAATAATCATGAACTGAATGATAGAGAGCGCCCCGACTTACGATGTTATGTACAACCCTCACGCCACTCCTCAGTGTAAAAAGCATGAACTGAATGATAGAGAGCGCCCCGACTTACGATGTTATGTGCACCCCTCACGCCACTCCTCAGTGTAAAAAGCATGAACTGAACGATAGGGAGCGCCCCGACTTACGATACTATTTACACCCCTCACGCCACTCCTCAGTGTAAAAAGCATGAACTGAATGATAGAGAGCGCCCCGACTTACGATACTATGTACACCCCTCACGCCACTCCTCAGTGTAAAAATCATGAACTGAATGATAGAGAGCTCCCCGACTTACGATACTATGTACAACCCTCACGCCACACCTCAGTGTAAAAAGCATGAACTGAATGATAGAGAGCGCCCCGACTTACGATGTTATGTACAACCCTCACGCCACTCCTCAGTGTAAGAATCATGAACTGAATGATAGAGAGCGCCCCGACTTACGATGTTATGTACAACCCTCACGCCACTCCTCAGTGTAAAAAGCATGAACTGAATGATAGAGAGCGCCCCGACTTACGATGTTATGTGCACCCCTCACGCCACTCCTCTGTGTAAAAGCATGAACTGGATAACCGAGAATGCCCCGACTTACGATGCTATGTACACCCCACACGCCACTCCTCAGTGTAAAAAGCATGAACTGAATGATAGAGAGCGCCCCGACTTACGATACTATGTACACCCCTCACGCCACTCCTCAGTGTAAAAATCATGAACTGAATGATAGAGAGCTCCCCGACTTACGATACTATGTACAACCCTCACGCCACTCCTCAGTGTAAAAAGCATGAACTGAATGATAGAGAGCGCCCCGACTTACGATGTTATGTACAACCCTCACGCCACTCCTCAGTGTAAAAAGCATGAACTGAATGATAGAGAGCGCCCCGACTTACGATGTTATGTACAACCCTCACGCCACTCCTCAGTGTAAAAAGCATGAACTGAATGATAGAGAGCGCCCCGACTTACGATACTATGTACATCCCTCACGCCACTCCTCAGTGTAAAAAGCATGAACTGAATGATAGAGAGCGCCCCGACTTACGATGTTATGTGCACCCCTCACGCCACTCCTCAGTGTAAAAAGCATGAACTGAACGATAGGGAGCGCCCCGACTTACGATACTATGTACACCCCTCACGCCACTCCTCAGTGTAAAAAGCATGAACTGAATGATAGAGAGCGCCCCGACTTACGATGTTATGTACAACACTCACGCCACTCCTCAGTGTAAAAAGCATGAACTGAATAACCGAGAATGCCCCGACTTACGATGCTATGTACACCCCACACGCCACTCCTCAGTGTAAAAAGCATGAACTGAATGATAGAGAGCGCCCCGACTTACGATGTTATGTACAACACTCACGCCACTCCTCAGTGTAAAAAGCATGAACTGAATAACCGAGAATGCCCCGACTTACGATGTTATGTACAACCCTCACGCCACTCCTCAGTGTAAAAATCATGAACTGAATGATAGAGAGCGCCCCGACTTAAGATGTTATGTACAACCCGCACGCCACTCCTCAGTGTAAAAGCATGAACTGGATAACCGAGAATGCCCCGACTTACGATGCTATGTACACCCCACACGCCACTCCTCAGTGTAAAAAGCATGAACTGAATGATAGAGAGCGCCCCGACTTACGATACTATGTACACCCCTCACGCCACTCCTCAGTGTAAAAATCATGAACTGAATGATAGAGAGCGCCCCGACTTACGATGTTTTGTACAACCCTCACGCCACTCCTCAGTGTAAAAGCATGAACTGGATAACCGAGAACGCCGCAACTTACGATACTATGTACATCCCTCACGCCACTCCTCAGTGTAAAAATCATGAACTGAATGATAGAGAGCGATCCGACTTACGATGTTATGTACACTCCTCACGCTCTCCTCAGTGTAAAAATCATGAACTGAATGATAGAGAGCGCCCCGACTTACGATGTTATGTACACTCCTCACGCTCTCCTCAGTGTAAAAATCATGAACTGAATGATAGAGAGCGCCCCGACTTACGATGTTATGTACACTCCTCACGCTCTCCTTAGTGTAAAAAGCATGAACTGAATGATAGAGAGCGCCCCGACTTACGATGTTATGTACACTCCTCACGCTCTCCTTAGTGTAAAAAGCATGAACTGGATAACAGAGAGCGCCCCGACGTACGGTGCTATGTATACACCTCACGCCACTCCTCAGTGTAAAAATCATGAACTGGATAACAGAGAACGCCGCGACTTACGATGCTATGTACACCCTTCACCCTCTCCTTAGTGTAAAAAGCATGAACTGGATAACAGAGAACGCCGCGACTTACGATACTATGTACATCCCTCACGCCACTCCTCAGTGTAAAAATCATGAACTGAATGATAGAGAGCGCCCCGACTTACGATGTTATGTACACTCCTCACGCTCTCCTTAGTGTAAAAAGCATGAACTGGATAACAGAGAGCGCCACGACTTACGGTGCTATGTATACACCTCACGCCACTCCTCAGTGTAAAAAGCATGAACTGGATAACAGAGAACGCCGCGACTTACGATGCTATGTACACCCCTCACGCTCTCCTCAGTGTAAAAAGCATGAACTGGATAACAGAGAACGCCGCGACTTACGATGCTATGTACACTCCTCACGCTCTCCTTAGTGTAAAAAGCATGAACTGGATAACAGAGAACGCCGCGACTTACGATACTGTGTACACCCCTCACGCTCTCCTTAGTGTAAAAAGCATGAACTGGATAACAGGGAACGCCGCGACTTACGATGCTATGTACACCCCTCACGCTCTCCTCAATGTAAAGAGAATGAACTGGATAACAGAGAACGCCCCGACTTACGATGCTATGTACACCCCTCACGCACTCCTCAGTGTAAAAAGCATGAACTGGATAACAGAGAACGCCGCGACTTACGATGCTATGTACACTCCTCACGCTCTCCTAGTGTAAAAAGCATGAACTGAATGATAGAGAACGCCGCGACTTACGATGCTATGTACACTCCTCACGCTCTCCTTAGTGGTAAAAGCATAAACTGAATGATAGAGAGCGCCCCGACTTACGGAGCTATGTACACCCCTCACGCCACTCCTCAGTGTAAAAAGCATGAACTGAATGATAGAGAGCGCCCCGACTTACGATGCTATGTACACCCCTCACGCCACTCATTGTAAAAAGCATGAACTGGATGACCGAGAACGCCGCGACTTACGATGCTATGTACACCCCTCACGCTCTCCTTAGTGTAAAAAGCATGAACTGGATAACAGAGAACGCCGCGACTTACAATGCTATGTACACTCCTCACGCTCTCCTTAGTGTAAAAAGCATGAACTGAATAACAGAGAGCGCCCCGACTTACGGTGCTATGTATACACCTCACGCCACTCCTCAGTGTAAAAATCATGAACTGGATAACAGAGAACGCCGCGACTTACGATGCTATGTACACCCCTCACGCTCTCCTTAGTGTAAAAAGCATGAACTGGATAACAGAGAACGCCGCGACTTACGATACTATGTACATCCCTCACGCCACTCCTCAGTGTAAAAATCATGAACTGAATGATAGAGAGCGCCCCGACTTACGATGTTATGTACACTCCTCACGCGCTCCTTAGTGTAAAAAGCATGAACTGGATAACAAAGAACGCCGCGACTTACGATGCTATGTACACCCCTCACACCACTCATTGTAATAAGCATGAACTGGATAACCGAGAATGCCCCGACTTACGATGCTATGTACAATCCTCACGCTCTCCTTAGTGTAAAAAGCATGGACTGAATAACAGAGAGCGCCGCGACTTACGATGCTATGTACACTCCTCACGCTCTCCTTAGTGTAAGAAGCATGAACTGGATAACAGAGAACGCCGCGACTGACGATGCTATGTACACTCCTCAAGCTCTCCTTAGTGTAAAAAGCATGAACTGGATAACAGAGAACGCCGCGACTTACGATGCTATGTACACTCCTCACGCTCTCCTTAGTGTAAGAAGCATGAACTGGATAACAGAGAACGCCGCGACTTACGATGCTATGTACACTCCTCACGCTCTCCTTAGTGTAAAAAGCATGAACTGAATGATAGAGAACGCCGCGACTTACGATGCTATGTACACTCCTCACGCTCTCCTTAGTGTAAGAAGCATGAACTGGATAACAGAGAACGCCGCGACTTACGATGCTATGTACACTCCTCACGCTCTCCTTAGTGTAAAAAGTATGAACTGAATGATAGAGAACGCCGCGACTTACGATGCTATGTACACTCCTCACGCTCTCCTTAGTGTAAAAAGCATGAACTGAATGATAGAGAACGCCGCGACTTACGATGTTATGTACACTCCTCACGCTCTCCTCAGTGTAAAAATCATGAACTGAATGATAGAGAGCGCCCCGACTTACGATGTTATGTACACTCCTCACGCTCTCCTTAGTGTAAAAAGCATGAACTGGATAACAGAGAGCGCCCCGACTTACGGTGCTCTGTATACACCTCACGCCACTCCTCAGTGTAAAAATCATGAACTGGATAACAGAGAACGCCGCGACTTACGATGCTATGTACACCCCTCACGCTCTCCTTAGTGTAAAAAGCATGAACTGGAAAACAGAGAACGCCGCGACTTACGGTGCTATGTACACTCCTCACGCTCTCCTTAGTGTAAAAAGCATGAACTGAATGATAGAGAGCGCCCCGACTTACGGTGCTATGTACACTCCTCACGCTCTCCTTAGTGTAAAAAGCATGAACTGGATAACAGAGAACGCCGCGACTTACGATGCTATGTACACCCCGCACGCTCTCCTTAGTGTAAAAAGCATGAACTGGATAACAGAGAACGCCGCGACCTACGATGCTTTGTTCACCCCTCACGCTCTCCTTAGTGTAAAAAGCATGAACTGGATAACAGAGAACGCCGCGACTTACGATGCTATGTACACTCCTCACGCTCTCCTTAGTGTAAAAAGCATGAACTGAATGATAGAGAGCGCCCCGACTTACGGTGCTATGTATACACCTCACGCCACTCCTCAGTGTAAAACGCATGAACTATATGACAGAGAACGGCGTGACTTATGATGCTATGTACACCCCTCACGCCACTCCTCAGTGTAAAAATCATGAACTGAATGATTGAGAGCGCTCCGACTTACGATGCTATGTACAATCCTCACGCTCTCCTTAGTGTAAAAAGCATGAACTGAATGATAGAGAGCGCCCCGACTTACGATACTATGTACATCGCTCACGCCACTCCTCAGTGTAAAAAGCATGAACTGGATAACAGAGAGCGCCCCGACATACGATACTATGTACACTCCTCACGCCACTCCTCAGTGTAAAAATCATGAACTGAGCGATAGAGAGCGCCCCGACTTACGATGCTATGTACACTCCTCACGCTCTCCTTAGTGTAAAAAGCATGAACTGAATGATAGAGAGCGCCCCGACTTACGATGTTATGTACACCCCTCACACCACTCCGCATTGTAAAAGCATGAACTGGATGACCGAGAACGCCGCGACTTAAGATGCTATGTACACCCCTCACGCCCCTCCTCAATGTAAAAGCATGAACTGGATGACCAAGAACGCCGCGACTTACAATGCTATGTACACACCTCACGCCACTCATTGTAAAAAGCATGAACAGGATAACAGAGAACGCCCCGACTTACGATGCTATGTACACTCCTCACGCTCTCCTTAGTGTAAAAAGCATGAACTGAATGATAGAGAGCGCCCCGACTTACGATGTTATGTACAACCCTCACGCCACTCCTCAGTGTAAAAGCATGAACTGGATAACCGAGAACGCCCTGACTTACGATGCTATGTACACCCCTCACGCCACTCCTCAGGGTAAAAAGCATGAACTGAATGATAGAGAACTCCCCGACTTACGATACTATGTACACCCCTCACGCCACTCCTCAGTGCGAAAAGCATGAAAAGAATGATATAGAGCGCCCCGACTTACGATACTATGTACACCCCTCACGCCACTCCTCAGTGTGAAAAGCATGAAAATAATGATAGGGAGCGCCCCGACTTACGATACTATGTACACCCCTCACGCCACTCCTCAGTGTAAAAAGCATGAACTGAATGATAGAGAGCGCCCCGACTTACGATACTATGTACACCCCTCACGCCACTCCTCAGTGTGAAAAGCATGAACTGAATGAAAGAGAGCGCCCCGACTTACGATACTATGTACACCCCTCACGCTCTCCTTAGTGTAAAAAGCATGAACTGAATGATAGAGAACGCCGCGACTTACGATGCTATGTACACCCCTCACGCTCTCCTTAGTGTAAAAAGCATGAACTGGATAACAGAGAACGCCGCGACTTACGATGCTATGTACTCCCCTCACGCTCTCCTTAGTGTAAAAAGCATGAACTGGATAACAGAGAACGCCGCGACTTACGATGCTATGTACACCCCTCACGCTCTCCTTAGTGTAAGAAGCATGAACTGAATGATAGAGAACGCCGCGACTTACGATGCTATGTACACCCCTCACGATCTCCTTAGTGTAAAAAGCATGAACTGGATAACAGAGAACGCCGCGACTTACGGTGCTATGTACACTCCTCACGCTCTCCTTAGTGTAAAAAGCATGAACTGAATGATAGAGAGCGCCCCGACTTACGGTGCTATGTACACTCCTCACGCTCTCCTTAGTGTAAAAAGCATGAACTGGATAACAGAGAACGCCGCGACTTACGATGCTATGTACACCCCTCATGCTCTCCTTAGTTTAAAAAGCATGAACTGGATAACAGAGAACGCCGCGACTTACGATGTTATGTACACCCCTCACGCTCTCCTTAGTGAAAAAAGCATGAACTGGATAACAGAGAACGCCGCGACTTACGGTGCTATGTACACTCCTCACGCTCTCCTTAGTGTAAAAAGCATGAACTGAATGATAGAGAGCGCCCCGACTTACGGTGCTATGTACACTCCTCACGCTCTCCTTAGTGTAAAAAGCATGAACTGGATAACAGAGAACGCCGCGACTTACGATGCTATGTACACCCCTCACGCTCTCCTTAGTGTAAAAAGCATGAACTGGATAACAGAGAACGCCGCGACTTACGATGCTATGTACACCCCTCACGCTCTCCTTAGTGTAAAAAGCATGAACTGGATAACAGAGAACGCCGCGACTTACGATGCTATGTACACTCCTCACGCTCTCCTTAGTGTAAAAAGCATGAACTGAATGATAGAGAGCGCCCCGACTTACGGTGCTATGTATACACCTCACGCCACTCCTCAGTGTAAAACGCATGAACTATATGACAGAGAACGGCGTGACTTATGATGCTATGTACACTCCTCACGCCACTCCTCAGTGTAAAAATCATGAACTGAGTGATAGAGAGCGCCCCGACTTAAGATGCTATGTACACTCCTCACGCTCTCCTTAGTGTAAAAAGCATGAACTGAATGATAGAGAGCGCCCCGACTTACGATGTTATGTACACCCCTCACACCACTCCGCATTGTAAAAGCATGAACTGGTTGACCGAGAACGCCGCGACTTAAGATGCTATGTACACCCCTCATGCCCCTCCTCAATGTAAAAGCATGAACTGGATGACCAAGAACGCCGCGACTTACAATGCTATGTACACCCCTCACGCCACTCATTGTAAAAAGCATGAACAGGATAACAGAGAACGCCCCGACTTACGATGCTATGTACACTCCTCACGCTCTCCTTAGTGTAAAAAGCATGAACTGAATGATAGAGAGCGCCCCGACTTACGATGTTATGTACAACCCTCACGCCACTCCTCAGTGTAAAAGCATGAACTGGATAACCGAGAACGCCCTGACTTACGATGCTATGTACACCCCTCACGCCACTCCTCAGTGTAAAAAGCATGAACTGAATGATAGAGAACTCCCCGACTTACGATACTATGTACACCCCTCACGCCACTCCTCAGTGTGAAAAGCATGAAAAGAATGATATAGAGCGCCCCGATTTACGATACTATGTACACCCCTCACGCCACTCCACAGTGTGAAAAGCATGAAAATAATGATGGGGAGCGCCCCGACTTACGATACTATATACACCCCTCACGCCACTCCTCAGTGTAAAAAGCATGAACTGAATGATAGAGAGCGCCCCGACTTACGATGTTATGTACAACCCTCACGCCACTCCTCAGTGTAAAAAGCATGAACTGAATGATAGAGAGCGCCCCGACTTACGATGTTATGTACAACCCTCACGCCACTCCTCAGTGTAAAAAGCATGAACTGAATGATAGAGAGCGCCCCGACTTACGATACTATGTACATCCCTCACGCCACTCCTCAGTGTAAAAAGCATGAACTGAATGATAGAGAGCGCCCCGATTTACGATGTTATGTGCACCCCTCACGCCACTCCTCAGTGTAAAAAGCATGAACTGAACGATAGGGAGCGCCCCGACTTACGATACTATGTACACCCCTCACGCCACTCCTCAGTGTAAAAAGCATGAACTGAATGATAGAGAACGCCGCGACTTACGATACTATGTACACCCCTCACGCCACTCCTCAGTGTGAAAAGCATGAACTGAATGAAAGAGAGCGCCCCGACTTACGATACTATGTACACCCCTCACGCCACTCCTCAGTGTAAAAAGCATGAACTGAATGATAGAGAGCGCCCCGACTTACGATGTTATGTACAACCCTCACGCCACTCCTCAGTGTAAAAGCATGAACTGAATGATAGAGAGCGCCCCGACTTACGATGTTATGTACAACCCTCACGCCACTCCTCAGTCTAAAAAGCATGAACTGAATGATAGAGAGCGCCCCGACTTACGATGTTATGTACAACCCTCACGCCACTCCTCAGTGTAAGAATCATGAACTGAATGATAGAGAGCGCCCCGACTTACGATGTTATGTACAACCCTCACGCCACTCCTCAGTGTAAAAAGCATGAACTGAATGATAGAGAGCGCCCCGACTTACGATGTTATGTGCACCCCTCACGCCACTCCTCAGTGTAAAACGCATGAACTGAACGATAGGGAGCGCCCTTACTTACGATACTATGTACACCCCTCACGCCACTCCTCAGTGTAAAAAGCATGAACTGAATGATAGAGAGCGCCCCGACTTACGATACTATGTACACCCCTCACGCTCTCCTCAGTGTAAGAAGCATGAACTGAATGATAGGGAGCGCCCCGACTTACGATGTTATGTACAACCCTCACGCCACTCCTCAGTGTAAAAGCATGAACTGGATAACCGAGAATGCCCCGACTTACGATACTATGTACACCCCTCACGCCACTCCTCAGTGTAAAAATCATGAACTGAATGATAGAGAGCGCCCCGACTTACGATACTATGTACACCCCTCACGCCACTCCTCAGTGTAAAAATCATGAATTGAATGATAGAGAGCGCCCCGACTTACGATGTTATGTACAACCCTCACGCCACTCCTCAGTGTAAAAAGCATGAACTGAATGATAGAGAGCGCCCCGACTTACGATGTTATGTGCACCCCTCACGCCACTCCTCAGTGTAAAAAGCATGAACTGGATAACCGAGAACGCCGCGACTTACGATGCTATGTACACCCCTCACGCTCTCCTTAGTGTAAGAAGCATGAACTGAATGATAGAGAGCGCCCCGACTTACGATACTATGTACACCCCTCACGCCACTCCTCAGTGTAAAAGCATGAACTGGATAACAGAGAACGCCGCGACTTACGATGCTATGTACACCCCTCACGCTCTCCTTAGTGTAAGAAGCATGAACTGAATGATAGAGAGCGCCCCATCTTACGATACTATGTACACCCCACACGCCACTCCTCAGTGTAAAAAAAATGAACTGAATGATAGGAAGCGCCCCGACTTACGATGTTATGTGCACCCCTCACGCCACTCCTCAGTGTAAAAAGCATGAACTGAACGATAGGGAGCGCCCCGACTTACGATACTATGTACAACCCTCACGCCACTCCTCAGTGTAAAAATCATGAACTGAATGATAGAGAGCGCCCCGACTTACGATGTTATGTACAACCCTCACGCCACTCCTCAGTGTAAAAAGCATGAACTGGATAACCGAGAACGCCGCGACTTACGATGCTATGTACACCCCTCACGCTCTCCTTAGTGTAAGAAGCATGAACTGAATGATAGAGAGCGCCCCGACTTACGATACTATGTACACCCCTCACGCCACTCCTCAGTGTAAAAGCATGAACTGGATAACAGAGAACGCCGTGACTTACGATGCTATGTACACCCCTCACGCTCTCCTTAGTGTAAGAAGCATGAACTGAATGATAGAGAGCGCCCCGACTTACGATACTATGTACACCCCTCACGCCACTCCTCAGTATAAAAAGCATGAACTGAATGATAGAGAGCGCCCCGACTTACGATGTTATGTGCACCCCTCACGCCACTCCTCAGTGTAAAAAGCATGAACTGAACGATAGGGAGCGCCCCGACTTACGATACTATGTACAACCCTCACGCCACTCCTCAGTGTAAAAATCATGAACTGAATGATAGAGAGCGCCCCGACTTACGATGTTATGTATAACCCTCACGCCACTCCTCAGTGTAAAAAGCATGAACTGAATGATAGAGAGCGCCCCGACTTACGATGTTATGTACAACCCTCACGCCACTCCTCAGTGTAAAAAGCATGAACTGAACGATAGGGAGCGCCCCGACTTACGATGTTATGTACAACCCTCACGCCACTCCTCAGTGTAAGAATCATGAACTGAATGATAGAGAGCGCCCCGACTTACGATACTATGTACAACCCTCACGCCACTCCTCAGTGTAAAAGCATGAACTGGATAACCGAGAACGCCGCAACTTACGATACTATGTACATCCCTCACGCCACTCCTCAGTGTAAAAAGCATGAACTGAACGATAGGGAGCGCCCCGACTTACGATACTATGTACAACCCTCACACACTCCTCAGTGTAAAAATCATGAACTGAATGATAGAGAGCGCCCCGACTTACGATGTTATGTACAACCCTCACGCCACTCCTCAGTGTAAAAAGCATGAACTGAATGATAGAGAGCGCCCCGACTTACGATGTTATGTACAACCCTCACGCCACTCCTCAGTGTAAGAATCATGAACTGAATGATAGAGAGCGCCCCGACTTACGATGTTATGTACAACCCTCACGCCACTCCTCAGTGTAAAAAGCATGAACTGAATGATAGAGAGCGCCCCGACTTACGATGTTATGTGCACCCCTCACGCCACTCCTCTGTGTAAAAGCATGAACTGGATAACCGAGAATGCCCCGACTTACGATGCTATGTACACCCCACACGCCACTCCTCAGTGTAAAAAGCATGAACTGAATGATAGAGAGCGCCCCGACTTACGATACTATGTACACCCCTCACGCCACTCCTCAGTGTAAAAATCATAAACTGAATGATAGAGAGCTCCCCGACTTACGATACTATGTACAACCCTCACGCCACTCCTCAGTGTAAAAAGCATGAACTGAATGATAGAGAGCGCCCCGACTTACGATGTTATGTACAACCCTCACGCCACTCCTCAGTGTAAAAAGCATGAACTGAATGATAGAGAGCGCCCCGACTTACGATGTTATGTACAACCCTCACGCCACTCCTCAGTGTAAAAAGCATGAACTGAATGATAGAGAGCGCCCCGACTTACGATACTATGTACATCCCTCACGCCACTCCTCAGTGTAAAAAGCATGAACTGAATGATAGAGAGCGCCCCGACTTACGATGTTATGTGCACCCGTCACGCCACTCCTCAGTGTAAAAAGCATGAACTGAACGATAGGGAGCGCCCCGACTTACGATACTATGTACACCCCTCACGCCACTCCTCAGTGTAAAAAGCATGAACTGAATGATAGAGAGCGCCCCGACTTACGATGTTATGTACAACCCTCACGCCACTCCTCAGTGTAAAAAGCATGAACTGAATAACCGAGAATGCCCCGACTTACGATGCTATGTACACCCCACACGCCACTCCTCAGTGTAAAAAGCATGAACTGAACGATAGGGAGCGCCCCGACTTACGATACTATATACACCCCTTACGCCACTCCTCAGTGTAAAAAGCATGAACTGAATAACCGAGAATGCCCCGACTTACGATGTTATGTACAACCCTCACGCCACTCCTCAGTGTAAAAATCATGAACTGAATGATAGAGAGCGCCCCGACTTAAGATGTTATGTACAACCCGCACGCCACTCCTCAGTGTAAAAGCATGAACTGGATAACCGAGAATGCCCCGACTTACGATGCTATGTACACCCCACACGCCACTCCTCAGTGTAAAAAGCATGAACTGAATGATAGAGAGCGCCCCGACTTACGATACTATGTACACCCCTCACGCCACTCCTCAGTGTAAAAATCATGAACTGAATGATAGAGAGCGCCCCGACTTACGATGTTTTGTACAACCCTCACGCCACTCCTCAGTGTAAAAGCATGAACTGGATAACCGAGAACGCCGCAACTTACGATACTATGTACATCCCTCACGCCACTCCTCAGTGTAAAAATCATGAACTGAATGATAGAGAGCGATCCGACTTACGATGTTATGTACACTCCTCACGCTCTCCTCAGTGTAAAAATCATGAACTGAATGATAGAGAGCGTCCCGACTTACGATGTTATGTACACTCCTCACGCTCTCCTCAGTGTAAAAATCATGAACTGAATGATAGAGAGCGCCCCGACTTACGATGTTATGTACACTCCTCACGCTCTCCTTAGTGTAAAAAGCATGAACTGAATGATAGAGAGCGCCCCGACTTACGATGTTATGTACACTCCTCACGCTCTCCTTAGTGTAAAAAGCATGAACTGGATAACAGAGAGCGCCCCGACGTACGGTGCTATGTATACACCTCACGCCACTCCTCAGTGTAAAAATCATGAACTGGATAACAGAGAACGCCGCGACTTACGATGCTATGTACACCCTTCACGCTCTCCTTAGTGTAAAAAGCATGAACTGGATAACAGAGAACGCCGCGACTTACGATACTATGTACATCCCTCACGCCAATCCTCAGTGTAAAAATCATGAACTGAATGATAGAGAGCGCCCCGACTTACGATGTTATGTACACTCCTCACGCTCTCCTTAGTGTAAAAAGCATGAACTGGATAACAGAGAGCGCCACGACTTACGGTGCTATGTATACACCTCACGCCACTCCTCAGTGTAAAAAGCATGAACTGGATAACAGAGAACGCCGCGACTTACGATGCTATGTACACCCCTCACGCTCTCCTCAGTGTAAAAAGCATGAACTGGATAACAGAGAACGCCGCGACTTACGATGCTATGTACACTCCTCACGCTCTCCTTAGTGTAAAAAGCATGAACTGGATAACAGAGAACGCCGCGACTTACGATACTATGTACACCCCTCACGCTCTCCTTAGTGTAAAAAGCATGAACTGGATAACAGGGAACGCCGCGGCTTACGATGCTATGTACACCCCTCACGCTCTCCTCAATGTAAAGAGAATGAACTGGATAACAGAGAACGCCCCGACTTACGATGCTATGTACACCCCTCACGCACTCCTCAGTGTAAAAAGCATGAACTGGATAACAGAGAACGCCGCGACTTACGATGCTATTTACACTCCTCACGCTCTCCTAGTGTAAAAAGCATGAACTGAATGATAGAGAACGCCGCGACTTACGATGCTATGTACACTCCTCACGCTCTCCTTAGTGGTAAAAGCATAAACTGAATGATAGAGAGCGCCCCGACTTACGGGGCTATGTACACCCCTCACGCCACTCCTCAGTGTAAAAAGCATGAACTGAATGATAGAGAGCGCCCCGACTTACGATGCTATGTACACCCCTCACGCCACTCATTGTAAAAAGCATGAACTTGATGACCGAGAACGCCGCGACTTACGATGCTATGTACACCCCTCACGCTCTCCTTAGTGTAAAAAGCATGAACTGGATAACAGAGAACGCCGCGACTTACAATGCTATGTACACTCCTCACGCTCTCCTTAGTGTAAAAAGCATGAACTGAATAACAGAGAGCGCCCCGACTTACGGTGCTATGTATACACCTCACGCCACTCCTCAGTGTAAAAATCATGAACTGGATAACAGAGAACGCCGCGACTTACGATGCTATGTACACCCCTCACGCTCTCCTTAGTGTAAAAAGCATGAACTGGATAACAGAGAACGCCGCGACTTACGATACTATGTACATCCCTCACGCCACTCCTCAGTGTAAAAATCATGAACTGAATGATAGAGAGCGCCCCGACTTACGATGTTATGTACACTCCTCACGCGCTCCTTAGTGTAAAAAGCATGAACTGGATAACAAAGAACGCCGCGACTTACGATGCTATGTACACCCCTCACACCACTCATTGTAATAAGCATGAACTGGATAACCGAGAATGCCCCGACTTACGATGCTATGTACAATCCTCACGCTCTCCTTAGTGTAAAAAGCATGGACTGAATAACAGAGAGCGCCGCGACTTACGATGCTATGAACACTCCTCACGCTCTCCTTAGTGTAAGAAGCATGAACTGGATAACAGAGAACGCCGCGACTGACGATGCTATGTACACTCCTCAAGCTCTCCTTAGTGTAAAAAGCATGAACTGGATAACAGAGAACGCCGCGACTTACGATGCTATGTACACTCCTCACGCTCTCCTTAGTGTAAGAAGCATGAACTGGATAACAGAGAACGCCCCGACTTACGATGCTATGTACACTCCTCACGCTCTCCTTAGTGTAAAAACATGAACTGAATGATAGAGAACGCCGCGACTTACGATGCTATGTACACTCCTCACGCTCTCCTTAGTGTAAGAAGCATGAACTGGATAACAGAGAACGCCGCGACTTACGATGCTATGTACACTCCTCACGCTCTCCTTAGTGTAAAAAGTATGAACTGAATGATAGAGAACGCCGCGACTTACGATGCTATGTACACTCCTCACGCTCTCCTTAGTGTAAAAAGCATGAACTGAATGATAGAGAACGCCGCGACTTACGATGCTATGTACACCCCTCACGCTCTCCTTAGTGTAAAAAGCATGAACTGAATGATAGAGAACGCCGCGACTTACGATGTTATGTACACTCCTCACGCTCTCCTCAGTGTAAAAATCATGAACTGAATGATAGAGAGCGCCCCGACTTACGATGTTATGTACACTCCTCACGCTCTCCTTAGTGTAAAAAGCATGAACTGGATAACAGAGAGCGCCCCGACTTACGGTGCTCTGTATACACCTCACGCCACTCCTCAGTGTAAAAATCATGAACTGGATAACAGAGAACGCCGCGACTTACGATGCTATGTACACCCCTCACGCTCTCCTTAGTTTAAAAAGCATGAACTGGAAAACAGAGAACGCCGCGACTTACGGTGCTATGTACACTCCTCACGCTCTCCTTAGTGTAAAAAGCATGAACTGAATGATAGAGAGCGCCCCGACTTACGGGGCTATGTACACTCCTCACGCTCTCCTTAGTGTAAAAAGCATGAACTGGATAACAGAGAACGCCGCGACTTACGATGCTATGTACACCCCTCACGCTCTCCTTAGTGTAAAAAGCATGAACTGGATAACAGAGAACGCCGCGACCTACGATGCTTTGTACACCCCTCACGCTCTCCTTAGTGTAAAAAGCATGAACTGGATAACAGAGAACGCCGCGACTTACGATGCTATGTACACTCCTCACGCTCTCCTTAGTGTAAAAAGCATGAACTGAATGATAGATAGCGCCCCGACTTACGATACTATGTACATCGCTCACGCCACTCCTCAGTGTAAAAAGCATGAACTGGATAACAGAGAGCGCCCCGACATACGATACTATGTACACTCCTCACGCCACTCCTCAGTGTAAAAATCATGAACTGAGTGATAGAGAGCGCCCCGAATTACGATGCTATGTACACTCCTCACGCTCTCCTTAGTGTAAAAAGCATGAACTGAATGATAGAGAGCGCCCCGACTTACGATGTTATGTACACCCCTCACACCACTCCGCATTGTAAAAGCATGAACTGGATGACCGAGAACGCCGCGACTTAAGATGCTATGTACACCCCTCACGCCCCTCCTCAATGTAAAAGCATGAACTGGATGACCAAGAACGCCGCGACTTACAATGCTATGTACACACCTCACGCCACTCATTGTAAAAAGCATGAACAGGATAACAGAGAACGCCCCGACTTACGATGCTATGTACACTCCTCACGCTCTCCTTAGTGTAAAAAGCATGAACTGAATGATAGAGAGCGCCCCGACTTACGATGTTATGTACAACCCTCACGCCACTCCTCAGTGTAAAAGCATGAACTGGATAACCGAGAACGCCCTGACTTACGATGCTATGTACACCCCTCACGCCACTCCTCAGGGTAAAAAGCATGAACTGAATGATAGAGAACTCCCCGACTTACGATACTATGTACACCCCTCACGCCACTCCTCAGTGCGAAAAGCATGAAAAGAATGATATAGAGCGCCCCGACTTACGATACTATGTACACCCCTTACGCCACTCCTCAGTGTGAAAAGCATGAAAATAATGATAGGGAGCGCCCCGACTTACGATACTATGTACACCCCTCACGCCACTCCTCAGTGTAAAAAGCATGAACTGAATGATAGAGAGCGCCCCGACTTACGATACTATGTACACCCCTCACGCCACTCCTCAGTGTGAAAAGCATGAACTGCATGAAAGAGAGCGCCCCGAATTACGATACTATGTACACCCCTCACGCTCTCCTTAGTGTAAAAAGCATGAACTGGATAACAGAGAACGCCGCGACTTACGATGCTATGTACTCCGCTCACGCTCTCCTTAGTGTAAAAAGCATGAACTGGATAACAGAGAACGCCGCGACTTACGATGCTATGTACACCCCTCACGCTCTCCTTAGTGTAAGAAGCATGAACTGAATGATAGAGAACGCCGCGACTTACGATGCTATGTACACCCCTCACGATCTCCTTAGTGTAAAAAGCATGAACTGGATAACAGAGAACGCCGCGACTTACGGTGCTATGTACACTCCTCACGCTCTCCTTAGTGTAAAAAGCATGAACTGAATGATAGAGAGCGCCCCGACTTACGGTGCTATGTACACTCCTCACGCTCTCCTTAGTGTAAAAAGCATGAACTGGATAACAGAGAACGCCGCGACTTACGATGCTATGTACACCCCTCACGCTCTCCTTAGTGTAAAAAGCATGAACTGGATAACAGAGAACGCCGCGACTTACGATGTTATGTACACCCCTCACGCTCTCCTTAGTGAAAAAAGCATGAACTGGATAACAGAGAACGCCGCGACTTACGGTGCTATGTACACTCCTCACGCTCTCCTTAGTGTAAAAAGCATGAACTGAATGATAGAGAGCGCCCCGACTTACGGTGCTATGTACACTCCTCACGCTCTCCTTAGTGTAAAAAGCATGAACTGGATAACAGAGAACGCCGCGACTTACGATGCTATGTACACCCCTCACGCTCTCCTTAGTGTAAAAAGCATGAACTGGATAACAGAGAACGCCGCGACTTACGATGCTATGTACACCCCTCACGCTCTCCTTAGTGTAAAAAGCATGAACTGGATAACAGAGAACGCCGCGACTTACGATGCTATGTACACTCCTCACGCTCTCCTTAGTGTAAAAAGCATGAACTGAATGATAGAGAGCGCCCCGACTTACGGTGCTATGTATACACCTCACGCCACTCCTCAGTGTAAAACGCATGAACTATATGACAGAGAACGGCGTGACTTATGATGCTATGTACACTCCTCACGCCACTCCTCAGTGTAAAAATCATGAACTGAGTGATAGAGAGCGCCCCGACTTACGATGCTATGTACACTCCTCACGCTCTCCTTAGTGTAAAAAGCATGAACTGGATAACAGAGAACGCCGCGACTTACGATGCTATGTACACTCCTCACGCTCTCCTTAGTGTAAAAAGCATGAACTGAATGATAGAGAGCGCCCCGACTTACGATGTTATGTACACCCCTCACACCACTCCGCATTGTAAAAGCATGAACTGGATGACCGAGAACGCCGCGACTTAAGATGCTATGTACACCCCTCACGCCCCTCCTCAATGTAAAAGCATGAACTGGATGACCAAGAACGCCGCGACTTACAATGCTATGTACACCCCTCACGCCACTCATTGTAAAAAGCATGAACAGGATAACAGAGAACGCCCCGACTTACGATGCTATGTACACTCCTCACGCTCTCCTTAGTGTAAAAAGCATGAACTGAATGATAGAGAGCGCCCCGACTTACGATGTTATGTACAACCCTCACGCCACTCCTCAGTGTAAAAGCATGAACTGGATAACCGAGAACGCCCTGACTTACGATGCTATGTACACCCCTCACGCCACTCCTCAGTGTAAAAAGCATGAACTGAATGATAGAGAACTCCCCGACTTACGATACTATGTACACCCCTCACGCCACTCCTCAGTGTGAAAAGCATGAAAAGAATGATATAGAGCGCCCCGATTTACGATACTATGTACACCCCTCACGCCACTCCACAGTGTGAAAAGCATGAAAATAATGATAGGGAGCGCCCCGACTTACGATACTATGTACACCCCTCACGCCACTCCTCAGTGTAAAAAGCATGAACTGAATGATAGAGAGCGCCCCGACTTACGATGTTATGTACAAACCTCACGCCACTCCTCAGTGTAAAAAGCATGAACTGAATGATAGAGAGCGCCCCGACTTACGATGTTATGTACAACCCTCACGCCACTCCTCAGTGTAAAAAGCATGAACTGAATGATAGAGAGCGCCCCGACTTACGATACTATGTACATCCCTCACGCCACTCCTCAGTGTAAAAAGCATGAACTGAATGATAGAGAGCGCCCCGACTTACGATGTTATGTGCACCCCTCACGCCACTCCTCAGTGTAAAAAGCATGAACTGAACGATAGGGAGCGCCCCGACTTACGATACTATGTACACCCCTCACGCCACTCCTCAGTGTAAAAAGCATGAACTGAATGATAGAGAACGCCGCGACTTACGATACTATGTACACCCCTCACGCCACTCCTCAGTGTGAAAAGCATGAACTGAATGAAAGAGAGCGCCCCGACTTACGATACTATGTACACCCCTCACGCCACTCCTCAGTGTAAAAAGCATGAACTGAATGATAGAGAGCGCCCCGACTTACGATGTTATGTACAACCCTCACGCCACTCCTCAGTGTAAAAGCATGAACTGAATGATAGAGAGCGCCCCGACTTACGATGTTATGTACAACCCTCACGCCACTCCTCAGTCTAAAAAGCATGAACTGAATGATAGAGAGCGCCCCGACTTACGATGTTATGTACAACCCTCACGCCACTCCTCAGTGTAAGAATCATGAACTGAATGATAGAGAGCGCCCCGACTTACGATGTTATGTACAACCCTCACGCCACTCCTCAGTGTAAAAAGCATGAACTGAATGATAGAGAGCGCCCCGACTTACGATGTTATGTGCACCCCTCACGCCACTCCTCAGTGTAAAACGCATGAACTGAACGATAGGGAGCGCCCTTACTTACGATACTATGTACACCCCTCACGCCACTCCTCAGTGTAAAAAGCATGAACTGAATGATAGAGAGCGCCCCGACTTACGATACTATGTACACCCCTCACGCTCTCCTCAGTGTAAAAAGCATGAACTGAATGATAGGGAGCGCCCCGACTTACGATGTTATGTACAACCCTCACGCCACTCCTCTGTGTAAAAGCATGAACTGGATAACCGAGAATGCCCCGACTTACGATACTATGTACACCCCTCACGCCACTCCTCAGTGTAAAAATCATGAACTGAATGATAGAGAGCGCCCCGACTTACGATACTATGTACACCCCTCACGCCACTCCTCAGTGTAAAAATCATGAACTGAATGATAGAGAGCGCCCCGACTTACGATGTTATGTACAACCCTCACGCCACTCCTCAGTGTAAAAAGCATGAACTGAATGATAGAGAGCGCCCCGACTTACGATGTTATGTGCACCCCTCACGCCACTCCTCAGTGTAAAAAGCAAGAACTGGATAACCGAGAACGCCGCGACTTACGATGCTATGTACACCCCTCACGCTCTCCTTAGTGTAAGAAGCATGAACTGAATGATAGAGAGCGCCCCGACTTACGATACTATGTACACCCCTCACGCCACTCCTCAGTGTAAAAGCATGAACTGGATAACAGAGAACGCCGCGACTTACGATGCTATGTACACCCCTCACGCTCTCCTTAGTGTAAGAAGCATGAACTGAATGATAGAGAGCGCCCCGACTTACGATACTATGTACACCCCACACGCCACTCCTCAGTGTAAAAAGCATGAACTGAATGATAGAGAGCGCCCCGACTTACGATGTTATGTGCACCCCTCACGCCACTCCTCAGTGTAAAAAGCATGAACTGAACGATAGGGAGCGCCCCGACTTACGATACTATGTACAACCCTCACGCCACTCCTCAGTGTAAAAATCATGAACTGAATGATAGAGAGCGCCCCGACTTACGATGTTATGTACAACCCTCACGCCACTCCTCAGTGTAAAAAGCATGAACTGGATAACCGAGAACGCCGCGACGTACGATGCTATGTACACCCCTCACGCTCTCCTTAGTGTAAGAAGCATGAACTGAATGATAGAGAGCGCCCCGACTTACGATACTATGTACACCCCTCACGCCACTCCTCAGTGTAAAAGCATGAACTGGATAACAGAGAACGCCGTGACTTACGATGCTATGTACACCCCTCACGCTCTCCTTAGTGTAAGAAGCATGAACTGAATGATAGAGAGCGCCCCGACTTACGATACTATGTACACCCCTCACGCCACTCCTCAGTATAAAAAGCATGAACTGAATGATAGAGAGCGCCCCGACTTACGATGTTATGTGCACCCCTCACGCCACTCCTCAGTGTAAAAAGCATGAACTGAACGATAGGGAGCGCCCCGACTTACGATACTATGTACAACCCTCACGCCACTCCTCAGTGTAAAAATCATGAACTGAATGATAGAGAGCGCCCCGACTTACGATGTTATGTACAACCCTCACGCCACTCCTCAGTGTAAAAAGCATGAACTGAATGATAGAGAGCGCCCCGACTTACCATGTTATGTACAACCCTCACGCCACTCCTCAGTGTAAAAAGCATGAACTGAACGATAGGGAGCGCCCCGACTTACGATGTTATGTACAACCCTCACGCCACTCCTCAGTGTAAGAATCATGAACTGAATGATAGAGAGCGCCCCGACTTACGATA
The DNA here is from genome assembly GCA_946902985.2 of Meconema thalassinum. NCBI lineage: Eukaryota > Metazoa > Arthropoda > Insecta > Orthoptera > Tettigoniidae > Meconema > Meconema thalassinum. Next base: position 286,097,704 of record OX336393.1, on the reverse strand, counting down.
CTATGTACAACCCTCACGCCACTCCTCAGTGTAAAAGCATGAACTGGATAACCGAGAACGCCGCAACTTACGATACTATGTACATCCCTCACGCCACTCCTCAGTGTAAAAAGCATGAACTGAACGATAGGGAGCGCCCCGACTTACGATACTATGTACAACCCTCTCGCCACTCCTCAGTGTAAAAATCATGAACTGAATGATAGAGAGCGCCCCGACTTACGATGTTATGTACAACCCTCACGCCACTCCTCAGTGTAAAAAGCATGAACTGAATGATAGAGAGCGCCCCGACTTACGATGTTATGTACAACCCTCACGCCACTCCTCAGTGTAAGAATCATGAACTGAATGATAGAGAGCGCCCAGACTTACGATACTATGTACACCCCTCACGCCACTCCTCAGTGTAAAAATCATGAACTGAATGATAGAGAGCGCCCCGACTTACGATGTTTTGTACAACCCTCACGCCACTCCTCAGTGTAAAAGCATGAACTGGATAACCGAGAACGCCGCAACTTACGATACTATGTACATCCCTCACGCCACTCCTCAGTGTAAAAATCATGAACTGAATGATAGAGAGCGCCCCGACTTACGATGTTTTGTACAACCCTCACGCCACTCCTCAGTGTAAAAGCATGAACTGGATAACCGAGAACGCCGCAACTTACGATACTATGTACATCCCTCACGCCACTCCTCAGTGTAAAAATCATGAACTGAATGATAGAGAGCGCCCCGACTTACGATGTTATGTACACCCCTCACGCCACTCCTCAGTGTAAAAAGCATGAACTGAATGATAGAGAGCGCCCCGACTTACGATGTTATGTACACTCCTCACGCTCTCCTCAGTGTAAAAATCATGAACTGAATGATAGAGAGCGCCCCGACTTACGATGTTATGTACACTCCTCACGCTCTCCTTAGTGTAAAAAGCATGAACTGGATAACAGAGAGCGCCCCGACTTACGGTGCTCTGTATACACCTCACGCCACTCCTCAGTGTAAAAATCATGAACTGGATAACAGAGAACGCCGCGACTTACGATGCTATGTACACCCCTCACGCTCTCCTTAGTGTAAAAAGCATGAACTGGATAACAGAGAACGCCGCGACTTACGATACTATGTACATCCCTCACGCCACTCCTCAGTGTAAAAATCATGAACTGAATGATAGAGAGCGCCCCGACTTACGATGTTATGTACACTCCTCACGCTCTCCTTAGTGTAAAAAGCATGAACTGGATAACAGAGAGCGCCCCGACTTACGGTGCTATGTATACACCACACGCCACTCCTCAGTGTAAAAAGCATGAACTGGATAACAGAGAACGCCGCGACTTACGATGCTATGTACACCCCTCACGCTCTCCTCAGTGTAAAAGCATGAACTGGATAACAGAGAACGCCGCGACTTACGATGCTATGTACACTCCTCACGCTCTCCTTAGTGTAAAAAGCATGAACTGGATAACAGAGAACGCCGCGACTTACGATACTATGTACACCCCTCACGCTCTCCTTAGTGTAAAAAGCATGAACTGGATAACAGAGAACGCCGCGACTTACGATGCTATGTACACCCCTCACGCTCTCCTTAGTGTAAAAAGCATGAACTGGATAACAGAGAACGCCGCGACTTACGGTGCTATGTACACTCCTCACGCTCTCCTTAGTGTAAAAAGCATGAACTGAATGATAGAGAGCGCCCCGACTTACGGTGCTATGTACACTCCTCACGCTCTCCTTAGTGTAAAAAGCATGAACTGGATAACAGAGAACGCCGCGACTTACGATGCTATGTACACCCCTCACGCTCTCCTTAGTGTAAAAAGCATGAACTGGATAACAGAGAACGCCGCGACTTACGATGCTATGTACACCCCTCACGCTCTCCTTAGTGTAAAAAGCATGAACTGGATAACAGAGAACGCCGCGACTTACGATGCTATGTACACTCCTCACGCTCTCCTTAGTGTAAAAAGCATGAACTGAATGATAGAGAGCGCCCCGACTTACGGTGCTATGTATACACCTCACGCCACTCCTCAGTGTAAAACGCATGAACTATATGACAGAGAACGGCGTGACTTATGATGCTATGTACACTCCTCACGCCACTCCTCAGTGTAAAAATCATGAACTGAGTGATAGAGAGCGCCCCGACTTACGATGCTATGTACACTCCTCACGCTCTCCTTAGTGTAAAAAGCATGAACTGAATGATAGAGAGCGCCCCGACTTACGATGTTATGTACACCCCTCACACCACTCCGCATTGTAAAAGCATGAACTGGATGACCGAGAACGCCGCGACTTAAGATGCTATGTACACCCCTCACGCCACTCATTGTAAAAAGCATGAACAGGATAACAGAGAACGCCCCGACTTACGATGCTATGTACACTCCTCACGCTCTCCTTAGTGTAAAAAGCATGAACTGAATGATAGAGAGCGCCCCGACTTACGATGTTATGTACAACCCTCACGCCACTCCTCAGTGTAAAAGCATGAACTGGATAACCGAGAACGCCCTGACTTACGATGCTATGTACACCCCTCACGCCACTCCTCAGTGTAAAAAGCATGAACTGAATGATAGAGAACTCCCCGACTTACGATACTATGTACACCCCTCACGCCACTCCTCAGTGTGAAAAGCATGAAAAGAATGATATAGAGCGCCCCGATTTACGATACTATGTACACCCCTCACGCCACTCCACAGTGTGAAAAGCATGAAAATAATGATAGGGAGCGCCCCGACTTACGATACTATGTACACCCCTCACGCCACTCCTCAGTGTAAAAAGCATGAACTGAATGATAGAGAGCGCCCCGACTTACGATGTTATGTACAACCCTCACGCCACTCCTCAGTGTAAAAAGCATGAACTGAATGATAGAGAGCGCCCCGACTTACGATGTTATGTACAACCCTCACGCCACTCCTCAGTGTAAAAAGCATGAACTGAATGATAGAGAGCGCCCCGACTTACGATACTATGTACATCCCTCACGCCACTCCTCAGTGTAAAAAGCATGAACTGAATGATAGAGAGCGCCCCGACTTACGATGTTATGTGCACCCCTCACGCCACTCCTCAGTGTAAAAGCATGAACTGAACGATAGGGAGCGCCCCGACTTACGATACTATGTACACCCCTCACGCCACTCCTCAGTGTAAAAAGCATGAACTGAATGATAGAGAACGCCGCGACTTACGATACTATGTACACCCCTCACGCCACTCCTCAGTGTGAAAAGCATGAACTGAATGAAAGAGAGCGCCCCGACTTACGATACTATGTACACCCCTCACGCCACTCCTCAGTGTAAAAAGCATGAACTGAATGATAGAGAGCGCCCCGACTTACGATGTTATGTACAACCCTCACGCCACTCCTCAGTGTAAAAGCATGAACTGAATGATAGAGAGCGCCCCGACTTACGATGTTATGTACAACCCTCACGCCACTCCTCAGTCTAAAAAGCATGAACTGAATGATAGAGAGCGCCCCGACTTACGATGTTATGTACAACCCTCACGCCACTCCTCAGTGTAAGAATCATGAACTGAATGATAGAGAGCGCCCCGACTTACGATGTTATGTACAACCCTCACGCCACTCCTCAGTGTAAAAAGCATGAACTGAATGATAGAGAGCGCCCCGACTTACGATGTTATGTGCACCCCTCACGCCACTCCTCAGTGTAAAAAGCAAGAACTGGATAACCGAGAACGCCGCGACTTACGATGCTATGTACACCCCTCACGCTCTCCTTAGTGTAAGAAGCATGAACTGAATGATAGAGAGCGCCCCGACTTACGATACTATGTACACCCCTCACGCCACTCCTCAGTGTAAAAGCATGAACTGGATAACAGAGAACGCCGCGACTTACGATGCTATGTACACCCCTCACGCTCTCCTTAGTGTAAGAAGCATGAACTGAATGATAGAGAGCGCCCCGACTTACGATACTATGTACACCCCACACGCCACTCCTCAGTGTAAAAAGCATGAACTGAATGATAGAGAGCGCCCCGACTTACGATGTTATGTGCACCCCTCACGCCACTCCTCAGTGTAAAAAGCATGAACTGAACGATAGGGAGCGCCCCGACTTACGATACTATGTACAACCCTCACGCCACTCCTCAGTGTAAAAATCATGAACTGAATGATAGAGAGCGCCCCGACTTACGATGTTATGTACAACCCTCACGCCACTCCTCAGTGTAAAAAGCATGAACTGGATAACCGAGAACGCCGCGACTTACGATGCTATGTACACCCCTCACGCTCTCCTTAGTGTAAGAAGCATGAACTGAATGATAGAGAGCGCCCCGACTTACGATACTATGTACACCCCTCACGCCACTCCTCAGTGTAAAAGCATGAACTGGATAACAGAGAACGCCGTGACTTACGATTCTATGTACACCCCTCACGCTCTCCTTAGTGTAAGAAGCATGAACTGAATGATAGAGAGCGCCCCGACTTACGATACTATGTACACCCCTCACGCCACTCCTCAGTATAAAAAGCATGAACTGAATGATAGAGAGCGCCCCGACTTACGATGTTATGTGCACCCCTCACGCCACTCCTCAGTGTAAAAAGCATGAACTGAACGATAGGGAGCGCCCCGACTTACGATACTATGTACAACCCTCACGCCACTCCTCAGTGTAAAAATCATGAACTGAATGATAGAGAGCGCCCCGACTTACGATGTTATGTACAACCCTCACGCCACTCCTCAGTGTAAAAAGCATGAACTGAATGATAGAGAGTGCCCCGACTTACGATGTTATGTACAACCCTCACGCCACTCCTCAGTGTAAAAAGCATGAACTGAACGATAGGGAGCGCCCCGAATTACGATGTTATGTACAACCCTCACGCCACTCCTCAGTGTAAGAATCATGAACTGAATGATAGAGAGCGCCCCGACTTACGATACTATGTACAACCCTCACGCCACTCCTCAGTGTAAAAGCATGAACTGGATAACCGAGAACGCCGCAACTTACGATACTATGTACATCCCTCACGCCACTCCTCAGTGTAAAAAGCATGAACTGAACGATAGGGAGCGCCCCGACTTACGATACTATGTACAACCCTCACGCCACTCCTCAGTGTAAAAATCATGAACTGAATGATAGAGAGCGCCCCGACTTACGATGTTATGTACAACCCTCACGCCACTCCTCAGTGTAAAAAGCATGAACTGAATGATAGAGAGCGCCCCGACTTACGATGTTATGTACAACCCTCACGCCACTCCTCAGTGTAAGAATCATGAACTGAATGATAGAGAGCGCCCCGACTTACGATACTATGTACACCCCTCACGCCACTCCTCAGTGTAAAAATCATGAACTGAATGATAGAGAGCGCCTCGGCTTACGATGTTTTGTACAACCCTCACGCCACTCCTCAGTGTAAAAGCATGAACTGGATAACCGAGAACGCCGCAACTTACGATACTATGTACATCCCTCACGCCACTCCTCAGTGTAAAAATCATGAACTGAATGATAGAGAGCGCCCCGAATTACGATGTTTTGTACAACCCTCACGCCACTCCTCAGTGTAAAAGCATGAACTGGATAACCGAGAACGCCGCAACTTACGATACTATGTACATCCCTCACGCCACTCCTCAGTGTAAAAATCATGAACTGAATGATAGAGAGCGCCCCGACTTACGATGTTATGTACACCCCTCACGCCACTCCTCAGTGTAAAAAGCATGAACTGAATGATAGAGAGCGCCCCGACTTACGATGTTATGTACACTCCTCACGCTCTCCTCAGTGTAAAAATCATGAACTGAATGATAGAGAGCGCCCCGACTTACGATGTTATGTACACTCCTCACGCTCTCCTTAGTGTAAAAAGCATGAACTGGATAACAGAGAGCGCCTCGACTTACGGTGCTCTGTATACACCTCACGCCACTCCTCAGTGTAAAAATCATGAACTGGATAACAGAGAACGCCGCGACTTACGATGCTATGTACACCCCTCACGCTCTCCTTAGTGTAAAAAGCATGAACTGGATAACAGAGAACGCCGCGACTTACGATACTATGTACATCCCTCACGCCACTCCTCAGTGTAAAAATCATGAACTGAATGATAGAGAGCGCCCCGACTTACGATGTTATGTACACTCCTCACGCTCTCCTTAGTGTAAAAAGCATGAACTGGATAACAGAGAGCGCCCCGACTTACGGTGCTATGTATACACCACACGCCACTCCTCAGTGTAAAAAGCATGAACTGGATAACAGAGAACGCCGCGACTTACGATGCTATGTACACCCCTCACGCTCTCCTCAGTGTAAAAGCATGAACTGGATAACAGAGAACGCCGCGACTTACGATGCTATGTACACTCCTCACGCTCTCCTTAGTGTAAAAAGCATGAACTGGATAACAGAGAACGCCGCGACTTACGATACTATGTACACCCCTCACGCTCTCCTTAGTGTAAAAAGCATGAACTGGATAACAGGGAACGCCGCGACTTACGATGCTATGTACACCCCTCACGCTCTCCTCAATGTAAAGAGAATGAACTGGATAACAGAGAACGCCCCGACTTACGATGCTATGTACAACCCTCACGCACTCCTCAGTGTAAAAAGCATGAGCTGGATAACAGAGAACGCCGCGACTTACGATGCTATGTACACTCCTCACGCTCTCCTTAGTGTAAAAAGCATGAACTGGATAACAGAGAGCGCCCCGACTTACGGTGCTATGTATACACCTCACGCTCTCCTTAGTGTAAAAAGCATGAACTGAATGATAGAGAGCGCCCCGACTTACGGTGCTATGTACACTCCTCACGCTCTCCTTAGTGTAAAAAGCATGAACTGAATAACAGAGAGCGCCCCGACTTACGGTGCTATGTATACACCTCACGCCACTCCTCAGTGTAAAAATCATGAACTGGATAACAGAGAACGCCGCGAATTACGATGCTATGTACACCCCTCACGCTCTCCTTAGTGTAAAAAGCATGAACTGGATAACAGAGAACGCCGCGACTTACGATACTATGTACATCCCTCACGCCACTCCTCAGTGTAAAAATCATGAACTGAATGATAGAGAGCGCCCCGACTTACGATGTTATGTACACTCCTCACGCGCTCCTTAGTGTAAAAAGCATGAACTGGATAACAAAGAACGCCGCGACTTACGATGCTATGTACAACCCTCACACCACTCATTGTTAAAAGCATGAACTGGATAACCGAGAATGCCCCGACTTACGATGCTATGTACAATCCTCACGCTCTCCTTAGTGTAAAAAGCATGAACTGGATAACAGAGAGCGCCGCGACTTACGATGCTATGTACACTCCTCACGCTCTCCTTAGTGTAAAAATCATGAACTGAATGATAGAGAACGCCGCGACTGACGATGCTATGTACACTCCTCACGCTCTCCTTAGTGTAAAAAGCATGGACTGAATAACAGAGAGCGCCGCGACTTACGATGCTATGTACACCCCTCACGCTCTCCTTAGTGTAAAAAGCATGAACTGGATGACAGAGAACGAAGCGACTTACGATGCTATGTACACTCCTCACGCTCTCCTTAGTGTAAAAAGCATGAACTGAATGATAGAGAACGCCGCGACTTACGACGCTATGTACACACCTCACGCCCTCCTTAGTGTAATAAGCATGAACTGGATAACAGAGAACGCCGCGACTTACGATGCTATGTACACTCCTCACGCTCTCCTTAGTGTAAAAAGCATGAACTGAATGATAGAGAACGCCGCGACTTACGATGCTATGTACACTCCTCACGCTCTCCTTAGTGTAAGAAGCATGAACTGGATAACAGAGAACGCCGCGACTTACGATGCTATGTACACTCCTCACGCTCTCCTTAGTGTAAAAAGCATGAACTGAATGATAGAGAACGCCGCGACTTACGATGCTATGTACACTCCTCACGCTCTCCTTAGTGTAAGAAGCATGAACTGGATAACAGAGAACGCCGCGACTTACGATGCTATGTACACTCCTCACGCTCTCCTTAGTGTAAAAAGCATGAACTGAATGATAGAGAACGCCGCGACTTACGATGCTATGTACACTCCTCACGCTCTCCTTAGTGTAAAAAGCATGAACTGAATGATAGAGAACGCCGCGACTTACGATGCTATGTACACCCCTCACGCTCTCCTTAGTGTAAAAAGCATGAACTGAATGATAGAGAACGCCGCGACTTACGATGTTATGTACACTCTTCACGCTCTCCTCAGTGTAAAAATCATGAACTGAATGATAGAGAGCGCCCCGACTTACGATGTTATGTACACTCCTCACGCTCTCCTTAGTGTAAAAAGCATGAACTGGATAACAGAGAGCGCCCCGACTTACGGTGCTCTGTATACACCTCACGCCACTCCTCAGTGTAAAAATCATGAACTGGATAACAGAGAACGCCGCGACTTACGATGCTATGTACACCCCTCACGCTCTCCTTAGTGTAAAAAGCATGAACTGGAAAACAGAGAACGCCGCGACTTACGGTGCTATGTACACTCCTCACGCTCTCCTTAGTGTAAAAAGCATGAACTGAATGATAGAGAGCGCCCCGACTTACGGTGCTATGTACACTCCTCACGCTCTCCTTAGTGTAAAAAGCATGAACTGGATAACAGAGAACGCCGCGACTTACGATGCTATGTACACCCCTCACGCTCTCCTTAGTGTAAAAAGCATGAACTGGATAACAGAGAACGCCGCGACTTACGATGCTATGTACACCCCTCACGCTCTCCTTAGTGTAAAAAGCATGAACTGGATAACAGAGAACGCCGCGACTTACGATGCTATGTACACTCCTCACGCTCTCCTTAGTGTAAAAAGCATGAACTGAATGATAGAGAGCGCCCCGACTTACGGTGCTATGTATACACCTCACGCCACTCCTCAGTGTAAAACGCATGAACTATATGACAGAGAACGGCGTGACGTATGATGCTATGTACACCCCTCACGCCACTCCTCAGTGTAAAAATCATGAACTGAATGATAGAGAGCGCTCCGACTTACGATGCTATGTACAATCCTCACGCTCTCCTTAGTGTAAAAAGCATGAACTGAATGATAGAGAGCGCCCCGACTTACGATACTATGTACATCGCTCACGCCACTCCTCAGTGTAAAAAGCATGAACTGGATAACAGAGAGCGCCCCGACTTACGATACTATGTACACTCCTCACGCCACTCCTCAGTGTAAAAATCATGAACTGAGTGATAGAGAGCGCCCCGAATTACGATGCTATGTACACTCCTCACGCTCTCCTTAGTGTAAAAAGCATGAACTGAATGATAGAGAGCGCCCCGACTTACGATGTTATGTACACCCCTCACACCACTCCGCATTTAAAAGCATGAACTGGATGACCGAGAACGCCGCGACTTAAGATGCTATGTACACCCCTCACGCCCCTCCTCAATGTAAAAGCATGAACTGGATGACCAAGAACGCCGCGACTTACAATGCTATGTACACCCCTCACGCCACTCATTGTAAAAAGCATGAACAGGATAACAGAGAACGCCCCGACTTACGATGCTATGTACACTCCTCACGCTCTCCTTAGTGTAAAAAGCATGAACTGAATGATAGAGAGCGCCCCGACTTACGATGTTATGTACAACCCTCACGCCACTCCTCAGTGTAAAAGCATGAACTGGATAACCGAGAACGCCCTGACTTACGATGCTATGTACACCCCTCACGCCACTCCTCAGGGTAAAAAGCATGAACTGAATGATAGAGAGCGCCCCGACTTACGATACTATGTACACCCCTCACGCCACTCCTCAGTGTGAAAAGCATGAACTGAATGAAAGAGAGCGCCCCGACTTACGATACTATGTACACCCCTCACGCCACTCCTCAGTGTAAAAAGCATGAACTGAATGATAGAGAGCGCCCCGACTTACGATGTTATGTACAACCCTCACGCCACTCCTCAGTGTAAAAGCATGAACTGAATGATAGAGAGCGCCCCGACTTACGATGTTATGTACACCCCTCACACCACTCCGCATTTAAAAGCATGAACTGGATGACCGAGAACGCCGCGACTTAAGATGCTATGTACACCCCTCACGCCCCTCCTCAATGTAAAAGCATGAACTGGATGACCAAGAACGCCGCGACTTACAATGCTATGTACACCCCTCACGCCACTCATTGTAAAAAGCATGAACAGGATAACAGAGAACTCCCCGACTTACGATACTATGTACACCCCTCACGCCACTCCTCAGTGCGAAAAGCATGAAAAGAATGATATAGAGCGCCCCGACTTACGATACTATGTACACCCCTCACGCCACTCCTCAGTGTGAAAAGCATGAAAATAATGATAGGGAGCGTCCCGACTTACGATACTATGTACACCCCTCACGCCACTCCTCAGTGTAAAAAGCATGAACTGAATGATAGAGAGCGCCCCGACTTACGATACTATGTACACCCCTCACGCCACTCCTCAGTGTGAAAAGCATGAACTGAATGAAAGAGAGCGCCCCGACTTACGATACTATGTACACCCCTCACGCCACTCCTCAGTGTAAAAAGCATGAACTGAATGATAGAGAGCGCCCCGACTTACGATGTTATGTACAACCCTCACGCCACTCCTCAGTGTAAAAGCATGAACTGAATGATAGAGAGTGCCCCGACTTACGATGTTATGTACAACCCTCACGCCACACCTCAGTGTAAAAAGCATGAACTGAATGATAGAGAGCGCCCCGACTTACGATGTTATGTACAACCCTCACGCCACTCCTCAGTGTAAGAATCATGAACTGAATGATAGAGAGCGCCCCGACTTACGATGTTATGTACAACCCTCACGCCACTCCTCAGTGTAAAAAGCATGAACTGAATGATAGAGAGCGCCCCGACTTACGATGTTATGTGCACCCCTCACGCCACTCCTCAGTGTAAAAAGCATGAACTGAACGATAGGGAGCGCCCCGACTTACGATACTATTTACACCCCTCACGCCACTCCTCAGTGTAAAAAGCATGAACTGAATGATAGAGAGCGCCCCGACTTACGATGTTATGTACAACCCTCACGCCACTCCTCAGTGTAAAAAGCATGAACTGAATGATAGAGAGCGCCCCGACTTACGATGTTATGTACAACCCTCACGCCACTCCTCTGTGTAAAAGCATGAACTGGATAACCGAGAATGCCCCGACTTACGATGCTATGTACACCCCACACGCCACTCCTCAGTGTAAAAAGCATGAACTGAATGATAGAGAGCGCCCCGACTTACGATACTATGTACACCCCTCACGCCACTCCTCAGTGTAAAAATCATGAACTGAATGATAGAGAGCTCCCCGACTTACGATACTATGTACAACCCTCACGCCACTCCTCAGTGTAAAAAGCATGAACTGAATGATAGAGAGCGCCCCGACTTACGATGTTATGTACAACCCTCACGCCACTCCTCAGTGTAAAAAGCATGAACTGAATGATAGAGAGCGCCCCGACTTACGATGTTATGTACAACCCTCACGCCACTCCTCAGTGTAAAAAGCATGATCTGAATGATAGAGAGCGCCCCGACTTACGATACTATGCACATCCCTCACGCCACTCCTCAGTGTAAAAAGCATGAACTGAATGATAGAGAGCGCCCCGACTTACGATGTTATGTGCACCCCTCACGCCACTCCTCAGTGTAAAAAGCATGAACTGAACGATAGGGAGCGCCCCGACTTACGATACTATGTACACCCCTCACGCCACTCCTCAGTGTAAAAAGCATGAACTGAATGATAGAGAGCGCCCCGACTTACGATGTTATGTACAACCCTCACGCCACTCCTCAGTGTAAAAAGCATGAACTGAATAACCGAGAATGCCCCGACTTACGATGCTATGTACACCCCACACGCCACTCCTCAGTGTAAAAAGCATGAACTGAACGATAGGGAGCGCCCCGACTTACGATACTATGTACACCCCTTACGCCACTCCTCAGTGTAAAAAGCATGAACTGAATAACCGAGAATGCCCCGACTTACGATGTTATTTACAACCCTCACGCCACTCCTCAGTGTAAAAATCATGAACTGAATGATAGAGAGCGCCCCGACTTAAGATGTTATGTACAACCCGCACGCCACTCCTCAGTGTAAAAGCATGAACTGGATAACCGAGAATGCCCCGACTTACGATGCTATGTACACCCCACACGCCACTCCTCAGTGTAAAAAGCATGAACTGAATGATAGAGAGCGCCCCGACTTACGATACTATGTACACCCCTCACCGCACTCCTCAGTGTAAAAATCATGAACTGAATGATAGAGAGCGCCCCGACTTACGATGTTTTGTACAACCCTCACGCCACTCCTCAGTGTAAAAGCATGAACTGGATAACCGAGAACGCCGCAACTTACGATACTATGTACATCCCTCACGCCACTCCTCAGTGTAAAAATCATGAACTGAATGATAGAGAGCGATCCGACTTACGATGTTATGTACACTCCTCACGCTCTCCTCAGTGTAAAAATCATGAACTGAATGATAGAGAGCGCCCCGACTTACGATGTTATGTACACTCCTCACGCTCTCCTCAGTGTAAAAATCATGAACTGAATGATAGAGAGCGCCCCGACTTACGATGTTATGTACACTCCTCACGCTCTCCTTAGTGTAAAAAGCATGAACTGAATGATAGAGAGCGCCCCGACTTACGATGTTATGTACACTCCTCACGCTCTCCTTAGTGTAAAAAGCATGAACTGGATAACAGAGAGCGCCCCGACGTACGGTGCTATGTATACACCTCACGCCACTCCTCAGTGTAAAAATCATGAACTGGATAACAGAGAACGCCGCGACTTACGATGCTATGTACACCCTTCACGCTCTCCTTAGTGTAAAAAGCATGAACTGGATAACAGAGAACGCCGCGACTTACGATACTATGTACATCCCTCACGCCACTCCTCAGTGTAAAAATCATGAACTGAATGATAGAGAGCGCCCCGACGTACGATGTTATGTACACTCCTCACGCTCTCCTTAGTGTAAAAAGCATGAAGTGGATAACAGAGAGCGCCACGACTTACGGTGCTATGTATACACCTCACGCCACTCCTCAGTGTAAAAAGCATGAACTGGATAACAGAGAACGCCGCGACTTACGATGCTATGTACACCCCTCACGCTCTCCTCAGTGTAAAAAGCATGAACTGGATAACAGAGAACGCCGCGACTTACGATGCTATGTACACTCCTCACGCTCTCCTTAGTGTAAAAAGCATGAACTGGATAACAGAGAACGCCGCGACTTACGATACTATGTACACCCCTCACGCTCTCCTTAGTGTAAAAAGCATGAACTGGATAACAGGGAACGCCGCGACTTACGATGCTATGTACACCCCTCACGCTCTCCTCAATGTAAAGAGAATGAACTGGATAACAGAGAACGCCCCGACTTACGATGCTATGTACACCCCTCACGCACTCCTCAGTGTAAAAAGCATGAACTGGATAACAGAGAACGCCGCGACTTACGATGCTATGTACACTCCTCACGCTCTCCTAGTGTAAAAAGCATGAACTGAATGATAGAGAACGCCGCGACTTACGATGCTATGTACACTCCTCACGCTCTCCTTAGTGGTAAAAGCATAAACTGAATGATTGAGAGCGCCCCGACTTACGGTGCTATGTACACCCCTCACGCCACTCCTCAGTGTAAAAAGCATGAACTGAATGATAGAGACCGCCCCGACTTACGATGCTATGTACACCCCTCACGCCACTCATTGTAAAAAGCATGAACTGGATGACCGAGAACGCCGCGACTTACGATGCTATGTACACCCCTCACGCTCTCCTTAGTGTAAAAAGCATGAACTGGATAACAGAGAACGCCGCGACTTACAATGCTATGTACACTCCTCACGCTCTCCTTAGTGTAAAAAGCATGAACTGAATAACAGAGAGCGCCCCGACTTACGGTGCTATGTATACACCTCACGCCACTCCTCAGTGTAAAAATCATGAACTGGATAACAGAGAACGCCGCGACTTACGATGCTATGTACACCCCTCACGCTCTCCTTAGTGTAAAAAGCAAGAACTGGATAACAGAGAACGCCGCGACTTACGATACTATGTACATCCCTCACGCCACTCCTCAGTGTAAAAATCATGAACTGAATGATAGAGAGCGCCCCGACTTACGATGTTATGTACACTCCTCACGCGCTCCTTAGTGTAAAAAGCATGAACTGGATAACAAAGAACGCCGCGACTTACGATGCTATGTACACCCCTCACACCACTCATTGTAAAAAGCATGAACTGGATAACCGAGAATGCCCCGACTTACGATGCTATGTACAATCCTCACGCTCTCCTTAGTGTAAAAAGCATGGACTGAATAACAGAGAGCGCCGCGACTTACGATGCTATGTACACTCCTCACGCTCTCCTTAGTGTAAGAAGCATGAACTGGATAACAGAGAACGCCGCGACTGACGATGCTATGTACACTCCTCAAGCTCTCCTTAGTGTAAAAAGCATGAACTGGATAACAGAGAACGCCGCGACTTACGATGCTATGTACACTCCTCACGCTCTCCTTAGTGTAAGAAGCATGAACTGGATAACAGAGAACGCCGCGACTTACGATGCTATGTACACTCCTCACGCTCTCCTTAGTGTAAAAAGCATGAACTGAATGATAGAGAACGCCGCGACTTACGATGCTATGTACACTCCTCACGCTCTCCTTAGTGTAAGAAGCATGAACTGGATAACAGAGAACGCCGCGACTTACGATGCTATGTACACTCCTCACGCTCTCCTTAGTGTAAAAAGTATGAACTGAATGATAGAGAACGCCGCGACTTACGATGCTATGTACACTCCTCACGCTCTCCTTAGTGTAAAAAGCATGAACTGAATGATAGAGAACGCCGCGACTTACGATGCTATGTACACCCCTCACGCTCTCCTTAGTGTAAAAAGCATGAACTGAATGATAGAGAACGCCGCGACTTACGATGTTATGTACACTCCTCACGCTCTCCTCAGTGTAAAAATCATGAACTGAATGATAGAGAGCGCCCCGACTTACGATGTTATGTACACTCCTCACGCTCTCCTTAGTGTAAAAAGCATGAACTGGATAACAGAGAGCGCCCCGACTTACGGTGCTCTGTATACACCTCACGCCACTCCTCAGTGTAAAAATCATGAACTGGATAACAGAGAACGCCGCGACTTACGATGCTATGTACACCCCTCACGCTCTCCTTAGTGTAAAAAGCATGAACTGGAAAACAGAGAACGCCGCGACTTACGGTGCTATGTACACTCCTCACGCTCTCCTTAGTGTAAAAAGCATGAACTGAATGATAGAGAGCGCCCCGACTTACGGTGCTATGTACACTCCTCACGCTCTCCTTAGTGTAAAAAGCATGAACTGGATAACAGAGAACGCCGCGACTTACGATGCTATGTACACCCCTCACGCTCTCCTTAGTGTAAAAAGCATGAACTGGATAACAGAGAACGCCGCGACCTACGATGCTTTGTACACCCCTCACGCTCTCCTTAGTGTAAAAAGCATGAACTGTATAACAGAGAACGCCGCGACTTACGATGCTATGTACACTCCTCACGCTCTCCTTAGTGTAAAAAGCATGAACTGAATGATAGAGAGCGCCCCGACTTACGGTGCTATGTATACACCTCACGCCACTCCTCAGTGTAAAACGCATGAACTATATGACAGAGAACGGCGTGACTTATGATGCTATGTACACCCCTCACGCCACTCCTCAGTGTAAAAATCATGAACTGAATGATTGAGAGCGCTCCGACTTACGATGCTATGTACAATCCTCACGCTCTCCTTAGTGTAAAAAGCATGAACTGAATGATAGAGAGCGCCCCGACTTACGATACTATGTACATCGCTCACGCCACTCCTCAGTGTAAAAAGCATGAACTGGATAAAAGAAAGAGCGCCCCGACATACGATACTATGTACACTCCTCACGCCACTCCTCAGTGTAAAAATCATGAACTGAGTGATAGAGAGCGCCACGACTTACGATGCTATGTACACTCCTCACGCTCTCCTTAGTGTAAAAAGCATGAACTGAATGATAGAGAGCGCCCCGACTTACGATGTTATGTACACCCCTCACACCACTCCGCATTGTAAAAGCATGAACTGGATGACCGAGAACGCCGCGACTTAAGATGCTATGTACACCCCTCACGCCCCTCCTCAATGTAAAAGCATGAACTGGATGACCAAGAACGCCGCGACTTACAATGCTATGTACACACCTCACGCCACTCATTGTAAAAAGCATGAACAGGATAACAGAGAACGCCCCGACTTACGATGCTATGTACACTCCTCACGCTCTCCTTAGTGTAAAAAGCATGAACTGAATGATAGAGAGCGCCCCGACTTACGATGTTATGTACAACCCTCACGCCACTCCTCAGTGTAAAAGCATGAACTGGATAACCGAGAACGCCCTGACTTACGATGCTATGTACACCCCTCACGCCACTCCTCAGGGTAAAAAGCATGAACTGAATGATAGAGAACTCCCCGACTTACGATACTATGTACACCCCTCACGCCACTCCTCAGTGCGAAAAGCATGAAAAGAATGATATAGAGCGCCCCGACTTACGATACTATGTACACCCCTCACGCCACTCCTCAGTGTGAAAAGCATGAAAATAATGATAGGGAGCGCCCCGACTTACGATACTATGTACACCCCTCACGCCACTCCTCAGTGTAAAAAGCATGAACTGAATGATAGAGAGCGCCCCGACTTACGATACTATGTACACCCCTCACGCCACTCCTCAGTGTGAAAAGCATGAACTGAATGAAAGAGAGCGCCCCGACTTACGATACTATGTACACCCCTCACGCCACTCCTCAGTGTAAAAAGCATGAACTGAATGATAGAGAGCGCCCCGACTCACGATGTTATGTACAACCCTCACGCCATTCCTCAGTGTAAAAGCATGAACTGAATGATAGGGAGCGCCCCGACTTACGATGTTATGTACAACCCTCACGCCACTCCTCAGTGTAAAAAGCATGAACTGAATGATAGAGAGCGCCCCGACTTACGATGTTATGTACAACCCTCACGCCACTCCTCAGTGTAAGAATCATGAACTGAATGATAGAGAGCGCCCCGACTTACGATGTTATGTACAACCCTCACGCCACTCCTCAGTGTAAAAAGCATGAACTGAATGATAGAGAGCGCCCCGACTTACGATGTTATGTGCACCCCTCACGCCACTCCTCAGTGTAAAAAGCATGAACTGAACGATAGGGAGCGCCCCGACTTACGATACTATTTACACCCCTCACGCCACTCCTCAGTGTAAAAAGCATGAACTGAATGATAGAGAGCGCCCCGA
The DNA here is from genome assembly GCA_946902985.2 of Meconema thalassinum. Lineage (NCBI taxonomy): Eukaryota > Metazoa > Arthropoda > Insecta > Orthoptera > Tettigoniidae > Meconema > Meconema thalassinum. The sequence continues at coordinate 286,080,149 of OX336393.1, read as the reverse complement.
CTTACGATGTTATGTACAACCCTCACGCCACTCCTCAGTGTAAAAAGCATGAACTGAATGATAGAGAGCGCCCCGACTTACGATGTTATGTACAACCCTCACGCCACTCCTCTGTGTAAAAGCATGAACTGGATAACCGAGAATGCCCCGACTTACGATGCTATGTACACCCCACACGCCACTCCTCAGTGTAAAAAGCATGAACTGAATGATAGAGAGCGCCCCGACTTACGATACTATGTACACCCCTCACGCCACTCCTCAGTGTAAAAATCATGAACTGAATGATAGAGAGCTCCCCGACTTACGATACTATGTACAACCCTCACGCCACTCCTCAGTGTAAAAAGCATGAACTGAATGATAGAGAGCGCCCCGACTTACGATGTTATGTGCACCCCTCACGCCACTCCTCAGTGTAAAAAGCATGAACTGAACGATAGGGAGCGCCCCGACTTACGATACTATGTACACCCCTCACGCCACTCCTCAGTGTAAAAAGCATGAACTGAATGATAGAGAGCGCGACTTACGATGTTATGTACAACCCTCACGCCACTCCTCAGTGTAAAAGGCATGAACTGAATGATAGAGAGCGCCCCGACTTACGATGTTATGTACAACCCGCACGCCACTCCTCAGTGTAAAAGCATGAACTGGATAACCGAGAATGCCCCGACTTACGATGCTATGTACACCCCACACGCCACTCCTCAGTGTAAAAAGCATGAACTGAATGATAGAGAGCGCCCCGACTTACGATACTATGTACACCCCTCACGCCACTCCTCAGTGTAAAAATCATGAACTGAATGATAGAGAGCGCCCCGACTTACGATGTTTTGTACAACCCTCACGCCACTCCTCAGTGTAAAAGCATGAACTGGATAACTGAGAACGCCGCAACTTACGATACTATGTACATCCCTCACGCCACTCCTCAGTGTAAAAATCATGAACTGAATGATAGAGAGCGATCCGACTTACGATGTTATGTACACTCCTCACGCTCTCCTCAGTGTAAAAATCATGAACTGAATGATAGAGAGCGCCCCGACTTACGATGTTATGTACACTCCTCACGCTCTCCTCAGTGTAAAAATCATGAACTGAATGATAGAGAGCGCCCCGACTTACGATGTTATGTACACTCCTCACGCTCTCCTTAGTGTAAAAAGCATGAACTGAATGATAGAGAGCGCCCCGACTTACGATGTTATGTACACTCCTCACGCTCTCCTTAGTGTAAAAAGCATGAACTGGATAACAGAGAGCGCCCCGACGTACGGTGCTATGTATACACCTCACGCCACTCCTCAGTGTAAAAATCATGAACTGGATAACAGAGAACGCCGCGACTTACGATGCTATGTACACCCCTCACGCTCTCCTCAGTGTAAAAAGCATGAACTGGATAACAGAGAACGCCGCGACTTACGATGCTATGTACACTCCTCACGCTCTCCTTAGTGTAAAAAGCATGAACTGGATAACAGAGAACGCCGCGACTTACGATACTATGTACACCCCTCACGCTCTCCTTAGTGTAAAAAGCATGAACTGGATAACAGGGAACGCCGCGACTTACGATGCTATGTACACCCCTCACGCTCTCCTAAATTTAAAGAGAATGAACTGGATAACAGAGAACGCCCCGACTTACGATGCTATGTACACCCCTCACGCACTCCTCAGTGTAAAAAGCATGAACTGGATAACAGAGAACGCCGCGACTTACGATGCTATGTACACTCCTCACGCTCTCCTAGTGTAAAAAGCATGAACTGGATAACAGAGAGCGCCCCGACGTACGGTGCTATGTATACACCTCACGCCACTCCTCAGTGTAAAAATCATGAACTGGATAACAGAGAACGCCGCGACTTACGATGCTATGTACACCCCTCACGCTCTCCTCAGTGTAAAAAGCATGAACTGGATAACAGAGAACGCCGCGACTTACGATGCTATGTACACTCCTCACGCTCTCCTTAGTGTAAAAAGCATGAACTGGATAACAGAGAACGCCGCGACTTACGATACTATGTACACCCCTCACGCTCTCCTTAGTGTAAAAAGCATGAACTGGATAACAGGGAACGCCGCGACTTACGATGCTATGTACACCCCTCACGCTCTCCTAAATTTAAAGAGAATGAACTGGATAACAGAGAACGCCCCGACTTACGATGCTATGTACACCCCTCACGCACTCCTCAGTGTAAAAAGCATGAACTGGATAACAGAGAACGCCGCGACTTACGATGCTATGTACACTCCTCACGCTCTCCTAGTGTAAAAAGCATGAACTGAATGATAGAGAACGCCGCGACTTACGATGCTATGTACACTCCTCACGCTCTCCTTAGTGGTAAAAGCATAAACTGAATGATAGAGAGCGCCCCGACTTACGATGCTATGCACACCCCTCACGCCACTCATTGTAAAAAGCATGAACTGGATGACCGAGAACGCCGCGACTTACGAAGCTATGTACACCCCTCACGCTCTCCTTAGTGTAAAAAGCATGAACTCGATAACAGAGAACGCCGCGACTTACAATGCTATGTACACTCCTCACGCTCTCCTTAGTGTAAAAAGCATGAACTGAATAACAGAGAGCGCCCCGACTTACGGTGCTATGTATACACCTCACGCCACTCCTCAGTGTAAAAATCATGAACTGGATAACAGAGTACGCCGCGACTTACGATGCTATGTACACCCCTCACGCTCTCCTTAGTGTAAAAAGCATGAACTGGATAACAGAGAACGCCGCGACTTACGATACTATGTACATCCCTCACGCCACTCCTCAGTGTAAAAATCATGAACTGAATGATAGAGAGCGCCCCGACTTACGATGTTATGTACACTCCTCACGCGCTCCTTAGTGTAAAAAGCATGAACTGGATAACAAAGAACGCCGCGACTTACGATGCTATGTACACCCCTCACACCACTCATTGTAAAAAGCATGAACTGGATAACCGAGAATGCCCCGACTTACGATGCTATGTACAATCCTCACGCTCTCCTTAGTGTAAGAAGCATGAACTGGATAACAGAGAACGCCGCGACTGACGATACTATGTACACTCCTCAAGCTCTCCTTAGTGTAAAAAGCATGAACTGGATAACAGAGAACGCCGCGACTTACGATGCTATGTACACTCCTCACGCTCTCCTTAGTGTAAAAAGCATGAACTGGATAACAGAGAACGCCGCGACTTACGATGCTATGTACACTCCTCACGCTCTCCTTAGTGTAAGAAGCATGAACTGGATAACAGAGAACGCCGTGACTTACGATGCTATGTACAATCCTCACGCTCTCCTTAGTGTAAAAAGCATGAACTGGATAACAGAGAACGCCGCGACTTACGATGCTATGTACACTCCTCACGCTCTCCTTAGTGTAAAAAGCATGAACTGGATAACAGAGAACGCCGCGACTTACGATGCTATGTACACCCCTCACGCACTCCTCAGTGTAAAAAGCATGAACTGGATAACAGAGAACGCCGCGACTTACGATGCTATGTACACTCCTCACGCTCTCCTAGTGTAAAAAGCATGAACTGAATGATAGAGAACGCCGCGACTTACGATGCTATGTACACTCCTCACGCTCTCCTTAGTGGTAAAAGCATAAACTGAATGATAGAGAGCGCCCCGACTTACGGTGCTATGTACACCCCTCACGCCACTCCTCAGTGTAAAAAGCATGAACTGAATGATAGAGAGCGCCCCGACTTACGATGCTATGTACACCCCTCACGCTACTCATTGTAAAAAGCATGAACTGGATGACCGAGAACGCCGCGACTTACGATGCTATGTACACCCCTCACGCTCTCCTTAGTGTAAAACGCATGAACTGGATAACAGAGAACGCCGCGACTTACAATGCTATGTACACTCCTCACGCTCTCCTTAGTGTAAAAAGCATGAACTGAATAACAGAGAGCGCCCCGACTTACGGTGCTATGTATACACCTCACGCCACTCCTCAGTGTAAAAATCATGAACTGGATAACAGAGAACGCCGCGACTTACGATGCTATGTACACCCCTCACGCTCTCCTTAGTGTAAAAAGCATGAACTGGATAACAGAGAACGCCGCGACTTACGATACTATGTACATCCCTCACGCCACTCCTCAGTGTAAAAATCATGAACTGAATGATAGAGAGCGCCCCGACTTACGATGTTATGTACACTCCTCACGCGCTCCTTAGTGTAAAAAGCATGAACTGGATAACAAAGAACGCCGCGACTTACGATGCTATGTACACTCCTCAAGCTCTCCTTAGTGTAAAAAGCATGAACTGGATAACAGAGAACGCCGCGACTTACGATGCTATGTACACTCCTCACGCTCTCCTTAGTGTAAAAAGCATGAACTGGATAACAGAGAACGCCGCGACTTACGATGCTATGTACACTCCTCAAGCTCTCCTTAGTGTAAAAAGCATGGACTGAATAACAGAGAACGCCGCGACTTACGATGCTATGTACACCCCTCACGCTCTCCTCAGTGTAAGAAGCATGAACTGGATAACAGAGAACGCCGCGACTTACGATGCTATGTACACTCCTCAAGCTCTCCTTAGTGTAAAAAGCATGAACTGGATAACACAGAACGCCGCGACTTACGATGCTATGTACACCCCTCACGCTCTCCTTAGTGTAAAAAGCATGAACTTGAAAACAGAGAACGCCGCGACTTACGGTGCTATGTACACTCCTCACGCTCTCCTTAGTGTAAAAAGCATGAACTGGATAACAGAGAACGCCGCGACTTACGATGCTATGTACACTCCTCAAGCTCTCCTTAGTGTAAAAAGCATGGACTGAATAACAGAGAACGCCGCGACTTACGATGCTATGTACACCCCTCACGCTCTCCTCAGTGTAAGAAGCATGAACTGGATAACAGAGAACGCCGCGACTTACGATGCTATGTACACTCCTCAAGCTCTCCTTAGTGTAAAAAGCATGAACTGGATAACAGAGAACGCCGCGACTTACGATGCTATGTACACCCCTCACGCTCTCCTTAGTGTAAAAAGCATGAACTGGAAAACAGAGAACGCCGCGACTTACGGTGCTATGTACACTCCTCACGCTCTCCTTAGTGTAAAAAGCATGAACTGAATGATAGAGAGCGCCCCGACTTACGGTGCTATGTACACTCCTCACGCTCTCCTTAGTGTAAAAAGCATGAACTGGATAACAGAGAACGCCGCGGCTTACGATGCTATGTACACCCCTCACGCTCTCCTTAGTGTAAAAAGCATGAACTGGATAACAGAGAACGCCGCGACTTACGATGCTATGTACACCCCTCACGCTCTCCTTAGTGTAAAAAGCATGAACTGGATAACAGAGAATGCCGCGACTTACGATGCTATGTACACTCCTCACGCTCTCCTTAGTGTAAAAATCATGAACTGAATGATAGAGAGCGCCCCGACTTACGGTGCTATGTATACACCTCACGCCACTCCTCAGTGTAAAACGCATGAACTATATGACAGAGAACGGCGTGACGTATGATGCTATATACACCCCTCACGCCACTCCTCAGTGTAAAAATCATGAACTGAATGATAGAGAGCGCTCCGACTTACGATGCTATGTACAATCCTCACGCTCTCCTTAGTGTAAAAAGCATGAACTGAATGATAGAGAGCGCCCCGACTTACGATACTATGTACATCGCTCACGCCACTCCTCAGTGTAAAAAGCATGAACTGGATAACAGAGAGCGCCCCGACTTACGATACTATGTACACTCCTCACGCCACTCCTCAGTGTAAAAATCATGAACTGAGTGATAGAGAGCGCCCCGACTTACGATGCTATGTACACTCCTCACGCTCTCCTTAGTGTAAAAAGCATGAACTGAATGATAGAGAGCGCCCCGACTTACGATGTTATGTGCACCCCTCACGCCACTCCTCAGTGTAAAAAGCATGAACTGAACGATAGGGAGCGCCCCGACTTACGATACTATTTACACCCCTCACGCCACTCCTCAGTGTAAAAAGCATGAACTGAATGATAGAGAGCGCCCCGACTTACGATGTTATGTACAACCCTCACGCCACTCCTCAGTGTAAAAAGCATGAACTGAATGATAGAGAGCGCCCCGACTTACGATGTTATGTACAACCCTCACGCCACTCCTCTGTGTAAAAGCATGAACTGGATAACCGAGAATGCCCCGACTTACGATGCTATGTACACCCCACACGCCACTCCTCAGTGTAAAAAGCATGAACTGAATGATAGAGAGCGCCCCGACTTACGATACTATGTACACCCCTCACGCCACTCCTCAGTGTAAAAATCATGAACTGAATGATAGAGAGCTCCCCGACTTACGATACTATGTACAACCCTCACGCCACTCCTCAGTGTAAAATGCATGAACTGAATGATAGAGAGCGCCCCGACTTACGATGTTATGTACAACCCTCACACCACTCCTCAGTGTAAAAAGCATGAACTGAATGATAGAGAGCGCCCCGACTTACGATGTTATGTACAACCCTCACGCCACTCCTCAGTGTAAAAAGCATGAACTGAATGATAGAGAGCGCCCCGACTTACGATACTATGTACATCCCTCACGCCACTCCTCAGTGTAAAAAGCATGAACTGAATGATAGAGAGCGCCCCGACTTACGATGTTATGTGCACCCCTCACGCCACTCCTCAGTGTAAAAAGCATGAACTGAACGATAGGGAGCGCCCCGAATTACGATACTATGTACACCCCTCACGCCACTCCTCAGTGTAAAAAGCATGAACTGAATGATAGAGAGCGCGACTTACGATGTTATGTACAACCCTCACGCCACTCCTCAGTGTAAAAGGCATGAACTGAATGATAGAGAGCGCCCCGACTTACGATGTTATGTACAACCCGCACGCCACTCCTCAGTGTAAAAGCATGAACTGGATAACCGAGAATGCCCCGACTTACGATGCTATGTACACCCCACACGCCACTCCTCAGTGTAAAAAGCATGAACTGAATGATAGAGAGCGCCCCGACTTACGATACTATGTACACCCCTCACGCCACTCCTCAGTGTAAAAATCATGAACTGAATGATAGAGAGCGCCCCGACTTACGATGTTTTGTACAACCCTCACGCCACTCCTCAGTGTAAAAGCATGAACTGGATAACCGAGAACGCCGCAACTTACGATACTATGTACATCCCTCACGCCACTCCTCAGTGTAAAAATCATGAACTGAATGATAGAGAGCGATCCGACTTACGATGTTATGTACACTCCTCACGCTCTCCTCAGTGTAAAAATCATGAACTGAATGATAGAGAGCGCCCCGACTTACGATGTTATGTACACTCCTCACGCTCTCCTCAGTGTAAAAATCATGAACTGAATGATAGAGAGCGCCCCGACTTACGATGTTATGTACACTCCTCACGCTCTCCTTAGTGTAAAAAGCATGAACTGAATGATAGAGAGCGCCCCGACTTACGATGTTATGTACACTCCTCACGCTCTCCTTAGTGTAAAAAGCATGAACTGGATAACAGAGAGCGCCCCGACGTACGGTGCTATGTATACACCTCACGCCACTCCTCAGTGTAAAAATCATGAACTGGATAACAGAGAACGCCGCGACTTACGATGCTATGTACACCCCTCACGCTCTCCTCAGTGTAAAAAGCATGAACTGGATAACAGAGAACGCCGCGACTTACGATGCTATGTACACTCCTCACGCTCTCCTTAGTGTAAAAAGCATGAACTGGATAACAGAGAACGCCGCGACTTACGATACTATGTACACCCCTCACGCTCTCCTTAGTGTAAAAAGCATGAACTGGATAACAGGGAACGCCGCGACTTACGATGCTATGTACACCCCTCACGCTCTCCTAAATTTAAAGAGAATGAACTGGATAACAGAGAACGCCCCGACTTACGATGCTATGTACACCCCTCACGCACTCCTCAGTGTAAAAAGCATGAACTGGATAACAGAGAACGCCGCGACTTACGATGCTATGTACACTCCTCACGCTCTCCTAGTGTAAAAAGCATGAACTGGATAACAGAGAGCGCCCCGACGTACGGTGCTATGTATACACCTCACGCCACTCCTCAGTGTAAAAATCATGAACTGGATAACAGAGAACGCCCCGACTTACGATGCTATGTACACCCCTCACGCTCTCCTCAGTGTAAAAAGCATGAACTGGATAACAGAGAACGCCGCGACTTACGATGCTATGTACACTCCTCACGCTCTCCTTAGTGTAAAAAGCATGAACTGGATAACAGAGAACGCCGCGACTTACGATACTATGTACACCCCTCACGCTCTCCTTAGTGTAAAAAGCATGAACTGGATAACAGGGAACGCCGCGACTTACGATGCTATGTACACCCCTCACGCTCTCCTAAATTTAAAGAGAATGAACTGGATAACAGAGAACGCCCCGACTTACGATGCTATGTACACCCCTCACGCACTCCTCAGTGTAAAAAGCATGAACTGGATAACAGAGAACGCCGCGACTTACGATGCTATGTACACTCCTCACGCTCTCCTAGTGTAAAAAGCATGAACTGAATGATAGAGAACGCCGCGACTTACGATGCTATGTACACTCCTCACGCTCTCCTTAGTGGTAAAAGCATAAACTGAATGATAGAGAGCGCCCCGACTTACGGTGCTATGTACACCCCTCACGCCACTCCTCAGTGTAAAAAGCATGAACTGAATGATAGAGAGCGCCCCGACTTACGATGCTATGCACACCCCTCACGCCACTCATTGTAAAAAGCATGAACTGGATGACCGAGAACGCCGCGACTTACGAAGCTATGTACACCCCTCACGCTCTCCTTAGTGTAAAAAGCATGAACTCGATAACAGAGAACGCCGCGACTTACAATGCTATGTACACTCCTCACGCTCTCCTTAGTGTAAAAAGCATGAACTGAATAACAGAGAGCGCCCCGACTTACGGTGCTATGTATACACCTCACGCCACTCCTCAGTGTAAAAATCATGAACTGGATAACAGAGTACGCCGCGACTTACGATGCTATGTACACCCCTCACGCTCTCCTTAGTGTAAAAAGCATGAACTGGATAACAGAGAACGCCGCGACTTACGATACTATGTACATCCCTCACGCCACTCCTCAGTGTAAAAATCATGAACTGAATGATAGAGAGCGCCCCGACTTACGATGTTATGTACACTCCTCACGCGCTCCTTAGTGTAAAAAGCATGAACTGGATAACAAAGAACGCCGCGACTTACGATGCTATGTACACCCCTCACACCACTCATTGTAAAAAGCATGAACTGGATAACCGAGAATGCCCCGACTTACGATGCTATGTACAATCCTCACGCTCTCCTTAGTGTAAGAAGCATGAACTGGATAACAGAGAACGCCGCGACTGACGATGCTATGTACACTCCTCAAGCTCTCCTTAGTGTAAAAAGCATGAACTGGATAACAGAGAACGCCGCAACTTACGATGCTATGTACACTCCTCACGCTCTCCTTAGTGTAAAAAGCATGAACTGGATAACAGAGAACGCCGCGACTTACGATGCTATGTACACTCCTCACGCTCTCCTTAGTGTAAGAAGCATGAACTGGATAACAGAGAACGCCGCGACTTACGATGCTATGTACAATCCTCACGCTCTCCTTAGTGTAAAAAGCATGAACTGGATAACAGAGAACGCGGCGACTTACGATGCTATGTACACTCCTCACGCTCTCCTTAGTGTAAAAAGCATGAACTGGATAACAGAGAACGCCGCGACTTACGATGCTATGTACACCCCTCACGCACTCCTCAGTGTAAAAAGCATGAACTGGATAACAGAGAACGCCGCGACTTACGATGCTATGTACACTCCTCACGCTCTCCTAGTGTAAAAAGCATGAACTGAATGATAGAGAACGCCGCGACTTACGATGCTATGTACACTCCTCACGCTCTCCTTAGTGGTAAAAGCATAAACTGAATGATAGAGAGCGCCCCGACTTACGGTGCTATGTACACCCCTCACGCCACTCCTCAGTGTAAAAAGCATGAACTGAATGATAGAGAGCGCCCCGACTTACGATGCTATGTACACCCCTCACGCCACTCATTGTAAAAAGCATGAACTGGATGACCGAGAACGCCGCGACTTACGATGCTATGTACACCCCTCACGCTCTCCTTAGTGTAAAACGCATGAACTGGATAACAGAGAACGCCGCGACTTACAATGCTATGTACACTCCTCACGCTCTCCTTAGTGTAAAAAGCATGAACTGAATAACAGAGAGCGCCCCGACTTACGGTGCTTTGTATACACCTCACGCCACTCCTCAGTGTAAAAATCATGAACTGGATAACAGAGAACGCCGCGACTTACGATGCTATGTACACCCCTCACGCTCTCCTTAGTGTAAAAAGCATGAACTGGATAACAGAGAACGCCGCGACTTACGATACTATGTACATCCCTCACGCCACTCCTCAGTGTAAAAATCATGAACTGAATGATAGAGAGCGCCCCGACTTACGATGTTATGTACACTCCTCACGCGCTCCTTAGTGTAAAAAGCATGAACTGGATAACAAAGAACGCCGCGACTTACGATGCTATGTACACCCCTCACACCACTCATTGTAAAAAGCATGAACTGGATAACCGAGAATGCCCCGACTTACGATGCTATGTACACCCCTCACGCTCTCCTTAGTGTAAAAAGCATGGACTGAATAACAGAGAGCGCCGCGACTTACGATGCTATGTACACTCCTCACGCTCTCCTTAGTGTAAAAAGCATGGACTGAATAACAGAGAGCGCCGCGACTTACGATGCTATGTACAATCCTCACGCCACTCATTGTAAAAAGCATGAACTGGATAAGAGAGAACGCCGCGACTTACGATGCTATGTACACCCCTCACGCTCTCCTTAGTGTAAAAAGCATGGACTGAATAACAGAGAGCGCCGCGACTTACGATGCTATGTACACTCCTCACGCTCTCCTTAGTGTAAAAAACATGAACTGGATAACAGAGAACGCCGCGACTTACGATGCTATGTACACCCCTCACGCTCTCCTCAGTGTAAGAAGCATGAACTGGATAACAGAGAACGCCGCGACTTACGATGCTATGTACACTCCTCAAGCTCTCCTTAGTGTAAAAAGCATGAACTGGATAACAGAGAACGCCGCGACTTACGATGCTATGTACACTCCTCACGCTCTCCTTAGTGTAAAAAGCATGAACTGGATAACAGAGAACGCCGCGACTTACGATGCTATGTACACTCCTCAAGCTCTCCTTAGTGTAAAAAGCATGGACTGAATAACAGAGAACGCCGCGACTTACGATGCTATGTACACCCCTCACGCTCTCCTCAGTGTAAGAAGCATGAACTGGATAACAGAGAACGCCGCGACTTACGATGCTATGTACACTCCTCAAGCTCTCCTTAGTGTAAAAAGCATGAACTGGATAACAGAGAACGCCGCGACTTACGATGCTATGTACACCCCTCACGCTCTCCTTAGTGTAAAAAGCATGAACTTGAAAACAGAGAACGCCGCGACTTACGGTGCTATGTACACTCCTCACGCTCTCCTTAGTGTAAAAAGCATGAACTGGATAACAGAGAACGCCGCGACTTACGATGCTATGTACACTCCTCAAGCTCTCCTTAGTGTAAAAAGCATGGACTGAATAACAGAGAACGCCGCGACTTACGATGCTATGTACACCCCTCACGCTCTCCTCAGTGTAAGAAGCATGAACTGGATAACAGAGAACGCCGCGACTTACGATGCTATGTACACTCCTCAAGCTCTCCTTAGTGTAAAAAGCATGAACTGGATAACAGAGAACGCCGCGACTTACGATGCTATGTACACCCCTCACGCTCTCCTTAGTGTAAAAAGCATGAACTGGAAAACAGAGAACGCCGCGACTTACGGTGCTATGTACACTCCTCACGCTCTCCTTAGTGTAAAAAGCATGAACTGAATGATAGAGAGCGCCCCGACTTACGGTGCTATGTACACTCCTCACGCTCTCCTTAGTGTAAAAAGCATGAACTGGATAACAGAGAACGCCGCGGCTTACGATTCTATGTACACCCCTCACGCTCTCCTTAGTGTAAAAAGCATGAACTGGATAACAGAGAACGCCGCGACTTACGATGCTATGTACACCCCTCACGCTCTCCTTAGTGTAAAAAGCATGAACTGGATAACAGAGAATGCCGCGACTTACGATGCTATGTACACTCCTCACGCTCTCCTTAGTGTAAAAATCATGAACTGAATGATAGAGAGCGCCCCGACTTACGGTGCTATGTATACACCTCACGCCACTCCTCAGTGTAAAACGCATGAACTATATGACAGAGAACGGCGTGACGTATGATGCTATGTACACCCCTCACGCCACTCCTCAGTGTAAAAATCATGAACTGAATGATAGAGAGCGCTCCGACTTACGATGCTATGTACAATCCTCACGCTCTCCTTAGTGTAAAAAGCATGAACTGAATGATAGAGAGCGCCCCGACTTACGATACTATGTACATCGCTCACGCCACTCCTCAGTGTAAAAAGCATGAACTGGATAACAGAGAGCGCCCCGACTTACGATACTATGTACACTCCTCACGCCACTCCTCAGTGTAAAAATCATGAACTGAGTGATAGAGAGCGCCCCGACTTACGATGCTATGTACACTCCTCACGCTCTCCTTAGTGTAAAAAGCATGAACTGAATGATAGAGAGCGCCCCGACTTACGATGTTATGTACACCCCTCACACCACTCCGCATTTAAAAGCATGAACTGGATGAACGAGAACGCCGCGACTTAAGATGCTATGTACACCCCTCACGCCCCTCCTCAATGTAAAAGCATGAACTGGATGACCAAGAACGCCGCGACTTACAATGCTATGTACACCCCTCACGCCACTCATTGTAAAAAGCATGAACAGGATAACAGAGAACGCCCCGACTTACGATGCTATGTACACTCCTCACGCTCTCCTTAGTGTAAAAAGCATGAACTGAATGATAGAGAGCGCCCCGACTTACGATGTTATGTACAACCCTCACGCCACTCCTCAGTGTAAAAGCATGAACTGGATAACCGAGAACGCCCTGACTTACGATGCTATGTACACCCCTCACGCCACTCCTCAGGGTAAAAAGCATGAACTGAATGATAGAGAACTCCCCGACTTACGATACTATGTACACCCCTCACGCCACTCCTCAGTGCGAAAAGCATGAAAAGAATGATATAGAGCGCCCCGACTTACGATACTATGTACACCCCTCACGCCACTCCTCAGTGTGAAAAGCATGAAAATAATGATAGGGAGCGCCCCGACTTACGATACTATGTACACCCCTCACGCCACTCCTCAGTGTAAAAAGCATGAACTGAATGATAGAGAGCGCCCCGACTTACGATACTATGTACACGTCTCACGCCACTCCTCAGTGTGAAAAGCATGAACTGAATGAAAGAGAGCGCCCCGACTTACGATACTATGTACACCCCTCACGCCACTCCTCAGTGTAAAAAGCATGAACTGAATGATAGAGAGCGCCCCGACTTACGATGTTATGTACAACCCTCACGCCACTCCTCAGTGTAAAAGCATGAACTGAATGATAGAGAGCGCCCCGACTTACGATGTTATGTACAACCCTCACGCCACACCTCAGTGTAAAAAGCATGAACTGAATGATAGAGAGCGCCCCGACTTACGATGTTATGTACAACCCTCACGCCACTCCTCAGTGTAAGAATCATGAACTGAATGATAGAGAGCGCCCCGACTTACGATGTTATGTACAACCCTCACGCCACTCCTCAGTGTAAAAAGCATGAACTGAATGATAGAGAGCGCCCCGACTTACGATGTTATGTGCACCCCTCACGCCACTCCTCAGTGTAAAAAGCATGAACTGAACGATAGGGAGCGCCCCGACTTACGATACTATTTACACCCCTCACGCCACTCCTCAGTGTAAAAAGCATGAACTGAATGATAGAGAGCGCCCCGACTTACGATGTTATGTACAACCCTCACGCCACTCCTCAGTGTAAAAAGCATGAACTGAATGATAGAGAGCGCCCCGACTTACGATGTTATGTACAACCCTCACGCCACTCCTCTGTGTAAAAGCATGAACTGGATAACCGAGAATGCCCCGACTTACGATGCTATGTACACCCCACACGCCACTCCTCAGTGTAAAAAGCATGAACTGAATGATAGAGAGCGCCCCGACTTACGATACTATGTACACCCCTCACGCCACTCCTCAGTGTAAAAATCATGAACTGAATGATAGAGAGCTCCCCGACTTACGATACTATGTACAACCCTCACGCCACTCCTCAGTGTAAAAAGCATGAACTGAATGATAGAGAGCGCCCCGACTTACGATGTTATGTACAACCCTCACGCCACCCCTCAGTGTAAAAAGCATGAACTGAATGATAGAGAGCGCCCCGACTTACGATGTTATGTACAACCCTCACGCCACTCCTCAGTGTAAAAAGCATGAACTGAATGATAGAGAGCGCCCCTACTTACGATACTATGTACATCCCTCACGCCAATCCTCAGTGTAAAAAGCATGAACTGAATGATAGAGAGCGCCCCGACTTACGATGTTATGTGCACCCCTCACGCCACTCCTCAGTGTAAAAAGCATGAACTGAACGATAGGGAGCGCCCCGACTTACGATACTATGTACACCCCTCACGCCACTCCTCAGTGTAAAAAGCATGAACTGAATGATAGAGAGCGCCCGGACTTACGATGTTATGTACAACCCTCACGCCACTCCTCAGTGTAAAAAGCATGAACTGAATAACCGAGAATGCCCCGACTTACGATGCTATGTACACCCCACACGCCACTCCTCAGTGTAAAAAGCATGAACTGAACGATAGGGAGCGCCCCGACTTACGATACTATGTACACCCCTTACGCCACTCCTCAGTGTAAAAAGCATGAACTGAATAACCGAGAATGCCCCGACTTACGATGTTATGTACAACCCTCACGCCACTCCTCAGTGTAAAAATCATGAACTGAATGATAGAGAGCGCCCCGACTTAAGATGTTATGTACAACCCGCACGCCACTCCTCAGTGTAAAAGCATGAACTGGATAACCGAGAATGCCCCGACTTACGATGCTATGTACACCCCACACGCCACTCCTCAGTGTAAAAAGCATGAACTGAATGATAGAGGGCGCCCCGACTTACGATACTATGTACACCCCTCACGCCACTCCTCAGTGTAAAAATCATGAACTGAATGATAGAGAGCGCCCCGACTTACGATGTTTTGTACAACCCTCACGCCACTCCTCAGTGTAAAAGCATGAACTGGATAACCGAGAACGCCGCAACTTACGATACTATGTACATCCCTCACGCCACTCCTCAGTGTAAAATTCATGAACTGAATGATAGAGAGCGATCCGACTTACGATGTTATGTACACTCCTCAAGCTCTCCTCAGTGTAAAAATCATGAACTGAATGATAGAGAGCGCCCCGTCTTACGATGTTATGTACACTCCTCATGCTCTCCTCAGTGTAAAAATCATGAACTGAATGATAGAGAGCGCCCCGACTTACGATGTTATGTACACTCCTCACGCTCTCCTTAGTGTAAAAAGCATGAACTGAATGATAGAGAGCGCCCCGACTTACGATGTTATGTACACTCCTCACGCTCTCCTTAGTGTAAAAAGCATGAACTGGATAACAGAGAGCGCCCCGACGTACGGTGCTATGTATACACCTCACGCCACTCCTCAGTGTAAAAATCATGAACTGGATAACAGAGAACGCCGCGACTTACGATGCTATGTACACCCTTCACGCTCTCCTTAGTGTAAAAAGCATGAACTGGATAACAGAGAACGCCGCGACTTACGATACTATGTACATCCCTCACGCCACTCCTCAGTGTAAAAATCATGAACTGAATGATAGAGAGCGCCCCGACTTACGATGTTATGTACACTCCTCACGCTCTCCTTAGTGTAAAAAGCATGAACTGGATAACAGAGAGCGCCACGACTTACGGTGCTATGTATACACCTCACGCCACTCCTCAGTGTAAAAAGCATGAACTGGAATACAGAGAACGCCGCGACTTACGATGCTATGTACACCCCTCACGCTCTCCTCAGTGTAAAAAGCATGAACTGGATAACAGAGAACGCCGCGACTTACGATGCTATGTACACTCCTCACGCTCTCCTTAGTGTAAAAAGCATGAACTGGATAACAGAGAACGCCGCGACTTACGATACTATGTACAACCCTCACGCTCTCCTTAGTGTAAAAAGCATGAACTGGATAACAGGGAACGCCGCGACTTACGATGCTATGTACACCCCTCACGCTCTCCTCAATGTAAAGAGAATGAACTGGATAACAGAGAACGCCCCGACTTACGATGCTATGTACACCCCTCACGCACTCCTCAGTGTAAAAAGCTTGAACTGGATAACAGAGAACGCCGCGACTTACGATGCTATGTACACTCCTCACGCTCTCCTAGTGTAAAAAGCATGAACTGAATGATAGAGAACGCCGCGACTTACGATGCTATGTACACTCCTCACGCTCTCCTTAGTGGTAAAAGCATAAACTGAATGATAGAGAGCGCCCCGACTTACGGTGCTATGTACACCCCTCACGCCACTCCTCAGTGTAAAAAGCATGAACTGAATGATAGAGAGCGCCCCGACTTACGATGTTATGTACAACCCTCACGCCACTCCTCAGTGTAAAAGCATGAACTGAATGATAGAGAGCGCCCCGACTTACGATGTTATGTACAACCCTCACGCCACACCTCAGTGTAAAAAGCATGAACTGAATGATAGAGAGCGCCCCGACTTACGATGTTATGTACAACCCTCACGCCACTCCTCAGTGTAAGAATCATGAACTGAATGATAGAGAGCGCCCCGACTTACGATGTTATGTACAACCCTCACGCCACTCCTCAGTGTAAAACGCATGAACTGAATGATAGAGAGCGCCCCGACTTACGATGTTATGTGCACCCCTCACGCCACTCCTCAGTGTAAAAAGCATGAACTGAACGATAGGGAGCGCCCCGACTTACGATACTATTTACACCCCTCACGCCACTCCTCAGTGTAAAAAGCATGAACTGAATGATAGAGAGCGCCCCGACTTACGATGTTATGTACAACCCTCACGCCACTCCTCAGTGTAAAAAGCATGAACTGAATGATAGAGAGCGCCCCGACTTACGATGTTATGTACAACCCTCACGCCACTCCTCTGTGTAAAAGCATGAACTGGATAACCGAGAATGCCCCGACTTACGATGCTATGTACACCCCACACGCCACTCCTCAGTGTAAAAAGCATGAACTGAATGATAGAGAGCGCCCCGACTTACGATACTATGTACACCCCTCACGCCACTCCTCAGTGTAAAAATCATGAACTGAATGATAGAGAGCTCCCCGACTTACGATACTATGTACAACCCTCACGCCACTCCTCAGTGTAAAAAGCATGAACTGAATGATAGAGAGCGCCCCGACTTACGATGTTATGTACAACCCTCACGCCACTCCTCAGTGTAAAAAGCATGAACTGAATGATAGAGAGCGCCCCGACTTACGATGTTATGTACAACCCTCACGCCACTCCTCAGTGTAAAAAGCATGAACTGAATGATAGAGAGCGCCCCTACTTACGATACTATGTACATCCCTCACGCCAATCCTCAGTGTAAAAAGCATGAACTGAATGATAGAGAGCGCCCCGACTTACGATGTTATGTGCACCCCTCACGCCACTCCTCAGTGTAAAAAGCATGAACTGAACGATAGGGAGCGCCCCGACTTACGATACTATGTACACCCCTCACGCCACTCCTCAGTGTAAAAAGCATGAACTGAATGATAGAGAGTGCCCGGACTTACGATGTTATGTACAACCCTCACGCCACTCCTCAGTGTAAAAAGCATGAACTGAATAACCGAGAATGCCCCGACTTACGATGCTATGTACACCCCACACGCCACTCCTCAGTGTAAAAAGCATGAACTGAACGATAGGGAGCGCCCCGACTTACGATACTATGTACACCCCTTACGCCACTCCTCAGTGTAAAAAGCATGAACTGAATAACCGAGAATGCCCCGACTTACGATGTTATGTACAACCCTCACGCCACTCCTCAGTGTAAAAATCATGAACTGAATGATAGAGAGCGCCCCGACTTAAGATGTTATGTACAACCCGCACGCCACTCCTCAGTGTAAAAGCATGAACTGGATAACCGAGAATGCCCCGACTTACGATGCTATGTACACCCCACACGCCACTCCTCAGTGTAAAAAGCATGAACTGAATGATAGAGGGCGCCCCGACTTACGATACTATGTACACCCCTCACGCCACTCCTCAGTGTAAAAATCATGAACTGAATGATAGAGAGCGCCCCGACTTACGATGTTTTGTACAACCCTCACGCCACTCCTCAGTGTAAAAGCATGAACTGGATAACCGAGAACGCCGCAACTTACGATACTATGTACATCCCTCACGCCACTCCTCAGTGTAAAATTCATGAACTGAATGATAGAGAGCGATCCGACTTACGATGTTATGTACACTCCTCAAGCTCTCCTCAGTGTAAAAATCATGAACTGAATGATAGAGAGCGCCCCGTCTTACGATGTTATGTACACTCCTCATGCTCTCCTCAGTGTAAAAATCATGAACTGAATGATAGAGAGCGCCCCGACTTACGATGTTATGTACACTCCTCACGCTCTCCTTAGTGTAAAAAGCATGAACTGAATGATAGAGAGCGCCCCGACTTACGATGTTATGTACACTCCTCACGCTCTCCTTAGTGTAAAAAGCATGAACTGGATAACAGAGAGCGCCCCGACGTACGGTGCTATGTATACACCTCACGCCACTCCTCAGTGTAAAAATCATGAACTGGATAACAGAGAACGCCGCGACTTACGATGCTATGTACACCCTTCACGCTCTCCTTAGTGTAAAAAGCATGAACTGGATAACAGAGAACGCCGCGACTTACGATACTATGTACATCCCTCACGCCACTCCTCAGTGTAAAAATCATGAACTGAATGATAGAGAGCGCCCCGACTTACGATGTTATGTACACTCCTCACGCTCTCCTTAGTGTAAAAAGCATGAACTGGATAACAGAGAGCGCCACGACTTACGGTGCTATGTATACACCTCACGCCACTCCTCAGTGTAAAAAGCATGAACTGGATAACAGAGAACGCCGCGACTTACGATGCTATGTACACCCCTCACGCTCTCCTCAGTGTAAAAAGCATGAACTGGATAACAGAGAACGCCGCGACTTACGATGCTATGTACACTCCTCACGCTCTCCTTAGTGTAAAAAGCATGAACTGGATAACAGAGAACGCCGCGACTTACGATACTATGTACACCCCTCACGCTCTCCTTAGTGTAAAAAGCATGAACTGGATAACAGGGAACGCCGCGACTTACGATGCTATGTACACCCCTCACGCTCTCCTCAATGTAAAGAGAATGAACTGGATAACAGAGAACGCCCCGACTTACGATGCTATGTACACCCCTCACGCACTCCTCAGTGTAAAAAGCTTGAACTGGATAACAGAGAACGCCGCGACTTACGATGCTATGTACACTCCTCACGCTCTCCTAGTGTAAAAAGCATGAACTGAATGATAGAGAACGCCGCGACTTACGATGCTATGTACACTCCTCACGCTCTCCTTAGTGGTAAAAGCATAAACTGAATGATAGAGAGCGCCCCGACTTACGGTGCTATGTACACCCCTCACGCCACTCCTCAGTGTAAAAAGCATGAACTGAATGATAGAGAGCGCCCCGACTTACGATGCTATGTACACCCCTCACGCCACTCATTGTAAAAAGCATGAACTGGATGACCGAGAACGCCGCGACTTACGATGCTATGTACACCCCTCACGCTCTCCTTAGTGTAAAAAGCATGAACTGGATAACAGAGAACGCCGCGACTTACAATGCTATGTACACTCCTCACGCTCTCCTTAGTGTAAAAAGCATGAACTGGATAACAGAGAACGCCGCGACTTACGATACTATGTACATCCCTCACGCCACTCCTCAGTGTAAAAATCATGAACTGAATGATAGAGAGCGCCCCGACTTACGATGTTATGTACACTCCTCACGCGCTCCTTAGTGTAAAAAGCATGAACTGGATAACAAAGAACGCCGCGACTTACGATGCTATGTACACCCCTCACACCACTCATTGTAAAAAGCATGAACTGGATAACCGAGAATGCCCCGACTTACGATGCTATGTACAATCCTCACGCTCTCCTTAGTGTAAAAAGCATGGACTGAATAACAGAGAGCGCCGCGACTTACGATGCTATGTACACTCCTCACGCTCTCCTTAGTGTAAGAAGCATGAACTGGATAACAGAGAACGCCGCGACTGACGATGCTATGTACACTCCTCAAGCTCTCCTTAGTGTAAAAAGCATGAACTGGATAACAGAGAACGCCGCGACTTACGATGCTATGTACACTCCTCACGCTCTCCTTAGTGTAAGAAGCATGAACTGGATAACAGAGAACGCCGCGACTTACGATGCTATGTACACTCCTCACGCTCTCCTTAGTGTAAAAAGCATGAACTGAATGATAGAGAACGCCGCGACTTACGATGCTATGTACACTCCTCACGCTCTCCTTAGTGTAAGAAGCATGAACTGGATAACAGAGAACGCCGCGACGTACGATGCTATGTACACTCCTCACGCTCTCCTTAGTGTAAAAAGTATGAACTGAATGATAGAGAACGCCGCGACTTACGATGCTATGTACACTCCTCACGCTCTCCTTAGTGTAAAAAGCATGAACTGAATGATAGAGAACGCCGCGACTTAGGATGCTATGTACACCCCTCACGCTCTCCTTAGTGTAAAAAGCATGAACTGAATGATAGAGAACGCCGCGACTTACGATGTTATGTACACTCCTCACGCTCTCCTCAGTGTAAAAATCATGAACTGAATGATAGAGAGCGCCCCGACTTACGATGTTATGTACACTCCTCACGCTCTCCTTAGTGTAAAAAGCATGAACTGGATAACAGAGAGCGCCCCGACTTACGGTGCTCTGTATACACCTCACGCCACTCCTCAGTGTAAAAATCATGAACTGGATAACAGAGAACGCCGCGACTTACGATGCTATGTACACCCCTCACGCTCTCCTTAGTGTAAAAAGCATGAACTGGAAAACAGAGAACGCCGCGACTTACGGTGCTATGTACACTCCTCACGCTCTCCTTAGTGTAAAAAGCATGAACTGAATGATAGAGAGCGCCCCGACTTACGGTGCTATGTACACTCCTCACGCTCTCCTTAGTGTAAAAAGCATGAACTGGATAAGAGAGAACGCCGCGACTTACGATGCTATGTACACCCCTCACGCTCTCCTTAGTGTAAAAAGCATGAACTGGATAACAGAGAACGCCGCGACCTACGATGCTTTGTACACCCCTCACGCTCTCCTTAGTGTAAAAAGCATGAACTGGATAACAGAGAACGCCGCGACTTACGATGCTATGTACACTCCTCACGCTCTCCTTAGTGTAAAAAGCATGAACTGAATGATAGAGAGCGCCCCGACTTACGGTGCTATGTATACACCTCACGCCACTCCTCAGTGTAAAACGCATGAACTATATGACAGAGAACGGCGTGACTTATGATGCTATGTACACCCCTCACGCCACTCCTCAGTGTAAAAATCATGAACTGAATGATTGAGAGCGCTCCGACTTACGATGCTATGTACAATCCTCACGCTCTCCTTAGTGTAAAAAGCATGAACTGAATGATAGAGAGCGCCCCGACTTACGATACTATGTACATCGCTCACGCCACTCCTCAGTGTAAAAAGCATGAACTGGATAACAGAGAGCGCCCCGACATACGATACTATGTACACTCCTCACGCCACTCCTCAGTGTAAAAATCATGAACTGAGTGATAGAGAGCGCCCCGACTTACGATGCTATGTACACTCCTCACGCTCTCCTTAGTGTAAAAAGCATGAACTGAATGATAGAGAGCGCCCCGACTTACGATGTTATGTACACCCCTCACACCACTCCGCATTGTAAAAGCATGAACTGGATGACCGAGAACGCCGCGACTTAAGATGCTATGTACACCCCTCACGCCCCTCCTCAATGTAAAAGCATGAACTGGATGACCAAGAACGCCGCGACTTACAATGCTATGTACACACCTCACGCCACTCATTGTAAAAAGCATGAACAGGATAACAGAGAACGCCCCGACTTACGATGCTATGTACACTCCTCACGCTCTCCTTAGTGTAAAAAGCATGAACTGAATGATAGAGAGCGCCCCGACTTACGATGTTATGTACAACCCTCACGCCACTCCTCAGTGTAAAAGCATGAACTGGATAACCGAGAACGCCCTGACTTACGATGCTATGTACACCCCTCACGCCACTCCTCAGGGTAAAAAGCATGAACTGAATGATAGAGAACTCCCCGACTTACGATACTATGTACACCCCTCACGCCACTCCTCAGTGCGAAAAGCATGAAAAGAATGATATAGAGCGCCCCGACTTACGATACTATGTACACCCCTCACGCCACTCCTCAGTGTGAAAAGCATGAAAATAATGATAGGGAGCGCCCCGACTTACGATACTATGTACACCCCTCACGCCACTCCTCAGTGTAAAAAGCATGAACTGAATGATAGAGAGCGCCCCGACTTACGATACTATGTACACCCCTCACGCCACTCCTCAGTGTGAAAAGCATGAACTGAATGAAAGAGAGCGCCCCGACTTACGATACTATGTACACCCCTCACGCCACTCCTCAGTGTAAAAAGCATGAACTGAATGATAGAGAGCGCCCCGACTCACGATGTTATGTACAACCCTCACGCCATTCCTCAGTGTAAAAGCATGAACTGAATGATAGAGAGCGCCCCGACTTACGATGTTATGTACAACCCTCACGCCACTCCTCAGTGTAAAAAGCATGAACTGAATGATAGAGAGCGCCCCGACTTACGATGTTATGTACAACCCTCACGCCACTCCTCGGTGTAAGAATCATGAACTGAATGATAGAGAGCGCCCCGACTTACGATGTTATGTACAACCCTCACGCCACTCCTCAGTGTAAAAAGCATGAACTGAATGATAGAGAGCGCCCCGACTTACGATGTTATGTGCACCCCTCACGCCACTCCTCAGTGTAAAAAGCATGAACTGAACGATAGGGAGCGCCCCGACTTACGATACTATTTACACCCCTCACGCCACTCCTCAGTGTAAAAAGCATGAACTGAATGATAGAGAGCGCCCCGACTTACGATGTTATGTACAACCCTCACGCCACTCCTCAGTGTAAAAAGCATGAACTGAATGATAGAGAGCGCCCCGACTTACGATGTTATGTACAACCCTCACGCCACTCCTCTGTGTAAAAGCATGAACTGGATAACCGAGAATGCCCCGACTTACGATGCTATGTACACCCCACACGCCACTCCTCAGTGTAAAAAGCATGAACTGAATGATAGAGAGCGCCCCGACTTACGATACTATGTACACCCCTCACGCCACTCCTCAGTGTAAAAATCATGAACTGAATGATAGAGAGCTCCCCGACTTACGATACTATGTACAACCCTCACGCCACTCCTCAGTGTAAAAAGCATGAACTGAATGATAGAGAGCGCCCCGACTTACGATGTTATGTACAACCCTCACGCCACTCCTCAGTGTAAAAAGCATGAACTGAATGATAGAGAGCGCCCCGACTTACGATGTTATGTACAACCCTCACGCCACTCCTCAGTGTAAAAAGCATGAACTGAATGATAGAGAGCGCCCCGACTTACGATACTATGTACATACCTCACGCCACTCCTTAGTGAAAAAAGCATGAACTGAATGATAGAGAGCGCCCCGACTTACGATGTTATGTGCACCCCTCACGCCACTCCTCAGTGTAAAAAGCATGAACTGAACGATAGGGAGCGCCCCGACTTACGATACTATGTACACCCCTCACGCCACTCCTCAGTGTAAAAAGCATGAACTGAATGATAGAGAGCGCGACTTACGATGTTATGTACAACCCTCACGCCACTCCTCAGTGTAAAAGGCATGAACTGAATGATAGAGAGCGCCCCGACTTACGATGTTATGTACAACCCGCACGCCACTCCTCAGTGTAAAAGCATGAACTGGATAACCGAGAATGCCCCGACTTACGATGCTATGTACACCCCACACGCCACTCCTCAGTGTAAAAAGCATGAACTGAATGATAGAGAGCGCCCCGACTTACGATACTATGTACACCCCTCACGCCACTCCTCAGTGTAAAAATCATGAACTGAATGATAGAGAGCGCCCAGACTTACGATGTTTTGTACAACCCTCACGTCACTCCTCAGTGTAAAAGCATGAACTGGATAACCGAGAACGCCGCAACTTACGATACTATGTACATCCCTCACGCCACTCCTCAGTGTAAAAATCATGAACTGAATGATAGAGAGCGATCCGACTTACGATGTTATGTACACTCCTCACGCTCTCCTCAGTGTAAAAATCATGAACTGAATGATAGAGAGCGCCCCGACTTACGATGTTATGTACACTCCTCACGCTCTCCTCAGTGTAAAAATCATGAACTGAATGATAGAGAGCGCCCCGACTTACGATGTTATGTACAACCCTCACGCCACTCCTCAGTGTAAAAAGCATGAACTGAATGATAGAGAGCGCCCCGACTTACGATGTTATGTACACTCCTCACGCTCTCCTTAGTGTAAAAAGCATGAACTGGATAACAGAGAGCGCCCCGACGTACGGTGCTATGTATACACCTCACGCCACTCCTCAGTGTAAAAATCATGAACTGGATAACAGAGAACGCCGCGACTTACGATGCTATGTACACCCCTCACGCTCTCCTCAGTGTAAAAAGCATGAACTGGATAACAGAGAACGCCGCGACTTACGATGCTATGTACACTCCTCACGCTCTCCTTAGTGTAAAAAGCATGAACTGGATAACAGAGAACGCCGCGACTTACGATACTATGTACACCCCTCACGCTCTCCTTAGTGTAAAAAGCATGAACTGGATAACAGGGAACGCCGCGACTTACGATGCTATGTACACCCCTCACGCTCTCCTAAATTTAAAGAGAATGAACTGGATAACAGAGAACGCCCCGACTTACGATGCTATGTACACCCCTCACGCACTCCTCAGTGTAAAAAGCATGAACTGGATAACAGAGAACGCCTCGACTTACGATGCTATGTACACTCCTCACGCTCTCCTAGTGTAAAAAGCATGAACTGAATGATAGAGAACGCCGCGACTTACGATGCTATGTACACTCCTCACGCTCTCCTTAGTGGTAAAAGCATAAACTGAATGATAGAGAGCGCCCCGACTTACGGTGCTATGTACACCCCTCACGCCACTCCTCAGTGTATAAAGCATGAACTGAATGATAGAGAGCGCCCCGACTTACGATGCTATGCACACCCCTCACGCCACTCATTGTAAAAAGCATGAACTGGATGACCGAGAACGCCGCGACTTACGAAGCTATGTACACCCATCACGCTCTCCTTAGTGTAAAAAGCATGAACTCGATAACAGAGAACGCCGCGACTTACAATGCTATGTACACTCCTCACGCTCTCCTTAGTGTAAAAAGCATGAACTGAATAACAGAGAGCGCCCCGACTTACGGTGCTATGTATACACCTCACGCCACTCCTCAGTGTAAAAATCATGAACTGGATAACAGAGAACGCCGCGACTTACGATGCTATGTACACCCCTCACGCTCTCCTTAGTGTAAAAAGCATGAACTGGATAACAGAGAACGCCGCGACTTACGATACTATGTACATCCCTCACGCCACTCCTCAGTGTAAAAATCATGAACTGAATGATAGAGAGCGCCCAGACTTACGATGTTTTGTACAACCCTCACGCCACTCCTCAGTGTAAAAGCATGAACTGGATAACCGAGAACGCCGCAACTTACGATACTATGTACATCCCTCACGCCACTCCTCAGTGTAAAAATCATGAACTGAATGATAGAGAGCGATCCGACTTACGATGTTATGTACACTCCTCACGCTCTCCTCAGTGTAAAAATCATGAACTGAATGATAGAGAGCGCCCCGACTTACGATGTTATGTACACTCCTCACGCTCTCCTCAGTGTAAAAATCATGAACTGAATGATAGAGAGCGCCCCGACTTACGATGTTATGTACACTCCTCACGCTTTCCTTAGTGTAAAAAGCATGAACTGAATGATAGAGAGCGCCCCGACTTACGATGTTATGTACACTCCTCACGCTCTCCTTAGTGTAAAAAGCATGAACTGGATAACAGAGAGCGCCCCGACGTACGGTGCTATGTATACACCTCACGCCACTCCTCAGTGTAAAAATCATGAACTGGATAACAGAGAACGCCGCGACTTACGATGCTATGTACACCCCTCACGCTCTCCTCAGTGTAAAAAGCATGAACTGGATAACAGAGAACGCCGCGACTTACGATGCTATGTACACTCCTCACGCTCTCCTTAGTGTAAAAAGCATGAACTGGATAACAGAGAACGCCGCGACTTACGATACTATGTACACCCCTCACGCTCTCCTTAGTGTAAAAAGCATGAACTGGATAACAGGGAACGCCGCGACTTACGATGCTATGTACACCCCTCACGCTCTCCTAAATTTAAAGAGAATGAACTGGATAACAGAGAACGCCCCGACTTACGATGCTATGTACACCCCTCACGCACTCCTCAGTGTAAAAAGCATGAACTGGATAACAGAGAACGCCGCGACTTACGATGCTATGTACACTCCTCACGCTCTCCTAGTGTAAAAAGCATGAACTGAATGATAGAGAACGCCGCGACTTACGATGCTATGTACACTCCTCACGCTCTCCTTAGTGGTAAAAGCATAAACTGAATGATAGAGAGCGCCCCGACTTACGGTGCTATGTACACCCCTCACGCCACTCCTCAGTGTAAAAAGCATGAACTGAATGATAGAGAGCGCCCCGACTTACGATGCTATGCACACCCCTCACGCCACTCATTGTAAAAAGCATGAACTGGATGACCGAGAACGCCGCGACTTACGAAGCTATGTACACCCATCACGCTCTCCTTAGTGTAAAAAGCATGAACTCGATAACAGAGAACGCCGCGACTTACAATGCTATGTACACTCCTCACGCTCTCCTTAGTGTAAAAAGCATGAACTGAATAACAGAGAGCGCCCCGACTTACGGTGCTATGTATACACCTCACGCCACTCCTCAGTGTAAAAATCATGAACTGGATAACAGAGAACGCCGCGACTTACGATGTTATGTACACCCCTCACGCTCTCCTTAGTGTAAAAAGCATGAACTGGATAACAGAGAACGCCGCGACTTACGATACTATGTACATCCCTCACGCCACTCCTCAGTGTAAAAATCATGAACTGAATGATAGAGAGCGCCCCGACTTACGATGTTATGTACACTCCTCACGCGCTCCTTAGTGTAAAAAGCATGAACTGGATAACAAAGAACGCCGCGACTTACGATGCTATGTACACCCCTCACACCACTCATTGTAAAAAGCATGAACTGGATAACCGAGAATGCCCCGACTTACGATGCTATGTACAATCCTCACGCTCTCCTTAGTGTAAGAAGCATGAACTGGATAACAGAGAACGCCGCGACTGACGATGCTATGTACACTCCTCAAGCTCTCCTTAGTGTAAAAAGCATGAACTGGATAACAGAGAACGCCGCGACTTACGATGCTATGTACACTCCTCACGCTCTCCTTAGTGTAAAAAGCATGAACTGGATAACAGAGAACGCCGCGACTTACGATGCTATGTACACTCCTCACGCTCTCCTTAGTGTAAGAAGCATGAACTGGATAACAGAGAAAGCCGCGACTTACGATGCTATGTACAATCCTCACGCTCTCCTTAGTGTAAAAAGCATGAACTGGATAACAGAGAACGCCGCGACTTACGATGCTATGTACACTCCTCACGCTCTCCTTAGTGTAAAAAGCATGAACTGGATAACAGAGAACGCCGCGACTTACGATGCTATGTACACCCTTCACGCACTCCTCAGTGTAAAAAGCATGAACTGTATAACAGAGAACGCCGCGACTTACGATGCTATGTACACTCCTCACGCTCTCCTAGTGTAAAAAGCATGAACTGAATGATAGAGAACGCCGCGACTTACGATGCTATGTACACTCCTCACGCTCTCCTTAGTGGTAAAAGCATAAACTGAATGATAGAGAGCGCCCCGACTTACGGTGCTATGTACACCCCTCACGCCACTCCTCAGTGTAAAAAGCATGAACTGAATGATAGAGAGCGCCCCGACTTACGATGCTATGTACACCCCTCACGCCACTCATTGTAAAAAGCATGAACTGGATGACCGAGAACGCCGCGACTTACGATGCTATGTACACCCCTCACGCTCTCCTTAGTGTAAAACGCATGAACTGGATAACAGAGAACGCCGCGACTTACAATGCTATGTACACTCCTCACGCTCTCCTTAGTGTAAAAAGCATGAACTGAATAACAGAGACCGCCCCGACTTACGGTGCTCGGTATACACCTCACGCCACTCCTCAGTGTAAAAATCATGAACTGGATAACAGAGAACGCCGCGACTTACGATGCTATGTACACCCCTCACGCTCTCCTTAGTGTAAAAAGCATGAACTGGATAACAGAGAACGCCGCGACTTACGATACTATGTACATCCCTCACGCCACTCCTCAGTGTAAAAATCATGAACTGAATGATAGAGAGCGCCCCGACTTACGATGTTATGTACACTCCTCACGCGCTCCTTAGTGTAAAAAGCATGAACTGGATAACAAAGAACGCCGCGACTTACGATGCTATGTACACCCCTCACACCACTCATTGTAAAAAGCATGAACTGGATAACCGAGAATGCCCCGACTTACGATGCTATGTACACCCCTCACGCTCTCCTTAGTGTAAAAAGCATGGACTGAATAACAGAGAGCGCCGCGACTTACGATGCTATGTACACTCCTCACGCTCTCCTTAGTGTAAAAAGCATGGACTGAATAACAGAGAGCGCCGCGACTTACGATGCTATGTACAATCCTCACGCCACTCATTGTAAAAAGCATGAACTGGATAAGAGAGAACGCCGCGACTTACGATGCTATGTACACCCCTCACGCTCTCCTTAGTGTAAAAAGCATGGACTGAATAACAGAGAGCGCCGCGACTTACGATGCTATGTACACTCCTCACGCTCTCCTTAGTGTAAAAAACATGAACTGGATAACAGAGAACGCCGCGACTTACGATGCTATGTACACCCCTCACGCTCTCCTCAGTGTAAGAAGCATGAACTGGATAACAGAGAACGCCGCGACTTACGATGCTATGTACACTCCTCAAGCTCTCCTTAGTGTAAAAAGCATGAACTGGATAACAGAGAACGCCGCGACTTACGATGCTATGTACACTCCTCACGCTCTCCTTAGTGTAAAAAGCATGAACTGGATAACAGAGAACGCCGCGACTTACGATGCTATGTACACTCCTCAAGCTCTCCTTAGTGTAAAAAGCATGGACTGAATAACAGAGAACGCCGCGACTTACGATGCTATGTACACCCCTCACGCTCTCCTCAGTGTAAGAAGCATGAACTGGATAACAGAGAACGCCGCGACTTACGATGCTATGTACACTCCTCAAGCTCTCCTTAGTGTAAAAAGCATGAACTGGATAACAGAGAACGCCGCGACTTACGATGCTATGTACACTCCTCACGCTCTCCTTAGTGTAAAAAGCATGAACTGGATAACAGAGAACGCCGCGACTTACGATGCTATGTACACTCCTCAAGCTCTCCTTAGTGTAAAAAGCATGAACTGAATGATTGAGAACGCCGCGACTTACGATGCTATGTACAATCCTCACGCTCTCCTTAATGTAAAAAGCATGGACTGAATAACAGAGAGCGCCGCGACTTACGATGCTATGTACACCCCTCACGCTCTCCTTAGTGTAAGAAGCATGAACTGGATAACAGAGAACGCCGCGACTTACGGTGCTATGTACACTCCTCACGCTCTCCTTAGTGTAAGAAGCATGAACTGGATAACAGAGAACGCCGCGACTGACGATGCTATGTACACTCCTCACGCTCTCCTTAGTGTAAAAAGCATGAACTGGATAACAGAGAACGCCGCGACTTACGATGCTATGTACACTCCTCACGCTCTCTTTAGTGTAAAAAGCATGGACTGAATAACAGAGAACGCCGCGACTTACGATGCTATGTACACTCCTCACGCTCTCCTTAGTGTAAAAAGCATGAACTGGATAACAGAGAACGCCGCGACTTACGATGCTATGTACACTCCTCACGCTCTCCTTAGTGTAAGAAGCATGAACTGGATAACAGAGAACGCCGCGACTGACGATGCTATGTACACTCCTCAAGCTCTCCTTAGTGTAAAAAGCATGAACTGAATGATAGAGAACGCCGCGACTTACGATGCTATGTACACTCCTCACGCTCTCCTTAGTGTAAAAAGCATGAACTGAATGATAGAGAACGCCGCGACTTACGATGCTATGTACACCCCTCACGCTCTCCTTAGTGTAAAAAGTATGAACTGGATAACAGAAAACGCCGCGACTTACGATGCTATGTACTTCCCTCACGCTCTCCTTAGTGTAAAAAGCATGAACTGGATAACAGAGAACGCCGCGACTTACGATGCTATGTACACCCCTCACGCTCTCCTTAGTGTAAGAAGCATGAACTGAATGATAGAGAACGCCGCGACTTACGATGCTATGTACACCCCTCACGCTCTCCTTAGTGTAAAAAGCATGAACTGGATAACAGAGAACGCCGCGACTTACGGTGCTATGTACACTCCTCACGCTCTCCTTAGTGTAAAAAGCATGAACTGAATGATAGAGAGCGCCCCGACTTACGGTGCTATGTACACTCCTCACGCTCTCCTTAGTGTAAAATGCATGAACTGGATAACAGAGAACGCCGCGACTTACGATGCTATGTACACCCCTCACGCTCTCCTTAGTGTAAAAAGCATGAACTGGATAACAGAGAACGCAGCGACTTACGATGCTATGTACACCCCTCACGCTCTCCTTAGTGTAAAAAGCATGAACTGGATAACATAGAACGCCGCGACTTACGGTGCTATGTACACTCCTCACGCTCTCCTTAGTGTAAAAAGCATGAACTGAATGATAGAGAGCGCCCCGACTTACGGTGCTATGTACACTCCTCACGCTCTCCTTAGTGTAAAAAGCATGAACTGGATAACAGTGAACGCCGCGACTTACGATGCTATGTACACCCCTAACGCTCTCCTTAGTGTAAAAAGCATGAACTGGATAACAGAGAACGCCGCGACTTACGATGCTATGTACACCCCTCACGCTCTCCTTAGTGTAAAAAGCATGAACTGGATAACAGAGAACGCCGCGACTTACGATGCTATGTACACTCCTCACGCTCTCCTTAGTGTAAAAAGCATGAACTGAATGATAGAGAGCGCCCCGACTTACGGTGCTATGTATACAACTCACGCCACTCCTCAGTGTAAAACGCATGAACTATATGACAGAGAACAGCGTGACTTATGATGCTATGTACACCCCTCACGCCACTCCTCAGTGTAAAAATCATGAACTGAATGATAGAGAGCGCTCCGACTTACGATGCTATGTACAATCCTCACGCTCTCCTTAGTGTAAAAAGCATGAACTGAATGATAGAGAGCGCCCCGACTTACGGTGCTATGTACACTCCTCACGCTCTCCTTAGTGTAAAAAGCATGAACTGGATAACAGAGAACGCCCCGACTTACGATACTATGTACACTCCTCACGCCACTCCTCAGTGTAAAAATCATGAACTGAGTGATAGAGAGCGCCCCGACTTACGATGCTATGTACACTCCTCACGCTCTCCTTAGTGTAAAAAGCATGAACTGAATGATAGAGAGCGCCCCGACTTACGATGTTATGTACACCCCTCACACCACTCCGCATTGTAAAAGCATGAACTGGATGACCGAGAACGCCGCGACTTAAGATGCTATGTACACCCCTCACGCCCCTCCTCAATGTAAAAGCATGAACTGGATGACCAAGAACGCCGCGACTTACAATGCTATGTACACCCCTCACGCCACTCATTGTAAAAAGCATGAACAGGATAACAGAGAACGCCCCGACTTACGATGCTATGTACACTCCTCACGCTCTCCTTAGTGTAAAAAGCATGAACTGAATGATAGAGAGCGCCCCGACTTACGATGTTATGTACAACCCTCACGCCACTCCTCAGTGTAAAAGCATGAACTGGATAACCGAGAACGCCCTGACTTACGATGCTATGTACACCCCTCACGCCACTCCTCAGTGTAAAAAGCATGAACTGAATGATAGAGAACTCCCCGACTTACGATACTATGTACACCCCTCACGCCACTCCTCAGTGTGAAAAGCATGAAAAGAATGATATAGAGCGCCCCGACTTACGATACTATGTACACCCCTCACGCCACTCCTCAGTGTAAAAAGCATGAACTGAATGATAGAGAGCGCCCCGACTTACGATGTTATGTACAACCCTCACGCCACTCCTCAGTGTAAAAAGCATGAACTGAATGATAGAGAGCGCCCCGACTTACGATGTTATGTACAACCCTCACGCCACTCCTCAGTGTAAAAGCATGAACTGAATGATAGAGAGCGCCCAGACTTACGATGTTATGTACAACCCTCACGCCACTCCTCAGTTTAAAAAGCATGAACTGAATGATAGAGAGCGCCCCGACTTACGATGTTATGTACAACCCTCACGCCACTCCTCAGTGTAGGTATCATGAACTGAATGATAGAGAGCGCCCCGACTTACGATGTTATGTACAACCCTCACGCCACTCCTCAGTGTAAAAAGCATGAACTGAATGATAGAGAGCGCCCCGACTTACGATGTTATGTGCACCCCTCACGCCACTCCTCAGTGTAAAAAGCATGAACTGAACGATAGGGAGCGCCCCGACTTACGATACTATGTACACCCCTCACGCCACTCCTCAGTGTAAAAAGCATGAACTGAATGATAGAGAGCGCCCCGACTTACGATACTATGTACACCCCTCACGCTCTCCTCAGTGTAAAAAGCATGAACTGAATGATAGGGAGCGCCCCGACTTACGATGTTATGTACAACCCTCACGCCACTCCTCTGTGTAAAAGCATGAACTGGATAACCGAGAATGCCCCGACTTACGATACTATGTACACCCCTCACGCCACTCCTTAGTGTAAAAATCATGAACTGAATGATAGAGAGCGCCCCGACTTACGATACTATGTACACCCCTCACGCCACTCCTCAGTGTAAAAATCATGAACTGAATGATAGAGAGCGCCCCGACTTACGATACTATGTAAAACCCTCACGCCACTCCTCAGTGTAAAAGCATGAACTGGATAACAGAGAACGCCGCGACTTACGATGCTATGTACACCCCTCACGCTCTCCTTAGTGTAAGAAGCATGAACTGAATGATAGAGAGCGCCCCGACTTACGATACTATGTACACCCCTCACGCCACTCCTCAGTGTAAAAAGCATGAACTGAATGATAGAGAGCGCCCCGACTTACGATGTTATGTGCACCCCTCACGCCACTCCTCAGTGTAAAAAGCATGAACTGAACGATAGGGAGCGCCCCGACTTACGATACTATGTACAACCCTCACGCCACTCCTCAGTGTAAAAATCATGAACTGAATGATAGAGAGCGCCCCGACTTACGATGTTATGTACAACCCTCACGCCACTCCTCAGTGTAAAAGCATGAACTGGATAACCGAGAATGCCCCGACTTACGATGCTATGTACACCCCACACGCCACTCCTCAGTGTAAAAAGCATGAACTGAATGATAGAGAGCGCCCCGACTTACGATACTATGTACAACCCTCACGCCACTCCTCAGTGTAAAAATCATGAACTGAATGATAGAGAGCGCCCCGACTTACGATGTTTTGTACAACCCTCACGCCACTCCTCAGTGTAAAAGCATGAACTGGATAACCGAGAACGCCGCAACTTACGATACTATGTACATCCCTCACGCCACTCCTCAGTGTAAAAATCATGAACTGAATGATAGAGAGCGCCCCGACTTACGATGTTTTGTACAACCCTCACGCCACTCCTCAGTGTAAAAGCATGAACTGGATAACCGAGAACGCCGCAACTTACGATACTATGTACATCCCTCACGCCACTCCTCAGTGTAAAAATCATGAACTGAATGATAGAGAGCGCCCCGACTTACGATGTTATGTACACCCCTCACGCCACTCCTCAGTGTAAAAAGCATGAACTTGATAATAGAGAGCGCCGCGACTTACGATGCTATGTACACTCCTCACGCTCTCCTTAGTGTAAAAATCATGAACTGAATGATAGAGAACGCCGCGACAGACGATGCTATGTACACTCCTCACGCTCTCCTTAGTGTAAAAAGCATGGACTGAATAACAGAGAACGCCGCGACTTACGATGCTATGTACACCCCTCACGCTCTCCTTAGTGTAAAAAGCATGAACTGGATAACAGAGAACGCCGCGACTTACGATGCTATGTACACTCCTCACGCTCTCCTTAGTGTAAAAAGCATGAACTGAATGATAGAGAACGCCGCGACTTACGATGCTATGTACACTCCTCACGCTCTCCTTAGTGTAAGAATCATGAACTGGATAACAGAGAACGCCGCGACTTACGATGCTATGTACACTCCTCACGCTCTCCTTAGTGTAAAAAGCATGAACTGAATGATAGAGAACGCCGCGACTTACGATGCTATGTACACTCCTCACGCTCTCCTTATTGTAAGAAGCATGAACTGGATAACAGAGAACGCCGCGACTTACGATGCTATGTACACTCCTCACGCTCTCCTTAGTGTAAAAAGCATGAACTGAATGATAGAGAACGCCGCGACTTACGATGCTATGTACACTCCTCACGCTCTCCTTAGTGTAAGAAGCATGAACTGGATAACAGAGAACGCCGCGACTTACGATGCTATGTACACTCCTCACGCTCTCCTTAGTGTAAAAAGCATGAACTGAATGATAGAGAACGCCGCGACTTACGATGCTATGTACACTCTTCACGCTCTCCTTAGTGTAAAAAGCATGAACTGAATGATAGAGAACGCCGCGACTTACGATGCTATGTACACCCCTCACGCTCTCCTTAGTGTAAAAAGCATGAACTGAATGATAGAGAACGCCGCGACTTACGATGCTATGTACACCCCTCACGCTCTCCTTAGTGTAAAAAGCATGAACTGGATAACAGAGAACGCCGCGACTTACGATGCTATGTACACCCCTCACGCTCTCCTTAGTGTAAGAAGCATGAACTGAATGATAGAGAACGCCGCGACTTACGGTGCTATGTACACTCCTCACGCTCTCCTTAGTGTAAAAAGCATGAACTGAATGATAGAGAACGCCGCGACTTACGATGCTATGTACACCCCTCACGCTCTCCTTAGTGTAAAAAGCATGAACTGGATAACAGAGAACGCCGCGACTTACGGTGCTATGTACACTCCTCACGCTCTCCTTAGTGTAAAAAGCATGAACTGAATGATAGAAAGCGCCCCGACTTACGGTGCTATGTACACTCCTCACGCTCTCCTTAGTGTAAAAAGCATGAACTGGATAACAGAGAACGCCGCGACTTACGATGCTATGTACACCCCTCACGCTCTCCTTAGTGTAAAAAGCATGAACTGGATAACAGAGAACGCCGCGACTTACGATGCTATGTACACCCCTCACGCTCTCCTTAGTGTAAAAAGCATGAACTTGATAACAGAGAACGCCGCGACTTACGATGCTATGTACACTCCTCACGCTCTCCTTAGTGTAAAAAGCATGAACTGAATGATAGAGAGCGCCCCGACTTACGGTGCTATGTATACACCTCACGCCACTCCTCAGTGTAAAACGCATGAACTATATGACAGAGAACGGCGTGACTTATGATGCTATGTACACCCCTCACGCCACTCCTCAGTGTAAAAATCATGAACTGAATGATAGAGAGCGCTCCGACTTACGATGCTATGTACAATCCTCACGCTCTCCTTAGTGTAAAAAGCATGAACTGAATGATAGAGAGCGCCCCGACTTGCGATACTATGTATATCCCTCACGCCACTCCTCAGTGTAAAAAGCATGAACTGGATAACAGAGAGCGCCCCGACTTACGATACTATGTACACTCCTCACGCCACTCCTCAGTGTAAAAATCATGAACTGAGTGATAGAGAGCGCCCCGACTTACGATGCTATGTACACTCCTCACGCTCTCCTTAGTGTAAAAAGCATGAACTGAATGATAGAGAGCGCCCCGACTTACGATGTTATGTACACCCCTCACACCACTCCGCATTGTAAAAGCATGAACTGGATGATCGAGAACGCCGCGACTTAAGATGCTATGTACACCCCTCACGCCCCTCCTCAATGTAAAAGCATGAACTGGATGACCAAGAACGCCGCGACTTACAATGCTATGTACACCCCTCACGCCAATCATTGTAAAAAGCATGAACAGGATAACAGAGAACGCCCCGACTTACGATGCTATGTACACTCCTCACGCTCTCCTTAGTGTAAAAAGCATGAACTGAATGATAGAGAGCGCCCCGACTTACGATGTTATGTACAACCCTCACGCCACTCCTCAGTGTAAAAGCATGAACTGGATAACCGAGAACGCCCTGACTTACGATGCTATGTACACCCCTCACGCCACTCCTCAGTGTAAAAAGCATGAACTGAATGATAGAGAACTCCCCGACTTACGATACTATGTACACCCCTCACGCCACTCCTCAGTGTGAAAAGCATGAAAAGAATGATATAGAGCGCCCCGACTTACGATACTATGTACACCCCTCACGCCACTCCTCAGTGTAAAAATCATGAACTGAATGATAGAGAGCGCCCCGACTTACGATACTATGTAAAACCCTCACGCCACTCCTCAGTGTAAAAGCATGAACTGGATAACAGAGAACGCCGCGACTTACGATGCTATGTACACCCCTCACGCTCTCCTTAGTGTAAGAAGCATGAACTGAATGATAGAGAGCGCCCCGACTTACGATACTATGTACACCCCTCACGCCACTCCTCAGTGTAAAAAGCATGAACTGAATGATAGAGAGCGCCCCGACTTACGATGTTATGTGCACCCCTCACGCCACTCCTCAGTGTAAAAAGCATGAACTGAACGATAGGGAGCGCCCCGACTTACGATACTATGTACAACCCTCACGCCACTCCTCAGTGTAAAAATCATGAACTGAATGATAGAGAGCGCCCCGACTTACGATGTTATGTACAACCCTCACGCCACTCCTCAGTGTAAAAGCATGAACTGGATAACCGAGAATGCCCCGACTTACGATGCTATGTACACCCCACACGCCACTCCTCAGTGTAAAAAGCATGAACTGAATGATAGAGAGCGCCCCGACTTACGATACTATGTACAACCCTCACGCCACTCCTCAGTGTAAAAATCATGAACTGAATGATAGAGAGCGCCCCGACTTACGATGTTTTGTACAACCCTCACGCCACTCCTCAGTGTAAAAGCATGAACTGGATAACCGAGAACGCCGCAACTTACGATACTATGTACATCCCTCACGCCACTCCTCAGTGTAAAAATCATGAACTGAATGATAGAGAGCGCCCCGACTTACGATGTTTTGTACAACCCTCACGCCACTCCTCAGTGTAAAAGCATGAACTGGATAACCGAGAACGCCGCAACTTACGATACTATGTACATCCCTCACGCCACTCCTCAGTGTAAAAATCATGAACTGAATGATAGAGAGCGCCCCGACTTACGATGTTATGTACACCCCTCACGCCACTCCTCAGTGTAAAAAGCATGAACTTGATAATAGAGAGCGCCGCGACTTACGATGCTATGTACACTCCTCACGCTCTCCTTAGTGTAAAAATCATGAACTGAATGATAGAGAACGCCGCGACAGACGATGCTATGTACACTCCTCACGCTCTCCTTAGTGTAAAAAGCATGGACTGAATAACAGAGAACGCCGCGACTTACGATGCTATGTACACCCCTCACGCTCTCCTTAGTGTAAAAAGCATGAACTGGATAACAGAGAACGCCGCGACTTACGATGCTATGTACACTCCTCACGCTCTCCTTAGTGTAAAAAGCATGAACTGAATGATTGAGAACGCCGCGACTTACGATGCTATGTACACTCCTCACGCTCTCCTTAGTGTAAGAATCATGAACTGGATAACAGAGAACGCCGCGACTTACGATGCTATGTACACTCCTCACGCTCTCCTTAGTGTAAAAAGCATGAACTGAATGATAGAGAACGCCGCGACTTACGATGCTATGTACACTCCTCACGCTCTCCTTATTGTAAGAAGCATGAACTGGATAACAGAGAACGCCGCGACTTACGATGCTATGTACACTCCTCACGCTCTCCTTAGTGTAAAAAGCATGAACTGAATGATAGAGAACGCCGCGACTTACGATGCTATGTACACTCCTCACGCTCTCCTTAGTGTAAGAAGCATGAACTGGATAACAGAGAACGCCGCGACTTACGATGCTATGTACACTCCTCACGCTCTCCTTAGTGTAAAAAGCATGAACTGAATGATAGAGAACGCCGCGACTTACGATGCTATGTACACTCTTCACGCTCTCCTTAGTGTAAAAAGCATGAACTGAATGATAGAGAACGCCGCGACTTACGATGCTATGTACACCCCTCACGCTCTCCTTAGTGTAAAAAGCATGAACTGAATGATAGAGAACGCCGCGACTTACGATGCTATGTACACCCCTCACGCTCTCCTTAGTGTAAAAAGCATGAACTGGATAACAGAGAACGCCGCGACTTACGATGCTATGTACACCCCTCACGCTCTCCTTAGTGTAAGAAGCATGAACTGAATGATAGAGAACGCCGCGACTTACGGTGCTATGTACACTCCTCACGCTCTCCTTAGTGTAAAAAGCATGAACTGAATGATAGAGAACGCCGCGACTTACGATGCTATGTACACCCCTCACGCTCTCCTTAGTGTAAAAAGCATGAACTGGATAACAGAGAACGCCGCGACTTACGGTGCTATGTACACTCCTCACGCTCTCCTTAGTGTAAAAAGCATGAACTGAATGATAGAGAGCGCCCCGACTTACGGTGCTATGTACACTCCTCACGCTCTCCTTAGTGTAAAAAGCATGAACTGGATAACAGAGAACGCCGCGACTTACGATGCTATGTACACCCCTCACGCTCTCCTTAGTGTAAAAAGCATGAACTGGATAACAGAGAACGCCGCGACTTACGATGCTATGTACACCCCTCACGCTCTCCTTAGTGTAAAAAGCATGAACTTGATAACAGAGAACGCCGCGACTTACGATGCTATGTACACTCCTCACGCTCTCCTTAGTGTAAAAAGCATGAACTGAATGATAGAGAGCGCCCCGACTTACGGTGCTATGTATACACCTCACGCCACTCCTCAGTGTAAAACGCATGAACTATATGACAGAGAACGGCGTGACTTATGATGCTATGTACACCCCTCACGCCACTCCTCAGTGTAAAAATCATGAACTGAATGATAGAGAGCGCTCCGACTTACGATGCTATGTACAATCCTCACGCTCTCCTTAGTGTAAAAAGCATGAACTGAATGATAGAGAGCGCCCCGACTTGCGATACTATGTACATCCCTCACGCCACTCCTCAGTGTAAAAAGCATGAACTGGATAACAGAGAGCGCCCCGACTTACGATACTATGTACACTCCTCACGCCACTCCTCAGTGTAAAAATCATGAACTGAGTGATAGAGAGCGCCCCGACTTACGATGCTATGTACACTCCTCACGCTCTCCTTAGTGTAAAAAGCATGAACTGAATGATAGAGAGCGCCCCGACTTACGATGTTATGTACACCCCTCACACCACTCCGCATTGTAAAAGCATGAACTGGATGATCGAGAACGCCGCGACTTAAGATGCTATGTACACCCCTCACGCCCCTCCTCAATGTAAAAGCATGAACTGGATGACCAAGAACGCCGCGACTTACAATGCTATGTACACCCCTCACGCCAATCATTGTAAAAAGCATGAACAGGATAACAGAGAACGCCCCGACTTACGATGCTATGTACACTCCTCACGCTCTCCTTAGTGTAAAAAGCATGAACTGAATGATAGAGAGCGCCCCGACTTACGATGTTATGTACAACCCTCACGCCACTCCTCAGTGTAAAAGCATGAACTGGATAACCGAGAACGCCCTGACTTACGATGCTATGTACACCCCTCACGCCACTCCTCAGTGTAAAAAGCATGAACTGAATGATAGAGAACTCCCCGACTTACGATACTATGTACACCCCTCACGCCACTCCTCAGTGTGAAAAGCATGAAAAGAATGATATAGAGCGCCCCGACTTACGATACTATGTACACCCCTCACGCCACTCCTCAGTGTAAAAATCATGAACTGAATGATAGAGAGCGCCCCGACTTACGATACTATGTAAAACCCTCACGCCACTCCTCAGTGTAAAAGCATGAACTGGATAACAGAGAACGCCGCGACTTACGATGCTATGTACACCCCTCACGCTCTCCTTAGTGTAAGAAGCATGAACTGAATGATAGAGAGCGCCCCGACTTACGATACTATGTACACCCCTCACGCCACTCCTCAGTGTAAAAAGCATGAACTGAATGATAGAGAGCGCCCCGACTTACGATGTTATGTGCACCCCTCACGCCACTCCTCAGTGTAAAAAGCATGAACTGAACGATAGGGAGCGCCCCGACTTACGATACTATGTACAACCCTCACGCCACTCCTCAGTGTAAAAATCATGAACTGAATGATAGAGAGCGCCCCGACTTACGATGTTATGTACAACCCTCACGCCACTCCTCAGTGTAAAAGCATGAACTGGATAACCGAGAATGCCCCGACTTACGATGCTATGTACACCCCACACGCCACTCCTCAGTGTAAAAAGCATGAACTGAATGATAGAGAGCGCCCCGACTTACGATACTATGTACAACCCTCACGCCACTCCTCAGTGTAAAAATCATGAACTGAATGATAGAGAGCGCCCCGACTTACGATGTTTTGTACAACCCTCACGCCACTCCTCAGTGTAAAAGCATGAACTGGATAACCGAGAACGCCGCAACTTACGATACTATGTACATCCCTCACGCCACTCCTCAGTGTAAAAATCATGAACTGAATGATAGAGAGCGCCCCGACTTACGATGTTTTGTACAACCCTCACGCCACTCCTCAGTGTAAAAGCATGAACTGGATAACCGAGAACGCCGCAACTTACGATACTATGTACATCCCTCACGCCACTCCTCAGTGTAAAAATCATGAACTGAATGATAGAGAGCGCCCCGACTTACGATGTTATGTACACCCCTCACGCCACTCCTCAGTGTAAAAAGCATGAACTTGATAATAGAGAGCGCCGCGACTTACGATGCTATGTACACTCCTCACGCTCTCCTTAGTGTAAAAATCATGAACTGAATGATAGAGAACGCCGCGACAGACGATGCTATGTACACTCCTCACGCTCTCCTTAGTGTAAAAAGCATGGACTGAATAACAGAGAACGCCGCGACTTACGATGCTATGTACACCCCTCACGCTCTCCTTAGTGTAAAAAGCATGAACTGGATAACAGAGAACGCCGCGACTTACGATGCTATGTACACTCCTCACGCTCTCCTTAGTGTAAAAAGCATGAACTGAATGATAGAGAACGCCGCGACTTACGATGCTATGTACACTCCTCACGCTCTCCTTAGTGTAAGAATCATGAACTGGATAACAGAGAACGCCGCGACTTACGATGCTATGTACACTCCTCACGCTCTCCTTAGTGTAAAAAGCATGAACTGAATGATAGAGAACGCCGCGACTTACGATGCTATGTACACTCCTCACGCTCTCCTTATTGTAAGAAGCATGAACTGGATAACAGAGAACGCCGCGACTTACGATGCTATGTACACTCCTCACGCTCTCCTTAGTGTAAAAAGCATGAACTGAATGATAGAGAACGCCGCGACTTACGATGCTATGTACACTCCTCACGCTCTCCTTAGTGTAAGAAGCATGAACTGGATAACAGAGAACGCCGCGACTTACGATGCTATGTACACTCCTCACGCTCTCCTTAGTGTAAAAAGCATGAACTGAATGATAGAGAACGCCGCGACTTACGATGCTATGTACACTCTTCACGCTCTCCTTAGTGTAAAAAGCATGAACTGAATGATAGAGAACGCCGCGACTTACGATGCTATGTACACCCCTCACGCTCTCCTTAGTGTAAAAAGCATGAACTGAATGATAGAGAACGCCGCGACTTACGATGCTATGTACACCCCTCACGCTCTCCTTAGTGTAAAAAGCATGAACTGGATAACAGAGAACGCCGCGACTTACGATGCTATGTACACCCCTCACGCTCTCCTTAGTGTAAGAAGCATGAACTGAATGATAGAGAACGCCGCGACTTACGGTGCTATGTACACTCCTCACGCTCTCCTTAGTGTAAAAAGCATGAACTGAATGATAGAGAACGCCGCGACTTACGATGCTATGTACACCCCTCACGCTCTCCTTAGTGTAAAAAGCATGAACTGGATAACAGAGAACGCCGCGACTTACGGTGCTATGTACACTCCTCACGCTCTCCTTAGTGTAAAAAGCATGAACTGAATGATAGAGAGCGCCCCGACTTACGGTGCTATGTACACTCCTCACGCTCTCCTTAGTGTAAAAAGCATGAACTGGATAACAGAGAACGCCGCGACTTACGATGCTATGTACACCCCTCACGCTCTCCTTAGTGTAAAAAGCATGAACTGGATAACAGAGAACGCCGCGACTTACGATGCTATGTACACCCCTCACGCTCTCCTTAGTGTAAAAAGCATGAACTTGATAACAGAGAACGCCGCGACTTACGATGCTATGTACACTCCTCACGCTCTCCTTAGTGTAAAAAGCATGAACTGAATGATAGAGAGCGCCCCGACTTACGGTGCTATGTATACACCTCACGCCACTCCTCAGTGTAAAACGCATGAACTATATGACAGAGAACGGCGTGACTTATGATGCTATGTACACCCCTCACGCCACTCCTCAGTGTAAAAATCATGAACTGAATGATAGAGAGCGCTCCGACTTACGATGCTATGTACAATCCTCACGCTCTCCTTAGTGTAAAAAGCATGAACTGAATGATAGAGAGCGCCCCGACTTGCGATACTATGTACATCCCTCACGCCACTCCTCAGTGTAAAAAGCATGAACTGGATAACAGAGAGCGCCCCGACTTACGATACTATGTACACT
This sequence comes from Meconema thalassinum, assembly GCA_946902985.2. Classification (NCBI taxonomy): domain Eukaryota; kingdom Metazoa; phylum Arthropoda; class Insecta; order Orthoptera; family Tettigoniidae; genus Meconema; species Meconema thalassinum. Next base: position 286,036,265 of record OX336393.1, on the reverse strand, counting down.
CCTCACGCCACTCCTCAGTGTAAAAATCATGAACTGAGTGATAGAGAGCGCCCCGACTTACGATGCTATGTACACTCCTCACGCTCTCCTTAGTGTAAAAAGCATGAACTGAATGATAGAGAGCGCCCCGACTTACGATGTTATGTACACCCCTCACACCACTCCGCATTGTAAAAGCATGAACTGGATGATCGAGAACGCCGCGACTTAAGATGCTATGTACACCCCTCACGCCCCTCCTCAATGTAAAAGCATGAACTGGATGACCAAGAACGCCGCGACTTACAATGCTATGTACACCCCTCACACCAATCATTGTAAAAAGCATGAACAGGATAACAGAGAACGCCCCGACTTACGATGCTATGTACACTCCTCACGCTCTCCTTAGTGTAAAAAGCATGAACTGAATGATAGAGAGCGCCCCGACTTACGATGTTATGTACAACCCTCACGCCACTCCTCAGTGTAAAAGCATGAACTGGATAACCGAGAACGCCCTGACTTACGATGCTATGTACACCCCTCACGCCACTCCTCAGTGTAAAAAGCATGAACTGAATGATAGAGAACTCCCCGACTTACGATACTATGTACACCCCTCACGCCACTCCTCAGTGTGAAAAGCATGAAAAGAATGATATAGAGCGCCCCGACTTACGATACTATGTACACCCCTCACGCCACTCCTCAGTGTGAAAAGCATGAAAATAATGATAGGGAGCGCCCCGACTTACGATACTATGTACACCCCTCACGCCACTCCTCAGTGTAAAAAGCATGAACTGAATGATAGAGAGCGCCCCGACTTACGATACTATGTACACCCCTCACGCCACTCCTCAGTGTGAAAAGCATGAACTGAATGAAAGAGAGCGCCCCGACTTACGATACTATGTACACCCCTCACGCCACTCCTCAGTGTAAAAAGCATGAACTGAATGATAGAGAGCGCCCCGACTTACGATGTTTTGTACAACCCTCACGCCACTCCTCAGTGTAAAAGCATGAACTGAATGATAGAGAGCGCCCCGACTTACGATGTTATGTACAACCCTCACGCCACTCCTCAGTGTAAAAAGCATGAACTGAATGATAGAGAGCGCCCCGACTTACGATGTTATGTACAACCCTCACGCCACTCCTCAGTGTAAGAATCATGAACTGAATGATAGAGAGCGCCCCGACTTACGATGTTATGTACAACCCTCACGCCACTCCTCAGTGTAAAAAGCATGAACTGAATGATAGAGAGCGCCCCGACTTACGATGTTATGTGCACCCCTCACGCCACTCCTCAGTGTAAAAAGCATGAACTGAACGATAGGGAGCGCCCCGACTTACGATACTATGTACACCCCTCACGCCACTCCTCAGTGTAAAAAGCATGAACTGAATGATAGAGAGCGCCCCGACTTACGATGTTATGTACAACCCTCACGCCACTCCTCAGTGTAAAAATCATGAACTGAATGATAGAGAGCGCCCCGACTTACGATGTTATGTACAACACTCACGCCACTCCTCTGTGTAAAAGCATGAACTGGATAACCGAGAATGCCCCGACTTACGATGCTATGTACACCCCACACGCCACTCCTCAGTGTAAAAAGCATGAACTGAATGATAGAGAGCGCCCCGACTTACGATACTATGTACACCCCTCACGCCACTCCTCAGTGTAAAAATCATGAACTGAATGATAGAGAGCTCCCCGACTTACGATACTATGTACAACCCTCACGCCACTCCTCAGTGTAAAAAGCATGAACTGAATGATAGAGAGCGCCCCGACTTACGATGTTATGTACAACCCTCACGCCACTCCTCAGTGTAAAAAGCATGAACTGAATGATAGAGTGCGCCCCGACTTACGATGTTATGTACAACCCTCACGCCACTCCTCAGTGTAAAAAGAATGAACTGAATGTTAGAGAGCGCCCCGACTTACGATACTATGTACATCCCTCACGCCACTCCTCAGTGTAAAAAGCATGAACTGAATGATAGAGAGCGCCCCGACTTACGATGTTATGTGGACCCCTCACGCCACTCCTCAGTGTAAAAAGCATGAACTGAACGATAGGGAGCGCCCCGACTTACGATACTATGTACACCCCTCACGCCACTCCTCAGTGTAAAAAGCATGAACTGAATGATGGAGAGCGCCCCGACTTACGATGTTATGTACAACCCTCACGCCACTCCTCAGTGTAAAAAGCATGAACTGAATGATAGAGAGCGCCCCGACTTACGATGTTATGTACAACCCTCACGCCACTCCTCAGTGTAAAAGCATGAACTGGATAACCGAGAATGCCCCGACTTACGATGCTATGTACACCCCACACGCCACTCCTCAGTGTAAAAAGCATGAACTGAATGATAGAGAGCGCCCCGACTTACGATACTATGTACACCCCTCACGCCACTCCTCAGTGTAAAAATCATGAACTGAATGATAGAGAGCTCCCCGACTTACGATGTTTTGTACAACCCTCACGCCACTCCTCAGTGTAAAAGCACGAACTGGATAACCGAGAACGCCGCAACTTACGATACTATGTACATCCCTCACGCCACTCCTCAGTGTAAAAATCATGAACTGAATGATAGAGAGCGCCCCGACTTACGATGTTATGTACACTCCTCACGCTCTCCTCAGTGTAAAAATCATGAACTGAATGATAGAGAGCGCCCCGACTTACGATGTTATGTACACTCCTCACGCTCTCCTCAGTGTAAAAATCATGAACTGAATGATAGAGAGCGCCCCGACTTACGATGTTATGTACACTCCTCACGCTCTCCTTAGTGTAAAAAGCATGAACTGAATGATAGAGAGCGCCCCGACTTACGATGTTATGTACACTCCTCACGCTCTCCTTAGTGTAAAAAGCATGAACTGGATAACAGAGAGCGCCCCGACGTACGGTGCTATGTATACACCTCACGCCACTCCTCAGTGTAAAAATCATGAACTGGATAACAGAGAACGCCGCGACTTACGATGCTATGTACACCCCTCACGCTCTCCTTAGTGTAAAAAGCATGAACTGGATAACAGAGAACGCCGCGACTTACGATACTATGTACATCCCTCACGCCACTCCTCAGTGTAAAAATCATGAACTGAATGATAGAGAGTGCCCCGACTTACGATGTTATGTACACTCCTCACGCTCTCCTTAGTGTAAAAAGCATGAACTGGATAACAGAGAGCGCCCCGACTTACGGTGCTATGTATACACCTCACGCCACTCCTCAGTGTAAAAAGCATGAACTGGATAACAGAGAACGCAGCGACTTACGATGCTATGTACACCCCTCACGCTCTCCTCAGTGTAAAAAGCATGAACTGGATAACAGAGAACGCCGCGACTTACGATGCTATGTACACTCCTCACGCTCTCCTAGTGTAAAAAGCATGAACTGAATGATAGAGAACGCCGCGACTTACGATGCTATGTACACTCCTCACGCTCTCCTTAGTGGTAAAAGCATAAACTGAATGATAGAGAGCGCCCCGACTTACGGTGCTATGTACACCCCTCACGCCACTCCTCAGTGTAAAAAGCATGAACTGAATGATAGAGAGCGCCCCGACTTACGATGCTATGTACACCCCTCACGCCACTCATTGTAAAAAGCATGAACTGGATGACCGAGAACGCCGCGACTTACGATGCTATGTACACCCCTCACGCTCTCCTTAGTGTAAAAAGCATGAACTGGATAACAGAGAACGCCGCGACTTACAATGCTATGTACACTCCTCACGCTCTCCTTAGTGTAAAAAGCATGAACTGAGTAACAGAGAGCGCCCCGACTTACGGTGCTATGTACACCCCTCACGCTCTCCTTAGTGTAAAAAGCATGAACTGGATAACAGAGAACGCCGCGACTTACGATGCTATGTACACCCCTCACGCTCTCCTTAGTGTAAAAAGCATGAACTGGATAACAGAGAACGCCGCGACTTACGATACTATGTACATCTCTCACGCCACTCCTCAGTGTAAAAATCATGAACTGAACGATAGAGAGCGCCCCGACTTACGATGTTTTGTACAACCCTCACGCCACTCCTCAGTGTAAAAGCATGAACTGGATAACCGAGAACGCCGCAACTCACGATACTATGTACATCCCTCACGCCACTCCTCAGTGTAAAAATCATGAACTGAATGATAGAGAGCGCCCCGACTTACGATGTTTTGTACAACCCTCACGCCACTCCTCAGTGTAAAAGCATGAACTGGATAACCGAGAACGCCGCAACTTACGATACTATGTACATCCCTCACGCCACTCCTCAGTGTAAAAATCATGAACTGAATGATAGAGAGCGCCCCGACTTACGATGTTATGTACACCCCTCACGCCACTCCTCAGTGTAAAAAGCATGAACTGAATGATAGAGAGCGCCCCGACTTACGATGTTATGTACACTCCTCACGCTCTCCTCAGTGTAAAAATCATGAACTGAATGATAGAGAGCGCCCCGACTTACGATGTTATGTACACTCCTCACGCTCTCCTTAGTGTAAAAAGCATGAACTGGATAACAGAGAGCGCCCCGACTTACGGTGCTCTGTATACACCTCACGCCACTCCTCAGTGTAAAAATCATGAACTGGATAACAGAGAACGCCGCGACTTACGATGCTATGTACACCCCTCACGCTCTCCTTAGTGTAAAAAGCATGAACTGGATAACAGAGAACGCCGCGACTTACGATACTATGTACATCCCTCACGCCACTCCTCAGTGTAAAAATCATGAACTGAATGATAGAGAGCGCCCCGACTTACGATGTTATGTACACTCCTCACGCTCTCCTTAGTGTAAAAAGCATGAACTGGATAACAGAGAACGCCGCGACTTACGATGCTATGTACACCCCTCACGCTCTCCTTAGTGTAAGAAGCATGAACTGGATAACAGAGAACGCCGCGACTTACGATGCTAAGTACACCCCTCACGCTCTCCTCAGTGTAAAAAGCATGAACTGGATAACAGAGAACGCCGCGACTTATGATGCTATGTACACTCCTCACGCTCTCCTTAGTGTAAAAAGCATGAACTGGATAACAGAGAACGCCGCGACTTACGATACTATGTACACCCCTCACGCTCTCCTTAGTGTAAAAAGCATGAACTGGATAACAGGGAACGCCGCGACTTACGATGCTATGTACGCCCCTCACGCTCTCCTCAATGTAAAGAGAATGAACTGGATAACAGAGAACGCCCCGACTTACGATGCTATGTACACCCCTCACGCACTCCTCAGTGTAAAAAGCATGAACTGGATAACAGAGAACGCCGCGACTTACGATGCTATGTACACTCCTCACGCTCTCCTTAGTGTAAAAAGCATGAACTGGATAACAGAGAGCGCCCCGACTTACGGTGCTATGTATACACCTCACGCTCTCCTTAGTGTAAAAAGCATGAACTGAATGATAGAGAGCGCCCCGACTTACGGTGCTATGTACACTCCTCACGCTCTCCTTAGTGTAAAAAGCATGAACTGAATAACAGAGAGCGCCCCGACTTACGGTGCTATGTATACACCTCACGCCGCTCCTCAGTGTAAAAATCAAGAACTGGATAACAGAGAACGCCGCGACTTACGATGCTATGTACACCCCTCACGCTCTCCTTAGTGTAAAAAGCATGAACTGGATAACAGAGAACGCCGCGAATTACGATACTATGTACATCCCTCACGCCACTCCTCAGTGTAAAAATCATGAACTGAATGATAGAGAGCGCCCCGACTTGCGATGTTATGTACACTTCTCACGCGCTCCTTAGTGTAAAAAGCATGAACTGGATAACAAAGAACGCCGCGACTTACGATGCTATGTACAACCCTCACACCACTCATTGTAAAAAGCATGAACTGGATAACCGAGAATGCCCCGACTTACGATGCTATGTACAATCCTCACGCTCTCCTTAGTGTAAAAAGCATGAACTTGATAACAGAGAGCGCCGCGACTTACGATGCTATGTACACTCCTCACGCTCTCCTTAGTGTAAAAATCATGAACTGAATGATAGAGAACGCCGCGACTGACGATGCTATGTACACTCCTCACGCTCTCCTTAGTGTAAAAAGCATGGACTGAATAACAGAGAACGCCGCGACTTACGATGCTATGTACACCCCTCACGCTCTCCTTAGTGTAAAAAGCATGAACTGGATAACAGAGAACGCCGCGACTTACGATGCTATGTACACTCCTCACGCTCTCCTTAGTGTAAAAAGCATGAACTGATTGATAGAAAACGCCGCGACTTACGATGCTATGTACACTCCTCACGCTCTCCTTAGTGTAAGAAGCATGAACTGGATAACAGAGAACGCCGCGACTTACGATGCTATGTACACTCCTCACGCTCTCCTTAGTGTAAAAAGCATGAACTGAATGATAGAGAACGCCGCGACTTACGATGCTATGTACACTCCTCACGCTCTCCTTAGTGTAAGAAGCATGAACTGGATAACAGAGAACGCCGCGACTTACGATGCTATGTACACTCCTCACGCTCTCCTTAGTGTAAAAAGCATGAACTGAATGATAGAGAACGCCGCGACTTACTATGCTATGTACACTCCTCACGCTCTCCTTAGTGTAAGAAGCATGAACTGGATAACAGAGAACGCCGCGACTTACGATGCTATGTACACTCCTCACGCTCTCCTTACTGTAAAAAGCATGAACTGAATGATAGAGAACGCCGCGACTTACGATGCTATGTACACTCTTCACGCTCCCCTTAGTGTAAAAAGCATGAACTGAATGATAGAGAACGCCGCGACTTACGATGCTTTGTACACCCCTCACGCTCTCCTTAGTGTAAAAAGCATGAACTGAATGATAGAGAACGCCGCGACTTACGATGCTATGTACACCCCTCACGCTCTCCTTAGTGTAAAAAGCATGAACTGGATAACAGAGAACGCCGCGACTTACGATGCTATGTACACCCCTCACGCTCTCCTTAGTGTAAGAAGCATGAACTGAATGATAGAGAACGCCGCGACTTACGGTGCTATGTACACTCCTCACGCTCTCCTTAGTGTAAAAAGCATGAACTGAATGATAGAGAACGCCGCGACTTACGATGCTATGTACACCCCTCACGCTCTCCTTAGTGTAAAAAGCATGAACTGGATAACAGAGAACGCCGCGACTTACGGTGCTATGTACACTCCTCACGCTCTCCTTAGTGTAAAAAGCATGAACTGGATAACAGAGAACGCCGCGACTTACGATGCTATGTACACCCCTCACGCTCTCCTTAGTGTAAAAAGCATGAACTGGATAACAGAGAACGCCGCGACTTACGATGCTATGTACACCCCTCACGCTCTCCTTAGTGTAAAATGCATGAACTGGATAACAGGGAACGCCGCGACTTACGATGCTATGTACACCCCTCACGCTCTCCTCAATGTAAAGAGAATGAACTGGATAAAAGAGAACGCCCCGACTTACGATGCTATGTACACCCCTCACGCACTCCTCAGTGTAAAAACATGAACTGGATAACAGAGAACGCCGCGACTTACGATGCTATGTACACTCCTCACGCTCTCCTAGTGTAAAAAGCATGAACTGAATGATAGAGAACGCCGCGACTTACGATGCTATGTACACTCCTCACGCTCTCCTTAGTGGTAAAAGCATAAACTGAATGATAGAGAGCGCCCCGACTTACGGTGCTATGTACACCCCTCACGCCACTCCTCAGTGTAAAAAGCATGAACTGAATGATAGAGAGCGCCCCGACTTACGATGCTATGTACACCCCTCACGCCACTCATTGTAAAAAGCATGAACTGGATGACCGAGAACGCCGCGACTTACGATGCTATGTACACCCCTCACGCTCTCCTTAGTGTAAAAAGCATGAACTGGATAACAGAGAACGCCGCGACTTACAATGCTATGTACACTCCTCACGCTCTCCTTAGTGTAAAAAGCATGAACTGAATAACAGAGAGCGCCCCGACTTACGGTGCTATGTACACCCCTCACGCTCGCCTTAGTGTAAAAAGCATGAACTGGATAACAGAGAACGCCGCGACTTACGATGCTATGTACACCCCTCACGCTCTCCTTAGTGTAAAAAGCATGAACTGGATAACAGAGAACGCCGCGACTTACGATACTATGTACATCTCTCACGCCACTCCTCAGTGTAAAAATCATGAACTGAATGATAGAGAGCGCCCCAACTTACGATATTTTGTACAACCCTCACGCCACTCCTCAGTGTAAAAGCATGAACTGGATAACCGAGAACGCCGCAACTTACGATACTATGTACATCCCTCACGCCACTCCTCAGTGTAAAAATCATGAACTGAATGATAGAGAGCGCCCCGACTTACGATGTTTTGTACAACCCTCACGCCACTCCTCAGTGTAAAAGCATGAACTGGATAACCGAGAACGCCGCAACTTACGATACTATGTACATCCCTCACGCCACTCCTCAGTGTAAAAATCATGAACTGAATGATAGAGGGCGCCCCGACTTACGATGTTATGTACACCCCTCACGCCACTCCTCAGTGTAAAAAGCATGAACTGAATGATAGAGAGCGCCCCGAATTACGATGTTATGTACACTCCTCACGCTCTCCTCAGTGTAAAAATCATGAACTGAATGATAGAGAGCGCCCCGACTTACGATGTTATGTACACTCCTCACGCTCTCCTTAGTGTAAAAAGCATGAACTGGATAACAGAGAGCGCCCCGACTTACGGTGCTATGTATACACCTCACGCCACTCCTCAGTGTAAAAAGCATGAACTGGATAACAGAGAACGCCGCGACTTACGATGCTATGTACACCCCTCACGCTCTCCTCAGTGTAAAAAGCATGAACTGGATAACAGAGAACGCCGCGACTTACGATGCTATGTACACTCCTCACGCTCTCCTTAGTGTAAAAAGCATGAACTGGATAAAAGAGAACGCCGCGACTTACGATACTATGTACACCCCTCACGCTCTCCTTAGTGTAAAAAGCATGAACTGGATAACAGGGAACGCCGCGACTTACGATGCTATGTACACCCCTCACGCTCTCCTCAATGTAAAGAGAATGAACTGGATAACAGAGAACGCCCCGACTTACGATGCTATGTACACCCCTCACGCACTCCTCAGTGTAAAAAGCATGAACTGGATAACAGAGAACGCCGCGGCTTACGATGCTATGTACACTCCTCACGCTCTCCTTAGTGTAAAAAGCATGAACTGGATAACAGAGAGCGCCACGACTTACGGTGCTATGTATACACCTCACGCTCTCCTTAGTGTAAAAAGCATGAACTGAATGATAGAGAGCGCCCCGACTTACGGTGCTATGTACACTCCTCACGCTCTCCTTAGTGTAAAAAGCATGAACTGAATAACAGAGAGCGCCCCGACTTACGGTGCTATGTATACACCTCACGCCACTCCTCAGTGTAAAAATCATGAACTGGATAACAGAGAACGCCGCGACTTACGATGCTATGTACACCCCTCACGCTCTCCTTAGTGTAAAAAGCATGAACTGGATAACAGAGAACGCCGCGACTTACGATACTATGTACATCCCTCACGCCACTCCTCAGTGTAAAAATCATGAACTGAATGATAGAGAGCGCCCCGACTTGCGATGTTATGTACACTCCTCACGCGCTCCTTAGTGTAAAAAGCATGAACTGGATAACAAAGAACGCCGCGACTTACGATGCTATGTACAACCCTCACACCACTCATTGTAAAAAGCATGAACTGGATAACCGAGAATGCCCCGACTTACGATGCTATGTACAATCCTCACGCTCTCTTTAGTGTAAAAAGCATGAACTTGATAACAGAGAGCGCCGCGACTTACGATGCTATGTACACTCCTCACGCTCTCCTTAGTGTAAAAATCATGAACTGAATGATAGAGAACGCCGCGACTGACGATGCTATGTACACTCCTCACGCTCTCCTTAGTGTAAAAAGCATGGACTGAATAACAGAGAACGCCGCGACTTACGATGCTATGTACACCCCTCACGCTCTCCTTAGTGTAAAAAGCATGAACTGGATAACAGAGAACGCCGCGACTTACGATGCTATGTACACTCCTAACGCTCTCCTTAGTGTAAAAAGCATGAACTGAATGATAGAGAACGCCGCGACTTACGATGCTATGTACACTCCTCACGCTCTCCTTAGTGTAAGAAGCATGAACTGGATAACAGAGAACGCCGCGACTTACGATGCTATGTACACTCCTCACGCTCTCCTTAGTGTAAAAAGCATGAACTGAATGATAGAGAACGCCGCGACTTACGATGCTATGTACACTCCTCACGCTCTCCTTAGTGTAAGAAGCATGAACTGGATAACAGAGAACGCCGCGACTTACGATGCTATGTACACTCCTCACGCTCTCCTTAGTGTAAAAAGCATGAACTGAATGATAGAGAACGCCGCGACTTACGATGCTATGTACACTCCTCACGCTCTCCTTAGTGTAAGAAGCATGAACTGGATAACAGAGAACGCCGCGACTTACGATGCTATGTACACTCCTCACGCTCTCCTTAGTGTAAAAAGCATGAACTGAATGATAGAGAACGCCGCGACTTACGATGCTATGTACACTCTTCACGCTCTCCTTAGTGTAAAAAGCATGAACTGAATGATAGAGAACGCCGCGACTTACGATGCTTTGTACACCCCTCACGCTCTCCTTAGTGTAAAAAGCATGATCTGAATGATAGAGAACGCCGCGACTTACGATGCTATGTACACCCCTCACGCTCTCCTTAGTGTAAAAAGCATGAACTGGATAACAGAGAACGCCGCGACTTACGATGCTATGTACACCCCTCACGCTCTCCTTAGTGTAAGAAGCATGAACTGAATGATAGAGAACGCCGCGACTTACGGTGCTATGTACACTCCTCACGCTCTCCTTAGTGTAAAAAGCATGAACTGAATGATAGAGAACGCCGCGACTTACGATGCTATGTACACCCCTCACGCTCTCCTTAGTGTAAAAAGCATGAACTGGATAACAGAGAACGCCGCGACTTACGGTGCTATGTACACTCCTCACGCTCTCCTTAGTGTAAAAAGCATGAACTGAATGATAGAGAGCGCCCCGACTTACGGTGCTATGTACACTCCTCACGCTCTCCTTAGTTTAAAAAGCATGAACTGGATAACAGAGAACGCCGCGACTTACGATGCTATGTACACCCCTCACGCTCTCCTTAGTGTAAAAAGCATGAACTGGATAACAGAGAACGCCGCGACTTACGATGCTATGTACAACCCTCACACCACTCATTGTAAAAAGCATGAACTGGATAACCGAGAATGCCCCGACTTACGATGCTATGTACAATCCTCACGCTCTCTTTAGTGTAAAAAGCATGAACTTGATAACAGAGAGCGCCGCGACTTACGATGCTATGTACACTCCTCACGCTCTCCTTAGTGTAAAAATCATGAACTGAATGATAGAGAACGCCGCGACTGACGATGCTATGTACACTCCTCACGCTCTCCTTAGTGTAAAAAGCATGGACTGAATAACAGAGAACGCCGCGACTTACGATGCTATGTACACCCCTCACGCTCTCCTTAGTGTAAAAAGCATGAACTGGATAACAGAGAACGCCGCGACTTACGATGCTATGTACACTCCTAACGCTCTCCTTAGTGTAAAAAGCATGAACTGAATGATAGAGAACGCCGCGACTTACGATGCTATGTACACTCCTCACGCTCTCCTTAGTGTAAGAAGCATGAACTGGATAACAGAGAACGCCGCGACTTACGATGCTATGTACACTCCTCACGCTCTCCTTAGTGTAAAAAGCATGAACTGAATGATAGAGAACGCCGCGACTTACGATGCTATGTACACTCCTCACGCTCTCCTTAGTGTAAGAAGCATGAACTGGATAACAGAGAACGCCGCGACTTACGATGCTATGTACACTCCTCACGCTCTCCTTAGTGTAAAAAGCATGAACTGAATGATAGAGAACGCCGCGACTTACGATGCTATGTACACTCCTCACGCTCTCCTTAGTGTAAGAAGCATGAACTGGATAACAGAGAACGCCGCGACTTACGATGCTATGTACACTCCTCACGCTCTCCTTAGTGTAAAAAGCATGAACTGAATGATAGAGAACGCCGCGACTTACGATGCTATGTACACTCTTCACGCTCTCCTTAGTGTAAAAAGCATGAACTGAATGATAGAGAACGCCGCGACTTACGATGCTTTGTACACCCCTCACGCTCTCCTTAGTGTAAAAAGCATGATCTGAATGATAGAGAACGCCGCGACTTACGATGCTATGTACACCCCTCACGCTCTCCTTAGTGTAAAAAGCATGAACTGGATAACAGAGAACGCCGCGACTTACGATGCTATGTACACCCCTCACGCTCTCCTTAGTGTAAGAAGCATGAACTGAATGATAGAGAACGCCGCGACTTACGGTGCTATGTACACTCCTCACGCTCTCCTTAGTGTAAAAAGCATGAACTGAATGATAGAGAACGCCGCGACTTACGATGCTATGTACACCCCTCACGCTCTCCTTAGTGTAAAAAGCATGAACTGGATAACAGAGAACGCCGCGACTTACGGTGCTATGTACACTCCTCACGCTCTCCTTAGTGTAAAAAGCATGAACTGAATGATAGAGAGCGCCCCGACTTACGGTGCTATGTACACTCCTCACGCTCTCCTTAGTTTAAAAAGCATGAACTGGATAACAGAGAACGCCGCGACTTACGATGCTATGTACACCCCTCACGCTCTCCTTAGTGTAAAAAGCATGAACTGGATAACAGAGAACGCCGCGACTTACGATGCTATGTATACACCTCACGCCACTCCTCAGTGTAAAACGCATGAACTATATGACAGAGAACGGCGTGACTTATGATGCTATGTACACCCCTCACGCCACTCCTCAGTGTAAAAATCATGAACTGAATGATAGAGAGCGCCCCGACTTACGGTGCTATGTACACTCCTCACGCTCTCCTTAGTGTAAAAAGCATGAACTGGATAACAGAGAACGCCGCGACTTACGATGCTATGTACACCCCTCACGCTCTCCTTAGTGTAAAAAGCATGAACTGAATAATAGAGAGCGCCCCGACTTACGGTGCTATGTATACACCTCACGCCACTCCTCAGTGTAAAACGCATGAACTATATGACAGAGAACGGCGTGACTTATGATGCTATGTACACCCCTCACGCCACTCCTCAGTGTAAAAATCATGAACTGAATGATAGAGAGCGCTCCGACTTACGATGCTATGTACAATCCTCACGCTCTCCTTAGTGTAAAAAGCATGAACTGAATGATAGAGAGCGCCCCGACTTACGATACTATGTACATCCCTCACGCCACTCCTCAGTGTAAAAAGCATGAACTGGATAACAGAGGGCGCCCCGACTTACGATACTATGTACACTCCTCACGCCACTCCTCAGTGTAAAAATCATGAACTGAGTGATAGAGAGCGCCCCGACTTACGATGCTATGTACACTCCTCACGCTCTCCTTAGTGTAAAAAGCATGAACTGAATGATAGAGAGCGCCCCGACTTACGATGTTATGTACACCCCTCACACCACTCCGCATTGTAAAAGCATGAACTGGATGACCGAGAACGCCGCGACTTAAGATGCTATGTACACCCCTCACGCCCCTCCTCAATGTAAAAGCATGAACTGGATGACCAAGAACGCCGCGACTTACAATGCTATGTACACCCCTCACGCCAATCATTGTAAAAAGCATGAACAGGATAACAGAGAACGCCCCGACTTACGATGCTATGTACACTCCTCACGCTCTCCTTAGTGTAAAAAGCATGAACTGAATGATAGAGAGCGCCCCGACTTACGATGTTATGTACAACCCTCACGCCACTCCTCAGTGTAAAAGCATGAACTGGATAACCGAGAACGCCCTGACTTACGATGCTATGTACACCCCTCACGCCACTCCTCAGTGTAAAAAGCATGAACTGAATGATAGAGAACTCCCCGACTTACGATACTATGTACACCCCTCACGCCACTCCTCAGTGTGAAAAGCATGAAAAGAATGATATAGAGCGCCCCGACTTACGATACTATGTACACCCCTCACGCCACTCCTCAGTGTGAAAAGCATGAAAATAATGATAGGGAGCGCCCCGACTTACGATACTATGTACACCCCTCACGCCACTCCTCAGTGTAAAAAGCATGAACTGAATGATAGAGAGCGCCCCGACTTACGATACTATGTACACCCCTCACGCCACTCCTCAGTGTGAAAAGCATGAACTGAATGAAAGAGAGCGCCCCGACTTACGATACTATGTACACCCCTCACGCCACTCCTCAGTGTAAAAAGCATGAACTGAATGATAGAGAGCGCCCCGACTTACGATGTTATGTACAACCCTCACGCCACTCCTCAGTGTAAAAGCATGTACTGAATGATAGAGAGCGCCCCGACTTACGATGTTATGTACAACCCTCACGCCACTCCTCAGTGTAAAAAGCATGAACTGAATGATAGAGAGCGCCCCGACTTACGATGTTATGTACAACCCTCACGCCACTCCTCAGTGTAAGAATCATGAACTGAATGATAGAGAGCGCCCCGACTTACGATGTTATGTACAACCCTCACGCCACTCCTCAGTGTAAAAAGCATGAACTGAATGATAGAGAGCGCCCCGACTTACGATGTTATGTGCACCCCTCACGCCACTCCTCAGTGTAAAAAGCATGAACTGAACGATAGGGAGCGCCCCGACTTACGATACTATGTACACCCCTCACGCCACTCCTCAGTGTAAAAAGCATGAACTGAATGATAGAGAGCGCCCCGACTTACGATGTTATGTACAACCCTCACGCCACTCCTCAGTGTAAAAAGCATGAACTGAATGATAGAGAGCGCCCCGACTTACGATGTTATGTACAACCCTCACGCCGATCCTCTGTGTAAAAGCATGAACTGGATAACCGAGAATGCCCCGACTTACGATGCTATGTACACCCCACACGCCACTCCTCAGTGTAAAAAGCATGAACTGAATGATAGAGAGCGCCCCGACTTACGATACTATGTACACCCCTCACGCCACTCCTCAGTGTAAAAATCATGAACTGAATGATAGAGAGCTCCCCGTCTTACGATACTATGTACAACCCTCACGCCACTCCTCAGTGTAAAAAGCATGAACTGAATGATAGAGAGCGCCCCGACTTACGATGTTATGTACAACCCTCACGCCACTCCTCAGTGTAAAAAGCATGAACTGAATGATAGAGAGCGCCCCGACTTACGATGTTATGTACAACCCTCACGCCACTCCTCAGTGTAAAAAGCATGAACTGAATGATAGAGAGCGCCCCGACTTAAGATACTATGTACATCCCTCACGCCACTCCTCAGTGTAAAAAGCATGAACTGAATGATAGAGAGCGCCCCGACTTACGATGTTATGTGCACCCCTCACGCCACTCCTCAGTGTAAAAAGCATGAACTGAACGATAGGGAGCGCCCCGACTTACGATACTATGTACACCCCTCACGCCACTCCTCAGTGTAAAAAGCATGAACTGAATGATAGAGAGCGCCCCGACTTACGATGTTATGTACAACCCTCACGCCACTCCTCAGTGTAAAAAGCATGAACTGAATGATAGAGAGCGCCCCGACTTACGATGTTATGTACAACCCTCACGCCACTCCTCAGTGTAAAAGCATGAACTGGATAACCGAGAATGCCGCGACTTACGATGCTATGTACACCCCACACGCCACTCCTCAGTGTAAAAAGCATGAACTGAATGATAGAGGGCGCCCCGACTTACGATACTATGTACACCCCTCACGCCACTCCTCAGTGTAAAAATCATGAACTGAATGATAGAGAGCGCCCCGACTTACGATGTTTTGTACAACCCTCACGCCACTCCTCAGTGTAAAAGCATGAACTGGATAACCGAGAACGCCGCAACTTACGATACTATGTACATCCCTCACGCCACTCCTCAGTGTAAAAATCATGAACTGAATGATAGAGAGCGCCCCGACTTACGATGTTATGTACACTCCTCACGCTCTCCTCAGTGTAAAAATCATGAACTGAATGATAGAGAGCGCCCCGACTTACGATGTTATGTACACTCCTCACTCTCTCCTCAGTGTAAAAATCATGAACTGAATGATAGAGAGCGCCGCGACTTACGATGTTATGTACACTCCTCACGCTCTCCTTAGTGTAAAAAGCATGAACTGAATGATAGAGAGCGCCCCGACTTACGATGTTATGTACACTCCTCACGCTCTCCTTAGTGTAAAAAGCATGAACTGGATAACAGAGAGCGCCCCGACTTACGGTGCTATGTATACACCTCACGCCACTCCTCAGTGTAAAAAGCATGAACTGGATAACAGAGAACGCCGCGACTTACGATGCTATGTACACCCCTCACGCTCTCCTCAGTGTAAAAAGCATGAACTGGATAACAGAGAACGCCGCGACTTACGATGCTATGTACACTCCTCACGCTCTCCTTAGTGTAAAAAGCATGAACTGGATAACAGAGAACGCCGCGACTTACGATACTATGTACACCCCTCACGCTCTCCTTAGTGTAAAAAGCATGAACTGGATAACAGGGAACGCCGCGACTTACGATGCTATGTACACCCCTCACGCTCTCCTCAATGTAAAGAGAATGAACTGGATAACAGAGAACGCCCCGACTTACGATGCTATGTACACCCCTCACGCACTCCTCAGTGTAAAAAGCATGAACTGGATAACAGAGAACGCCGCGACTTACGATGCTATGTACACTCCTCACGCTCTCCTAGTGTAAAAAGCATGAACTGAATGATAGAGAACGCCGCGACTTACGATGCTATGTACACTCCTCACGCTCTCCTTAGTGGTAAAAGCATAAACTGAATGATAGAGAGCGCCCCGACTTACGGTGCTATGTACACCCCTCACGCCACTCCTCAGTGTAAAAAGCATGAACTGAATGATAGAGTGCGCCCCGACTTACGATGCTATGTACACCCCTCACGCCACTCATTGTAAAAAGCATGAACTGGATGACCGAGAACGCCGCGACTTACGATGCTATGTACACCCCTCACGCTCTCCTTAGTGTAACAAGCATGAACTGGATAACATAGAACGCCGCGACTTACAATGCTATGTACACTCCTCACGCTCTCCTTAGTGTAAAAAGCATGAACTGAATAACAGAGAGCGCCTCGACTTACGGTGCTATGTACACCCCTCACGCTCTCCTTAGTGTAAAAAGCATGAACTGGATAACAGAGAACGCCGCGACTTACGATGCTATGTACACCCCTCACGCTCTCCTTAGTGTAAAAAGCATGAACTGGATAACAGAGAACGCCGCGACTTACGATACTATGTACATCTCTCACGCCACTCCTCAGTGTAAAAATCATGAACTGAATGATAGAGAGCGCCCCGACTTACGATGTTATGTACACTCCTCACGCGCTCCTTAGTGTAAAAAGCATGAACTGGATAACAAAGAACGCCGCGACTTACGATGCTATGTACACCCCTCACACCACTCATTGTAAAAAGCATGAACTGGATAACCGAGAATGCCCCGACTTACGATGCTATGTACAATCCTCACGCTCTCCTTAGTGTAAAAAGCATGGACTGAATAACAGAGAGCGCAGCGACTTACGATGCTATGTACACTCCTCACGCTCTCCTTAGTGTAAGAAGCATGAACTGGATAACAGAGAACGCCGCGACTGACGATGCTATGTACACTCCTCAAGCTCTCCTTAGTGTAAAAAGCATGAACTGAATGATAGAGAACGCCGCGACTTACGATGCTATGTACACTCCTCACGCTCTCCTTAGTGTAAAAAGCATGAACTGCATGATAGAGAACGCCGCGACTTACGATGCTATGTACACCCCTCACGCTCTCCTTAGTGTAAAAAGCATGAACTGAATGATAGAGAACGCCGCGACTTACGATGCTATGTACACCCCTCACGCTCTCCTTAGTGTAAAAAGCATGAACTGGATAACAGAGAACGCCGCGACTTACGATGCTATGTACTCCCCTCACGCTCTCCTTAGTGTAAAAAGCATGAACTGGATAACAGAGAACGCCGCGACTTACGATGCTATGTACACCCCTCACGCTCTCCTTAGTGTAAGAAGCATGAACTGAATGATAGAGAACGCCGCGACTTACGATGCTATGTACACCCCTCACGCTCTCCTTAGTGTAAAAAGCATGAACTGGATAACAGAGAACGCCGCGACTTACGGTGCTATGTACACTCCTCACGCTCTCCTTAGTGTAAAAAGCATGAACTGAATGATAGAGAGCGCCCCGACTTACGGTGCTATGTACACTCCTCACGCTCTCCTTAGTGTAAAAATCATGAACTGGATAACAGAGAACGCCGCGACTTACGGTGCTATGTACACCCCTCACGCTCTCCTTAGTGTAAAAAGCATGAACTGGATAACAGAGAACGCCGCGACTTACGATGCTATGTACACCCCTCACGCTCTCCTTAGTGTAAAAAGCATGAACTGGATAACAGAGAACGCCGCGACTTACGGTGCTATGTACACTCCTCACGCTCTCCTTAGTGTAAAAATCATGAACTGAATGATAAAGAGCGCCCCGACTTATGGTGCTATGTACACTCCTCACGCTCTCCTTAGTGTAAAAAGCATGAACTGGATAACAGAGAACGCCGCGACTTACGATGCTATGTACACCCCTCACGCTCTCCTTAGTGTAAAAAGCATGAACTGGATAACAGAGAACGCCGCGACTTACGATGCTATGTACACCCCTCACGCTCTCCTTAGTGTAAAAAGCATGAACTGGATAACAGAGAACGCCGCGACTTACGATGCTATGTACACTCCTCACGCTCTCCTTAGTGTAAAAAGCATGAACTGAATGATAGAGAGCGCCCCGACTTACGGTGCTATGTATACACCTCACGCCACTCCTCAGTGTAAAACGCATGAACTATATGACAGAGAATGGCGTGACTTATGATGCTATGTACACCCCTCACGCCACTCCTCAGTGTAAAAATCATGAACTGAATGATAGAGAGCGCTCCGACTTACGATGCTATGTACAATCCTCACGCTCTCCTTAGTGTAAAAAGCATGAACTGAATGATAGAGAGCGCCCCGACTTACGGTGCTATGTACACTCCTCACGCTCTCCTTAGTGTAAAAAGCATGAACTGGATAACAGAGAGCGCCCCGACTTACGATACTATGTACACTCCTCACGCCACTCCTCAGTGTAAAAATCATGAACTGAGTGATAGAGAGCGCCCCGACTTACGATGCTATGTACACTCCTCACGCTCTCCTTAGTGTAAAAAAGCATGAACTGAATGATAGAGAGCGCCCCGACTTACGATGTTATGTACACCCCTCACACCACTCCGCATTGTAAAAGCATGAACTGGATGACCGAGAACGCCGCGACTTAAGATGCTATGTACACCCCTCACGCCCCTCCTCAATGTAAAAGCATGAACTGGATGACCAAGAACGCCGCGACTTACAATGCTATGTACACCCCTCACGCCACTCATTGTAAAAAGCATGAACAGGATAACAGAGAACGCCCCGACTTACGATGCTATGTACACTCCTCACGCTCTCCTTAGTGTAAAAAGCATGAACTGAATGATAGAGAGCGCCCCGACTTACGATGTTATGTACAACCCTCACGCCACTCCTCAGTGTAAAAAGCATGAACTGAATGATAGAGAACTCCCCGACTTACGATACTATGTACACCCCTCACGCCACTCCTCAGTGTGAAAAGCATGAAAAGAATGATATAGAGCGCCCCGACTTACGATACTATGTACACCCCTCACGCCACTCCTCAGTGTGAAAAGCATGAAAATAATGATAGGGAGCGCCCCGACTTACGATACTATGTACACCCGTCACGCCACTCCTCAGTGTAAAAAGCATGAACTGAATGATAGAGAGCGCCCCGACTTACGATGTTATGTGCACCCCTCACGCCACTCCTCAGTGTAAAAAGCATGAACTGAACGATAGGGAGCGCCCCGACTTACGATACTATGTACACCCCTCACGCCACTCCTCAGTGTAAAAAGCATGAACTGAATGATAGAGAGCGCCCCGACTTACGATGTTATGTACAACCCTCACGCCACTCCTCAGTGTAAAAAGCATGAACTGAATGATAGATAGCGCCCCGACTTACGATGTTATGTACAACCCTCACGCCACTCCTCTGTGTAAAAGCATGAACTGGATAACCGAGAATGCCCCGACTTACGATGCTATGTACACCCCACACGCCACTCCTCAGTGTAAAAAGCATGAACTGAATGATAGAGAGCGCCCCGACTTACGATACTATGTACACCCCTCACGCCACTCCTCAGTGTAAAAATCATGAACTGAATGATAGAGAGCTCCCCGACTTACGATACTATGTACAACCCTCACGCCACTCCTCAGTGTAAAAAGCATGAACTGAATGATAGAGAGCGCCCCGACTTACGATGTTATGTACAACCCTCACGCCACTCCTCAGTGTAAAAAGCATGAACTGAATGATAGAGAGCGCCCCGACTTACGATGTTATGTACAACCCTCACGCCACTCCTCAGTGTAAAAAGCATGAACTGAATGATAGAGAGCGCCCCGACTTACGATACTATGTACATCCCTCACGCCACTCCTCAGTGTAAAAAGCATGAACTGAATGATAGAGAGCGCCCCGACTTACGATGTTATGTACAACCCTCACGCCACTCCTCAGTGTAAAAAGCATGAACTGAATGATAGAGAACTCCCCGACTTACGATACTATGTACACCCCTCACGCCACTCCTCAGTGTGAAAAGCATGAAAAGAATGATATAGAGCGCCCCGACTTACGATACTATGTACACCCCTCACGCCACTCCTCAGTGTGAAAAGCATGAAAATAATGATAGGGAGCGCCCCGACTTACGATACTATGTACACCCCTCACGCCACTCCTCAGTGTAAAAAGCATGAACTGAATGATAGAGAGCGCCCCGACTTACGATACTATGTACACCCCTCACGCCACTCCTCAGTGTGAAAAGCATGAACTGAATGATAGAGAGCGCCCCGACTTACGATACTATGTAAACCCCTCACGCCACTCCTCAGTGTAAAAAGCATGAACTGAATGATAGAGAGCGCCCCGACTTACGATGTTATGTACAACCCTCACGCCACTCCTCAGTGTAAAAGCATGAACTGAATGATAGAGAGCGCCCCGACTTACGATGTTATGTACAACCCTCACGCCACTCCTCAGTGTAAAAAGCATGAACTGAATGATAGAGAGCGCCCCGACTTACGATGTTATGTACAACCCTCACGCCACTCCTCAGTGTAAAAAGCATGAACTGGATAACAGAGAACGCCGCGACTTACGATGCTATGTACACCCCTCACGCTCTCCTTAGTGTAAGAAGCATGAACTGAATGATAGAGAACGCCGCGACTTACGATACTATGTACACCCCTCACGCCACTCCTCAGTGTGAAAAGCATGAACTGAATGAAAGAGAGCGCCCCGACTTACGATACTATGTACACCCCTCACGCCACTCCTCAGTGTAAAAAGCATGAACTGAATGATAGAGAGCGCCCCGACTTACGATGTTATGTACAACCCTCACGCCACTCCTCAGTGTAAAAGCATGAACTGAATGATAGAGAGCGCCCCGACTTACGATGTTATGTACAACCCTCACGCCACTCCTCAGTGTAAAAAGCATGAACTGAATGATAGAGAGCGCCCCGACTTACGATGCTATGTACACTCCTCACGCTCTCCTTAGTGTAAAAAGCATGAACTGAATGATAGAGAGCGTCCCGACTTACGATGTTATGTACACCCCTCACACCACTCCGCATTGTAAAAGCATGAACTGGATGATCGAGAACGCCGCGACTTACGATACTATGTACACCCCTCACGCCACTCCTCAGTGTAAAAAGCATGAACTGAATGATAGAGAGCGCCCCGACTTACGATGTTATGTGCACCCCTCACGCCACTCCTCAGTGTAAAAAGCATGAACTGAATGATTGAGAGCGCCCCGACTTACGATGTTATGTACAACCCTCACGCCACTACTCAGTGTAAAAAGCATGAACTGAATGATAGAGAGCGCCCCGACTTACGATGTTATGTACAACCCTCACGCCACTCCTCTGTGTAAAAGCATGAACTGGATAACCGAGAATGCCCCGACTTACGATGCTATGTACACCCCACACGCCACTCCTCAGTGTAAAAAGCATGAACTGAATGATAGAGAGCGCCCCGACTTACGATACTATGTACACCCCTCACGCCACTCCTCAGTGTAAAAATCATGAACTGAATGATAGAGAGCTCCCCGACTTACGATACTATGTACAACCCTCACGCCACTCCTCAGTGTAAAAAGCATGAACTGAATGATAGAGAGCGCCCCGACTTACGATGTTATGTACAACCCTCACGCCACTCCTCAGTGTAAAAAGCATGAACTGAATGATAGAGAGCGCCCCGACTTACGATGTTATGTACAACCCTCACGCCACTCCTCAGTGTAAAAAGCATGAACTGAATGATAGAGAGCGCCCCGACTTACGATACTATGTACATCCCTCACGCCACTCCTCAGTGTAAAAAGCATGAACTGAATGATAGAGAGCGCCCCGACTTACGATGTTATGTGCACCCCTCACGCCACTCCTCAGTGTAAAAAGCATGAACTGAACGATAGGGAGCGCCCCGACTTACGATACTATGTACACCCCTCACGCCACTCCTCAGTGTAAAAAGCATGAACTGAATGATAGAGAGCGCCCCGACTTACGATGTTATGTACAACCCTCACGCCACTCCTCAGTGTAAAAAGCATGAACTGAATGATAGAGAGCGCCCCGACTTACGATGTTATGTACAACCCTCACGCCACTCCTCAGTGTAAAAAGCATGAACTGGATAACCGAGAATGCCCCGACTTACAATGCTATGTACACCCCACACGCCACTCCTCAGTGTAAAAAGCATGAACTGAATGATAGAGAGCGCCCCGACTTACGATACTATGTACACCCCTCACGCCACTCCTCAGTGTAAAAATCATGAACTGAATGATAGAGAGCGCCCCGACTTACGATGTTTTGTACAACCTTCACGCCACTCCTCAGTGTAAAAGCATGAACTGGATAACCGAGAACGCCGCAACTTACGATACTATGTACATCCCTCACGCCACTCCTCAGTGTAAAAATCATGAACTGAATGATAGAGAGCGCCCCGACTTACGATGTTATGTACACTCCTCACGCTCTCCTCAGTGTAAAAATCATGAACTGAATGATAGAGAGCGCCCCGACTTACGATGTTATGTACACTCCTCACGCTCTCCTTAGTGTAAAAAGCATGAACTGGATAACAGAGAACGCCGCGACTTACGATACTATGTACACCCCTCACGCTCTCCTTAGTGTAAAAAGCATGAACTGGATAACAGAGAACGCCGCGACTTACGATGCTATGTACACTCCTCACGCTCTCCTTAGTGTAAAAAGCATGAACTGGATAACAGAGAACGCCGCGACTTACGATACTATGTACACCCCTCACGCTCTCCTTAGTGTAAAAAGCATGAACTGGATAACAGGGAACGCCGCGACTTACGATGCTATGTACACCCCTCACGCTCTCCTCAATGTAAAGAGAATGAACTGGATAACAGAGAACGGGGCCGACTTACGATGTTATGTACACTCCTCACGCTCTCCTCAGTGTAAAAATCATGAACTGAATGATAGAGAGCGCCCCGACTTACGATGTTATGTACACCCCTCACGCCACTCCTCAGTGTAAAAAGCATGAACTGAATGATAGAGAGCGCCCCGACTTACGATGTTATGTACAACCCTCACGCCACTCCTCAGTGTGAAAAGCATGAACTGAATGATAGAGAGCGCCCCGACTTACGATACTATGTACACCCCTCACGCCACTCCTCAGTGTAAAAAGCATGAACTGAATGATAGAGAGCGCCCCGACTTACGATGCTATGTACACCCCTCACGCCACTCCTCAGTGTAAAAAGCATGAACTGAATGATAGAGAGCGCCCCGACTTACGATGTTATGTACAACCCTCACGCCACTCCTCAGTGTAAAAGCATGAACTGGATAACCGAGAACGCCGTGACTTCCGATACTATATACATCCCTCACGCCACTCCTCAGTGTAAAAATCATGAACTGAATGATAGAGAGCGCCCCGACTTACGATGTTATGTACACTCCTCACGCTCTCCTCAGTGTAAAAATCATGAGCTGAATGATAGAGAGCGCCCCGACTTACGATGTTATGTACACTCCTCACGCTCTCCTTCGTGTAAAAAGCATTAACTGGATAACAGAGAACGCCACGACTTACGATACTATGTACATCCCTCACGCCACTCCTCAGTGTAAAAATCATGAACTGAATGATAGAGAGCGCCCCGACTTACGATGTTATGTACACTCCTCACGCTCTCCTTAGTGTAAAAAGCATGAACTGGATAACAGAGAGCGCCCCGACTTACGGTGCTATGTATACACCTCACGCCACTCCTCAGTGTAAAAAGCATGAACTGGATAACAGAGAACGCCGCGACTTACGATGCTATGTACACCCCTCACGCTCTCCTCAGTGTAAAAAGCATGAACTGGATAACAGAGAACGCCGCGACTTACGATGCTATGTACACTCCTCACGCTCTCCTTAGTGTAAAAAGCATGAACTGGATAACAGAGAACGCCGCGACTTACGATACTATGTACACCCCTCACGCTCTCCTTAGTGTAAAAAGCATGAACTGGATAACAGGGAACGCCGCGACTTACGATGCTATGTACACCCCTCACGCTCTCCTCAATGTAAAGAGCATGAACTGGATAACAGAGAACGCCCCGACTTACGATGCTATGTACACCCCTCACGCACTCCTCAGTGTAAAAAGCATGAACAGGATAACAGAGAACGCCGTGACTTACGATGCTATGTACACCCCTCACGCCACTCCTCAGTGTAAAAAGCATGAACTGGATGACAGAGAACGCCCCGACTTACGATGCTATGTTACACCCCTCACGCCACTCCTCAGTGTTTTTTTTTTTTGTCGCGTAGGTCTTTCTATTCGACGCCCGTGGGCGACCTGCGCGTCGGGATGAGAGATGGAATGTATGAAGATGAATGAAGCTGGGCAAGGATGTTGAAGGAATCGGCCGTGGCCTCTCAGAAGGTACTGTCCCAGCATTTGCCTGGTGTTGAAAATGGGGGAAACCACGGAAAACCATTTCAAGGACAGCCGACGGAGGGGCTCGAACCCACGCGTCTACCGAGTCAGCAGGGAGCTAGGCCCCATGACCTAACGCCGCGCTTTAACCAGCGTAGCCACTACTGTACTCCTCAGTGTAAAAAGAATGAACTGGATGACAGAAAACGCCCCGACTTACGATGCTATGTACACCCCTCACGCCACTCCTCATTGTAAAAAGCATGAACTGGATGGCAAAGAACGCCGTGACTTACGATGCTATGTACACCCCTCACGCCACTCCTCATTGTACAAAGCATGAACTGGATGACAGAGAACGCCGTGACTTACGATGCTATGTACACCCCTCACGCCACTCCTCATTGTACAAAGCATGAACTGGATGACAGAGAACGCCGTGACTTACGATGCTATGTACACCCCTCACGCCACTCCTCATTGTACAAAGCATGAACTGGAAACAGACTGACGCCACGACCTTTCTAAAAGCACTCGCTGGACGACTACTTAATTATTAACAAGCAGTAATAGTTGCCCCCGTCTGGCTGCGTGGCTCAGGGGTAACGTTCTCGCTTGCTGAGCCCAAGGTTGCAGGTTCAAAACCTGGCGCAATCAGCTGGCATTTGAGGGTGCGCAAATGCGAGGGAGCCGTGTCAGTAGATTTACTGGCACGTTAAAGATTCCCTTCGGGGCAAAATTCCGGCACCCCGGCGTCTCTAAAAGCCAGTGTAGTTAAAAGGGACGTAAAATCAATAACATTATATTATTATAATAGTTGCCTCTTTAATGCATTAGTGCAATGATATGGGCGACTTATCTACAGCCTTGACCAGATCGAATGAAGACTCAATAAAATATGAAGACTCTTAGCGTTTTCTATTAATGTATTAATATTGCCCATTCGGCTTAATAAATTTTCATAAGATATCCACACTTATCCTACTGTAATTCCAACTACAGTACTGTATAATTAGTCGATACGGATCTTGATTAACATGGTTCATATCATGTCAATGTGTTTCAAAGAAAATTTCCGCAACCATTACCAACGATGTAACAACATTTATTTTTAACATACTTGCAGAAATCCTTAAACTCTTACTGAATTGTTAATTTGCAACAATAAATCAGAAACATCTATGGACATCAAATTGGCAGGTGAAAAACTAAAGGAAGTAGGAGACTTCTTTTACTTAGGAAGCAAAATAACGAGTGATGGACGAAGCAAAAATGATATAAAAAGTAGGTTGGCTCAGGCATGGAAAGCATTTCTACAAAAAAGTAATCTGTTGACATCGAATATAGATTTAGGTATTAGGAAGTCATTTTTGAAAGCCTTTGTCTGGAGCGTGGCGCTCTATGGAAGTGAAACTTGGACTATTGGTGCAGCAGAAAAGATGAGAATTGAAGCTTTTGAAATGTGGTGTTACAGGCTAATGATGAAGATCAGATGTGTAGATAGGGTTACAAACTAAGGGGTATTAAGATGAGTGGGATAGGGGAGATGTTTCTGGTGACTGCTAATGAAGAGAAGAGATAGATTGGTAAGACACATACTAAGACACCCAGGAATAGCAAGCTTAGTTGTGGAAGGAAGGGTCGAGGACAAGAACTGTAGGGGTAGACCAAGGTTGGAATATGTTTAACTGATAGCCTTGGATGTTGGGTGTGGTAGCTATGTAGAGATGAAACGATTAGCTCAGGACAGAGAGGCATGGAGCGCTGCATCAAACCAGTCAACAGACTGAAGACTCAATCAACAATTTGCAATAAACCGTACTAATAATATATGATAAGGAATTAGTTAAATAAACAAATAAATAATAGTATTGTACATTATTAAACTAGCAAAGTATATTCCATGAATTATTGTCTAGCGAAAAAGCAAACAATATGTAGAATCGCAGGCTCCTGAGAGCATGTGGTGGTAGCTAAGGTGACGCCGTGTTGAGGCCACCCGCTCGACTGATAAGGTAGTACATATTGGGGCATCATTACTTCTGACTTGACATTATTTATGTGTTACGCTAGAGCTACCTAGCGGTCAGAAGTTAAATCACCTAACCAAGCAATTGCAGGCAGCCGTTCAGAGCGATATAGCAACATTGCGAACGAAACTTGATTAGTCGTCATACAGTACATCGATATGAATGGTTGCCTGTGATTGGCTGGTTAGAGTGATTTCGCTTCTGGCCGCTAGGTAGCACTTATAAGTCAAGTCAGAAGTGATAATGACCCAACTATAGATAAAGCCCTATGCGGATGCGAATATCTGCGGATAAACCCGCGGATATTCGTAAAAATTTTCGCCATGCGAATATAGTTACCATGGCTGTGCGGATAGCGGATAAGCTGCGGATAATGTTTGGAGTGAATTGCGGATAGATTTTAGAATACAATCCGAACTTGTTGAATATCATTACAAGGACCCGGTTGTTTATGATAGACTACCGTATCATATTATTTCCGTTATGTTCTTTCCACGACAAATGTAAGATTATTTACGCTAATCTCGTTCAAATTATGTCATTAAGCATAATTATCACTCCGAACTGAAAAGGGTTGCAATTCTGGCTGTATAACATTCATTTTAAACATAGCACATGACATACAAAGCCTAGGGAAACGGCTTTCTCTTCAAATGTCTAAATGTGTTACTTAATACTCTATGTTCTATCTAACTAAAAATGTTATTATAACGCCAGTTGATGCGGATAAGAGTCGTGCGGATGTGGGGCGGATGCGGATAACCTTTTGTTTGTCCGCGCAGGGCACTAACTATAGATTGCCTGATTCAGCAGGAAAAGGAAGGGAAGCTCCAGCTTGCTCATGTCTACATGTCGAAGACGTGAATGTGTTGCAAGTAGAACGACCAACATGTCATGAGTGATCGCCCAAGAGCGATGAACTAGGTGGGGGTTGATTGGGTGCGTAATTTGTTTTTGTTTCTATATTTACGGGCTAATGCTTATTGGTCATCAGTCCTATAAGCGGCTTCGGTGGCGTAGTCGGTAGCATGCTGAACTGCTGGCCCAAGATAGCGGGTTCAAACCCGGCCTTACCCCCAGGGGCTCACATCTAGTGGGACGTGGGTTGGCGACCACGGGACCCCAGCTGAGTCCGGCATTGCTTCCACTTACTTGGGCCGGGCTCCTCTCAATCTACTTTCCTGTCGACCTCACTTGGTCAACTCTTGTTCTCTTCCGACCCCGACGGTATTAGGGTATCCGAGGCCTAGGGAGTCTCTTCCTTTCCCGCCTTAATTGGCCCTTGTCTCACCTTTTCTGTTACCCTCCTTCTGCGAGGGGTCAGTGTTCTTTTTCTTTTCATGTTTTCTCCTGCCTTCTGCTCAAGGCCCTCAAGGAGGCAGGGTGTATGTAGCCCCACTCGCGGCTGGTGGGTTCGGGAGTTGGCGGCCCCGAGGGATTCCTGAGCTGGGTCCTGTTTCCCCCTTTTGTCCCTTACCTGTGCGGTGTACCCTCTCATCTTTCACTTTCCTGTCTGCCTTTCATGGCTCTCCTTCCTTCCAGGTCCCTCAATCCGCTTTCTTCGAGGGTTGAGGGCATTTCTTTTCCTCCTGTCCTTTGTTTGCCTTATTCTTCTTTTGTTTTCCATTTCTTCTTCTAGTATATAAGTTGGTGGTTGGTTTTAGTTATAATTTTTGTTTTTTCATCTTCACGATACACGCCCTGCCCAAACCACTAGGGGCCGATAACCTAGATGTTAGGCCCCTTAAAACAACAATTATCATCATCATCACCATCAAACCCGGCCGAAGCCATCGGATTTTTTAAAGCTTTAAAATCCTTCAGTATGCCTTCCTTCGGAGGGGAAATAAAGCCGGCGGTCCCATGCCATAGATTTATGCCATGTAAAAGATCCTTCCACAGACTAAACTTGTGTGAAGCTATATTTCTTGGTTATATTTCGTTGGAACGCTCTGTTAATGTTCCAACGTTCACCATTAGGTATCATTGACATCTGGTAGCGAAAGTCGGAACTACTTGAAATTGAACGGAACTTGTAGCTCACCCTATAGGTGTCCTCTTGAACCAACTACAGCCTCTGGCGAGCCGAACATGTCCTCGGGCACTCGCGGCACTAAAAGCCATACGACAAATAAATAAATAAATAAATAAATAAATAAATCAGTCCTATACACTTTTGTGTCACGTAGCTGTCTGATCGCCAGTATTTCTTTAGAATCTGAAGTACAGTAGTGAGCGTAAGTGAAACTAATAATGTTTAGTACGTCTAAGGATGGCCTAGAACTTAAAATAACGTGCAATAACAGCATTTTTCAAGAGTGAGATGTTTATTCCACGGTTTTTTCACTCACCAAGCATATGCCTGGATAGTTCCTAACCTAAGGCCACGTCTGCCTTCTTCCCAGTCCTAGACTCAGGTTATCAGACAAATTCTACGCACGCCGAATGACAAGTCCATGCCTCCAACGAAACAACAACATCAACAGTAACAACTCCTTCAGACATATTAATATCACTAGACAAGAGACATAATCCACTAATAACCAAGTTCTCTGGGCTGATGACTGTAATATTCCAAGCCTCTAATGAAACAACACTACAGTGAATGACAGTGAAAGGTGGAGTTTAAATAATTACAAAGAAAGCCAAAGTTTTGGAAGTAATCAAAGAGAACAAAGACAAAGCCATCAAATTAGTAAATTCAATCCTCGAAACAAGTGAAGTAGTTCTGATATCTTGGAACAATTTTGTAAAAGACAAAGAGATTCTGACAATTGGAATAAAAGCAATACGAGCAAGTATTAAACAAGCCAGAAACTCATTCAGCAAATGGAAATGCCCTCCTATAATATGAAGCCAACTTGGGAGGTGCAACTTCCAGAAATGAACAATATTGCTCAAGTGCAAACACGAGGAACCAACATTTCATTCCATCCTCAGCACCAATAATTGTGTAACTTGAACCGTGATGCTTTGATCCTGCTGTAAATACTCAAGGAAGGAAGGGAGGGAGGGAGTAGGTAGGTTGGTTGGTTATTAGATTAGTTGTAGGGGTTTGGGACATCTTGTTCATAAGCCCAGTGTACTTGGGTATGTGTTCAATTTGTCTGATAACCTGTGTTTCTGTGGTGACTGAAATAGGGTGTACAACTGTAATTAAAATGGTCGGCAATGGGTTAGGTGCCCCTGTACTTGAATTGATATACTATCCAGCATTTGAATAGAGTGAGCATGGGGGTATTCAAGATAGCCCCTGTCAGTGCCAGGATTCAAATCTCCAGACTTGCTGCGGTCGTGATGAGCGATTTAACGCGCATGGCTTTGCCGCGGAGGAAAGAAGGAAGAAAGAAAGAAAGAAATAATAATAATAATAACAATAATAATAATAATAATAATTTAGACCACCTCATGGTGTAGCGGCTAGCATTTTCAGCTGTCGTCCCGGAGGTCCGTGGTCGATTCCCGGCTCTGCCAAGAAATTTAAATTCTGGTGTGAGAGCTGTAACGTGGTACTGCCCCCGTAAATTGAATTATTTAGGGACAAAATGAGAGTATTTTCCGTCACCATGATAAAATTTAACTAGCAAATATAATTTCTGGAAGTGTGACACGGGAGTGTAGTGTTACAAGCTCGAGACTGTGGGAGAGCCCGATCACGAGATATGTTGCACAATGGACGCTTCTAGAAGGCTATATATAGCGTAGCAACAGCGAGTTTGGAAATTAATATTATAGATATTGTTATAAATTATGCTATTGTATCCCAGTCCAGAGCCAATGAGAAGGGGTCTCATTGAAGACGGGATCAACTTAAACTACACAATATGATGAAATTATGCATTTAGGCCCTTAGAAGAAGATTTTCTTATTTGGTAATGAAGAGAATATTAAGAGAAATTATGTATGATACTTTAAAAACCGCAGATCGGTTAATCTACGCAGTAATAAGCATTAGTAATCTACGCGCTAAAATTATGGTGGGAGATTGATATGGCCGCCAAAAATTCGACTTGGAGGGGGAGATCCAAGGATCGAGGTTCTTATTCCAGCAGACTTTGAAGAGTGTGGAAGTGCTTTTACTGGGTTAACGGAGATCCCAAAGCTTAGTCCGAGTGCGACGACTGTCGACTTGTGGAGACGCGAGGATAGCTAGGTGGAACGTAGGAGGTCACCGCACTTCCATTCTACGTGAAGTTGCGAGGAACATTGAATTGATTATATCTCTTATATAATTGAGATCTGAAGTTAAATAAGCATAGATATATAAAGAACAGGTCGCATACTTTATATTGTGAAAAGTCTAGCGCTTTAAAACTTACCGCTTCGACAATATAAGCCTGTTAAGTTTGATTTCCAAATGTGTTGGAAATAAAGCTGAATATCATTATAAATTGCAACGTGAAGTTGGCGAACGCAGTTCAAGTGAACAGTGGCGGAGAACTTTTAATATTGGCGCAACACATAAACATTAACAGAATGACTATTATTATTCGCCAAACGTTATCATTCAGCATAATTAACATTGTTGATATGATGAACTAAATAGTCATGCGCCAGAGACATACTCGATAACAGGAGTTAAGATACAACGATGGAGCTTCGTTAGACAATGTATTCTTGAATACAGACGTAGTGTACGGTCCATCTTGTGCATTTTCGTCAGTCTACGAACACTAATATAACATCAATTAGCAATGGAAATATTTCATTCACCATTTATATGAATATTTCCATAATTATATTCCAATGATGAAGCTGATACATATTTACGACGGAGAATTAAGACTTTACAGAAGAGATTTGTCAAGATGCTAGGGTAGCCCAGCAAACACAGAAGAAATTTCCAGAAGGATGTCGTTCGTGCCCAGGCGAATGTTGGTGAATTCCAGAGAGGGACGTTTCTTATCTCTGAGGTCGCAGATCCGAGGTTCGAATGCAGATCCATATCAGTGTCTTGTACTGAGGAAACATCTAAAGTATTGTGGGAATACTTACATAGATCTTCAAGTTTTCGTCCAAATAAGGTATTAGTGTATCTCAATTTTTATATAGAGCTTGATTAGTAACATTCTGAGCCAGCGATCTTATTCCATATTTCCAGCGATCTTATTCCATATTTTTCTATATTTACACATTTCATGTATTTCAGTGCTTTTATATATTTTACACTTCAGATGTGTGTTGAGATTTTTATACTTCAAGGTTATTTAGAAGATGATTGCATTTCATCTATTTTTCAATTTTATTCTACGGATCAGTTGTGGAACTGACATTAAAATTTTTTGTTTGAGGAATCATATTGCCTCATAGGAGACTAGTCGTTTCGACTCTCGAATTTTAATAATTTCATTTAAACCAAGTATTCTGACATTGTGTCATAGATTCAAATTAAATTCTTAATAAATTTAATTTGAGCACTTTAATGTAACAACATATAACTTCAAGAAAAGAAGAAACATCGAATGATATTTTTATATCATTATTGTACATAAACTGTCGACGATCTAAGAAATACTAGTCGTTTGATAAGACCGAAGTCTTAATCCCTATGAACATTTTTTGTGTAGAGTGGAAAAACATTACGACATTGACAAACCTTTCTTATTATTTGTAAAGCTAAGAGCTTTGTTCATTTAATATGTTAGAGGAAATTCCTTTTGATAGAAGATTATTCAAATCTTTGGCTAGGAATTCAACGCTAGTTTATCCCGGTCAGGATTGAATTCTATCTGACACTATAAATAACATGTGTGTTATTTTATCCTATTTGTGTAACATCACGTCATTTGTCGACATGATATTACAACGATTAACAATTTAAAGCTTGACAAGTGAGATGAGACAGGAGTATTATTTTTATTACATGTATTTGCGACAGACGAGTTAACAGTTAATTATCTTGTTGTGAAGTAAACTTTAGGAGGTTAATCACGACTGTCTAATATCGTTCATTACAATTGGAAGTTTCGTTTGAAGAATTCACGCATGTATAATTGTAGTCCAGTAGTCATGTGCAATGATACTGACGGTCATGCCATTATTTGAGAGAAGTTCCTACATAAGATATGTTAATAACAATTAATCCCTTTTGGTTATTGTTTAACATAGTAGATGATAATTGTTTATGCCATATATACTGTTATATGAGGATGTGTAGAGCCATAGAGTGATCATGCGAGGGAATTCCGCATTTTAAGGAAGTCAAAGTATTGTTGTTCTTTGATAAAAAAAAAAGGCATACAGGTAGTCCAGTTTTTGTGAATTAACGATTTAGCTGTGTTAACAGGAGGGTTTCAGCGGAAATACAACTTGAGAAAGATTGTCTACTCACGTCTATAATACGATTATTAAATTTTATTAAACCCGAAGTTATGTAATTACGTACAGTTTACCTTAATTAGTCGACTGTATTATACCGACAGTGTAATGAAACCTATATAAGACGATGTGTAAGCAGTAGCCTATATCAAAACTACAGAACGTTAGAGAAGGATGGTTTTGTGAAAAAACAGTGTATATATTTAGTTAAGAATTATATTGTAACCGAGAAGTTAGAATCTCGAAAGTGTCGCGTTAGCAACACTAGATAACGGATATTATTATAAACATATTACATGTAAATAATTTTTGTGGAAATGTTTTAATTAGTTAAATAATTTAATAGGATTTATTAAGCAATTGTTTTGGAATAGTGTGGTTTTATGAGCGGATGTTTTGGGTATGAATGATTGTTCATTGTTAAGAGAAAATGTGGAACCGAATTGGTCTAGAACAATTACGGGGTGCGAATGAAAGAGTGTATAAAAATTTTTAGAATGATTGTTTAAGAAACAGAATAGTTATGTGAACTTTTGTAAGATCTAAATGTTAATTTTTACGTGTTTTTATAAATGCACACGCAAGCAGTCTCTGTGGACTAGCGAGAATGATTCACCGTTATGTTGGAGAGCGATGACATAATATAAACAGGTGTACTCTCACCGCCTTCTATATAAATTGTAAAACAGTTTCGAGTACGGCGTGGTGTCGGTATTTCATTGATGAAACAAAGTTACTGCACGTGCGTTCTACAAATGCAGGCTTGTGAATGAAACCAGGTGTCTGGAATGCCATTAAGAGACTTCATTAAACGTTTTTATTTTTACGCAGTGTAGGCCTAAAACAAGCCAAGATGTATACTCATAATATTTAATACAGCATTGTAGTGAGATGTAGAGTTGAAAGGAGGTGTGAATGACTGCGTGTTTTTTAATTTTAATTTCTATTGTTAAATTCGTTTATTGTTATTTTGTTTATACTAGATTAGTTTACCCTATTGTTAATAAATTTTATTCAGATTGTTTTCCATTGTTGTTGGAGTTGATTCATTTTAAATATAAGGAGAAGAATATTGTGGATGTAGTGTAGGCGAAGCTGAGTTCCCAGTCCCCGAGGTAAGTAAAGGTGAGTGCCCCGTGTATTGGTTGTTGATCCACAACATTCTGGTAACTGCTGTCTGTAAATCCCTAAAGGCCATGTTGGAAGCGATTTCTAATGTAGTATTTGCCGGAGCAGTTAGAAATAGGCAATCCAGCGGGGGCAATGGATATTCCAACAGGATCCTTTCCGGATTATCGGGTACAGTACAGTAAGCCTCGTGAAGTAAATCTGAGAAGAGGATTGTTCGATTCCCACCTCAGCCATCCTGGAAGTTGTTTTCCGTGTTTTCCCCACTTCTACTCCAGGCAAATGCCGGGATGGTTCGTAACTTAGGCTACGACCGCCTTCTTCCCAATCCTATCCCCAACTTACAAATACACACACTAATACAGCCATCACAATAACACAGGTTATCAGACAAATTAAACACACACAAGTACACGGGGTTAAATGACCATGATGTCCCTAAGATAAACAACAATAATCAATGGCCTCAGCTGCCTGCTGCAGATCTATTGAGTTGCAACCATCTAGGCGACCTACGCTCTAATTTCGACGCTTCGCTTGCACTTCCATCTAGCTAAGCCAGAACTCCGTATGGCTAAATTTAATTAATATGGCGCAAGATAACTTTTGTCGCCGATATTATACGATTAGGAGCAGTAGCGGCTGGCCCATAAGGACTCCAGGACGGTGTCCTTCCTAGAGAACGAAAAGGAATTTACATTTTCTCTTGATATTTTAAGTCAAAAATTGAATTCTAATAATGCTAAGAAAATTACATGTAGCTCTATCAATCAGGAAGACTGTGTTGGTGGTATCACGCTTTGTCAGCGCGCAGCACACCACAGCACACTGGTCAGTATGGAGTTACGGACTCTTGGCCTTCCGCCCTAAGATTGTGCTCGGGCGAGGGGGGTTGAGACGTGCGGGAGTATGGAGACTGGTGCGCTTTCAGGCTGCCAGAGGGGTAATCTGTGGGCGCGGTGTGCGGGCTGTTGTCTTGAAGCCAGGCGGAGTCCTTAACAGCTCTGTAGCACCGGTAAATACGTCATCTCCCCTCGCTACTCTAGACATCATGCAACAGTATCTACTACTATTGGTTAGTAAGAAAACTTGTGACTAGCATCAGAAGCCAATAAGAAGTAGGTCGTTCAGGGTTGTCAGATGTGTATATATTATAATTATATGCACAATTCCCATGACAACATCAGAGAGTGAAAGGTGCTTTTCAACTTTGAAAAGAATAAAAACTTTTAGTAGGAATACAATGAAAGAAGACCGTCTGTGCGCTTTAGCTATGTGCTCTATTGAGAAGAACCTATTGGTCACAAATGACTTCAATGAGCTTGTAATAAACCACTTTGCTGAGCAAAAAGAGCGGCGAATGGACTTCATCTTCAAGAGAGTCAATTAAGGTAGGTCTATTTACTTGAACATTCTCCTGTCCTGGTAATTTTCTTATCTTTCATAGTTTGTGTATTGCCAACAATGATATATCCTATGGAAAAACATTGTTGCAAGATTTTCTTTTATTTCCTGACATAACCAGTATGTTTTACGTCATTGCATTCATAACCGTATTCAAACTAAAAACTGTAAAAGTAAAGAGTTGGGCAAGAATTCTCAAACTCTGTCAATGTGTAATAAATGTTACGCTTAAACTCCTGCCACGTTATTAGTATTATTATTATTATTATTATTCCCGTTTTTAATTTGCAGTTAAATTCACTCTCTGCTAGAAAGTTAAGTGATCTATCAGAGTAAAAAGCAGTTCAACAGTTTAGTAATGAATGAAAATGAAACATAATGTGACTCGGGAGGTACATTTTCCTAAAATTCATCTGTCAGCTCGAACACTGGCATTGATTGTTACTGGCACATGTATATTTCCAAATTTGCATATTAAAGTATATTTCCAAATTTGAATATTAAAAGAAAAAAACTCTTGTTCTATGCCGAATTCAAGTGATAATCCAATGTCCACATTTTAACAGCCAACGCTTTAGGCTTGAGTTTGGAGTTATTAAAAGAATAATATTGTATACGGTATTCTATGTTATTATGTACTGGATAAATCGCTGTTTAATTCGTGTATTCATGCAAACTGGGATTTGTCAAGTTTTGAGCTCACAAGGATAATGCTATGATAAAGAAAAAGACCCAAAACACAAGCTCCCTGGGATTCACGTTTTGCGTTTTCGTTTATATGTAATTTTCACATCAGGTTCTCAGTGTTGTTACCATATGAAATCATAGTTGTAATACTAAATGATAAAAACGCGATATTTTCATTGCATATAAAAGTAACTCGATTTTACTCTTTTTGTCCTCTATCAATTTATGAAGAGGTGCGGGGAAAAATACTGTGATCGCCCTCCCGGCCTAAGAGTCTGTCGGCCGCCACTGATTAGGAGTACCGTGGAATTTTCTCGCCCTTCAAAAATCCGACCTCGTCGGCCTGGAATCGAACCCGAAATCTTTGGATCATGAGGCAGGCGTTACCATTGATCCATCGAGGAGGCTCGGGGACTTCTAACACATATTTCAGGTTTTCTTGAAATGTTGTTTCAACGCTATACTGTACATATTTGTATTCATTCTTCTTTTATAGGGCAGATGGTATATTTGCGGAAACACTGACTCTGGTTTTCATTAATATTATCGAGAGCCAAAATGTTAGTATAGTAATCTCCTTAATGTTTGTTGTTGTTGGTTCATTTAGGGGATTTGCGACATCGTGGCCATAAAACCCCGTGCATTTTAATCTGATCATCTGTGAAACTATGAAGGCTGCACTAGTGGGTGTATTTGTAATTCAGGCTAGGATTTGGGAAGGAGGCGGCCGTGTCTTTCATGTTCCGACATTCACCGGAAGTAGAAGTGGGTAAAACACGAAATACCACTTCCAGGATGGCTGAGATAGGATATAACCCACCTATTCTAAGTTCTGCCTCACGAGGCTGAGTGATCCCCGTTCTAGTCCTATGACCAGAGTTAAATTTCTTGGGGTGGACGGGAATCAAACCCGCTCCTCCACGGCGACAGCCAAGAATGCAAGTCACTACGCCACGAGGAGTAAAGATGTACATTTATATACACACACATAAGCTCATCGTATATGAACAATTGAATCGTTGGTGTTATGTTAGCAAGATCCAGAAGTGTTGTTTTACTGTTGTTGTTTGAGTCTTCAGTCTTTATACTGGTTTGATACAGCTCTCCACACCCCCTGTCCTGAGCTAATCGATTCACCTCCACTTAGCTGCCACTACATCCGATGCAATCTGTTTACGTATCCTAACCTAGGTCTACCCCTACACTTCTTGTCCTCAACTCTTCCTTCCATAACTAAATTTGTTATTACAAGATGTCTTAGTAGGTGTCCTGCCAACTACGGTATCTCTTCTCTTCATTAGCAGTCACCAGAAACGTCTCTCCTCGCCTACTCGTCTTAATACCTCTTCATTTGTTACTCATGAAACCGTGGAATCATTCGACCACACACACTCGAGTCGGAAAGCTTGGTCTGTTATCAGAAAACTAGACCCAACAAATTCAACACCAATTAGATCGAAAACTGCCATTAAGCTAAATTACTTTGCCAATCATCTAATCTCAAATTCCATTAGCCCAAAAGAAAAGCAGACAAGAAGGAAAATAAAATCTCAGCTGAAAATCAAGAAAAGAGCAGCCCAAAATTCTTTAAAACTTTCCACTCTATTCACTGTAGAGGAAGTCAGAGACGCCATCACAAACATGAAACTTGGGAAAGCAACTGGATTCGACGGAATCTATCCTGAATTCCTCGCTCACTGTGGACCAGCTACAATTAAATGGCTTACTAACTTCTTTTCAGATATCCTTAATACTGGAAATCTCCCTGTATTATTCAAGAAAACAAAAATATTAGCGATTCTCAAACCGAACAAAGATCCGACAAAAGTCGAAAGTTATCGCCCCATAGCTCTACTAAGTGTCACTTACAAACTACTTGAGCGACTCATCTACAACAGAATTTTTGATACTATTAACAACCACATCCCCATAGAACAAGCTGGATTCAGGCCTGGCAGAAGCTGTAATGATCAAGTGTTTGCATTAACAACTCATATTGAAAATGGGTACGAGAAGAAGTCTGTAAGCCTAGCTGCTTTCTTGGATCTATCTGCCGCTTATGATACAGTATGGCGAGAAGCCTCCTTCTGAAATTTGTGAGCATCAATCCGTGTCTCAAACTCGTAAACCTAATTAATAACATGCTGTGCAATAGACTTTTCCAGGTTTACTCTGGTAATGATAGAAACAAGTTATTCAAATTAAATGATGGATTACCCCAAGGATCTGTCCTGGCTCCTCTTCTTTTCAGCTTGTACATATACGACCTGCAAGACACTTTTTCAAGGAAATTCATATATGCTGATGTCATCTGTTTGGTAACCCAGAACTCCAACTTCACCGATGCTGAAAATACACTAACTGCCGACTTGTAAGTCTTGGACACATATTTCAAGAAATGGTGCCTCCGCCTAAATTATCAGAAAACGGTTGTATCCGCATTTCACTTACGCAATAGGTTCTCTAATTACAAACCGGAAGTTAATATTCAGAGGACAAAATTTGCAGCTCTGCAGCATGCCTAAGTACCTTGGGATAACATTTGATAGGTCCTTGGCCTTCAAACAACATCTCACGAACGTGGTCGCAAAGGCGAAGACCCGTAATAGCATCATTCAGAAGCTTATTGGTACCTTCTGGGATTCCAGCGCTCAAACTTTACGATCAACTGCTCTGGCACTGTCATACTCCGTTGCTGAATACTGCTGCCCATCTTGGCTAAACAGTGTCCACTCCAAGAAGATAGATGTGCAACTTAACCAGACAATGCGACTGATTACGGGCTGCATACGTAGCACACCCACTATATGGTTACCTGTTCTAAGTAACATCCAACCTCCAGCTCTTCGAAGATCAGATGCTCTCCTGAAGATCTGGAAAACCATTCAGAAGAACCCCCAGCTACCCATACATACTGATGTAGCAAAAGCAGGTAATCAACAGTTGAAGTCAAGAAAACCACCTTGGCGCTCTGCAGTACTTCTTGAAGACTCTTCATTTAACATCTCAGAAGCATGGAAAACTATGTGGGAAGAATCATCAGTATTCAATGCACATCTGATTGAAAACCCTTCCAACCGGATAGAAGGTTTCAAACTCCCCAGACGCCAATGGAGAATCATTAACCGGATCCTTACAGGACAAGGCAAATGTGGATTCCTGCTTCACAAATGGGGTTGGGTTACTTCTGCTAACTGCGATTGTGGAGCTACCCTGCAAACCATCGGACATATTGTTGGTGAATGTCCGCAACGAGCGTTCCAAGGATCAGTAGGTGACATTCATCATGCATCTTCAGTGGATTGATGGCCTGGATTTAGAAGTTTAAACCAAGAACTTGTGTTTATGACTATGGATATAACTGTATATATAACTTTATAATAGTGTATGAACTTTTATTTTAACTCTGTATCATCATACGATAAATAATAAAATAATAATGTGTTACTCATCTACCCATCTGATCTTCATCATTCTCCTGTAACACCACATTTCAATTACTTATAATATATTCTCCTCTTCTCTGCTGTGCCAATAGTCCAAGTTTCACTTCCATATAGTGCCACACTCCAGGCAAAGGCTTTCAAAAACGACTTTCAATTACCTAAGTCTATATTTGATGTCAACAGATTTCATTTCTATAGAAATGCTTTCCTTGCCTGAGCCATCCTACTTATTATATCCTCTTTGCTTCATCCATCACTGGTTATTTTGTTTCCTAAGTAACAGAAGTCTCCTACTTCCTTTAGTTTTTCACCTACCAATTTGATGTCAATAGGGGTTTCTGCAATCCATTATTTTTGTTTTACATTTATTGATCATGAATTATTTAATCAAGATGGAGTCCATACCGTTTAAAAACTCATTCAAACCCTTTGGTGAATTGGATAATTTGAAGATGTCATTAGCAAATCTCAGAGTTGAATGTATTTCTCCTTGAATCTTGTTTTACTGTATATACTGTATATATTTTTATTTCTGAGATTTTTGTCAAGCTAATATTTTGACGTTATGACCATTATATGTTTTGGCTGACGAATACTACGTTTTGTAACCGAAACATGCCCTATTAATTGGGTTCTTACCAATCACTCAGTATTAACCAGGCTGGAAAAGAACATGCTCTTATTCATTTCTGAAAATTACCTTCATTTTGTATCTTGGCGCTTGCCTTTAACCCCCGTATTCAGTCTAGGTTTGGTTTTGAGCCATAAGGATGCAAGTGTAAATGATAAACATAGATTTAAATATGCGTCTGTTTCCTGCTTGAACTAAAATATCTCCTAAACTTGAACCCGGAAACTGCCACTTCTTCTTCTTCTGATGATGATGATGATGATGATGATGATGATGATGATGAT
This sequence comes from Meconema thalassinum, assembly GCA_946902985.2. Taxonomy (NCBI): domain Eukaryota; kingdom Metazoa; phylum Arthropoda; class Insecta; order Orthoptera; family Tettigoniidae; genus Meconema; species Meconema thalassinum. Next base: position 285,994,879 of record OX336393.1, on the reverse strand, counting down.
GATCGGCTATTACTCGCTGACGAGTATGTTTGTCTTCCTCAGATGTTATTTGTGAGTCTATGAGTTCTTATATGATTATGCAGGCCAATCCTCGAGCCACAAATTCTTCCACAGTGCTGACAAACACTGCCAGCGTTGAGATCCAGTTGTTGTGGGTTATTCCTCCTGAGGAACGCCCGCTCTTTCCGAGCAATCCGCTTCTCAGTTTCAAATCTCCGACGTTGTCGTTCAAAGTTTTTAGGACCTTCGTGGGTAAGACGACGCCATACCAGGCGGTTAGCTGCTTTTGTTTCCCAGTTAATGGTGTTGAAGTGGCAATTCTTCATATCTGACTTTAGGACGTCCCTGAACCTTTTTTGTTGTCTCCCCTGGTGTCGACGGCCACCCTTCAGTTGAGCGTACATAATTTGCTTTGGAAGGCGAAAATCAGGCATACGAACGACATGACTTGTCCAACGAAGTCAATGTTTCATGACCATAGCCTCAATGCTGATGGTACATGATTCTTCCAAGATACTGATGTTAGTTCGGTGATCTTGCCATTTAACCATAAGGATCCTTCTCAGACAGCGATGATGATATTTATCCAGGCACTTTATGTGTCTCCTGTAAGTGGTCCAAGTTTCACACCCGTAAAGGAGTGTTGGTATCACAACAGCCTGGTACACATGAAGTTTTGTCTAAGCATTGATGTTGTGGTTATCCAAGACCCTTTTTCGTAGATGACCGAACGCTGCACTTACACAGTGCACAGTTCAGGCGATATTTAATTTCAGCATCTATGTTGGCATTTGCTGATAGGTGACTACCAAGGTAAGCAAAATTTTGGATGTTCTGCAAGATCTCATCGTGAACTGTGATGGTAGGAGCAGTTGGTTGGTTGGTTGGTTCTTAAGTTTAGGGGCTGCGACAACGCGGTCATGTAGCCCCGTGTACTTTGGGTGTGTATAGAATCTGTCTGATAACCGGTGTTAATTGTGATGACTGTAATAGTGTGTGTTATCTGTCGTTTAATTTAAGTACTGCAACTTAGATTTTTCAAATAGTTCCTACTTTTGCCGCCAAGCGCCACCGTCAACGACTACTGGGCCAAGTTCAGAACTTAACTACTAGACGCTACCGCAGTCGGCTCTTGGTAACGAACGTAGAAACCTAAGAGCGTTGTTTACATTCTTAACCTATCCAATTTAGCTTCACACAGGTGCAATTAGTGGAAGGTTCTTTAACATGCCATAAATATATGATGGGACCGCCGGCTTTACTTCCCCTCCGAAGGAAGGCATACTGAGGGATTTTAACGCTCTTAAAAAATCCGACGGCTTCGGCTGTGTTTGAACCCGCTATCTTGGGCATAGAAGCTCAGCATGCTACCGACTACGCCACCGAAGCCGCTAAGGTAGGAGCAGTAGCATTAGGTTTTGGTGAGGACTGATGCAATATCTGAGTCTTTTGGATGTTGAGACTTACACCGATGCTCTTGTATGCTTCTGTAAAAGCATTTAGGATGGCCTGTAGATCTTCTGCTGAGCTGGCCAGAACAACATTGCCATCTGCATACTGGAGTTCCATAATCCAGGCAGTTGAGATCTTGGTCTAGGCACGCAGTCTGCTAAGGTTGAATAAACCACCTTCAAATCTGTGTTCTATTTCTATTCCCTGTGGTAGTTCACCCTTAACAAGGTAAAGTATGGTTCCAACAAAAATTGAGAATAGTGTAGGCGCAATTACACATCCTTGCTTTACACCAGTAGTGATCTCGAATCATTCCCCATGTCCATTATTCGTAAGGATGGTGCCATACATGTTGTCGTGTAGGAGTCGAAGGATCTTAATGAATTTCGTAGGACAGCCAATTAACGCTAAGATTTGCCAGAGAGCATCTCTATTAACCGAGCCAAAGGCCTTGACAAGATCTATGAATGACATGTATAAGTGGCGATTTTGTTCCCTAGATTTCTCCTGCATTTGCCTCGCACAGAAGATCATATCGACAGTACCACGATTGGGCCTAAAACCACATTGAGTCTCTGGTAAAAAAAACTCTTCTGCAAGTGGTGCTAGACGACTGGATAGAATTCTGGCAAGACTTTAGCCAGCAACAGAGAGCAAGGATAATCCACGGTAATTACCGCATTGGGTTCTATCCCCTTTTTTTTTTATATATGGTCACTATTAGTTCATCTCTGGGGTCCGCAGGCATGGTTTCCGAGTTCCAGATTTTGACAATGAGTTTATGTAAATGCTCAGCGTGGACTAGGCCACCTTCCTTAAAGAATTCAGCAGGGATTCCATCTGGTCCTGCAGCTTTAGTGTTCTTTAACAGTTTGATGGCATCTTCAATTTCTAGAAGAGAACGAGTTTCGTCAATATGCTGCTGCATAGGTCGTTGAAGGATTTTAGTAAATATTTCCTCCTGCATATATGTTTGTCTGTTTAGAAGTACATGGAAATGCTCCTTCCAACGTGCATTTATGGAGCAGCTGTCCATAAGTAGTTCGGAGTCATCTTTTGATGTCAGTGGATTTATACCCTGAGATTTGGTGGCACTGAAAAAAGCCCGGGTGTTGTTAGTGTCTGCCAGATGTTGCATCTCTATGGACTTTAGAAACCACCATTGATTTTTAAGGCCTCGAGTAGCTCTTTGCACTGCTGCTTTGGCCTCTTGATACTGTTGTTTCTTGGAAGCTGAGTTGGGGTTGTTCTGCCATGCTGTGTATGCTTTCCTCTTCTTATCTATGAGGCTCTTAATTCCTTGATCATTGTCATCAAACCAATCCTGATGTATTTTATTGATGTAACCGGCCGATTCTTCACAGGATGATAGCACCGCACTTTTGAATGTCGACCAATGTTCTTCGATACTGTCAGGATATGTACTGGGAAGATTTTCTCTTAAGAGTTGATGGAATTTGGTTTTGGTGTCGTTGTCGTTCAGACGATCAGCGTTCAGCTTACGCCTAGTTAGTTTTTTCTGTTTCCTTCGTTGTTCATGAATATGCAGAGTCATCACATATCGTATCAATCGGTGGTCGGTCCAGCAGTCATCAGCACTAGTCAGGGCCCTTGTGATTATAACATCACGTTGGTCTCGGGCGCGTACAATGACATAATCTACTAGATGCCAATGTTTTGACCTTGGGTGTTTCCAAGATGTTTTAAACTTATCTTTCTGTCGGAATAGGGTGTTGGTGATAACCAGATCGTGTTCCGAGCACTTGGTGAGCAGGAGAGTTCCATTGGAGTTGAATTTTCCTACACCATCCTTGCCAATTACACCAGGCCATAGTGATGATTCCTTACCAACTCTGGCATTGAAGTCTCCCAAGAGAATGATTTTATCAGCCTTGGGTATTTTACTTAGAAGCATGTCAAGCTGGGAATAAAAATACTTTTTTCTGGTCTTCATCAGAGGTGAGAGTTGGAGCATAAGCACTAATTATAGTAGCTCGCTGATTATTTGTGAGCTTTAGGCGCATGGTCATTAGTCTTTCATTCATACCCGAAGGTAGTTCATCAAGTGTAGGAACAAGTTCATTCTTGTTGGCGAAACCGACTCCGTGAATGCGGAGATCATTAACCTGTTTCCCTATCCAAAAGAAAGTATAACCACCGCCATGCTCTCTGATCTGTCCTTCACCTGCCAGCCTAGTTTCACTTAGTGCTGCAATGTCTATGTTAAATCTTCTCAGTTCACGTGACACAATTGCAGTTCGTCGTTCTGGACGATTATCTGTGTCGTTGTCCATTAGAGAGCGGATATTCCAAGTTCCAAAATTAATACGTAGTTTCTTTCGACCGCATACGGTGTTCCCTCTGGGCGCGGCTTCCCAGTCGGGTTGTGTTTAGGCTGACTATGTTTAGGGCACCTTTTCTAGCCCTCTCCCCATTTGGGGTGAGCAGAGTGGGTCCTGAATAGGCCTGCTCAGTCACGAATGCAGCACACGAATTGCTTTACAGCCTCTCCTCAAGCAAGACGGCGATCACACACTCGTCGCCTACGTGCCAGTTTGTCACTAGGAGCTTCCAGACTACATAATCCTGCCCCCGTCGCAACTCACCGATCGCCGCAGGACTTGTTACACTTGTACTGATCTTCGGAAGACGTCTGTGCGTGATATCTTTTAACGTGGGAATGCTGGTGAACATCAACAATCACACAATCCTCGACAGACTCAGGTTCTTTACCCCAGTGGCATAGGTACTATGACGATTTGAGAATCCAAGTCTGCTGCAGCCTTCATCCGCCTTCCCGGCCATTAGAGTTATTATTGAGTATTCATATGTCCGGTCCGCCGTTGAGGACTTTCTACGCCGTAGACTACAAGTGGTTCATCCGCCTTTAGGGGCAATTTCCCACCCCAAGGGCAAGAGAGTGCCCTGACCTCTGTCAGCTCCTCCGCCTCTCTATAGAACCGTTGGCATGATAGAGGGGGACTCCTTATCCCGGGAATTACTCGGTCGCATGAGCCTCGTCAGTCTAAAGCAGGGTGCACCACGTGCAGGTGAGGTTGGCATTTGAGTAGGACAGATACATCCTACCCCTTACACCCCACGACTGCCTGGATTCCTGCTGATGTTAGTTGATTGGCCGTGCTCCTAATGAGTATCGCGCACGTATGCAATGTAAGGTGATTTCTGTGGCTGACTACAGCAACAAATAGACAATTAACTAATTACTACTTGGGGATCCTACCGGGAAGTGAATGGGGTAGGATCTTATTAATTAATTAAATAAATGAATTCAAATACCAGTTGACTTATGGATTCTACTGTTTAATCTGTACTCCTGAAGTGGAGTACAAGGTAATAGTGCAGAGCAAATACTCGTGATCTTTACAATAGTAGGGGGATGTTTTACGTGTTGGTGTTACAGTTTGTGTAGCCTTACTAGACACTCACCTATCTGGATGTGGCAGCTACAAGCAGCGTCTCAGCACCTGAAAGGAGGATCTATCCTGCCCGATGGGGAGTTGGTCACTGTCCCCCATCGAAACGACAAGCCTCCGCCCGCAGGTATAGCTTAGACGACGTTAGGGCATAATGGGTAATAACGGGCCCCGCGCTGCGGGAGACAGGCTAGGTACATCCTCGAGCGCGGGCGCTTGCCCACCCTAACTCGTCACCGCTATGACCTTTCGTCGTTCGTCAGAGTCTAAGTCATGTCATGTCAGGTCAAGGGCTATGTTGTCCCTTTGTCGATGGCAACTTTATCCATCTACCAATGTGCAAAAAAATATGTGGTTTCTCTCACAACCTTGACCAGGTGCGTATACCAAATGGGTACAGTGTATAGTGAGATATGTTTGTGTGGGGACCAATGTGTGCTTTTGTTACAAGGGTCCGGGGGGGGGGGGGTGGCACAGTGCGCAATCGTTGCGCCTAGCAAGCGGACTCCCAGCCAATGCAGTGCATTGTATTTATTTTTGGTCACAATTAGTAGGTGTGATAGGGATAAGGAAGGTATCTCCCATGTTATAAGGTATGTTGATATGTTATAATGAGTTATTTCAGGGCAATAGGATGGCTAGAATCGAAGGGTGCATGTGGTGCTAGTAGGACGTAGGAAGTAGTTAGATGGTGAGGAACATCTTACTGGAGGGGTGATAGTTATCTTCATGCAGGAAAAAAAACATTACATGCGAGTGAAAAATGTAAATAAATATATTGATATCACTATTGTTAGCAGGGGAATGTATTCTATAACCCACTGTTGGCTTTTATTTCCGCATTGTTCCATCTTAACACTTAGCTAAGAGCGATTTAGCTTGGTGCACACCTTTGGTAATGCATTAATACCAAGTGCCTTGCATGAACAGGGTAATGGGGAAAATGTGTAATATGTATCAGTGTGTTCTCTGTGTTAAACAAGATGTTCAGTAAAGAACATATAGCCTACTTTCTCCTAAATGTATGAGTATAGTTATAACTCGTTGTTATTATCAAAGAGTATAATAGAACTATTCTTTGTTGAAGACCTTAGAAACGATTTACCTCTACCAAACGCCACGACCTAGATAAAAACTGCTACCATCATTGAAGAAAGAAAGAAAGAAAGAAAGAAAGAAAGATAAGAAGTATATCAAGAATGTTATGGATCTGGAGACATAATCGGCCGGACTGGCGGCGTGGCTCAGCGGTAACGTTCTCGCTTGCTGGGCCCTAGGTTGCAGGTTCGTATCCTGGCGCAGTCAGCTGGCATTTGAGGGTGCACAAATGCGAGGGAGCCGTGTCAGTACATTTACTGGCACGTTAAAGATCCCCTTCGGGCCAAAATTCCGGCACCCCGGTGTCTCTAAAAGCAGCAGTAGTTAAAAGGGATGTAAAACCAATAACATTATTATTATTATTATTACGACCTGCCGTGGGCAACATCCAACTTTGAGTTGAGGCATGTCTTTACACGTCTGGTTGTGCATGGCTTTCACAACCCTAATTGAATTAACAAATCTTTCCATGACCCTACAGAGACGTGTGTATACAAACTATGTGGATATTTTCGATAATATAATCCTAACAGAGCGAGTGCATTCTAGGGGCCAGAATATGAAACTTTTCAATAAAATCTGGAAGTTACCTTTTTGGCATCTAGATGTCTCGAGTAAATCTGCTGGCGAATTATGTTTTAATTAAATATATATTTTACACCATAATGTGGACAATATAACGCTTAATAACATTTTCAAGTAACGCAAAATAGGCTGTTACAAACCCTTTAAAATAAAAAGTTAAAATGTATCGTAGTATCAACTTGTCATTCTTCAAATTCGATGCGCATAGAATGATAATGGTATAGTAATCAATGGATCCCCACGTAGACTAGTCGGGACATCTAGTGGTGAAATATCGAACAATATAATCCTAACAGAGCGAGTGCATTCTAGCGGCCAGAAGAAGAAACTTTTCAATAAAATCTGGAAGTTACCTTTTTGGCAGCTAGATGTCTCGAGTAAATCTGCTGGCGAATTATGTTTTAATTAAATATATATTTTACACCATAATTTGCACAATATAACGCTTAATTTTAAAACATCTGAGTCATTACAAAACAATAAACATATAACATTTCAAGCAAAAAAACTAGCTCTGATCGGGTTTGAACCATAGGAATCTGAGCGACAGGCTATCGCTCTACCACTGAGCTAATTGTGTCAACGAATATCGTTCTATTTAAAATGACTTACATAGAACTTGTTAGCAAATAATGATTTATACTAAACGATTTCATCACTGGAGTATATTATTTATATATAAAGCATTTCATACAAAGTTTATTTATTTTTTATCAGTACGCTATATTGCATTCAATACTCAAATTAGTGAAATTTAAGTCAGGCACAAGATATCCGCTGCCATCTTGTCTTATTAATGAATCAGCTGAGCTTTTTAAAATCACGTCTGCACTATAGTATTACAAAATAAACTTTTAATTTCGTACGTGCCTCTTCCTTTAGAACAGTTAAAACGATTCTCGGCTCGATAATCGGAACTGGTGGGTCCCATGATATGGATTATAAAGTTTGCATAATTCGCACGGCCGCCATCCTGAAATGGTATGGCGGACGACCTTGTAGTTTGGTCACAAGACGCATCCTATACGAAGGTATGTTGTTACCATATTTGGTAGAGATTGGATGATTTGGTTAGTCGTTATTTGATTTTACGTTTTGAACGTTTGAGTGGCCGCCATTCAGTTTTAGTAAAGATGGCGGCGATATAAAACATGACACTGAGGTGTCCTTTGCTAGTGCTACCTTTGTACCAAATTTCGTTCAATTCGCATTCACCGTGTTCGAATTGATAGGGGGGGACAGACATTCAGAGTACACACACTCACACACACACACACAGACTCACACACACACATACACACACACAGACTCACACACACACATACACACACACAGACAGACACACTTTTTTTCGCCCTGTGTTGATCTCATAAGTCTACTTTCATTTTTTGCAAAAATCGAAAGTAGGCTAAAAAGGGGGGGTTGGACGTTGACCTGGTGTCAACGTTCGATCACGTCTATCTCTGCTGTCGGTGGTGTATAAGAAACAACCTGTGCTTATATACTAAAACTTATATACTAAAACTGGTCAGTTTGTTATTAATAACTAAGTAATTCCCTTATGCTATAAATACCGATTATTATTAACGGGGAATGGTATAGGGAATTAAGAATTGATCGTTATAACCTGCGAGTGGCATGCTGCTGTCAGCGTCCTGTCAAACTATAACAATGAGTAATATAAAGGCGGGCTGGACCTATATGTAACCACTCTCAATACAAAAATGAAGTGTGTTTAGTGTGAACATTCGCTCTCGAGGGTGTCCTTCCGTTATCGGCACTGCCGATTGTCACTGTGTATTGAAAGACAGTTATAGGGGATTGTATGCTACACCTCTGTGTGCCGGGATGGTCTTAACAAATCGTAACATCTATGTATAAGGCACCTAAAATGTCGTCTCTGCGGGTTCGATTGAGTATCGCTCCCCGTGGGCTAAATTCACCATGGAGGAAGGGGGAGGGGGGTATATAGTGTTTAAAACTATTATCCGTCGCTATGTGGATGTGTGGAGGGAATAATGTGTAACTACCTTAATCTGGGGGGTGAATATAAATGCGACCCCTGTTGCAATGAGAAAAAAATCCCAAAAATGTAAGTGTGTGAGCCAATCATCGGTGGAGGGGGGTAAGGGGATTGTGTCGGGGCATATGGCTGGATCATTGTATCGACCGATCCTGCTCGATCCTGACCGTGCTAAATCGGTATTATAAAATTAGGTGTGCTTTGAAAGAAAACTAACAACTGACGCGGATGTCCATCTAGGGACATGGATGGGGGAACGCGCGTGTTTTCCTATAGCGGAAGGCGTGTTTTGTATAATGGTGTAGGAAAGATTAAGTATTGTCTGTAAAATGATCAAAAATATAAGGGGAATAGCGGACGTAGGCGCTCAGTGTGTGGCATAGAAAACAATGGCATTTTGTCGTGACAAAGACATTCACCGTGTTAGGTAAAGGGTGTGTGAGGAGATGTGTTCCATTATAAGGGTTGGGTTCACCCTATATGCAGTGTTGGGGGAATTAAACATGTGTCGGAGGCGGGATGGCATTTGAATCTCGCGCGTGGATGTGACGGGATGGCGTATGGAAATATAATGGCTGGTCGGGTCAGGTATCACCGAGGAGGAGTGACGGCTGAGATAAGACGTCATTGCGGAGCGTGAGATAACGCTTATCTGTGGGCGTGTAGCAAGTGAATACGCGGCGCTAATTGGTGACCGCGCACTCTGGGGGATTGGCGACTTGCGCGCGAAGCCGATTGGATAAGAGCGCTGTGAGTGTGTGTAAAAATTGTGGGTTTGTGGACATGCGGTGACTTAAATGTCAAAGCGCACGTGTGGTCTAAGTACACGCTTGATGGGACGCGTACGTGAATGTGTCATGCGCTATAGCCTGCTGATGATATTACTGGGGTGTGAGGGAATGAATGCGCGTAATTATAATGAAAAATTAAAGTATTTCCCTCTCGGGGGAAATATCATTAGGCCTATGCTGTCATCATCTCGTGTTTAAATGGTGCAATTACTATGTAAAGCTCGGTCTATCGCCTGCATTGTATTGGTAGCGTACTGAAAATGTATTTGATTGCGTGTTGAAGCTCGTCGCGGCTCTATGCGCGGGTGACATGTTGTGTTCAGTGTGTAGGAAAAATTTTTCCGTGGTCTAATCCCACTTACTTCGGGAAAATGAAAAAATGTTATTTAATTGGGGAATAATTCCTTTCGTGGCGTGCACTGTATGTCGCTGCTTCCCTACTGTTCGTATATTAGCACAATGGGCTAAAGCTATAGGATAACCTGCATGATGGAAGTGAGAACTGTCACTTGTATGCCTGTAAATCCATGTGTCGATGTACACATGATGTATCCCTAATGTGTATAAGTTGTTCGTGTATCCAAGTGCATACTTAGTGTTCTGAAGGAATAAAATCATTGGGCCTTCATTTACCGTTTCCTATTTAAAAAACTGGACGTTTTCTGCGTCCATGGTGAATATTTATCCTACATTGTGTTTGGGAAAAGACTCTTTAACGTGTGACACGATACTATTCCACAAAACATAGGATACTTATGGACCATAGACGTAGTTGTTGCCTGAATCTATATATATCTGGCTGGATATTTATCCTAAACCTCGTTTGGGGGCAAGATTGTTTTAATGTAAAAATTTACAGTGCTTTAACCCCACAAAAACCACAAGATTGTAAAATACTTATGAGCCAGAATGCAACGCATATATACATAGAGTGAGATGTATATAGGTTGGAAATAGGGCTTAAGAGAGAAATGCGAAGTGAAATTTGGCCAAGTAATGATTGTAGCTACAAATTTGTGTGACTAATGGGTGTAAAGTATCGAGGGGCATCTATAGAAGGACTTGTGGTCCTATATTAGCCTTGTGGCTTTCTTAAGTTATTCCGTTAAGTGATTATTGACTATAATTTCGTCGCATGGCAGACGATGACCAACAGTTCATAATTCAGCATCGGGATGATAAAAATGGAGCCCTGAGCGGCCAGTAAAGAGGTATAGACCCACACAAGTGGATCTTGCACCATAAGACCTAGCCTCGTAGACTAAGGATGAATGATAGAATTTAAATCGTAAATGTAGTCCCTAATTCGTTGGCTAAGTATGATGACGCTTCGTTGGGGAATCGTTTATCATGTCTGTCCCTGTGACGGTATGGTGTGGTCAATACCACCGTTGAATTGCAATAAAAGTTAAAGATCCCCTGTGAGGAGAAAAAAATAAGTATATAAAATGGAGTGTATAAGAACTGCAATAGCGCCGGATGTGGCCGCCTAGTATTGGCTTCCCTGCTTCTCGTAAGCCGAGATGCTGTGTGCGCAATCCTCGCTTTCGGCATTGTGTATGGAGCGCGTATCACTGTCTATGAACAGTTTGCAGTATTGAGTGTGAGAAGTGATTGAGATGTAATAAAGAATGTAGCCTGGATTACAGTGTATGGAAAATGTAATCTACGTAAGTATAGGTTATCCTTATTCCAAGTGTTTCCTAATTGTTTGTTCAGATGACCTATAGAGTCTGATGCTCGGACGGTATGATAACCTGTGTAATTGTATCAAATTCTGCTGGCCGTAGTGGTAGTAACCAACCTGTGTAATAGTGAGATTGTGTGCGGAATTGTATCGAATGTCGCTACACTATGTCATTAGTGTTAACACGCCTTGGCCTGTGCGGAAGGCCGCTAACCTGTATTATTGTACGAATACATCTTTGCAGTTGCGGAAGGCTGCTAACCTGTGTTATTGAACGAATATCTCTGTGCATTTGCGGAAGGCCACTAACCTGTGTTATTGTATGAATATCTCTCTGCAAGTGAGGAAGGCCTCTAACCTGTGTTATTGTATTAGATCTCTTTGCATTTGCGGAAGGCCGCTAACCTCTGTTATTGTATGAATACATTTTTGCAAGTGCGGATGGCCGCTAACCTGTGTTATTGTAGATATTAGGCCACTGTGTGTGTGTAAGGCTGCTAACCTGTGCGGTTGCGGTGTCCACGCAATGTATTGTAAACCGCGCATGGTAACTTATGTAAAGCTGGTGTATGGTATAAAGCTTATCAAAATATTATGGTAATGAGCGAAAGTGCTTTTAAAGAAAGTCACGATCTCTTCTAAGATGGATATGGCTTTCGCGAGTTGTGAACCCGTGGGCTTGTGCGGATAGAATGTCTGCGCATCCTACCCTCTCTTGTAATAACTCTATTGTATACCTATCGTCATAAACGAAGAAGTATCTGTGGTGATACAGTAGTGTGTTAGTAGTCGTGATTCTAAGGAAATGTAATCTGCAATCGGTCAACTCACGGGTGTATAGACCATTCTGATTCCTGTAATTTCATAAGTATATAGGTGTCGTGTGGAATGATTTGTATGCCCTGTATCCTACGGTAAGGGATTGAATCTATCGTCGGTCAACGAAAGGACCTGGACTGTGTGAAAAATGTTCGTTGTTCATGCTCCTCGTCTAACTAAAATGTGATTAGTATGGTATGTGTAGGCACTGACTATAAGTAAGTCTTGCCGCGTTCTTACGCGTGGCCTTCATGTGAATGAACTAGAGCACGCCTGGCTATGCAAGCATGGTCGTTGGAACATGTCGCGCCTGGCCTGTCTGTCGCTATGGATGTGTTACTTGCTGACTCAATGTGATGTGCTGGCAAAGTATGTCCGGTGGCGTGTAATTGCCCTATGTTATCAGCTGCTATGGAGACATGTGTTACATTGTTCCGACCTTTCTTAGACTAGTGTTTGCGAACAGAATCCATTATCATAGAAAGACATGAGACATAATAAATATAACATGGTACACATTATTATATTGGTCATATCTAAACATGCAATCTTATAACTAGGACTTGTGTCTATGCACTGTGCGGAACTGTCGGTGACCGATAGTCGTGAGCATGGCTACTAGATGCCATAGCGCGTAGGGTGCTTGTTCGACTCGTAGGTCCTGGGTTTGATATGTGTGTGGCATAAATATACTTGAACGCCTTATGCTGGTCACCTAACGCTTTCGTTTCTTAGCCACGGAGGGTCGAGGTGTGGGGGTGGTTTCCCGGGAATGGTAGGGTTTCATACGCCGTACATGAACCGTGTATTTAGTAATTTTATGGTTATACCGAATGTTGACGAGGTAGTTTAGGTCCGAAATCTTCCTCTGGATTCTGAACGGACCTGTCCATTTCGGGATGAGGAATTCTGACACGTTTTTTATGCGAGTGGGCGACCAGATCATCATGAGCTGTACGGGTTTGTATTCCTGGTGTTTGTGGGTCTTAACATACGTGAGTTTCTGCCTGTTTTGTGCAGTGCGGATATTACGTCGCGCGGTGTCACGGGCTGTGCACAAATATTGCAATCTTTCAGCGTTGCTAGGGAGTGTATCCTGTGGGATGTAAATGATGTCGATCGGAATGCGCGGATGGTAGCCGTGTAAAAGAAAGTGCGGGGTGGGTTTGGTCGCCTGCGACACGGATGTATTGTAACTAAATGTGACGACTGGGAGGTAATTATCCCAGTCGGTTCCCTCGTAATTAGTGAAACGAGCTAGAGCTCTGCCAAGGATTTTGTTCATAGCTTCAGTTAATCTATTCGTCTGAGGGCTGAAACTAGTGGTCGTGTACGCCTTTATGTGAAGCAATGTAAGGAGATGTGTAATAACATTAGATGTAAAAACTGTTCCTCTGTCGGACAACAACGTGTGGAAAATACCATACTTGGTAATGATTTCCATGAGGAACTCTGCGATTTGGGGCACGCTAGCTTTTTGGACCGCTTTGGTGATAATGTATCGGGTAAGGTACTCGGTTGTTACTAGTATGTATTTGTTACCTTTGTCTGAGGTTGTAATTTGACACTTGACGTTAATGCCTATGCGGTGGAAAAGTTCACATACGGGGATGGGGTGGAGTAAGCCATGGGGTTTACCAGGTCGGTGTTTATACCTCTGGCAGGTGTGACAAGTTTTAATGAACTCTATGATGTCATTTTTCATGTTCTCCCAATAGTATTTATTGCGAATGCGCAAATATGTCTTATGGAAGTAGTGGGGTGATACCGATTCCAAGCCACTCTAAAACCCTCCTTGCCCCACTACTAAGCCTTAGCCATGTTAAATATTTCTCGAACGCGTGGTCCGATTTTGACAAATGAGGTATTGTTGGACTCGGGCTGACGTTCTCTTTGCTATGGACCACTCGTTATATTTTTCAATTTTTTTTTGAAAATTTTTGTTTTCGAAACTAGGTGATAGTTTGAAAACTAAACATGATAGTACGTTGTGCCATGGCTCAAACGAATGGTCTTTATGACCTTTATATTTTGTAATAAAACTTTTTTAATTTTTATGTTTTTTTGAAAACACTCGAATTTTGAAAATCCTATATTTTGGAAACTAGGAACTCTACAAAATAAATTGTTTGACGTAAATCAATGGTCCCTACCCCCTCTACCCCCAAAATAAATTTCAAGTCTCTATAGAAAAAAATTGTGTTTTGTAAGTAGTGGGATGGGGATAGAGCTGCTCCACTTAGCAAGTGGTGAGCCCCTGCGACCTTGGAATGGAAGGAGTGATGCTAGGAGGGCGTGCTTGGATTCGTTTTTTTCGTCTCGTCGTGCTCTTTACGGGAATGTAGGTGTCGAAAATGTGAAAATCTGGAAACACAGTCTTTTTGGGGTAAAAACGTGATTTTAGACTTTTTGCTATATCTCGCGAACAAATCATGCTAGAGGCATGAACGAGGGGTCCAAGGACTCGGGCTGACGTCCTCTTTGCTATGGACCACTCGTTATAATTTAAAAAAAAAATTGGAAACTCGATTTTGGGGTAAACACGTGTTTTTTGTGATTTTGCCGATATCTCACGAACCAATAACGTTAGAGGCATGTACGATGGGTCCAAGGATTCGGGAAGACGTCCTCTTTGCTATGGACCACTCGTTATATTTCTTTAAAAAATTCGGAAACTCGATTTTGGGGTAAACACGTGTTTTTTTTGTGATTTTTGCCGATATTTCACGAACCAATAACGCTAGAGACGTGTACGAGGTGTCCTAGGACTCGGGCTAACGCCCCCCTTTCAAATGTGGTAGATATTTTTTCCAAAAAATAATTCACAAAGGGCCTAATGGCATACATGTTGAAATAACGTTTTCTTTTTCTTTTGTTTTACTTGTTTATAAAGTTTATGAAGCGTGATGGTTGAGAGAGACGATACGGCCGGGTGTGTGTGTTTCAACGAACCTGTCGCTAACCATAAGGACCATGCTTAATAGAACAATTGCTATTTCGGCGGGTCGGTGTATGACAGAGCGAGGGTGCGTTTTTCTGATATTTTACCTTTGACGTGTAAACGGTGATGAGAACTTGGTTCTATGTTGGTCGAAGCGAGTACAGAAAACACACTTGCCGAGGAGCAGGAGGTGAATGTCATTTGAGCTTATTGGAAGGCGTTGATCTGACTTGACAACAGGTGCAATGGAAAAAATGACAATGACGCTTCAAGGTGAAATAATCTGACCATTATGGTGGCAGGGAAGTGCGAAAGGCGTGCACACATGTGTGAAACCACAGGCACGCTAAACCAGTGACATCCTGTCTTGCTTTGTACGTGACAAAATGCAAGTCCATGTGAAATTTGATCTTCCACAGGTGTTCGCTTGGGTGTTATCTGTCCACGTGCGCGATAACTGTTAACAAGTTACATCCTGTTTTGCTTCGTACGTGACAAAATGCTAGTTGACGTGAAATTTGATCTGGCACAGGTGTTCACTTTGAACGTTAGCTGTCCACGTGCACGATAACAGAATGTTCAAAGCGTGGGAATCGCTGAATCAGTAAAAAGTATAATGCAACTTGTCGGAATGATGTCACAACCAATAGATAGGCAAGAGCTGCAAACACCAGTGGTGGGAGGTAAAGGGAGGGAAAGGGGGAGGGGTAATGTATGAGAGAACACAAGTGGAAAGAGAAAGAAATATGTAGAGCTGAGGACTGTACACATTGAGCTATAGGTGGTGTACAACATGTGTGAATAAATAAATTAAAAATTGCACAGGTTCACACAAGATAGACTGTATTATTGCCATGGTCAAGCACTCACATTAAGATCATTTACAAAATCATAAAATGAAAAATAAAAAATCTTGTTTTGAAAATATCGTTTTTCAACATACACAAAATAAATATATAAAATATTTGTAAACAGCAAAATGGAAAATCCATGGTCAAGCACTCACATTAAGATCATTTACAAAATCATAAAATGAAAAATAAAAAATCTTGTTTTGGAAATATCGATTTTTTTCAACATACACAAAATAAATATATAAAAAATTTGTAAACAGCAAATTGGAAAATCCATGTTTCCATATAGACAAAATTTAAAAACCTTAAACGGACATTTAAGAAAATATATGCAAATGGGAAATTGACAAATGTGTAAATATGAAAATGGAAAAATCCATGTTTCCATATCATGAAATTGAAAAACATCAAACTGTCATTTTAAAAAATGCAAATGGAAAATTGACAAATTGCAATGTGTGAAATGTGAAATTGAACAAATGGCTATCATTATTTAAAAAAAAGAACATGGTGCTCTATGGTTGAGGTGTGAATCAAACCCTCTCTACTTATTTGGACCACTCGAGACTGAGTAGACTAGTTTTAGTTGTCATACCACTTTTAAAAGTTTTTGTTAAATCTAGGAATTGAACCCAAGAGCTTGTAGGGGGGATCCAAGGTTGTAATATGTTAAACAGATAGCCTTGAATGTAGGGTGTGGTAGCTATATGGAGATGAGACGTTTCGCTCGGGGCAGGGAGGCATGGAGATCTGCATCAAACCAGTCAAAAGACTGACGACTCAAACAACAACATGTAGAGCTCACCAAAATAATGTTGTGTAACGGTAAATGTTAGTCAACGAACAGTAATGCATTACTAAAACCCATGACACGATACCTAAGAGCTTTTCTAAAATTATTTTAAAATGCCTTTAACCCTATATTAAACACCCAGTTCACAAGACTCATAACTGCAATGTTATGGTCAAACAAAACAAAATCTATATTTCAAAACAAACAAGTGGTTTAGTCAATGTATACTGGAAAAAGTTTTATAAACGCTCAAGTCCACAAAAATAATTAAATTAGTAACAGTCAGGTTGACCGAGTGGTTATGGTGTTTGACTTAAGTTCAAATTTTCTGTACAAGAAAGCAAGGGTTCGAATCCCTTACCTGATATAACTATTGCCTCAACATGGCTTGACCACACTGTATTATTGTGTACTCGGTACACAAACCATAGATAGAGTGTATTGTTTAAGGTCACTCTCTTTGCGAACATAGTCAGAGACTGTTGATGGTTAACAATTGCATTAATAGTGGGACATAGGGATAGCAATTAAGAAAAACAGACAATTCCCATACACTTTTTTTTATTTATTTAATGTAAGTACTTGTACAATAGTTATATACAAACTACAACTCTCTTTTGTCTATTACTATCTAGTCCTTTTCGATCCACTTGCATAACAAGGCAGATGACTTTGTATTTCAGCCCCTTAAAACAACAACAACACTACCTCTTGCATAGTCTGTGATGTTGATGACTCTTGAGGCGTGGAAGATGGATACAGCATAACTTTTACAACAGGGGTTAAACGTTGCTCAACAATCAATGCACTATTTTGAGTAGCAACATCTTTCTCTTGTACTAACTTATTAGCATTCTGATGATTTTTTGCCAACACCATCAGTGTTTTGTCTGGAGCACTACATTGATGATCACTCACACTTAAAACCACACTATTTCTACTTTTCATATTGCCTCGACATGTTGTTGACCTCTGTTTCGAGCATTGCCAGAATATTATTCCTTTTACATTTTGTCGTCTATAGTTATAAGAGTAGCCTTTATAGAGTACACGTTGTTTACCTCTGTTAGTTGTAGTAAGTTCCATAGTAGTAACTAACCTGTTAGTATGATTTGCACACTACAAAGGTTATCTCTGTTCTGGTAATAGAATTATTTAGCGTTGGCTTTTATATTTAATATGTACAGTTAAAAGTGATAGAAAAGTGGTAGAAACGTGGTAGCAAAGTGGTAGACAAGTGGTAGCAAAGTGGTAGACAAGTGGTAGACAATTGGTAACATAGTGGTAGAAAAGTGGTAGCAAAGTGGTAGCAAAGTGGTAGAAAAGTGGTAGAAAAGTGGTAGCAAAGTGGTAGAAAAGTGGTAGAAAAGTGGTAGAAAAGTAGTAGAAAAGTGGTAGCAAAGTGGTAGAAAAGTGGTAGCAAACTAGAAAAGTGGTAGCAAAGTGGTAGAAAATATTACATGTATTGTTAAGAAATAGTTTAAGCGGTTACATGGATTCATTACACTATAATTTTAGCATCACGAAGCTCATTTTCTATATCCAAAAGTTCTTCCTCATATTTAGTATGACCAGCCTGTTTACAGGTATGCAAGTACTGAAGCCGCTGGATTAGCTTATTGGGATTGTTCCAGTAAACAAATTTAACAAATGATTTTTTTGTGTGTAAACCATTATCATCATCATCATCATTATCATCATAATCATCATCATCATCATGGTTATCATCATCAGTATAATTATCATCAATATAATCATCATCACTATTACTATCTAATCCCTTTTGTTCATCTTGCAATGCAACAACCTTTGGCATAGTTTGTGTTGTCTTTGATAGTGTTAGAGGTTTCTTAGACGTTAACGACTGTCCTAACATGTCTTTTTCAGGAGATAATAAATGCTCTTTAACAAACAAAGCACTATCTTGAGCCACACTATTTTTTTCTTGGTCTTGCTTTTTTACCTTGGTTAGAGTATTTTGTCCATTTAAATGAGTATTATTTTGAGATTTACAATGATGATCGATTGAAATAAGTATGTTGGAGCCTTTTGTCTTAATCATTCCTCGACACTTTTTAGATCGTTGTTTCGAACAGCACCAAATAACAGTTCCATTTTTATTAGTTCGTTTCACAATATATGAATATCCTTTATAGTATGCGTAAGGCTTACCATACCTAGTCACTGATACTTCCATGTCAACTGTCAAGCATAGACTAAGCTCTAGTAAAGTCAACTTGGTAATAAGAATACTAGTTTAATGTGAGAGCAAATAAGGATCCAAAGAGTTCAGGTAAAAGTGCAAGCAAATAAGCAAATATTAGAACCAAGAGTGGGGTTAAAAGTGGTCGCAAAGTGGTAGACCCATTACACAATAATTTCAGCATGACGAAGCTCTTGTTCAATTTCTTTGATTTCCCAATCGTGACCGATATGCCCAGCTTGTCGTAAAGCATGCAATTGCCGAAGCCGTTGAATTAGCTTACTGGGTTTGTTCCAGTATACAAATTTAACAAATGGATTTTTAGGTGTAAACAAAGCACTACCATTATCATGATCATTATCATCATGATCATTATCATCATCATAATCACCATTATCATCATGACCATCATCACTGTTACTATAATAGTCCTTTTTGATCCTCTTGCAATACCATTTTATTTATAGTCTGAGTTGATTTTGATAGTGTTGAAGGTTTCTTGGACGTTGACAATTGTCCTAACATGACGTTTTGAGGACATGATAAGTCCTTTTGAACAAACACTGCACTATCTTTAGCCGCAATATCGTTTTCTTGAACTTGCTTTTTAGCATTTTGATAATTGTTTGTAAACAGTAAGCGTGGTTCGTTTCGAGCACTACATTGATGAACACTTACACTTAAAACCTTTCCATTTTTACTTTTCAGATTGCCTCGACATTTTGTTGACCTTTCTTTTGAGCATTGCCAGAATATTATTCCATTCACATTCTGGCGATTATAGTTATAGGAGTAGCCTTGATAGAGTGCACGTAGCCTACCTTTGTTGGTTGTAATAAGTTCCATAGTAGTAACTGACCTGTCAGTACGATGTTCACACTACAAAGATTACAATTGTTTTGCTGATGGAGTGACCTACCATAAGCTTATATATTGGCTTATGTGTTGGCTTTTTGTGTTGGCTTTTTATGTTGGCTTATGTGTTGGCTTTTCGTGTTGGCTTTTGTGTTGGCTTTTCGTGTTGGCTTTTTGTGTTGGCTTTTCATGTTGGCATTTCGTGTTGGCTTTTGTGTTGGCTTTTCGTGTTGGCTTTTTGCGTTGGCTTTTCGTGTTGGCATTTCGTGTTGGCTTTTCGTGTTGGCTTTTTTGTATTGGCCTTTCATGTTGGCTTTTTGTATTGGCTTTTCGTGTTGGCTTTTTGTGTGGGGTTTTTGTGTTGGCTTTAGTATTGGCTTTTGTATTGGCTTATTTGACAAGTTATTTGTGTCAATGTATTTAGTGGATTTTTTTGTTGGTGTTGGAAAGTAGTTGAATGAGAGGGAATATTTAAAGACTTAACCTCAGCTCACTAACCTAACCTAACCTAACCTAACTTTACCTAACCTAACCTAACCTTTCAACTCTCAGATGTTAATTAAATTCTGTGCATAGTCGAGTTGGAACCCAAGACCTCAGGGGTAAAAAAACAATTATTTTTGACGACTTATTTTGGTAACTTATTTTAATGGCTAACCTAACTTTACCTAACCTAACCTAACCTCAGCTCACTTTGGATATTACTAGTAAGTGTTCATATCCTCTGCTAGGTAGCATGCTAGTAGTACAGGTAGTGCTCATATTTACCGATAGGTAGCGGAAACATACTTTGCATGTTGCATGTGACACTTGTGAAGTTTAACCACATGCAAGACGTGCTTGTATAAGTTCTCTATTTAAACTCAATATACAATTAACCACTAAATGTTCAGAACTAACATGTATAGCCATGTTTAGGGTATATAGGAGACCCTTAGCAAGAAAGGCTGTCTAACCCACGAGTGTACAGCCTTGTCATACGCAGTAAGCACCTGTTGGCAGAAAACAACAACAACAACAATTTGAGAAAGCCAACAAAAAACTGTTTCCTTTAAATACCTTAATGGATATGTTGTTGGCTTTCTCAAATTGTTGTTGTTGTTGTTGTTTTCTGCCAACAAGTGCTTACTGCGTATGACAAGGCTGTACACTCGTGGGTTAGACAGCCTTTCTTGCTAAGGGTCTCCTATATACCCTAAACATGGCTATACATGTTAGTTCTGAACATTTAGTGGTTAATTGTATATTGAGTTTAAATAGAGAACTTATACAAGCACGTCTTGCATGTGGTTAAACTTCACAAGTGTCACATGCAACATGCAAAGTATGTTTCCGCTACCTATCGGTAAATATGAGCACTACCTGTACTACTAGCATGCTACCTAGCAGAGGATATGAACACTTACTAGTAATATCCAAAGTGAGCTGAGGTTAGGTTAGGTTAGGTAAAGTTAGGTTAGCCATTAAAATAAGTTACCAAAATAAGTCGTCAAAAATAATTGTTTTTTTACCCCTGAGGTCTTGGGTTCCAACTCGACTATGCACAGAATTTAATTAACATCTGAGAGTTGAAAGGTTAGGTTAGGTTAGGTAAAGTTAGGTTAGGTTAGGTTAGGTTAGTGAGCTGAGGTTAAGTCTTTAAATATTCCCTCTCATTCAACTACTTTCCAACACCAACAAAAAAATCCACTAAATACATTGACACAAATAACTTGTCAAATAAGCCAATACAAAAGCCAATACTAAAGCCAACACAAAAACCCCACACAAAAAGCCAACACGAAAAGCCAATACAAAAAGCCAACATGAAAGGCCAATACAAAAAAGCCAACACGAAAAGCCAACACGAAATGCCAACACGAAAAGCCAACGCAAAAAGCCAACACGAAAAGCCAACACAAAAGCCAACACGAAATGCCAACATGAAAAGCCAACACAAAAAGCCAACACGAAAAGCCAACACAAAAGCCAACACGAAAAGCCAACACATAAGCCAACATAAAAAGCCAACACAAAAAGCCAACACATAAGCCAATATATAAGCTTATGGTAGGTCACTCCATCAGCAAAACAATTGTAATCTTTGTAGTGTGAACATCGTACTGACAGGTCAGTTACTACTATGGAACTTATTACAACCAACAAAGGTAGGCTACGTGCACTCTATCAAGGCTACTCCTATAACTATAATCGCCAGAATGTGAATGGAATAATATTCTGGCAATGCTCAAAAGAAAGGTCAACAAAATGTCGAGGCAATCTGAAAAGTAAAAATGGAAAGGTTTTAAGTGTAAGTGTTCATCAATGTAGTGCTCGAAACGAACCACGCTTACTGTTTACAAACAATTATCAAAATGCTAAAAAGCAAGTTCAAGAAAACGATATTGCGGCTAAAGATAGTGCAGTGTTTGTTCAAAAGGACTTATCATGTCCTCAAAACGTCATGTTAGGACAATTGTCAACGTCCAAGAAACCTTCAACACTATCAAAATCAACTCAGACTATAAATAAAATGGTATTGCAAGAGGATCAAAAAGGACTATTATAGTAACAGTGATGATGGTCATGATGATAATGGTGATTATGATGATGATAATGATCATGATGATAATGATCATGATAATGGTAGTGCTTTGTTTACACCTAAAAATCCATTTGTTAAATTTGTATACTGGAACAAACCCAGTAAGCTAATTCAACGGCTTCGGCAATTGCATGCTTTACGACAAGCTGGGCATATCGGTCACGATTGGGAAATCAAAGAAATTGAACAAGAGCTTCGTCATGCTGAAATTATTGTGTAATGGGTCTACCACTTTGCGACCACTTTTAACCCCACTCTTGGTTCTAATATTTGCTTATTTGCTTGCACTTTTACCTGAACTCTTTGGATCCTTATTTGCTCTCACATTAAACTAGTATTCTTATTACCAAGTTGACTTTACTAGAGCTTAGTCTATGCTTGACAGTTGACATGGAAGTATCAGTGACTAGGTATGGTAAGCCTTACGCATACTATAAAGGATATTCATATATTGTGAAACGAACTAATAAAAATGGAACTGTTATTTGGTGCTGTTCGAAACAACGATCTAAAAAGTGTCGAGGAATGATTAAGACAAAAGGCTCCAACATACTTATTTCAATCGATCATCATTGTAAATCTCAAAATAATACTCATTTAAATGGACAAAATACTCTAACCAAGGTAAAAAAGCAAGACCAAGAAAAAAATAGTGTGGCTCAAGATAGTGCTTTGTTTGTTAAAGAGCATTTATTATCTCCTGAAAAAGACATGTTAGGACAGTCGTTAACGTCTAAGAAACCTCTAACACTATCAAAGACAACACAAACTATGCCAAAGGTTGTTGCATTGCAAGATGAACAAAAGGGATTAGATAGTAATAGTGATGATGATTATATTGATGATAATTATACTGATGATGATAACCATGATGATGATGATGATTATGATGATAATGATGATGATGATGATAATGGTTTACACACAAAAAAATCATTTGTTAAATTTGTTTACTGGAACAATCCCAATAAGCTAATCCAGCGGCTTCAGTACTTGCATACCTGTAAACAGGCTGGTCATACTAAATATGAGGAAGAACTTTTGGATATAGAAAATGAGCTTCGTGATGCTAAAATTATAGTGTAATGAATCCATGTAACCGCTTAAACTATTTCTTAACAATACATGTAATATTTTCTACCACTTTGCTACCACTTTTCTAGTTTGCTACCACTTTTCTACCACTTTGCTACCACTTTTCTACTACTTTTCTACCACTTTTCTACCACTTTTCTACCACTTTGCTACCACTTTTCTACCACTTTTCTACCACTTTGCTACCACTTTGCTACCACTTTTCTACCACTATGTTACCAATTGTCTACCACTTGTCTACCACTTTGCTACCACTTGTCTACCACTTTGCTACCACGTTTCTACCACTTTTCTATCACTTTTAACTGTACATATTAAATATAAAAGCCAACGCTAAATAATTCTATTACCAGAACAGAGATAACCTTTGTAGTGTGCAAATCATACTAACAGGTTAGTTACTACTATGGAACTTACTACAACTAACAGAGGTAAACAACGTGTACTCTATAAAGGCTACTCTTATAACTATAGACGACAAAATGTAAAAGGAATAATATTCTGGCAATGCTCGAAACAGAGGTCAACAACATGTCGAGGCAATATGAAAAGTAGAAATAGTGTGGTTTTAAGTGTGAGTGATCATCAATGTAGTGCTCCAGACAAAACACTGATGGTGTTGGCAAAAAATCATCAGAATGCTAATAAGTTAGTACAAGAGAAAGATGTTGCTACTCAAAATAGTGCATTGATTGTTGAGCAACGTTTAACCCCTGTTGTAAAAGTTATGCTGTATCCATCTTCCACGCCTCAAGAGTCATCAACATCACAGACTATGCAAGAGGTAGTGTTGTTGTTGTTTTAAGGGGCTGAAATACAAAGTCATCTGCCTTGTTATGCAAGTGGATCGAAAAGGACTAGATAGTAATAGACAAAAGAGAGTTGTAGTTTGTATATAACTATTGTACAAGTACTTACATTAAATAAATAAAAAAAAGTGTATGGGAATTGTCTGTTTTTCTTAATTGCTATCCCTATGTCCCACTATTAATGCAATTGTTAACCATCAACAGTCTCTGACTATGTTCGCAAAGAGAGTGACCTTAAACAATACACTCTATCTATGGTTTGTGTACCGAGTACACAATAATACAGTGTGGTCAAGCCATGTTGAGGCAATAGTTATATCAGGTAAGGGATTCGAACCCTTGCTTTCTTGTACAGAAAATTTGAACTTAAGTCAAACACCATAACCACTCGGTCAACCTGACTGTTACTAATTTAATTATTTTTGTGGACTTGAGCGTTTATAAAACTTTTTCCAGTATACATTGACTAAACCACTTGTTTGTTTTGAAATATAGATTTTGTTTTGTTTGACCATAACATTGCAGTTATGAGTCTTGTGAACTGGGTGTTTAATATAGGGTTAAAGGCATTTTAAAATAATTTTAGAAAAGCTCTTAGGTATCGTGTCATGGGTTTTAGTAATGCATTACTGTTCGTTGACTAACATTTACCGTTACACAACATTATTTTGGTGAGCTCTACATGTTGTTGTTTGAGTCGTCAGTCTTTTGACTGGTTTGATGCAGATCTCCATGCCTCCCTGCCCCGAGCAAAACGTCTCATCTCCATATAGCTACCACACCCTACATTCAAGGCTATCTGTTTAACATATTACAACCTTGGATCCCCCCTACAAGCTCTTGGGTTCAATTCCTAGATTTAACAAAAACTTTTAAAAGTGGTATGACAACTAAAACTAGTCTACTCAGTCTCGAGTGGTCCAAATAAGTAGAGAGGGTTTGATTCACACCTCAACCATAGAGCACCATGTTCTTTTTTTTAAATAATGATAGCCATTTGTTCAATTTCACATTTCACACATTGCAATTTGTCAATTTTCCATTTGCATTTTTTAAAATGACAGTTTGATGTTTTTCAATTTTATGATATGGAAACATGGATTTTTCCATTTTCATATTTACACATTTGTCAATTTCCCATTTGCATATATTTTCTTAAATGTCCGTTTAAGGTTTTTAAATTTTGTCTATATGGAAACATGGATTTTCCAATTTGCTGTTTACAAATTTTTTATATATTTATTTTGTGTATGTTGAAAAAAATCGATATTTCCAAAACAAGATTTTTTATTTTTCATTTTATGATTTTGTAAATGATCTTAATGTGAGTGCTTGACCATGGATTTTCCATTTTGCTGTTTACAAATATTTTATATATTTATTTTGTGTATGTTGAAAAACGATATTTTCAAAACAAGATTTTTTATTTTTCATTTTATGATTTTGTAAATGATCTTAATGTGAGTGCTTGACCATGGCAATAATACAGTCTATCTTGTGTGAACCTGTGCAATTTTTAATTTATTTATTCACACATGTTGTACACCACCTATAGCTCAATGTGTACAGTCCTCAGCTCTACATATTTCTTTCTCTTTCCACTTGTGTTCTCTCATACATTACCCCTCCCCCTTTCCCTCCCTTTACCTCCCACCACTGGTGTTTGCAGCTCTTGCCTATCTATTGGTTGTGACATCATTCCGACAAGTTGCATTATACTTTTTACTGATTCAGCGATTCCCACGCTTTGAACATTCTGTTATCGTGCACGTGGACAGCTAACGTTCAAAGTGAACACCTGTGCCAGATCAAATTTCACGTCAACTAGCATTTTGTCACGTACGAAGCAAAACAGGATGTAACTTGTTAACAGTTATCGCGCACGTGGACAGATAACACCCAAGCGAACACCTGTGGAAGATCAAATTTCACATGGACTTGCATTTTGTCACGTACAAAGCAAGACAGGATGTCACTGGTTTAGCGTGCCTGTGGTTTCACACATGTGTGCACGCCTTTCGCACTTCCCTGCCACCATAATGGTCAGATTATTTCACCTTGAAGCGTCATTGTCATTTTTTCCATTGCACCTGTTGTCAAGTCAGATCAACGCCTTCCAATAAGCTCAAATGACATTCACCTCCTGCTCCTCGGCAAGTGTGTTTTCTGTACTCGCTTCGACCAACATAGAACCAAGTTCTCATCACCGTTTACACGTCAAAGGTAAAATATCAGAAAAACGCACCCTCGCTCTGTCATACACCGACCCGCCGAAATAGCAATTGTTCTATTAAGCATGGTCCTTATGGTTAGCGACAGGTTCGTTGAAACACACACACCCGGCCGTATCGTCTCTCTCAACCATCACGCTTCATAAACTTTATAAACAAGTAAAACAAAAGAAAAAGAAAACGTTATTTCAACATGTATGCCATTAGGCCCTTTGTGAATTATATTTTGGAAAAAATATCTACCACATTTGAAAGGGGGGCGTTAGCCCGAGTCCTAGGACACCTCGTACACGTCTCTAGCGTTATTGGTTCGTGAAATATCGGCAAAAATCACAAAAAAACACGTGTTTACCCCAAAATCGAGTTTCCGAATTTTTTTAAGAAATATAACGAGTGGTTCATAGCAAAGAGGACGTCTTCCCGAATCCTTGGACCCATCGTACATGCCTCTAACGTTATTGGTTCGTGAGATATCGGCAAAATCACAAAAAACACGTGTTTACCCCAAAATCGAGTTTCCAAATTTTTTTAAAAATTATAACGAGTGGTCCATAGCAAAGAGGACGTCAGCCCGAGTCCTTGGACCCCTCGTTCATGCCTCTAGCATGATTTGTTCGCGAGATATAGCAAAAAGTCTAAAATCACGTTTTTACCCCAAAAAGACTGTCTTTCCAGATTTTCACATTTTCGACACCTACATTCCCGTAAAGAGCACGACGAGACGAAAAAAACGAATCCAAGCACGCCCTCCTAGCATCACTCCTTCCATTCCAAGGTCGCAGGGGCTCACCACTTGCTAAGTGGAGCAGCTCTATCCCCATCCCACTACTTACAAAACACAATTTTTTTCTATAGAGACTTGAAATTTATTTTGGGGGTAGAGGGGGTAGGGACCATTGATTTACGTCAAACAATTTATTTTGTAGAGTTCCTAGTTTCCAAAATATAGGATTTTCAAAATTCGAGTGTTTTCAAAAAAACATAAAAATTAAAAAAGTTTTATTACAAAATATAAAGGTCATAAAGACCATTCGTTTGAGCCATGGCACAACGTACTATCATGTTTAGTTTTCAAACTATCACCTAGTTTCGAAAACAAAAATTTTCAAAAAAAAAATTGAAAAATATAACGAGTGGTCCATAGCAAAGAGAACGTCAGCCCGAGTCCAACAATACCTCATTTGTCAAAATCGGACCACGCGTTCGAGAAATATTTAACATGGCTAAGGCTTAGTAGTGGGGCAAGGAGGGTTTTAGAGTGGCTTGGAATCGGTATCACCCCACTACTTATGGACTCCAAAGTGTGCGCCATTAAGGGGTGGGCAGTGATATTCCGTCATTATGTGGTTTCGGAGTGTAGTGGGAAGGGCAACGGGTGTGACGTCATGCGTGGCCGTGGATTTGTACCTAAGGAGATCGTCCTTATCAAGAAAAAATCTGCGTGATAAGCGGGCAGTTTTACTATCTACCTGGTCGCGATTATGTAAGGCAATCCTAATCTGTCCCAACTGGGGATCGTTTAATAGCTCCTGTTTCAGATCAATGTGAGTGACTGCAAATAAGGGTAAGGAATCCCAGGCATGATTGACATCCTCGTCAGGCGGGTCGAGGACAGGTAGTCTCGAGAGGCCGTCTGCATCAAGGTGTGCCTTACCTTTCTTGTGCTTAACTTCAAAGGTGTAATCATATAATTTAAATATGAACCTATTAAGCCGGGAATTGGGTTTTTTTAATTTGTCCCAGTAAAGAAGGCTGGCGTGATCCGTAACTACCGTAAAGTGGAGACCATAGAGATATGTCCGGAAGTAATTTACGGCCCAAGAGAAGGCGAGCATCTCTCTTTTGGTTGCGGAATATCTGTTTTCTACCGGTGTAAGTTTACGGCTAGCATAAGTAATTGGGTGTTGTTTGCCATCATCGGCCTCTTGTAGCAGGGCTGCCCCTATGCCGAATTGACTTGCATCCACATGTCTGAAGGTGGGCCTACCTTCCTGAAAATGTTGGAGCAGGGGCGGTGTAGTGAGTAAGTGTTTAACTTTGTTGAAAGCCTCTCTATGTATTTCTGTAACGATAAAGTGCGTTTTCTCGTGTGTGAGCTTGGTTAGGGGGTTAGCTATCTGTGCAAATCCGTGAATAAAACGACGATAATAACTGGCGAGGCCCAAAAAAGAACGTAGCTGTTTAATGTTTTCCGGCATGGGAATATCGGTGATGGCGGCGACTTTGGCAGGATCAGGTGTGATGGCGTCGCGGCTAACAATGTGACCTAGAATATGGAACTTCGTTTTTGCAAACTGACATTTGGATGGCTTTACCTTCAATTTAGCGTGCCGAATCCTGTCAAAAGCTTCGTGCAAGTGTACCATATGTTCTTCGAATGTTTGCGAGAAGACTGTTATGTCATCTATATAAGTTAATACCGAGCGGTATTTGAGGCCCGCGAATGCCTTATCTACCAATTTTTGAAACATATGACTGGCATTTTTTAAACCCATCGGTTATACGTTATAACCGAAGAGACCGTTTTCGGTGACAAATGCCAGCTTATGCCTATCAGGCTCATAGACAGGGATCGAATAAAATCCTGAATAACAATCCATTATTGAAAAATATTTAGCTCCGCTAAGGGTCTCTAGATAAGTGTCTGTGCGCGGTAGCGGGTAACTGTCATTCGTAATCAATCTATTGAGGCGACGATAATCTGTGCAAAACCTATGCGAACCATCGGGTTTACGGGTAAGGATGACCGGGGCACTATAATTAGACACAATGGGGTGGATGATTTTGGCTTCTAACATCTCCTGAATCTGTGTTTCTATGGCTTGTCGTTCCTTAGCGCTAACCTTGTAAGGTGCCTGGTGAACCGGACCATCACTGGTCAATTCGACACGGTGATGAATTAAGTCGGTCACTTCTAAGTCGGCAAGAGAATGTGCAAAAATGTCCTTATATTCCTCTAAGAGGTCTGTAAGCTTCCTATTCTGTTCTGGGGTTAGTGACTGTGTGTCCCCGGTGGCGGGCGTGGCTGTGTTAGCACTCGTGGTTGTTGGCGGAGATATGGTAACCAACGGAGAGACCTGGTGCGCACGCGGGACTCGCTGCGCTCGTGGATTGTATGTATTCCGGGCGTGTGATATCGGGTGTGTAGTGATAAGGTCTCCGTTCTCTAACCGCATTTCATTAGTGACAAAGCTAATGTTCGCTTCGAACTTGGCAAGAAAGTTCGTGCCAATGATACCAGGGACGGAAAGGTCCTTAATAACAAACATGGGATAGCTAGTTTCAAAAGAACCTATTTGAAGATGTATATCAGTAGTGCCTAAGCAGGAAATGGTTTGGGAATTAGCAGCCACAAGGCGAGTGTTGAGAGGCATCCTGTGTATGCGCTCGTTGGTGATGTACTTACTGCTAACACAGCAAATTGCTGATCCCGTGTCTAATAACATCTGAATTTTGTACCCGTTAATTTTGCCCGGGATAGAGAGGGCTGTAATATTGTGTCCGTCCTGTGCAGTATACATGTTGTTAAGGGTATACGTGATGAACGGTGCTGCGGGATTTTGGGACGGTGAATTATATTTATCATTATGTATCGCGGGCTGCGAGACTGTGTGTTCTACCGGTCTGGTATTTGTGTTGAGAAAACGTGGAGTTGCGGTCTGTTCACTGAACCTGACACGCTTTGCTGAGTCCCGTGAAACTGGGAATCGCAATTCAGCTGTGTCATTCTCGTCTGCCATGTGTAGTGTCCTAAGTTTTCTCTTGCGCTGTCGGTGAATGGATAAATATCTGGAATGATGTTTGCCGTCATGGGATGTGAACCCTGGTCTCGGCAGGGGTATTCTAAATGGCCGATGTGTCTGAGTGGTTGTGGGTTTGCAGCCGGTTTTCTGTGGAGGTAACTTATTCGCGATAGTTGCGATACACGTTACCGGCTTCGCCGCGCCTGGTTTAGTGGTCGGACCGCTTGGATCCGCGGGTGGAATCAACGTGGGTGGGCGTATCAAGGGTAGTCTAACTACGCTCGTCGTGGGAACGTCCTTAGGGGTTGTAATCTTGTCGCCAGTTGTTAATGAGCCTATATTGTCCTCTTTTTAAACCTGAGGGGCGGAGGGTTGAGGTGTGTGAGGCGATTTGATAGTGAGAGGGCTGTAATGACCCGCATTCGGATTGCCCGTGAACAAAAGGTACAGATGTTTGTTGTAGCCTACTGTAGAAAAAGTGGGTGCCATCTTGTCCAGTGTATAGACATGGATATTGTACTTAATGATATGGCCTGGAGCGGTAACCTCCGTCGCTCCAGCGTACGTGCCATTTCGAAGCATGTAATCCCCATATGCATATTTATTGGGGAATAAGGCATCATTCCCGTCGGCGAGGAAATATTTATACTCGTCCCAGTGTGCCATGATATACATGACCAGTTGTGTTCGGAGTTCTTTATGCTGGTCCTCATCTTTATGGAGCAGGAAACTGAGTGCTCGAAAGAGGCAATTACCATCCCCTTTGACCGTATGTGCCTGGAGCTGCGATCGGGGAGGTATTTCCTGCGCTGTATTCTGGCGGGCGGAAGTTGGGGGGATTTGTGGCTTACTGGGCCGGACAGGACAGGTGTCCTGCGTGGGTTGAGTGGAATGCTTAGTGGTTACCGGGGGAGGGTTATCCGATTGAGTGGGTGCTGGCCCTCCCCTAGCTAATAGTTTTTTGGCTGGGCATAACCTCGGTTGTCTGTGTAGCGAGGCTGCCCCCTGGGCGCATTGTCTCGCCAGTTGTTTGGCCGGGGCTGATATTGGGGGTTGGGGTGTAATACCCTCCTATCGCGTGGGGGTGAATGCCTGCGTGAATCCTGTGGAGGGTGGTCGGGTAGTGGGTAGTCCTCCGGTCCCCTTTCTAGGAGGACAGGGGCGTATTGAGGGTATCCCGGGGGAGGCCTTTCGTACAGGGGCTCATATCGCTCCTGCTGCGGGGGAGTGTTTGGCCGACGATGTGGAGGGGTATAGACCGGGCGTGTGTATCTGGCGTACTGGTCACGATGCCATGTTCGATCGTCCCTATGTTGGGGATGATGGCTTGGTGGGTAATCTGGGGGTGGGTTACCGCGTGGGCGAGCATTTGCCCGATACTGTGTTGGCCGGAAGGGATTTGATTCATTGCGGCGTGGCACTTCCTCCCAGTGTTGGGAATAAAAGTTCGCTTCTCTCACCGGGGGTGAGTTACGCCGTGGGGGATGAGTGGGTCTATATTGATCCTGGTGATCGCCCCGTGGTGATCGCCCCTTATCATGTGGATCCTCCCTACGAGGGCGGGTTTTATTGCTAGTGTGTATGGCCGTAATTGCATCACCTGCATCTGTTTTGTCTGATCGCGGATTTTCTGATGCAGATCACCGTTATCCGCGTGGAAGTGCTGGTCCACGACTTTTTGTGTCATTTTGTTGCCCTCTTCTATAAAATTGATGTTTGCCTGTAGCTCTAGTACGGTATTGCTTTGCAAGGTGCAGAGCTTGTCTACCAAGGTTGGGCGCATTCCCTGCATAAGGAGACGCACTTTTTGCCTGTCTGGCATCTCCCTATTATATTTCTCACACATTAATAATTTGGCATTAATGTATGCCTGTGTGCCTTCCGTGGGACCTTGTGTAGGGGCGCGTAGTTGGTCGTGCAAGTCATCCTCATCAGGGGTGAGTTGAAATGTATTAACGAGGGAGGCTGAAAACTGCTCCCACGTGGCATCGGCCAAGGTGGCTTCGTGGAGTTCGTACCACGTTAGGGCCGATTTAGTGAGGTATGCCGGTAGGAGGCGTTTCTTGTCCTCAGCTGACCAGCCGTTAATTTTAGCCGTTCGATTGAAGGCTTTCAAATATTCCTCGGGGTCCTGCTTGTCACCTTGGTATTTAGCAGGTTGTATCACTGGATACTTTGTAGGCATAGCCAAGTTCGCGCCGTAGGAATTATTGGGGGTGTTAAGGGGTGTACGCTCAACTGGGGAATCTAGGTCGCTGTTATTTAATGCAACGCTAGAGTGTGCGTGGCTTAGGGGTTGCTGGTGAACCTCGACTGGTGTTAGGTAGGTGTTTCCGCCTTGGGAGGTACCTGGGTGATTAGGGGTAGAGTGTGGAGCGTCCTGAGGGTTGAATTGCTCAGTACCCTGGATATTATCCAGTGACAAGTTATGTTCAATATTGACCGCTTGTAGCGTGGAAAGCGCCTTGTTAATATGGTCGCCTAAAGTTAAGGCGATGGCGTGTATATCTGCGATTAGTCCCCCGTTCGAAGAATTGTGTGTAATTTCGTCTAACTGTTGTAACAGGACCTGTAACCCGTTGTAGGTTTGTTGCGTGTCACTGATGTGTTGTAAGACAGCGTACGGTAATGTGGGGGTTAATTCCTCACCGTCAATGCTACCTGAGGACGACTGTTGAGCGTTCTGTGTCTGTGCTCGTGTGAGGGGACGTTTCTGTCGGATTACGTTTGGGTATTTGAGCTTGAGATCTAAAGCTGCGTCCTCAAGTTCGGCAAGTAATTGGCCTGCGTTGTGTTCTGATATTAATTCGGGTTTTTTAACTAGGATTTTAGGGCGTAGTGGTTTGGTGGTAACGGCGAGGTTGTGTGCTTTATTCCTAAATGCACGTTTGACCTTACCAATATGTTGGTATCTGAGCATGGATCTGTATTGTACGTCCTACTGTAAGGGCGTATCTATGGGGATGTAAATTGCGTAGGGCTGGGTAAGGGTGGCGTTTAAAAATGTACTATCTATCGGGGCGGGCTTGGGGTGGGTACAAAAATATTACTGGATCCGTACTCCCAAAAAAAATTCCCAATTTTGGGTGGCGTTCGCTTGGCTAGTAAGAGGTTAAGTTGAGGGATCTTTTCCGCAAAAGTACGTTGTATGTACCCCTTTAGGCGTTGTCTTATGACAACGTCACGGCACCTAGCGCTTCCACCATTTGTAGGGTACCTGAGAGGGTAGCCTCTACAAAGTGTATTGAAAGGGGGATGAAAGGAGAGTAGCTGAAGGCTGCTCGGGACTCTGGTGTAAAAAGATGTAGGTTGGAAGGAGTCGGGCGTGAATGCAGTTCGAAGGGCTAACACCCAATTGTATAAGCTGCGGGGGTGGTCCTAAGGGATGGCTACCAGGGATAATTTACTAGGTGATGGCAGGAGCGGCAACGCGACTGCCTGGATTCCTGCTGATGTTAGTTGACTGGCCGTGCTCCTAAAGAGTATCGCGCACGTATGCAATGTAAGGTTATGCCTGTGGCTGACTACAGCAATAAATAGACAATTATCTAATTACTAGTTTGGGATCCTACTGGGAAATGAATTAAGGGGTAGGATCTTATTAATTAACTAAATAATGGAATTGAAAGACCAGTTGACTTATGGATTCTACTGTTTAATCTGTACTCCTGAAGTGGAGTACAAGGAAATAGTGCAGAGCGAATACTCGTGATCTTTACAATAGTAGGGGGATGTTGTACGTGTTGGTGTTACAGTTTGTGTAGGCTCACTAGACACTCACCTATCTGGATGTGGCAGCTACAAGCAGCGTCTCAGCACCTGAAGCACTTGTGAAAGACTGACCCCGTCTCACCTCTCCTTCAGTGTTTTATAGAATCCGCCTGCCGAGTTAGCATTAGTTGGCATTAGTTGCGGATTCTATAGGAAGTGAGGTGCTTGTCCTGGGTCATCGGAGGTCGTCTCTATGCACTAGGCCTGGTCTTGGTATGAGCTTATGCGACGTATGTCGCAGGCATCCGCGTGTAATTAGATGTATAATTTATAGTTACAGGTCTGTAGTTAATTTATACTTATAGGTAAGGGATGGGAATGCATCCCTCGGATGCAACACTATGTTTAGGGCACCTTTTCTAGCCCTCTCCCCATTTGGGGTGAGCAGAGTGGGTCCTGAATAGGCCTGCTCAGTCACGAATGCAGCACACGAATTGCTTTACAGCCTCTCCTCAAGCAAGACGGCGATCACACACTCGTCGCCTACGTGCCAGTTTGTCACTAGGAGCTTCCAGACTACATAATACTGCCCCCGTCGCAACTCACCGATCGCCGCAGGACTTGTTACACTTGTACCGATCTTCGGAAGACGTCTGTGCGTGATATCTTTTAACGTGAGAATGCTGGTGAACATCAACAATCACACGATCCTTGACAGACTCAGGTTTTTTACCCCAGTGGCATAGGTACTATGACGACTTGAGAATCCAAGTCTGCTGCAGCCTTCATCCGCCTTCCCGGCCATTAGAGTTATTATTGAGTATTCATATGTCCGGTCCGCCGTCGCGGACTTTCTACGCCGTAGACCACAAGTGGTTCATCCGCCTTTAGGGGCAGTTTCCCACCCCAAGGGCAAGAGAGTGCCCTGACCTCTGTCAGCTCCTCCGCCTCTCTGTAGAGCCGTTGGCATGATAGAGGGGGACTCCTTATCCCGGGAATTACTCGGTCGCAAGAGCCTCGTCAGTCTAAAGCAGGGTGCACCACGTGCAGGTGAGGTTGGCATTTGGGTAGGACAGATACATCCTACCCCTTACACCCCAACTTTTCCTTATACTCCCATACTAACACTATTCTAAAACTTCAGGGAGGATATTGCTTTTCTCATGATAGCTATGGTAGTTACCTTCTATTTTCTTAGTGATTTACGCAGGTTTGTTGACAAGTTAAACACAGGGTGGACCACGCAAGTGTTGCCGACCTTCCTGCATGCGCCGTGTCGGCGAACGCGAGCATGGTCGCCGTCACACTGTTCCTGTACGCCCGTAGAAAATTATTAACTTCGATGAATGAATAATCAGATTGCAAAACAGATAGAAAAACAATAACACTTACCATATTACTGTACAAGTGTTGAAAATTGTCTCCTTTAGCCTGTAGACAAACGTTGTAACGTGTGATGATATTCCGGTTCACTCTCTGCATTCAAGCCTCTTGAATCTTGAATCTTCAAAATTTTGGTGCGAATTGCATTTTTCAGCTAGGTTTCTGCTACGTAAAATTGTATATACTATTATATAATAATAATAATAATAATAATAATAATAATAATAATGTTATTAATTTGACTGCCCTTTTAACCACTGCGGCTCTTAAATCGCAGGGGTGCCGGAATTTCACCCCCAAGTATTTTTTAATGTGCCAGTAAATCTACTGACAGGGCTCCCTCACATTTAAGCACCCTAAAATGCCAACTGACTGCGCTGGGGTTTGATCCCACAATCTTGGGAACGACAGGCGAGAACGTTAGCACTGCGCTACTCAACAATACTGCCACGGGACACTTGTCCAGACTACCTGATTATTCTATAAAATGTTTCAGTTTCATAAGTTCGATCGTAATTTGAAACGCATTCCATGTTTTGTTTAGAATAACCTGTGGAGCTTCCACTGCAGTGTTTATATCGAATGGATAGGAGCCCGTACTTAAGTCAGTCAAAATCCTATTGAAACGACTGACAATGTGCTTTATATTTGGTCTCAAAGCCAATTAAATGGATTTTTAAATGTGCGATGTTAGTAATATGAAAAATAATTTCATTCTGCCTATTAACAGCAGGATACAAACACATTCACTTTGTAAATATGATAACACATATATTCCGTTTAATTAAAAACCTGCAAGGCACTTCAGTTGTATCTTTGTGAGTCTCTCATTTAAATCCCTGTACATTCAGTCGCAAAAATAGCACACCCAGAACGAATGAACCTGTTGTTGTTTCACGTAAAGGCTGGGACATGGTATTCATCATCCCCGTACACTTAAGTGTAGGTAGAAATTGTCTGAAAACTGTGGTATCGTGGTGACTGTGTTATTTGGAAGGAGGCGGCCGTGGCAGTTAGGAATCATCCCGTCACTTGCCTGGAGTAGGAAATTACGAAAAAACATATCTAGGTTGAGGTAGGAATCGAATCCACCCCATCTCAATTCTGACTGCACCCCTTTCCAACCCTCTAACATATTAAATTTCCTGGCAGAGCCGGGAATCAATCTCAGGACCTTTGTGAAGGAAATCTCGCTGCCTATTCCGAGACCACAAAAGGTGGGAATGGCGAATGTGAGCATACGGCAATATTACTTATTGTGATGGCTTTGTTTATCTTTGCTGAGAAGTGTCGCCAGGGGTTCTACAATAGGGCAGGGCTCTCCAGCTCAACTGGCCGTTCGTGTGAGTTTTGTTTATGCTTTTGGGTTATACTTATGTTTTTTATATTATTTTTGCTTTTATGTTTTTTTAGTTTGCTTTTGTATGTTTCTGCTTTTGCTTTCACAGAATTTCCTGGATATTTATTTGTTTATTTAAACTAACCATTTATTCATTAATTGATTGATTAATTAATTATATCTATTTATTTGTTTATTCATTAATTCATTCAATAATTCATTTATTTATTTATTTATTATTAATTTATTTATTTGTTATTCATTTATTTATTTATTTATTTAATTATGAATTCTTTAATTCATTTATTTATTTATTTATTTATTATTCATTGATTGATTCATTTGTTTATTTATTTATTTATTTATTCATTCATTCATTAATCTATTCATTTATTAATTCATGTATTTGTTTATTTTATTTACTTACATATTTATTTATTTGTTTATTTACTTACGTATTTATTTATTTATTTACTTTTCATTTGTTTATTCATTTATTCATTGATTTATTATTGCTATTTCTTCTTCTTCTGCTTTTACGGAGCGGCTTCGGTGGCATAGTCGGTAGCATGCTGAGCTTCTATGCCCAAGATCGCGGGTTCAAACCCGGCCGAAGTCGTCGGATTTTTTAAGAGCGTTAAAAATCCCTCAGTATGCCTTCCTTCGGAGGGGAAGTAAAGCCGGCGGTCCCATGTCATAGATTTATGGCATTTTAAAGAACCTTCCACTAATTACACCTGTGTGAAGCTAAATTGTATAGGTTTAGAATGTAAACAACGCTCTTAGGTTCCTACGTTCGTTGCCAAGTGCCAACTGCGGTGGCGTCTGGTAGCTAATTTCTGAACTAGTAGTCGTTGACGGTGGCGTTTGGCGGAAAAGTAGGAACTATTTGAAAAATTCAAAAGTCTGAAGTCCTTACTTGAATTAAAAAACAGATAACACACACTAATACAGTCATCACAATTAACACCGGTTATCAGACAGATTCTACACACACCCAAAGTACACGGGGCTACATGACCGCGTTGTCGCAGCCCCTAAACTTAAGAACCAACCAACCAACTGCTTTTACGGCCTCATTGGACCATTTCAGTCAATCATTTCTTGGTCCTCTTCTTCAGTAAGTTTTCTTTCCGAGTCGCCCAGTAGCTTTTTATTCGCTGTGATCTTCTCAGGCGTTCCTCATCTGTAAATACCCTTTTTACTGTATGACGTTTGTCTATTTTTGCTTGAAATCTTATTTGTATATCTTTCTGTTTTTTTAGTTTTTTTTGTTTTGTTTAGCAAGTCATCCAAGGTTATTTCTAATTCTTTCATATCTTCTCTAATTTCCTTAATCCATCCTACTTGTTGTTTCATATTCCAAAGTTTCTCCACAATTTTTCTAGATAATCTGGTTTCCGGTGTCCCGATAATGTGACCAAAAAAAGAAATCAGTTTCTTCCGAATAGTATTATATATTAATATTATATATATATATATATGTATTCATTAATCAATTTATTTATTTATCCGAAGTATGGACACTTCCACAAGATGTTTTGTTGAAATAAGGCTCGAAGACTAAACCATCAGCAACTTTGATGATATAGGCCTAATCGTATATTGTCCTTATGACACTATCCTATGAAAGAATAATACCGTGATGATTGTCAACTATTTGCTGTGCAAATATTTAGATGAGATTCACAAACTGTTCGTGATTGTGATGTTAGGACAAGATGAAAATTGGGGTTTGCTTGCCGTTGCACTTTCTCCAATTTTTGAAGCATTATAGAAAATAATGCCATCAGCATGGAAGCAGTGTAGGGGCGGCTCCTTGTGCCGAGCCGCGGGG
The DNA here is from genome assembly GCA_946902985.2 of Meconema thalassinum. Lineage (NCBI taxonomy): Eukaryota > Metazoa > Arthropoda > Insecta > Orthoptera > Tettigoniidae > Meconema > Meconema thalassinum. The sequence continues at coordinate 285,956,612 of OX336393.1, read as the reverse complement.
ACATTGCTACCGCCCTCATACATCAATTACAGCTAATTAATGAGACATAGCATGCAGCGCGCAGACGCGTGGTTGCGAGCCGTGCTGTCAGCTAAACGGATGTCGTCAGAAGCAAAAAGTATTGCTGGCATTCCTCGGTAAGCCAGCCAGTTAAGTGGTAGCTAACACTTTGATACATAGCTCTCTGTTGTTGTGGAAAATAAGCACTGTAGGGGCTGAGCTCACAGTTATAATGGCCGTGTTCTAACAGGGGTCGTGTCGTGTGGCAATGACACAGTACTAGGCCTTGTGAAGGGCTGGCATTTTTCCACGCATGGCGATAATTGAAGGGATATCATGATAAAGGTGATAATTCACAAACAATTCTGGAAGGGAGTAACAGTGTTGACAACCCAGTCGCTATGAACATTCGTAGATGCCAGCTAAATATTCCGTAGATTTAAGTATAAAATCTGCTGATTTGGTGTTATGATATATCACTCAAATACTGTAAGTTTAATATATTGTGTCACACAGACCTTTAAAAGAAAGACAGTTTTTGTATTTGACGCTGTGCTTTACCTAAGGAGAGTAGTCAATTAGGCGGCTTCGGCGGCATAGTCGGTAGCATGCTGAGCTTCTATGCCCAAGATCGCGGGTTCAAATCCGGCCGAAGTCGTCGGATTTTTTAAGAGCGTTAAAAATCCCTCAGTATGCCTTCCTTCGGAGGGGAAGTAAAGCCGGCGGTCCCATGGCATAGATTTTTGGCATGTTAAAGAACCATTCACTAATTACACCTGTGAGAATCTAAATTGTATAGGTTAAGAATGTAAACAACGCTCTTAGGTTCCTACGTTCGTTGCCAAGAGCCGACTGCGGTGGCGTCTGGTAGCTAAGTTCAGAGCTAGTAGTCGTCGACGGTGGCGTTTGGCGGCAAAAGTAGGAACTATTTGAAAAATTCATAAGTCTGCAGTCCTTACTTGAATTAAAAAACAGATAACACACACTAGTACAGTCATCACAATTAACACCGGTTATCAGACAGATTCTACACACACCCAAAGTACACGGGGCTACATGACTGCGTTGTCGTAGCCCCTAAACTTAAGAACCAACCAACCAGTAGTCAATTATGTAGACTACAATTTTCGGTGCCTTACCTTACCCATCGGCGCTACAGCTCTTGTAGAGTCCGGGCCTTCTCAATCACACCAGTCCACGCTTTACGGTCCAAGGCGAGCTGTCTCCACCCACGAACTCGTAGTTGGCGTAGATCATCCTCTACTTCGTCCAGCCATCTATTTCGTGGTCGACCCTGCCGTCTCCTTCCTTCCGGATGTCGATAAGATGTCACTTTCCATGTTTAGGCTAAAAGTAGCCTAACTTTCATAGATTCCTATACATCATTCCGAAAATAAGCGTAACTCAACTTAGCCCAAGCAATGACCTCTCATTTACACTTATTTTCTTATCGCATGTATACTAATCAATTAATCGATTGTTCGGTTAGCCCAGCGGTTCCCAACCTGGGGTACGCGTACCCCTTGGTGGTACGCAACGAACCGGTTAGGGGTACGCCAAAAATAAACGGTAATGGCGGGCGCCTTGTTCCCATCGTACGTGTCAGTCGTAATGTACCGGTGCGCAGTGTCAAGGTCAATGCTCCCACCCTACCCCAACCCCAGTAACTTTCATTGCTGCACTGCTATTGTCATGATTTGTCTATTGTTGCCAAACTAGTCGCTAGAATTAATTGGTTTTCAATAAAATCAAAATTAAAAAATCTTTTGTACCCTACTGTTATTGTTAATTTTCCTCGCCTAAATGTTTATACATCTTCATTTGTACAAGTAAATATAAGTAAAATGAAAATTATATTTAGCATTTATTGAAATGAAATGCATACTAACAGCACAGAAATAATATATAAAAATATTAGTTATACTGTATTAAAAAAATATATAAATAGTTGTGTTATTTTGTATTATTAATGTTTTTATTAAGTTAAGTAGGCCTACATATTGCCCGTAAAATATTAAACGTTTTAAAAGTTTACTTCTTAGGGGGTACTATTTTAGTTAAATATGTATCAAGGGGTACGGGAGGGAAAAAAAAGGTTAGGAACCGCTGGGATAGCCGATTAATAGATTCTTCGAATAGCCAATAATCTATTATTCGGTTAGTCAATTAATCGATTAATCGTTTTCGATTAGTTACACATTATTCGATTTAATCGATTAACCGAACATCGCTTATTATCGGCTCTAATAGAAACTACTCAGCTCTTAGGGTGACGGCACTACATCTCGTATCAAAGGAAAATCGAACCGAAGTTAGCACAACTCTTGAGAACAAGTAACTGAATGTGTCATGTCTTGAGAGCCAGTTTTCTCTTTTTATGAGTGTCATCTAAAGTTTTGATAACTCCCCCCACTCTTCCTTTCAGGTCCCCCGCGGTGACATTTGTCGAGTTGCTCCAAGCAGCACAGGGATGTTCAAAATAACGATAATCTCTCTTTTGATGCGTGTTCTTTATGGCACGATTCCTAATGCGTGCGGGAGTCTAGAAGCATATCTCCCCTTTCCGATGGCATTTCCAGAGGGTAAGAGGAAGGGCCCATAAACTTCGCTGGTTTGCTCTTGACTTATAATGCGCAAACAACTCCCACACTCAACCAAAAAATAATTCAACTGCTACATCAAAATGACACCATGCTTCTTCTTTATTAATTCAGTATAATTAGAATTAGCACACCCTCTATTCAGAATCTTGAAAAATACTGACGCAGTAGAAAAAAGGGTACTGGGTGGATGGGGTAAGACATTTGCTGGAAAGACTTCGAATTGGGTACTTTTTGGACTTACGAGGGAGAAGGAAAGAATGTGCAGAAAAAAAAAGTGTGTAGAAGTGTCAAGGATGTAAAATTGTAGGTCTAGTAACAGAAGTACATGAATAGTTTTGTAATAATAATAATAATAATATGTTGAAAGGCTGTTAAAATATACAGAGCTTTCAGGACTGACCAGGAAGCAATGGCACAAGTCAGGACAGTTCCTATGATTATCTCCAGCACTGGCGTTATTTCGAACAACTTAAAGGAATCTCTCACAGAGTAAAAGTTAGACCCAGACCTTTCTAAGCTTATGCAGAAGACAGCATACTTTCGACGTGTCGCATGGTAAGCATCAAGCCTGAAGGAGTGAGGGAAAAGAATACAACAGAATGCTGTCACCGAGAGAGTGAAGAATTTGCTCCTTATTATGTATATCTGGGATTGTGAATGTTTTCTATCCAGCAAATATGCTGAGAATGTGTAAGCGCGTGCGCAAAATAAACAATAATTATAATGGTATATTGGCTTTCACGGCCAAGGAATTAAAAATCAGCAATTTTTCTAGGTTTATGCCGTGTCTTGTGTGGGGTTTTGTCGACGAACACCAAGCTGGCTCATCAGCTGATGAAGTTGTGTGCGGCCATTCTATCTCGTCTGCTGTTTTTCGCTTTTCCTTCATTGGTTCCCATCTCTCATTATTGATATCTTATATATTAAAATAGTTTTCAAATAATTTCACCCTTTACTAAAACTGAGATATCTCGGGAAGTATTTGCGCTACGACGAGGTTTGTTGTCTTAAAATATAATGCCCGTCAAGCACCGTCGATTGATATCCAACTTACTTGATTATATCATTCGAGTATTAAAATAATTGCGAATATTACTTCCTTCAAGGTCTCACGAAAATAGAATCGAATGACTTGACGGACATATTGTCGCTAGGCGACAACGACTAACACCGTATCATGATATTCAACGCAGCCCCAATAATAAATCTAACTTGATATTAACAGCGAGTTCCCTAATTACGTAATGATATCGTTAACTTCTACCTGCTCCACTCGGGCGCTAATGTCACATGTATCCATACATGATATCGTTAATTTCTACCTGTTCCACTCGGGCGCTAATGTCGCATGTATCCATACAATAAGCAGAAGGGGATTCTGTGCACATAATTTAATTAAAACTTCTCAAAGAATGGATTACTTTGAGACTAAAATGCTCATGCACAATCAGCAGTCATTTTGCTAATGACACTGCCATGTCAACATCTGTTTGAATGACAACAAATACTGTATACGAAAGACAACTAATTTCACGAAGATGCCGCTACAGTCGAATGTTGGAACCGACATTTTGTATTGTGTATCCGATCTTTCTGTTATATAGTCTTTGGTCTCACCAGCTACAAACTGTCTTCTTTTCGTTTCATCATTCGTCCTTATAGGTTGTGTGCTCAATTAATACAATGAATCATATTATGATGAATGAGAGGCGACACTCAATTACAAATGTTATAAAGATTAAAGGTGACGGTAATTGTCTGTTCAGGTCATTGGCATATTGCGAGTACAACAATCAGAGTTTATTTACACAGGTTAGAAAGCGAATTGTAAAACATGTTACAGACAAGTGTCATAATTATTCTTCCTTTATTGTTGGCAACAGCGATATGTACGAAACTGCTATCAATACGACCGATGATTACAAAATGTATATGTCTATGAATGGTGTTCATGGAGGTCATGTTGAGTTAGTTGTCGCTGCTCAAGTTTGCAAAATGGATATTTATTCGTGGATTACTACTGTCGTATGGAAGGTGACCGGTTAAAATATATACGTCATCAACAAACGAAGTTACGAGTTGATACATATGCCGGTTTAGCAGACGCCTTGCATGTACGAGCAGAAAATGAAAATCTCAGAGTCGGTCGTATTGTAGTTTTGCCACCTTCTTTTACAGGTAGCCCAAGGAAAATATTGCAAAATTATCAGGATGCGATGGCGATAGTGAGGAAGTTTGGAAAGCCAGATTTATTCATTACGTTCACATATAATGCGGGCTGGCCAGAAATACTTAACAGCATTCATCTCAGGGAAACGGCTAATAATAGGCCTGATATTGAAGTGAGAGTTTTCCATTGCAAAGTGAAGGAATTGCTACGATTGATTAATGTTAAGGAAATTTTCGGTAAAAGTATATCTAGCCTATATACAGTGGAATTTCAAAAACGAGGTCTCCCGCACATCCATTTACTCTTAAACATTAACGGAAGATTGTAAGTTTCGAGAAATTTCTGACATTGACAGTGTGGTATCAGCCGAAATACCAGATCTCGAGGATGAAGCACTATACGAGTTGATAAGGCGTCATATGGTACATGGTCCTCGCGGATCTTTGAATCCTTCTTCAGTCTGTATGAAAGATGGCGTATGTATGAAAGATTTCCCTAAACAGTTTCAGGAAGAGATCAAAGATAATGCCTATGGTTATCCTTCGTATAGGAGAAGAAATAATGGATGGATTATTATAAACACAATTCGAGGCATTGACATTGAAATCGATAGTCGATTCATTGTTCCCTACAATCCATTTCTTTTACTTTACTTGCAAGCTCATATTAATGTTGAAATATGCTCAAGTGTTCGGAGTGTTAAATACATCCACAAGTATCTTATATATTAAAATCCACAAGTATGTGTATAAAGGTCATGACTGCTGCATTGTTAAAATATGTCCTGAAGGCGAAACGGTGAACTACGATGAAATTACTTCTTTCCTAAATGCTAGATATGTTGGTCCAACAGAAGCCGCATTCAGGATATTTTCATTTCGCATGCATGAACAGTCACATTCTATCGTGCGATTACCAGTTCACTTGCCAAACTTGCAAAATATCTATTTTACAAATGATAACGCTCCTGATATTTTCCTTCAAGCACAGTTGCTCAAAACGGAATTACAAGCGTGGTTCAAGTTAAATCAAGATTCGCAAGCCAGAAGTCCGTATATATTGAACCCTTAATAAGCTACGCATATTAATGATTCTAATTATTCATTTCATTATATTCTGATTTTACTGCCAGAATCATACAGGAAGGCCAGACTGGATTGCGAAATATCAAGCTTATTTGGAGACAGTACGTTTGAACGTGCCCAGTCATGAAACAAAGGAGTGACGAGATCGGATTGTTTGACAGACACTTTATCAGACAAAGGTGTGTTGGGGTCCTGACTCATTTCAGACCGTAATTTCTTTGTCACCCTAGCGTTACGAGTAAGATAGTTGCTGGATGAGAGAGACGAGAGGAACTTTCAACCAATCATAGGACAGAGGCTTCTGTTCTAAACTGCGATATTGACGTCATGAACTACCAATCAGAGAGGGTCACCAATTTTAGCGCCAAGGGAGCGTCTGACGCCGGCTTGAAGTTGAAAGCGGGAAAGATTGGATTAACGAAATCTATGATCGATTCCAGAGCACGATAGCCCCATTGTGACCTGTATAATTTTTCAAACTGTTTGATACCTGTTGCATGCCAATAGTCGCATTATTATAGAAGTTAGTGATAGATTTCCCTCTCCCTCCGTCCTTTTGCTATATTCACATAAATACTGTCGTCTGAGTGACGAGGTTGTTGATTCTTGGTGACACCGTGAGGTGATCACTTATTCTTTTCCATACCGTGAAGATATACTGTGTTAAATTTATCAGAGATAGGGTCATTATTGAAAACATTATAATAAAGTTGTGTGCGCACAGCTGAGTGTGAAATTTGTGTATCGGTAATATTTTAGTAGTCTCCCACGACTACAACTATTAGGGAAAGTCTACATTTAATTTTGCACTAGACAAATGGTGAATAAAGTAACTATTGGCAAAATTTAGATAGAAAATTACGTGTGACTATAAATAACATTTTATTTTTGTTATTTTTATTCAACGTCAAGATGGAACTCCAGACCCAGAGGAAGACATCGAACCAACGTTTCTACGGCTCCATGTGGTCTGAGATGAGCTAAACACTTTGGAGAGAGAATGTCAGGCGATGTTCGATGAGATGACGCAGAAAGAGGAATAAGTACTAAATAATTTAATTATTTGACAAACTGGTTATGGTTTTGTGGGAACATATTATTTTGTGTAAATATTTTATTTTATTTTTGTCTCCGTGTTTTATTGTAGTTGGTTTGTGGTACTGACACACTTTAGTTTAGTTCATGAGCAACGTGGCATGTATTCTATCTTTGTGAAGATTTTTTTTGTTGATGTCAAGTACACGGGGCAAGAGTACTCAAGTGCGCTTCGCTACCGTAAAATGCGCGGCTAAGCGACACAAATTGGGAACCGATATCATAACAGAAGCGAAACTGAATTAACTAGAGTAGATAATAGAATTGGTGGGAAATCTTTTTATTATATAGATTTTTATTGTTACACAGGCTTGTGTGTTAATTGCCGTTTGTTGCATTTTTGTTAAGTGAGGGGTCATATGCCCAATGACTTTATCTGTTGATGAAGTTTCCCTTTTAGTGTCTTGGTACACAAAATCTATGATATTTGATTGGAGTGTCGGCCCGTGGTAGATTTGTGTTGTGTTCTGCCCTAAATGCTTTGTTGAGTCTGCAAATATGTGTTTTATGGGATAGGAGTTTTCGGGAACCTTGGTTCTGTCTGAAGCTATTGTCCAGGATAAGCATTTAATCCTTGCGAGGAAAATGTTGGAATCCCCTTCTACGATGTCTTGCAATTCTTTGGAATTGACAAGAAGTGTGTGAATTTATCTGTCGCGATTAACAGATGGCGGAACGGGACTGTCTAGTCTCTTGTTATAAATAGCATGACTCAAAGCTTCGACAAGGAGGGCTGGTTTTGAACACTGACGCTAATGAGTGGTAAGTGAAGGTATTTCTACCCGGCGCACTCCATCAGATAAGGAGCAAGTTGTGCTCATTAGTATTCACGGCCCAGGTCTCCGTTCTTCGTAAATGTTTATCTTATATTAAAATAAAGCCTGTTTAATGATAAAAGAATTGTAATCGGTAAATGGGTGCTGTTCGCGTTTTTGATTGATCGAGTCCCAGCGTGTTAGCTTATTCATGCTTTTATTTCATGTAAATATCATCGGATTTTAGGCATCTTATTTCTTGTTTAATTATTGTCATGTTCTTTGACCTCGGGTGGTCTCGATGTTCGGCCACGTTGTTGTCATGTATATGTTGAGCAATTGAGCCATTGGGCAAGCTTCTGTTTTGCTGGGAGTTTCCTGACTCACTGCGATCTCGATGGAGATCAATTAGTTTATAAATTTTAAATGGTTGCGTGTGTCAGTAAAATTTTAATTGTTGGTAAGATATTCTTCGAGTGTGTCCCATAAAGCCATAATAATGGTTTGCAGTATGGGGGTTTGCAAGCATATTGGCTGTTCCATCTGTGAGCAAATCTCCATCAAAAGTACTTATTTCTTCTCTAGCGTAGTTATACGCGTGCATACATAGTAATCAGACAAGTGGATTTTGATCCACAATTTTATTTCTTTGGAGTGGACCTTTCTAGGCCACTCAGATCTGTGTAAATTATTGTACTGTGGGAGTAAAGTTCAGGGTGGACTTTGTTTATATTATTTTTTTATGTTTTGTTGTTTTTATTCAGTTATTAAATGGTGGTAATTATTATTTGTTTTTCACTCATTTCATAGTTTATAGTTTTGCATATGGTCCTTGTATTTGTAAGCAGCCGTCTGGTATTTGAGCTCTTGTGAAAGCATATCCGGACTGAACGCTCCCCGAAGTTTGATTCTCGTTTATACGACGCTGTTATATACAAGGGCACAATATATCCTGAAACACCAGTACATTACGTCTGGAATAAGAGCAACTGCCAGTGGCAAAAAAGAAAACAAGTTTCAAAAACTATAGGCAGAATATATAATGTTTCGCCTACAGAAACAGAAAGGTATTTTTTACGCCTGTTATTGCTTCACGCCATAGGTGCTACCAACTTCCAGGATCTACGAACATACAAAGCAGTTGTCTATTCTACTTTTAAAGAAACAGCTAAGGAGCGAGGTTTGCTAATTGACGATTCTGAATGGCAGCGTTGTTTGGCAGAAGCGTCACAATTTCAGATGCCTTCTCAGTTACGACAACTGTTTTCTTACATATGTATATTTCAGACCCCTTCAAATGTAAGATAGTTATGGGACATTTTCAAGAATTCATTATCAGAAGATTATCTGCAGTTTCACGAACCTAACATTGCATATCAGTTCACTCTTATACATATTTCTAATACATTAAAGCTCCATGGACTTCCCATTACTTCTCTCGAATTGCCAGCTATTATTGATAACTTCCCACAGACAAATTTACCAATGAATTATCCAAAGCTTAATGAGGATCAATTAAGTCGGATGATAAACCAAGCAAATGGAAACCAAACGGCTATAATTACAGAAATTTTGGGGTTAGTACAAAACAGCAATGAAAGGATGAGTAATGCATATTTCTATTGACGGTCCAGGGGGCACCGAGAAAACATCTCTTTACCAATGCTTGATTCACAGTTACACAAATTTGGGGTTAAATGTAGTTTATGTTGCCTGGACTGGTATTGCAGCAATGTTAATACCTCAGGGGCGCCCAGTACACAGCCAGTTCAAGTTACCTCTACATTTACATGAAAGTTCTGTATCAGGAATAAAAGTTAACAGCAAGGAAGCTTTTTATATTCGTTCGGCATAACTTATCATCTGGCATGAAGCCGCTATGGCTAATAAGCACGCGTTGATGTGTGTAAATCGGTTGCTCAAGGACATCATGAATAACGACGTGCCTTTCGGAGGAAAAAATATCATCTTAGGTGGAGATTTTAGGCAGGTATTGCCTGTTGTGCCTCACGCATACAGATCAACGTGACTTTGCAAACTTCTTGATACAAATTGGTAACGGTGAATACCCTCACATCGATGGAGAAAATTCAGAATTAGTCCCACACTGAAAAATATTTCACGCTTTTCAATAATAGCGATTTTAGCACTTAAAAATGAACATTGTAAAGAAATCAATGACAAAGTTTTAGACCTAATCCCAGGATCATCGAGAACTTACATCAGTGTGAATAATTTGGTTACTGAAGATGACAGTGAATTTCTACAATTCCCAATAGAATGTTTAGACAGCATAGACATAAGTGAATTGCCACCTCATATCCTTCGACTGAGAGAAGGCTCAATTGTAATTTTGTTGAGAAATATTAATGTTACCCAAGGTCTGTTGAACGGTACTAGGCTGTTGGTTTGGAAGATGCAAGACAATTGCTTACACCTGGAAATTATTACTGGCGTAAATGTTGGAACAATGTCCTACTCCCTCGCCTTGACCTTACGCCATCAGATACTTCTATGCCATTTTCCTTTAAAAGGAGGCAGTTTCCGGTACGTTTGGCTTTTTGTATAACTATCAATAAAGCTCAAGGTCAAACAATAGATCAAGTAGGCATTTATTTACCTCAACCGGTGTTTAGCCACGGACAACTGTATGTCGCACTATCGCGAGCAAAGTCCTTTCATGACGTCAAAGTTCAAATAGAACCAAAAGGCAAGCGAACAGCAAATGTCGAATGGAAGGAAGTACTATTAGAATTTTGAAACGAATGTTGCGGAGAAGCACATACCTCAGCAAGCGGGGCACAAATTAAAGAACAATTATACAAGGACATCCGCATCTCTAATACGATAACTGTCCTGTGGTAATGGTAAAAAAAAAGTACTATTGTCCTACATCGGTGATTACTATCCTACATCCTGTTATTTCATTCCCTCAGTTCTATAACAAAGATATACTCAATCAAATTTACAGCTTAATAAATATTAATCCCTTCTGTGTGAGTTATCTTTTCATTTCTCATCAATCGCCTTTACTTACTATTCTATCTGTAGGGGTGGAGGCGATAGCTGTCTTTACAGAGATGTGCAAATTATTAGATTCGAAGTCAGTTTTCCAAAATTACATTTTTACTTTTCACGGTTTAATGCACTAAGTATGTTTACAAGGCGATGAAATTACTTCAAATGTTTAACCAAGACTTCCTAATTATATTTTCATTTAAGAAACTCAAATTAAAATTATTTTTTAGAATTTCCACTAACAGAAGAGCCTTACAAATGCAAAATGCCACACGTTTCGTTTTTATTACTTCACTCTACTTTACGTGTGAATTTAGAGCGGAGGGATTTGGGGTATTTTAACTGATGAACGCTATTGAACTATTCAAAGATTCATGAACTGTGCATTGAAATCACCTGACTTGAATTCTAAAGTCAATGAAAAATTGAAAATGGACCCATCTCAGATATCCCTCGGAATCCAATAATCTGAAAGTTTCCAGACGCAATTCCTTATGGGAAAAGGTGTAATTCCTCGGGAGAGGAAACACTACTAAGTAGGACAACAAAAGAAGTTGGTCAATAAATGATTTTGAATAAAAGTAATTATGACTAATTAAAATTATTTATTTAATTCTGTTAATTTGCACACCTCTATATGTTAACCAAGGGTTACCTCTCTAAATTCAAATATAAGAGACCCATCTTTTATTTTAAATTTATACCATTGTTCAAAAGTAGACAAAACACCAAATTGTACCGCTGTAGCCTTAAATTGTGTGGATATCTCTATCTACTTAATATAAAACAAAGTTCCCAATTCTTGGATGTAACGGGTAATCTCGAGAGCAACTTGATGGATTTTGATGCGGTTTTCACCATTCTGTAAAGGATTTCTCGATGAAGGATTACGTAGAAAAACATTTATTTATGACCAAAAGAAGCCGAGCATTTACGATTTCAGTGAATTGAGTTGAAGATAAACCTAACATTCATGTGTCTTTTAAGCTTACACTGGGTAAACCGTTACAAATATCGATATTCTCTGAGAATTGTTCAGCATGAAAGGTTCTGCAAGAAAGTACGCGACAGCTCCCACATCGACCACTGTAAGTGTTTTTACGTTTTCATTTCTTCCAGCAATCTCCATTCAGTGGAAATTTAAATTACTAGCCTCAGAGTGAGTTTACGAGCTTGCGAGCGACCTATCACCCTAGCTTCAGCCAGCATCAAACTGCCGAGTCGTGTCGAGTTAATTCTTCAGAGAAGAGTATAGCTTATGTGTTTGGAGTTAGCTGTTCACCTCGGCTTTTCAAGCTTTTCAGAATTGACGTCCGTGCGCCTTTTAAGCTTACTCAGGGTAAATAGTGGGACACACACACAGATGACAGGCAGACACCCACACATTTCATCTCATAAGTCTACTTCATCATTTACCCAAAAGCGACGGTACCGCAAATGTCTGTTCAGGTCACTAGCATGAAGACATGCAAATGTTATATGGACAGAAGTGCTGTAGGATTGTTGAAGTGAATGCTGCGGAGCAGCACGAGTCTTCTAGTTAAATATAAATTATATATTTCTGCCGTCGGTGTAGCACGAAATTTGGCATTATAGAAACCTTCTGTGTGTTCTCTCATTAATAGAAAGTGACGTAGAAGTGTCATCTGATTAAGAATAATTTGAGATTTTGCGGAAGGAATATGATATTCTTCACATAAAATGGCAGAGTATAAACACGTTCAGGCTCACAAAAATTGCACAAAACATAAAAAGGAATAGAAATATCACAACCACAAGTGACAATAAAGAAAACATCTGAAAAATATGGGGTAATAATTCATTAATGATGCAAATAGATAATACGTTGTGAAAATGAGTGTTTATACTAATAATTTGCCCACATCTGTATTATTATTATTAGTAGTAGTAGTAGTAGTAGTAGTATTTAAGAAGCGAATTGAAGACTTAGAATCACGCTACAACTTTATTCTTTGTTCCTCGTGTAAAGTTTTCTCTGTGCCCAATTCTCCTTCATGTGTTCGCTGGCCTGCATCGGTTGTTCTTCTGTCCAGGCCCTTCCGAACTTCTTTTGCCTTCTTGCGGCTGGAAACCCTTATGCCCGTTGCTCACGGTAAAATGTTTCTTAAAATTTATTTTACAACTAATTTTATAAAAATTTGACGAAAGCAAGCTGTGTTGTTCACGGTAAAATTATTTTATAAAATCCGTGGATGTATCAGGATCGCCATCTACCGATAAACTTCTGAACCAAGAATCAGCTGTGAGAGTATGGCTCCAACAAACAAAGCAAAAATTGCTGCTTTAGCTACAATTATATGTCGTACAGTGGTAAAAAAAAAGGAAGAAAAGAAATGCTAGGAAATCCTGGACTCGGGAATGGATAAAAAGAAGAGAAGAGTATAGGAATGCTGTCCTTGGTCGAAAATGAGTTGAGGTTAGAAGATCAGAATCCATATAGGAATTTTCTAAGAAAGGAGGAAAGCAGTTTTTTTAAAACTCCTAGATCTTGTTGGTCCCAAAATTATTCGACAGGACACTTAACATGAGGCAAGCCATTTCTCCTGAAATGAGACTGCAAGTGAGTTCTAAGCCCCTTCACATCAGCCTGGCTTGTGTTCGGTCGAATTTGTGAAACATATTCGGCGATTAAGATTTCTGCCTCCCGTCTTGCATTTCTATTGTGGTATATGGGCGTTTTAACCTAATTCAAACACTGATATTTCTGGTACTCGTCCAGTAAAACACTAACAGCTTCCTTAGTCCAGCCGGAGCCTGCCATTTTCGAAGTGTTTGTTCACAAGCGAGCTTGAAAATCTTCTCACCACGTGGCGCCAGCATCATCTTCATGTCAGCTTCCCTGATTGGTTCGTTTTGTAAAATTAATTTTACGGAATAGAACATGTCCTATTTTATGGAAAGTTTTATCAAAGGTTTTATAAAACTTGAATTTGACCGTGAGCAACAGAAATTTTATAAAATTAAATTATTGTACAATAAATTTGAAGGAAAATGTTACCGTGAGCAACGGGCATTACAATTTTTTCACTATGTTCCTAAATATATTTCTGTCTGACAGTTGGGCCTCTGAGATTTTGAGTCTTTCTATATCCTTCTTTGTTTCCTTAATCCACGCTGTAGTGATCTTTTCTCTCCAGAAGTAACCAAATATCTGTTTGGTAAGTCTATTGTCGTTCATTCTGTACAGATGTCCCAGGAACACCAGTCTCCTCTTTTTCATGGTCTCAAAGATTCATTCCACCTTCCGGTAAACTTCTTTGTTGCTCCTAAGTTTACATAAGCCTTCAGTGTGAATACCTCCCACGATTTTTCTGAGGGTTCTTCTTTCCAAGGCACCTAGGTTCTTCAGCTTGTAGTTCATGGATAAGCATTCACTGGCAAACAGACATTCTGTTTTCACCACGGTGTTGTAGTGTTTTATTTTGGCATTCCAGGAGAAGCACTTCTTATTGTAAATGATTTTTGTCGAGCCATAAAAATGCTGTCTCCATTTTTGACATCCGATCTCCCACTCAGTAGCGACTGCTGATTTTATAATGCTGAGGAAGAGTTGAAAGATAATTTTTATGCAGATCTCGAAGACGTCATAGACAAGCTACCACGGCATGCTATTCACATTGTATTAGGTGACTTCATTGCACAGGTCCTACAATAGGGCCGAATAGCCTCCATGAAATTAGTAACGAGAATGGTATCAAGATGGTGAACTTTGCTGCTTCAAGAAGGATGATAATTAGCAGTACATACTTTCCATGCAAGAGGATTCATAATGCAACATGGATTTCGCCTGATGGTGCGACGAAGAACCAGATTGACCATGTGATAGTTGATGGGGGGACATCGCCGATGTGTAGAGCAGGTACGAACATATCGCGGAGCAGATATGAACTCGGACCACCTTCTAGTCATCTGAAAGTTGCGACTCAAACTCTCCACAAAGTGGCAAAAAGGGAGGCAGAAAATGCTAATCTTTGATAAGGACAAATTGAAGGATGAACTAGTAAGAACACAGTACCAGGATAGAACATCAGAACTCCTTTCTGGCACAGAGGTGCCAGCTGAGGTGGAAGGAAAATGGACCTTTCTGCGTGGAGCAATAATGCAGAGTGCAAGTGAAACACTAGGAAGACAACTAAGACCGAAGAGCAAGCCGTGGTTTGATGAAGAATGCAGTACATCGGTGAAAAGTAGAGAGAAATGGAGACTTCACTGGTTAGAAAACCCTTCCGAAGTAGTTTGGAAAAATTATATGGAAGCTAGGCGTCAAGCAGGCTAATCAGAAGGAAAAAGCGAGATTACGGTAAGAGCCTACTCATGGCGGTAGAGGAATCGAAGAAAGCATCACGCTCCTTCTTCCGTTTGGCAAGTTTTACAGGTATCTATAGACAGCAACCACTAATCCTGACAAATGAAGAAAGAGAAGTAGTACCGCCCCTGGAACAAGCAGAGCTGTTTGGGAAATATTTTGAATAGCTCCTAAATGTGGAGATTGTTAATGACGCAGTAGTATTTAGGGCCCCATCTAGACATGTTGAGGTAACTGAACCTTCATCCGCAGAAATTCGGGTGGCCCTGGAATCCCTCAAACACAACAGAGCTCCTGGAGGTAGTGGTATATAGTTCATCTACTGTAAGTTTGCACTTTTTTGACAGCTAGGGTTGCCAACATTCATAAGGAAAGACTCAATTTATAACCTGTAGTCCATAACAAATATATACATGTTTTATTCACATGTAAGTTTCGTCAGTTCATTTTTTCGCTTGTCACAGTAATTGTGAATATATTGGCAACATATTCTGTCGGCCAGACTGAAAAGTTGCATTATCAAAATGAACTACCACGTGCTCGTGGGATGGGCGTGCGGTTGGTAATGGACGCTTTACTGTGTCCATCCGCCTGAGAAAATAACGTGTTAATTATATTAAATAATAATAATTATAATTGATAACATTGCGCAAAATCGTCTGAAAGTATTATTTCCATTTGAACGCGTGTTTTTTTTCTTCAGATAAATATATAGTGGTTATCTTAAATGTTGAGTAAATATGTAGCCTGAGAGGTCTCCAGGTCGGACATCTTTGTTTTGACTATCGAGTAGGAAGCAGATAAGTAATTTCTTGTTCAAGATATTTATTTTATTTCCTTCTTTTTAAAGGTAAAAGAAAAGTCAGCAGAACTATTTATTTCCCTACGGACATTGCCCTGGTGAATAATTTTCATATGGCATGATTTGTGCAAAAAAGTAGGCCTAAAATATGAGTTGTTTTTAGGCCTAAAAGTTAACTTACATGGTGAAATGTTTCGTACGTTTTATTTTAATATCAATCCAACAGGTCAAGTAATGATCGTATCATATTAAGGGCATCTTACACCATACCTTAGTAAGCATTTTCCTCGAGCTGTGAAATGATGGGCCTAAAATAATTCCACTCTCACATATAAGTTATCAGCTGCTGTCATAGCCAAGGTCTTGGTCATAGCGCGACCAATGATGTAACATTATTCTGTCAGCGAGCCGTCAGTGGGTGTGCTGTTAGAACGATTATTTGATAAATGTCACAAAGAAATACAAGTTTCCTTTAAAAAGGGCAATGAATTGATATTGCGAGATGACTGTAGGTTTAGGCAACTCAAAACAGCTGTTGACACCTTGACGGAATACAGCGGCCATTGCTGGCTGCCACGTGGGTGATATCTCATTGGCTGGAATGCACGTGGTAGAGGCGGATTGATATGTTCTGTAGGAGTATTCGTTCCCGCGATAACTGTCAAAAAAGTGCAAACTTACAGTAGATGAACTATAACAGCTGAATTACTTACGCATGGCGGTGAAAGAGTGGTGCAGAACTTAGAAGACCTAATCAAGAACATCTGGCTGATTGACGAGATCCCATCGGATGGATAATAGCTATCATTTGTCCAATCTTTAAGAAAGGTGACCCTACACAAGTAACTAATTACCGTGGTATCTCACGACTGGAGATAGGGTATAAAATCTTAACATCCCTGTTATTGAGTCGGCTGAAAACCTTTCTTAGAGAAACTGTGGGTCCTTATCAGTGTGGATTCACGCCTGGACGCTCCACCACGGATCACATTATCACATTAAGGCAATTAGTGGAAAAAATACTACGAATTCGATCGTGAATTGCATCTTGTATTATTATTGATTTTCGTCAAGCATATGATAGCGTTAACCAAGCTGCCCTGTGGAAAATAATGCAAAAGATATCCATTCCACAGAAGTATATCAGGTTAATACAGGCCTGTTATACGGACTCTAGCTGTCAAGTTCGATTTGCCAATCAGTTATCAGCACCCTTCAATATACGGAATGGACTACGATAAGGTGACCCCCTGGCACCAGTTCCCCTCAACATCGCCCTGGAGAATGTGAGGCGTGCATTCGGACGTCGCAGGGAAATTGAGTTGATTGGCTTTGACACGATTCTTGCATTTGCGGATGATATCGTGATTATCGGAGAAACCCTGGATCAGGTGATAGAGGGCACAACTAGATTTCTCACAGAAGCAGGGAAGGTGGGTCTGGTAGTCAACGACTCAAAACCAAATTATCTGAGGGTGTCTCGTCGGCCGAACAATTTTGAGATGGTAGAGGATTTCAAATATTTAGGATCGGTCTTTTCGAACAGGAATGAGATAGCAAAGGAAGTACAGGAAAGGATAACTACAGCGATTCGTGTTTTCTATAGCTTCAACAATATTTTCAAATCTCGTTTGATTTCACAGGAAAATAAGGTACATATGTACATGACCTTGGTGAGAACTGTGGTTCTATATGGCTGTGAGACCTGGGCCACGCCTCCAACACTTGAGGAACGTCTCTGCGTTTTTGAAAGGAAGGTATTGCGCTAAATATATGGTCCACTATAAAATGTAGAAACAGAAAAGTGGGAAAGAAGATCTCACCGAGACCTTTATCAACGCTTTGGGAAGACGAGCATCAACCGGATTCTGGAGAGGAGGAGGTTGCAATGGTTGGGACATGTCATTCGAGCTGAGGATTCCATATCCAATCGTGTTTTCAGCTCGACACCAACTGGCAGACGCCCGAGAGATCGCCATAGAACAAGATGGAAGGATCGAGCGCAAATGTCACTGGTAAAGGTGGCACCAACAGCAACTGTGGAGGATGCAAGGGACAGAGAAAGGTGGAAGATCATCTGCGACCAATACTTGTGAAAAGACTCAGACCCTCCTGTTGAATGCCTGTGTTATTTTATATATATTTTGTTTTATGCTCTTATTGTCTGCCCTGGGTCTTAATGACTGTTAATACAGTACTATAAATGATGATGATGATGATGCTGTAGGACGTAATATGATAGGCTTAACTTATGATAATTATTATAGCTGGGCTAAATTGAGATATTAGACTCAGTCTAATATTATTTATTCAGTCGCACTGCACTATTACGAACACATTACACAATACAAGACAATCGAATACCACTCGAAAAATGTGCACGCGCTGAAAACAGACTACATTCTGACCGCGCGAAACCGTAACCAATGAGCCCGTATTGTTGGTTTAAATTTAACCAATAGCGAGACTTGAGGATCTCAGACGACGTCCTCAGAGGGCCATTAAACAGACCAAGCCTGCCCCTTCCCCCTCAAGGGCTCCCATACATTTCTAAAGCTATAAGCACGTGCTTCAAGGATGCAAGGCTTCCTTCCTCGGCTTTCTACTCCGGGTGGTGAAGGTCACACACTTCACCCGTCTAGGGGTGAAATGAAGAACTAGTTACAAGTACTGACAGTGACAGTGACACACAGCTTATCGAGAGGGCGCGCAAGGTAGCCCCAAATACTATTTTACAGCGAGCTTCTTCGCCCAAGATTGCGGGTTCAAACCCGGCCAAAGTCGTCGGATTTTTTAAGAACGTTAAAAATCCCTCAGTATGCCTTCCTTCGGAGGGGAACTAAAGCCGGCGGTCCCATGTCATAGATTTATGGCATGTTAAAGAACCTTCCACTAATTACACCTGTGTGAAGCTAAATTATATATAGGTTAAACATTTGACTAACGTTCTTAGGTTCCTACGTTCGTCGTCAAGAGCCGACTGCGGTGGCATCTAGTAACTAAGTTCCGAACTAGATGGTCGTTGACGGTGGCGTTTGGCGGCAAAAGTAGGAACTACTTGAAAACAAATTCAATGTCTGCAGTCCTTACTTGAATTAAAACAGATACACACACTAATACAGCCATCACAATTAACACCGATTATCAGACAGATTCTACACACACCCAGAGTACACGGGGTACATGATCGCATTGTCGCAGCCCCTGAACTGAGGAACCAACCAGACTATTTTACAAAACAATCAATTTAATTTCATTTTTAAACAGTTACCGCTGAGAGCTGACTGCAGGATGATTCTCACGACCCACATGGAGGAATCGCCACTACTCCCACTGCAAATTTTTCTAGTCCGTTCTGCTGTATTATTATTATTCCTTCTTTCTTTCTTCGTTATTCCCATTCGTAGAGCGCGTTGGAACTTGTTAGTTGGCTTGCTGCATTTTGCCTTCTTCTTCTTCTTCTTCTTCTTCTTCTCCCAAAATCTCTTCATGAACTCACTGTGTTGCCTCTTGCGTTCTTCTGTCCATCATGTACCAGTCCTGCTGATATATTTCACCCTAAATATTTACTTATTTTCAGTGGTTCTGAATATTTCTCAGTTTTTCATCATGCTCTCTCCTATGTTCATCTCATTCAGGTCCCCCCTTGTTTCCTCCAGCCAATTTATCCTAACATTTTTGTATTAATTATATTGAATAATATTTTTCTTAATCCATTGTTGTTCATTCTAAATATGTGCCCAAAGAATGTCAACCGTCTCCTGCGTACAGTGTTTGTGAAACTGTATGTGAGACTATAGAGGTCTGCAGTTCGTCTCTTGATCCAAATTCCTGTATTATTATTATCATTTTATTTGATGTTTATCGTTTGTATTAAACGCGATCTGCCTTTCAGAGCAGTTCGCGAACATGCACACTGAATTCCTTATTTCTCAGTTCTACTGCTATAAAAAAAACATTTTTGATGGTGTCATATGTTTACCAGAAACTCCCCGTGTCTGCAAAACAAAGAGGTTGCCGTCCAGGGATCTGCCCTACACAGAGCACACTGCAGAATTTTATATACTGGCATTCTTATGGCCTTTCACAACTTGTTACACGGTAGTCCCCGCACATTCTTTATCCAGAAGTTCGTTGATGTGTACGCTTTATAAAGTTCTTGTATATTCAAGTGTGGATCCATAGAGGAGAAGGTCTAAGGGTGCTTTAACCCCATCCCACGTTTTCAAATTAGTAGATAGTATCAATTAATTTATGTGCATAAAAACATCACATATATTCTTATCAACCACAAAAATTAAAAATAAATCTTAATTTAAGAAATATTAGGGAACGGCTACGATAATGATAATGATTATGATGATAGTAATAATAACAAATATATTTAGGTTTTCGAGGGAAAATGTAGGGAAATCAAATCCTATACTTGACTGGAAGACCACCTCGGAACCGCCTGTTCAGCCTTACTTCAGGGTGGAGCCGCTTTACGACCAGAGGTCTCAGTCAATTTCATATACTTCGATGATAATGGAATTACTCATCATCATCATCCTCACTGTCTTCAGCAACCAATCTTCTAGGTTATTCTTCCGTTGTTGTTTTTAGCGGTTCAGAAATGTAGACTGCAATCTGTGCCTAACCCTCTGTGCTGCTGAGCATTTTATCCACCACATTGTCTGGTGCAATGACTCCAACTTGTGTCTCTAGAAGTCTTCGAAGATTTATCCACCGCAAACGTACAAAGAACGTAATAATAAAAATAATAATATTTAGTTAGTTATTAGTGTTTCAAAGGGCATAACAACGAGGTCATCTGCCCCTCGCATATATTATAATAATAATAATAATAATAATAATAATAATAATAATAATAATAATGTGAAACTCTGATACTTAACAGGAAGGGTGACTTGGAAAGCATCCTCAAGGAAGAACGAAAGATCTTGAGGAAAATTCTTGCCCCAGAAAGAGCAGGAGATGGATACTGGTTGAAATCTCGTAAGTGACTGAGAAATTATCTAATCTTGCAGCAGATATCAAAACACGAAGATTGAAATCTTATGGACATGTTCAAAGTTTTCAACCGACTAGGCTTACACACACAAAAAAAAAACTGAAGAATATACCGTGGATTCAGCAAGTCAAACAGGACTTGGAGAAGGCCCAAGTAAGAACAGCGGAAGTCTTTGACAGGAATCTATTCCGATGTAGCGTAAATGGGTGGATAGTAACACCAGAGAATGACGCTCCAAAGAGAACAGGAACCAAGTGGACTGAGGAAAGGAAGATGGCCCACGGAGAGAGAATGAGAGCAATGTGGAAGATCAGAAAGGCGAATTATAAAAGTACTGCGTGATCCATCTGGGTCCATTCGCACTTAATAATAATAATAATAGTAATAATAATAATAATAATAATAATAATAATAATAATAATAATAATAATAATATAGTAATAATAAAACAGTGAAACCTGCCTTCAACGGAAACGAAAGGTATTCACATTTTTTCCATTAAACATAGATTTCCGGTTAACGAAGGTAGGCCTATGCTAAAATAATTAATTCATGCATATAATGTACTTACCGTACTAAGGAAAAATTAAATGGTGTACATACCTTATTCAGTGTTGTATTTACATTTCTCTGCTACGAATTAATACAGTACTGTACAAGCAAAACTTACAATGAACATCAAGACAGGCATTTGTTGGTTGACAGCTCATTAAAGCAAGCATTTGGAAAGGCTTGGGCAACAGGAAACAGACAAATAATCGCACACTTTGATGTATAAATTGGGGAACAAAAGAATAAAGACCTACTGCATTTGCACATTCCTTGTTAGCTTCAGAATCTACTGTTACTGCAGACAAGGTAGACTTTCACAGGGTGCATGAAAATTCCCTAAATATTGCATTCCGGAAATTGGAAATTTTCCGTTAAAAATTTTGAACTGCGTTGTACGTGTAAAATAGTTTCCGTTTAATGAAGGGAGTTTAACGTGTTTTTTACCCCCTGGGATCACGGGACCGTCAAATACTACCTTTTAAGACAGGTTAGTAGGATATAAAGGCCGGTTCTAGCACAGGGGCTAATGGGCAAGATGGCCGCCGCGCGCAATCAGCCCTATGTTATTCTTATGGAGGGGTCATTCAGAGCTGGCACAGGGGCTAATGGGCAAGATGGCTGCCAAGCCCTGAGACAGTACATGACGTCACAGGGAGAGGTCGGCCGTGTAGTTGTTAAATGGAATATTTATTATTATTATTATTATTATTAATATAATTAATAATTTTATTAGGTAATTATTGATTGTTAGCTTGCCACGGCGGGTGAGTGGTTATCGTGTCGGACTACCAACCCCAAACTTGCAGGTTCGCTCTTGGTCGTGGTAAGTGATTTTTGAAAGGCGGCAAAAATTAAGGCACGCATGTCATACGATGTTGGTATGTAAAATAACCCAGGAGAGGTCTGCTATGTAGTTGCTAAGTGGAATATTTATTATTATTATTATTTATTATTATTATTACTATTATTATTAGGTAATTATTGATTGATCATGTACAATCAAGACCAGTCTTATATTGCCCCACTTTATGGTGTAGTGGTTAGCATTATTGGCTGTTACTGTGGAGGCTCGGGTTCGAGTCCTGGCTCTGTCAAGATTTTAAATTCTAGGCTGAGGGTTGGAATGGGGTACACTCAACCTTGTGAGGCAAAACTTACAGGAGCTGGCTTTTGATTCATACCGCTGCCATTCAGCCTAACCCAACTTCACCTAACCTAACCTAACCTAACCTTACCTAACCTAACCAGATCCCACCTTACCTTACCTAACCTAACCTAACCTAACCTAACCTAACCTTACCTAACCAAACCAGATCCCACTTTACCTTACCTAACCTAACCTAACCTAACTTAACTTCAAAGTCAGAATGTACAATACATTTATTGTTTTTATACCCTCATAAATTAGATATAGAGAATGTCCACCACGATTTAAATCCTCGAGCACACTTTCTGACATATCATTAAAACGTGTAGGAAGGAATGTCTGAAAATTTTCACTAACACATAATACACCATACATTGTGTCCACTTTTTGAATGTTAATGATACGGAAAAGAGTATGCATTGGTAATTCAGTGAGCTTTTTTTTCTCTCTAATCAACAGTTCTGCCCCCCCCCCCCATAGCATTGAGAATATTTATTGTAGTAGCCTATAAAGAAACAAAAAAAAATCATATATATTACAGTTTAGCTATAAGTGATCAGAACCACTATAACATTTTATTCTAATAAGGAGATTTCCATAATGATAAGAAAAAAGAGCTTACCATAATGATGGATTGTGTGTAAGTAAACGTCTTTTGCTGCATGATGCCACTACTAAACTGATACTCATACAACGGACAAGTGAGTTCATGTTTCGCTGACGTAATCGTATGTTCCCACATACTTCCTGCGTGTTGCACGCGCCGTAGTGGCTAAATTTGAAACTAGATGAGATGATTTGCTGATGTAATCGTATGTTCCCCCGCACGCACACGCAAGCCCCTGTGGACGGGTCCTTGTGGACGAGTCCCTGTGGACGGGTCCCTGTGAACGGGTCATTGTTGACGGGTCATTGTTGACGGGTCCTTGTTGACGGGTCCTTGTGGACGAGCCCCTGTGGACGGGTCCTTGTTGACGGGTCCTTTTTGACTAATCCCTTTAGACCGGTTCCTTTTGACTGGTTCATGACCCCTAATGCTATAATGAAATTAAACGTTGTTCCACATGATACGCAAGCAAAGAGCCGATCGCTACTATGAATTAACATTTATGATTTTGTTTTGTTTTTACACATGTGCACTTGGGTTTTTTGTAAGAGGGCGGGCTTTTTGAATACAGATTTATAAATGAGTTATTTATTTTTAAATTACCAAAAGATCCAAAACTAATAGGTAATTAGCTTTTTAACATTTCATGAACCAATAAGGCTATGGGACTTGTATTAGAGGTCGTTGGACTTGAGGTGACATTTTGTTTTTGAATCTATTATTATTTTTGTTAAAAGGGTCTAACTACACTTTTGTTAATATCTCGCTAACTAATAATCAGAGAGGGTCAAGTGAGGTGTCATGGGACTCAGGATGGTCAACCCTTTTCCATGACCAACGAATTTACCCAAAAGATTCAAAACAGCAAGGTCATTGACCTAAGATTTTATAAACTAATAATTGAATATTAACATGTGAGGTGTCATAGGACTTAGAATGGTCAACCCTTTCCCATGGCCAATGCATTTACCAAAAGTACCCAATACATCAAGGTCATTGACCTAAGATTTTATAAACTAATAATCGGGTACGAACATGTGAGATGTTTACCATGTGTGATGAATCATAGCTAGGTAGAGAAAGAATTAGTGTAGGCTACATGTATTGTGACTGACAAGTCTTTTACCATTGAAACTTGTTTTCAGATCAAACTGCAGTATAGAGAGAGTATAGGTTGCAGGTATGGGTTAATAAATGAGAAACGGTGTACGCAAACTCTGATTTATCAAGAATTAAGAGTAGACTATCTTTATTTGATTGGTTAAAGAGGATAGCTAAAACACAAAAATGCTCAGTGGTTACCGATACAAAATGATCGCTACACACAAAAAGCTTTAAATACTTGAGGCTAGTAATCAATACACACACACACTCGCTTGTTCTAAACTAAACTGTGTTGCTGTCAGTGCTCAGACAGTAGGCTGATGACGAAATGCATTGCTAACAGAAATATAATCATTTCCGGTTGTCTAATGTTACCAGCTATCCATTTATTTATTTTTTGTGTTGCAGTGGTAAGCACTTTTAGCTCTTGTATTGGTAGTCATAACTCGATTTCCAGGTCTGAGGCCTAGAACGAGTTGAACTAAGAAACAAGGGCATGGTGGTGCAGTGGTTAAGCTGTTAGCCTTTTCACCAGAGGGTTCGATTTCAGGTTAATATGCATGTCATAAACATATTAAACAAAACAAAACAGAGATAAGGTTTAAAACTGATTACATTTGTGACTTTTCAAATTATTACTTGGATTACAAATACAAAGGTGAACTGGGTTTGATATACAGTTAATGCTGTCTATCACACACTCGACTGTAAGACAGCCAAAAGAGCAAAAGGCTTAGGTAGAGCAGTGGTAAAATTGCTATATGTAGAGAACTACCTGGCAAAGCTATATCGCATAAACAGTGCAGGATACAATCCAGCAATCAAATTTGTATCTTGTGGAACAGAGAAATGCACTTACGTGAGAAAATGCAAGTTCATGTGTAATATGACCTAACACAAAAGTGTTCACCTGTGCACGTGCATAATAAGAGCTAACAAGTCACATTCTGATTAGTTCGTACGTAACGTTAGGTTAGGGCTAATGCACACACCCTAGTACACGAGGCACATGCCATTTGAGAGCAGGTCAAGGGATCTAACTTGGTGGATGAATGTGTTCTAACGAGTCATTTGTAGTTGAAAGAGTATAATACTTGTTCTTAACATGTTAAAACTGAGGAGATGGTATGTACAGTAAGACGTCTTGTTATTTCCTGTGTAATATTACAGACATGGCAGAGAGCACACAGTTCTGTTGCTATGACTACGCTGCAGTAATTTGAAACCCTATGCGTTCATTAAGACAATTGGGTGATGATTATACAAAGTTAGCAGTCATTGGATATTATACACGTATTCCTTCCGGTGTCATGTTGCTGACATGTGAGAGCAGGTCAAGGGATCTAACTTGGTGGATGGATGTGTTCTAACGAGTCATTTGTAGTTGAAAGAGAATAATA